>JAJHSJ010000002.1:15596541-15696541 GCA_021015155.1 Magnolia officinalis | reverse complement strand
TTTATTTATTTGCGCCTCAAGCATTTCCAAGGAAGAGAATCCAATGCAGTCCATCAGATGCATGCATTCTTCACTGTTAGGTCTTGAGCCCCGAAATTAGGCCAGTCCATGGCTGAGGTGATCCACACTACAGGGAACTATCAAGAGTGTGATGCCCACCATTGATTGTGTAAAGAGCCAAGGTGCTGTGCCTGATCAATCCAATCCATTCACATGATGCATCCCATTAGGATGAAGGGGCATGCCAAGAATCAAGCAATTCAAACACTCAATTAGGCCCCACCCGAATCGAGGCAGGCATTCCTTTCAAATAATTTCATTTGGTGTGGCCCACATAAGTCATAGATCATCAGCTTGATGTTTGGGCCTGTCCTAAAATAGGAGGGGTCAGCTGATAGACGGAATGGATATCAATTGGGTATTAACAGCCACGATTGATGATGCATATCCTTTCTAGACTGATCAAAATGCTACCTAAATCAATGGCTATACCCATCAATAAACTAACTTCCTTTGGGTATGGTGATAGATTGCCCAAATCAATGGCTTAGATCACTAACAAATGTCCATCATGACCACTTCAACCTATTACAAAACATCACTTTATAAAGATGGCACGACCGTAGTTTCCACCAATATGGGGTTTATTCTCGCAGCAGTATATGAAAGACGCGTGCAGTCCACCTGAAATCATACAATGTGGCCCGCGTATTTACTTTCCATAAAGTCGTCCCCTTAATTGATAAACGCTACATGTAGAGCACTCATAAGTTATAGTGCCCCTAGTTGCATGTGTCCACATTGACAGTCGAATTCATTGATCCAGACTGTTCATTACGTCCAACCCATGTTTCTTATACTACCATACAAACATCACACCAATCCAATAAATATTAACCATTGATCAATAGTCTTTAGTATCTACGGTCAATATTGTTTAATCAAAAGCAGGTCCCATCAACAATCTGATCCAACAATTTGTTAGGGCTATCACCCATAAATCACTTTTGTTAGGCAATCATAGTCATCCCATCTATAGCCTGGAAAAATGATGACTATAAAAAATAAAATCAAGTTAACTGATAATTCAATCAGTGTCTCGGACTTAATGGACGGTTCGGATTGATCCATATTCAAATGGACAGATGACTATGTACTCTATGACTTACAGTATGCTCTGAGAGCAATCGAGCATTTCTCATTATATTATATCATAGAGCTTTGCTACGCACGCAGGTGCACACGTGTAATATCAAGGCACGTGGCTGTGGGATCCAATACATCTACATGTGGGAAATCTGGTATACTCAGCATCTCAGCTCAAATAGTGGATTGGTTAGAATTCTCGGTCAATTTTCTAAGAGCCGTACATTGTTTTGCAAACGTTGGTCCACGCGTGTGGGATTTAACACGCGTCGTTATATTATACCATATCATTGTATTAGCCAAGTCGTAGTTTGGAATATGTATTTAAGGAGTGCATTTCTCCAACTTCTCCATTGCAGGGATTTGAGTCAGTTTTTCTTCATTTGAATCTCACCGTTTTCTTTTTCAATCTCATTCCTTGATAAGGTAATTCTCAGCTTTTTCATTTTCTAGTTTCGACTATCTTTTAATCTTTTAAGGTTGTTTTTGGGTAGAATCCCATGCAAGCATTGAAAATGATAGATGGTCATTAGAAGATGATTTTTCATGATGGGGCATGTCACATAATCACACCCATTAGATAATTCTCACCGTCCAATCAATGCAGCTTTCATCAGTGAATATAAACCATCCTTTTGTTCCATTCATCTGTTTACAAGCCTGCTGATTTCTCCGAGCCTTGCATATTGAGAACCTTACCAGTACTATGAGTAGTTGTACCATGTTCTCATGAACATCAACATGGTTAATAAGATTAATGCATGCATGGCCAGTAGCTTTGATTTCTGCTTTCTTCGTTGCCGCCATCATATGAATTCTATTAATACCAACATTTTTTTTTTCCCTGTTTTTTGTTGTTCTAAAGTGGGTGCTTGTAATGCAGAGGTGAATGGCGAGTGAGGTGGTTAGCCATCTAAGGGAGACATCGGTGGCGGCATACTCCAAAGTGCACAATATGGTTCTTGGCATGGTCTTCAGATTCGTGAGTGAAGAAAAATCTATTAGTTTGGACGTTGGAGGTGAACAAACACTCAGTGTCCAGTCTAGCAGTGAAAGCACAGCAACAACTAGCGTTACACAGCAATCGAGAGCTGTTGGACCGAGTGAGGGAAGCAAAAGACCTGTTCGTCCGAAGCCAAAATAAAATTCTGATGCTGTTATTAGACTACTGCATACTAATTCCCCAACAACGATTGGTTTAGCGCGACATGGTCTTTTGATTTTATTTTTCTCCTACGACATGATCATTATTATTAGATTTTCCTTCCTTTTTTTTTTTTTTTCCCTACATGGTCGTTATGGTAGATATATGTATATATTTGGGAGTTGTTTATATTTCGCTTTCATTCCATTTACTTTTACATGAAATTATCAGTTATTGACGAGACTAAAGCAGACATTCCTAATCTGGAGTTCTCAAGTTTTAGACTTTCACTTTAAATCCACAACAAAATTGAAAACTGTGGAAATCTCCATTCACAAATTAACAGACTTCATGAATCTCAATGAAATTGTATGCATTTATTACTTAAGATACTTTAAAAAAAATAAAAATAATAATAATAATTTTATCAATAGGTTACAATTGTGGACAAAGATGTAGAAAAAGTAAAAGTGCATGACCGCATCGGACTATAAGGCATCCTTGAATGGAAAAATAAAAGAAAAATTAATAATTATCCAACCATGCTCTCAATGAGCATTATTGAAACATAAGTTCCCTTTGTATAAGGCTTGTTTGAATTGCAGGTAGAGATCTGATAATTATGAGACCATGGTCACTTTGTATCTTGTGACAGTGAAAATGAATATAAAATAGGGTAATTATCACTATTAGAATCCATTTTAACTTTGCTAACATAGTATAGTGGCAGTACTCATTGATTGTAATCACTTATTATGTAATTGACTATTAGACAACACTTGGATTGTAATCAATCTATGCAATAGCCTATTACATTGCGCTTGTAGGAGTTTGGAGCTTTCATTGCTGATCTCCAACTTCAATAAAGGAGGGGTTATGTCAGGTTGGCAGCCAGCATTAAAATTAAGCCATAACTTTTATAATAATGCTGGAATAAGTTTATGCAACCCAATTAATTGGGATAAGGCTTAGATGATGCTGATGTTGATGAACTAAACATGGTAAAACAACCCATCATAAGAAAAAAGTGGCCCACTGTGAGAAAAGTGCTTTAATATTTTCCACTCTTTTCTCTCTCAAGGCATGATTGCATTGCTTCTAGTAACTACAAAATTGATTCTAAAGAAATAGCTCCCTGGAATTATTTCTTGAGAATTACTTATGTGACAAAGTGTGTGCTTGGTAAACAGGCATAGAAAAATAATTTGCCCATGAAGGTTCCAATAGTAAATGTTGAAACCCCACCGTTTCTTGCGTTGTGGCCTGCTTAAGTCTTGGATATACCTCATTTTTAGAGTCATGCCTTAACAGCCATGGTAGTATAAGGCTGTGCAGTGGATTGCGTTGGTTGGTGGAGGAATGCTATTTGTAGCTGTGTTTGTAACTACCAAATCAAAGCACAGCACTAGCCATGTGACGCACTTTTGTGTAACCCAGTTCATTCATCCGACTCACCTTGTGTTAAAAATTTCCTTTTAGTCCATTCATCAAGTAGGTCACACTAGTGCAACAATAGATGGTTAAAAAATGGATATCCAATTGTGTTCATATTCAACTTGCATGTGTGGCCCACCAGGTAGATGGGCTGGCCTACGTGAGGCTAGCATATTAACCATGGGACTCCTCATTGACCTTGCACATGTCTGCTGCATTAGCACGTGTTTGATCGGATTGGACAGATTGAATTAGAAAGGTCCACTCTCCTACACTTATATCCCTTGAGCCTCCAGGTCCTATTGTCTAATACATGTGGATGGATTATTTCAATCTGGGAATTTGATTTGGGTCTATTTCATCCAGTATTCAAATCAACAAACCAATGATATGGGTTCTTTATGTTCATCTGAGCATGGAATAAATCATAAATCAGCTACGAACAGATAGCCAACATTATAAAGAAGAGCTTCTGGAAACGAAAGATGTGGTTTTCAAGCCGGCAGTGGCTTTGGAAGAGGCCAAAGAAGGGCTGGTGGATCAAATTTTATCCCCATAGAAGGTGAATATATATCTCCCTTTACAGGAAAAGAAAATAACTCGTAACTTACAAGCATTCAAGAACAATAAATAATGATAACTCTCACATCCAATATTACCAATATAAGAAATATGGATTCTCAGTGCTGAGGAAAATTGTCCAATAATAAGAGTGACCATGTAGACTATATATGCACAATCAAATAGAGATAGGAGCATCAAACCTTACCATTAGCACATAGTGTTAAAGAAGATGATCGATTAGATCAGGCTTTCTTCTTGAATTATTACTAATGGAGCAGGTGCATATGTATGTTAAACTAGAGTACTATTGCTCATTTCACTCATCAGTCCATTTTCCCAAGCTTGTGTTATCCCACATTATGGTTAGATCAGCTTAATAGGGGGCTAATGCATCTACTCAGCGGGTAATGAATGACAAGCGGCTTGGATCTCTCGACAGGTGTTAATTTGTTAGGATTTGATAGTTTCACATACTTCATGATGTCGATGCTTGTGAATAAAAGCCACTGTACAGGTGAGTCGGGTCCTTACTCATGCATTAGTGGTAGACTCACAAGAGTTTCAACACAAGGTTCTGGGTTCGAGCACCTATTGCAGTGAAAAACCACTGTGGTGGATGGCCATGTTCTCCCACTGTAACTTGTTTGGGATTTCTATGGTGTATTCACCATTTTGTACGAGGACTAATCCATTTTGCAAGTAGCACACATGTACGTCAATCGAGGCGGACGGTTTTCAGTAGCCATCACTCAAGGAGGGCGGTAAAAACCATCAACTAGTCATCGAAAAAACAATGGTAACGGTCAGAATTAACAAAGATATAGCATCGTTATCACTGTTTACTTCCTGAAAATTTCAGGACATTCCCATTAGAACGAGCACTGCATTTGGACGGTCTAAATTCAGGTATGCTAATATGCCACTTGATAATTGGAATACAACTTACCCTTGTATCATAAGAGTTTTTTTTTTTTTTTTTTTTTTTTTTTTTTTTTAATTAATTAATTAATTTTAAAAGAGAGGGAAATTAGCTCATTGGCTCCAAATAGTTACCAGAATCCAGGTGACAATATCCTAGTCATCAACAATGGGGAATTTTCCCAGTTGATTCTAGCCACCCACAATGCGAATCAACGGACCAAAGGTTTGGATTACAGGGCCTTAGGCCTCATAGGGGCAAGTCAACCTGAGTAGTCAGGTATGACTCATCTAAAGAGAGACGTGGTCTTAAAACACGTGTTGAAGGGAAAGTTGACGTTCTCAACTGCCATTATGCATTTCCGTACTTATTTGAATGAGTTATAACACTCGGTCCCAACCCATGGTTTAGTGGGCTTCAGCGGATCCAACTGAAGTGGGTAGGTCCCCTGACTGTGGGGCCCACCTTGACATATTTTTCCTTAAATCCCCACCTTCCATCCATTTTTACAGCTAATTTTATGCATGATTCTAAAAATGAAGTAGATCTAAATCTTAGGTGGACCACGTTACATTAAAATGAAGGGATCACACAAATATCAGCTTGATCCAAAACTTTTATGGCTCACAATAAGTATTTAATGGTCAATCACCACTGTTTCCTGTGCTGTTGTCCACCTGAGATTTGGATCTATTTAACTTCTCGGATCATGTCAAAACGGATGGAAGGCATGGATGTGATGAAAATACATATCGGTTGACGCCAGAGTGAGGGATCCACCACCGAAGCTGTTGATATGATGGGCCCCATACATAAAGTCCGTTCTTCGCCAAGGTCTTAAAGCATGTGTTGAATGGCAGGCAGCCGTAGTTTGTTTTCTCTTCTTATTTGTCGTCTCAGCGTTTGTCCCCCTCTACTGTACATGGGTTACGGACATGTGTCAATTGAGATCGTCCATCTAGTAGGACCCATTCACAAATCATGTTTCAAAAAATGAAATATTTTGTTAGGTTATCTGAACCTAATTTTCTCTTCCTCTCACCAAATGTTGGCCGTATTAATCCTTTATTTAATTTATTTATTATTATTATTATTATTTATTTATTTATTTATTTTTTCAACTGTTGGTTTGGAATGTGCCAATCAGATGTCAAGGATGTAAAATCTGATTTGCAGAATTGCCAATAGGACCTTACTGTACATTGGATATGGAGATATGAAGGACTTGATCATGACTTACTTTGTTGGGACGTCATTGTTGTAGGTAGGATGCCGAAGTCTTTCTTCCCTTGCACCCTTAGGGGCTATTTGATTTTTAATTTCCCTGGTAAATACAAGGAAATAAGTAATTATTACTTCACTGGTTTGAAATTTGCCGGGAATTACCTTTCGAAAATTGGTCCATACAAGACTTGCTATTACTGATTTAAATATATGGGCCCCACCATAATATATGTGAGTTATCCACACCATCCATCCTTTTTAAAAATATATGAGCCCAAAAATGAGGAAAATCAAAAGCTCAAGTGGACCACACCTCAGGAAACAATGATCATTAAGACGTCAATAGTTGAAAGTTGTTTTCTCCCTAGGGCCCACATTGATGTTTATTTGTCATCCAACCTGTTCATAAGGTCACACAGTCATGGATATATAAAGTGGAAACAAAAATATCAATTTGATCCAAAACTTCCGGGATCCTCAAGAAGCTTTCAATGGTAGTCCCATTGTTTCCTATGGTGTGGTCCATTGATCTTTGGATCTGCCTCATTTTTCGGCTCATGCCCTAAAATGAGTTGGCTAAAGGGATGGATGGTGTGGATAAGACACAAACATCATGGTGGCCCCACAATTTAACATTTTTCTCCTCGGGTGATGTGAGGATCTGATATAAATGAAAGGTGGCGGTCAACATCATCTTGGAAATCCAACCAGCAATACAAAGGAAAATAATTATTACCTATTTACCTTGAATTACCTCAATGATTAGAAAATCAAACAGGCCCTTAGAGAAGTTGTCATGGGATTCCTACTCCTGTGGATGGTGTTGGATTGAGACCCAACACTGTTTTATACACGTGAGGGCAGATGAGTTTGAAACACATCAAAACTCCTCTCTCTGAAACCTCCACACGAATTGTCTTATAGCTTTAGCATTCCTTCCCTATACGAATTTATGGATGTATCACAACTTAGTGGGCCCATTGTTACACCCAATCACATTATCCAACCCTTAGGATAATCTAGACCCTTAATCAACACAGCCCACAATATAGAGTTCTTACATAGGATTGTGTATTTCTAATCATTTTCCATCCATAATAGGGGCAACTAAATGAACACACTGAATTGACACATCACCCCTACCGCTGTGTACTATGGAAGGTCTGTGTCCTATTCCATAGGGAAATTTTCAGTTACACCAGCTCTGCCATGTTAGCCACTGCAAAAGAACACACCCATCCATAGCTTATGTGGTATACTAAGTGAGAATATATAACCTCATTTCAACAATGAGGTCTTTGTATCGATTCCTAAGTGGAGTGAGTAAAGTGTATACTAACATGCTAACCTAAAAAAATAAAAAATAAAATAAAAGAAATGAAATATAGTTCAACCGATTGTTGTATTTTGTTTCAAAATTAATATTAAAATGAAATTTCAAATATTTCAGTTTCCCTCCACATTTGAAATTTCTGGTACTTTTGAGTTGTGGGTTTTGTCTGACATATGATTTAACAAAGGAAAACATCTTATATATAAGATAGGCTTTTTATTTTGGGGCTTGAGCCCTATTCAAGGGGCATGTGAATTTAGTCCTGTGGGGGGCTATGCTAATAGCTTTAATCTATGTCATTGACCACACGCGCGTGCGCTCGCCGAGTCGAGCCGATCCGTATTGAGCCGAGTCCGTGTCCGTGTCCATGTGCATGTGTGCGTGCACGAAGTACGAAAAATCAATTTTATTCTCATATTCTAAAAACTCTTTCTGCTCTTTTGGTTTAAGAATTTTTGCTGAGTCAACTCAACACTTTCAAGTTAAACTGCAAGTGGTTCGAGCCCTCGTACAGTGAGTGCACCGTTGGGATCAAGTCATAGTCGTTGTATCCTAGAGGTTGATTGCTTTAGAAACCTGTTGCACTTGGGATGCTGTCCAAGGGGAGCAAATTTGATTTCAAGTTGAATGACTCACGTCACACCTCGACTCAATTCAATATGTCCTCTTTATCAAGTTTTATTTTCATTTTTGGTTCTCGATTTTTTAATAGTCTATTTAATTCAATCAAATATTCCAACAGCGGTTACTATGATGGTTTTGATAGGATAGCCCTACAACGCAGTCATAATACGGATGGATTGAATTCTAGATGGTGATGTGAGCCAATCATGTTTTGGATTATATGTTATGGGGGCCATTTGAAGAAAATTTGTTTTTTGATGACAGTGTATTTAGATGAACATGGAATATTCTAAAGTCATTTTTTTTTAATGATTCATGTTCAAATTCAAGATTCAAAGGTTAGGATAATCAATTATGTAGATGTTGAAGAAGATGTTGGATTAGATCATGCTCAGTCTATGTTGAATCAGCCTGATAGGTGGCTAATGCACATAGGCAATGGGTAATGAATGATGAGAGTCTTGGATCTCTCCACAAGTGTTTCTTGGGATTTGATACTTTGGCATAGTTTGATATCCATGCTCATGCAAAATTCACTGTACAGGTGGCAAATATATTCCTTAATCTGGACCATCCAAAACGTGGAAGCATTTTGGATTGGCTTAACCAATGTAATGGCACTGAATTTACTATCCAAACTGGCTAGTTGTTGGCGAACAAATGGAACGATTAAGCCATAAAGATCAACGGCCCAAATTCAACCAAAAACTCTACATTAACTAGAGGTTACTGTTAGATATCTAAGACACAATGGAGGATAGAAGAAAATGATAACGAAACGATCAGATCTATCGGGTTCGAGGCTCGACTTGAAAAGTTAATTAATTTCTCAAGACAGATTTGCTACCCGTTTTCTGGAAGTTCCAGCAAGTGCAAATATAGGAAATCTGCAAATTGTCTTCACGATACAATGAATACTCAATTCGATTTTCAACATGAAAATTTGCACATTTAAGTATTGAACAGATCTCTAGTTTTGACACTGATATGCCTTAAGACGTTCAGTAAAAAAAATAATCAGCAAGAGATTAGATCGAGAGTAATTACACAAAAGGATGATATAATCTTAAGGATAAGAGTTTCTACTTTTGGATTATAGTATTTAGGATTTATATCAATTGAAAGGTTATGGATTTCTTCCTGAAGATGTGCTAAAGTGCCTCTTCAAGAAATCCATACCCATTCACAGCAAATAATTGCCTTCCATGAAAGGACATGACTCTTTGTCCTATGACAATTATTTTTGTACTCATTCAGACAAAGGCAGTTATTCAACAGAAAAAACTATATCCACATAAGCGACACATGGCACAGGTGTCACATGTACAATCATGTCACGATTACTCTCAATTAACAAAAAAGGTAATAAAACATCAGGGTACTATGACTCAAAAATTTGAACCGTGTGCCAAAAAGACTGACGCAGAGATGAACGTGATGAGGATAAATACTCCGAATCCACGGAGCTTCTCTGGACTCCTCACAGAGACTTCTCGAATCCACGAGGAAAGAAAGCAGAAAACAGAAATAATTTCTAATAATTTCGAAACTGATTAATTAATTCATAAAAACGAGTTCACAGCCCTTTAAATAGGGGTCCCAAGCAATGGGAAAGAAATCAGAATCAAACTACAACTACAACTCCTAGAATTCGCGACTTACTATAAATAGTAAACTTACTATTTATAGACGGTCGTGATGTCTACTAGTGCGCAAGGTTTTCGGCCAAAAATAGTAAGTGTCCTATTTGGCTTCACCAAACCGTTCTCCTAATTATTCTAAGCTCTTTTCACGTTGGGCGCAACTCCTAAAGCCCAACGGATGAAGAGTTATAATCAAACTAAAACTTACTATTTATAGTAAAATTGAAATTAAAACAGGGAAACGACCGTCAATCCAGGGGTTTTTCGCAATTCCGGGCGTCGCAAACCCTGCGTAGCTGGGTTGGTTGGCTAAAGTAGCTCGTTCTACCCCAAAATCATATATTTTTCGTCCGCTAACTCATCCCGGATTGCGAGATACGCCTGATTTAAGGTCTGATGGTCCAGATCACTTCTGTCGCCGACCGGGCCTTTTCTGATCCATCTTGGCCATGTAACTGTTCGCGACCCGCTCTACATCAAAGACTAAGGCTCTTTTAGGTCTTTGCGACAATGCACACGCGCGAAATGCTAAGTGCGCCTAATAAAGCACCAAAGTAGCCCTACAGCCTACGCCGCATCCTCGAGGAGATTTGAACCCTGGTTGAATAAGCAAAGACCCTTTCTCTTATCGACTGGTTGTACATACTATTTATGGAAAGTTTAAATTAATAATTAATATATTTATTTACTTTCTATAAATAACTTTTATTTTTGAAATTTATTTTTATTTTAAAAGACACAACAATCCTCTACAATTTCAAAATTAAAATTAGAGGCTAGAACGAATGACATATCAGTATAAATAGGTACATAAATAAAGGTATCTTTTGGATTTGAACCTTTACTTTAGTGTACATGTATCAAAGTTATGCCAGGTATTTAGTGACCCATTAGTCTTGAACTAAGGACCTTATATGACTCACCGGACACATAACACACATCTATTCATATATAACTGGAGATCTAAAAGTTCGCACATTTTTGGCCTTATGTATATCCTTATTTCATGAGTATTCTAGAGACGATCCCAATCTCTTCAAAAGCGGTCTCACTTCTCTACTCATATAAGTAGATCTATTAAAGATGATTCTGCTTCATCTTAGCAAAGTCTACTTATAGATCTATTAAGAGTTAGTACCCAGCCTCTTATGATATGTAGAAACCAAACACAAGACTTTTATGAATGAGACTCAAATTTTCTTTTTTCTAGTGTATGTTTCAATCATATACTTGACTTGTTTGTTCCTTTGAACCTAGTTTATATTTCAAAACATAGGTAGGGTTGCCATCAAGAGTGAAAGTAATATCTTTATGGATCTTAGTCTCATTTCTTTAGTGGTTCTCCTTATTTGATCTCTTGATAAACCTTTTGTCAAGGGATATGCTAAGTTCAAGATGGATTTAACATATTCCACTGTGATTACTCCATCTCTGAGCAATCCTTTAATAAAGTTATGCCTTAGACCTACATTTCTAGACTTACCATTATAAGTCTTACACATAGCACGAGAAAGAGTAGCCTGACTATCACAAAAGATAAATATGGCAGGAGTAGGTTTTGGTCAATAAGGAATTTCCATCAGTAGGTATCTTAGTCATTCACCTTCTTAGCGCTAAGCGCAATAAATTCACTTTCCATTGTATAGTGAGATATACACGTTTATTTTTTAGATGCCCATGATATTGCTCCTCATCCAAGAGTGAATATCAGCCACTTGTAGATTTAGATTCTATGCTATTTGCATTCCAACTTGTATCGTTGTACCCTTCAAGTATAGCGGGATATGATTTATAAATGGAAACATCATTATTATTATTAATATTCAATTTAATCATGCCATTACATAAATATCCTTTGCCTACAAATATACTGTTCGTGGTGATAACCAACTTATCAGACTCAATCACTATTTTGAATCCTCTCTTATTGAGAAGATCGCCTAACACTAGATTTTTAGACATGTCAGGTACATGCAATACATTTGTTAGTGTTAGTCTTTTGCTTGATGTAAACTGAAGCTCCACTGTTCCTTTCCCAACAACATTCGCTCGAATATTATTACCCATTTTCACTTCTTGTCCATTTGAAATAGCCTCACAGGTTTTAAAGATGTTTCAGTCCTTCGATATGTGAATAGTTACACCAGTATCTAGCCACAATCCACCATCGGATATTACTGTGTTAGCTTCAGTAACCATTGCTATAAGTTAGTCTTCTGCCATGTTAGCCTGAACTTTCAGTTGCTTCTTTTTGTGTCGATATTCCTTTATGTAGTGTCCTAGCTTATTGTAGAAGTAACACTTGCCATTTTTCTTTCCATTTTTCTTGAACTCTGTATCTTTCTTTGGGGAATAGATTTGGAGTTCTGAAGTTTTGGATTGTTATCTTCTACTATATTTACTTTGGAATGATTTTCCGAAGCATTTTCTTTCTTGTCTTGGTTTCTGAACTCTTCTTCTATACGAATATGTCATTGAAGCCCTTCAAGAGTGTACTTCATCTCATCATGTTTCAGTTTCTTTTTATAATCAAATTATGATGAGAGTAATTTTACAATTACTAAACCGACCGGGAATTCTTTAGGAAGATCTATACCACCAATCTTCAATTCATTAACCAAGTTCTGTAGTTCGGTTACTTGGGAGAGAATTGGCTGATCATTTTTAAACTTGAAGTGATCATAATTGTTGATCAGAAATTTCTGAGTACTGATCTCTTCAGTTTTATATTTTTAATCTAATTTCGTCCACGGATCTTTAGTAGAGGTTATTTTATGGTACAAATTATAGATATAATTAGAGAAGGCGTTTCGGATATGACCTTTGCATAGAAAATCGTACGTCCTCCTTCATTTTCTTCCGTTTTGCCTTCACTTGATCTGAGTCGTCTTCTTTTGGCTCTAGCAGAGAAGACAGATTATTATCTATAATGTATGATAACTTGAGAGTAGTTAGAAAGAAAAACATCTTCTGTTGCCATCTTGAGAAGAATTGACCTTCGAAACGATACAGTCGTATAAAGTCTTGATTCATAACTTGAATAGAATGAATTGTCTCCATTGTGAAAAGATAAAATTAATCTGTCTTGAATGTTAGAAATCTAAGACACAATAGATAATAGAAGAAAATGATAACGAAATGATCAGATCTATCGGGTTCAAGGTTCGACTTGAATAGTCAATTTCTCAAGACAGATTTGTTGCCCCTTTTCTGGAAGTTCCAGCAAGTGCAAACAAAGGAAATCTGCAAATTCTCTTCAGGATACAATGAACTCTCAATCCGATTTTCAACACGAAAATTTGCACATTTAAGTGTTGAAAAGATCTCTAGTTTTGACATCGATATACCTTAAGACGTTCAGAAAAAAAATAGCAAGATATCAGATCGAGGGTAATTGCATAGAAGGATGATATAATCTTAAGGATAAGAGTTTCTACTTTTGGATTATAGTATATAAGATTTATATCAATTGAAAGGTTCTGGATTTCTTCCTGAAGAGGTGCTAAAGTTCATCTTCAAGAAATCAATACACATTCACAGTAAATAATTGCCTTCCATGAAAGGACATGACTCTTTATCATATGACAGTTGTTTCTGTACCCATTCAAACAGAAGCAGTTATCCAACAGGAAAAACAGTATCCATATAAGCGACACATGACACAGGTGTCACATGTACAATGTCATGATTACTCTCAATCAACAAAAAAAAGAAAAAGGTAATAAAACATCAAGGTACTATGGCCCAAAAAGTTTGAACTGTGTGCCAAAAAGACTAAGGCTCTTTTAGCTCCTTGCGACAATGCGCACACGAGAAGTGCTAAGTGCTCCTAAGAAAGTGTCAAAAAGCACCCAAGCAGCCCTACAGTCCACGCTGCGTTCGCGGACAGTGCGAGGAGATTTGAACCCTGGTTGCATAAGCAAAAACCCTTCTCTTATCGACTGTCTATACACACTATTTATGAAAAGTTTAAATAATTAATATATTTATTTACTTTCTAAAAAAAGCTTTTATTTCTGAAATTTATTTTTATTTTAAAAACACAATAGTTACCGTGTTAACTGTCAAGATTAAACAAAAATATCACACCGTTATCACTGTTTGGTACGTGAAATTTTTAGGACACTCCCCATCAGAAAGGGGTCTAAATTCACATACGCTAATATGCCTCTTGCATGAAAGATGCCTTATCACATTTTCTCAAGTGTACTTTTTTTTTTTCATCGGTTTCAAATAATTTTCAGAATATCCTTGTCATCGATACTCTGAATTTTTTCCCAACTGAGAGTGGACCATCTTTGAAAAGGGAGTGGATTGCCTGTGGGACCCATAGAAATATCATGACAAATCCAAAACTCATGTGGTCCCATGGGTGACAGAAGTTTTGTATCATGGTGATATTTGTTCCTATAGTTTATCTTAGTGGTAATAATCTTATGAACAACATGGATGGCAAATGAACATCATGGTTAGCTGTAGGAAGGTTTCAACAGTGGACATTTCTGTTCCCACTATCTCGTTGGTGGGGCCCACCTTAGTTTTGGATCTGTCTAATTTTTAGAATCCTATCCTATATATATTTTGGTCCTTTGAAACTGAAGGGCAGAGTGGATTTTTCACTTACATCTCTTTCAGCGCAACACAGCTCTGCACAAGTATATCTATGTGCCGGAGTGATGTAGAGAGGGTCACGGACTATTTCATGGTCAAGATGGACCAGAAAAGGCCCGATGAGAGGCGGAAGTGATCTACTATTAACACAAAAAAATAGGTGTATCTCGCAAACCGGGATGAGTTATCCAACGTGCCATGTATGATTTTGGGTAGGACGAGCTACTTTAGCCACCCAACCCCCCTGCGCTGGGTTGCACACGCCGAATTTGCGAGATTTCACCATATCGACTGTCAAATTTTGATTTTATTCTCATTTTTACTATTTATAGTAAGTTTTAGTTTAAATTATAACTCTTCCTACTTTAAGTTTTAGAAGTTGCGTCCAACATGAAAAATGCTTAGAAAAGTTAGGAGAATTGCATGGTTAAGCCAAGTACGATGCTTATTAATTTTGGCCGAAAACCGTGATGTCTAGTAGAAATGACCACCATCTATAAATATCTATAAATACTAAGTTTACCATTTATAGTAAGTTACGCTTTTTAGGATTTTAGTTGTAGTTTAATTCTGAAAATTATTCCAATGTTTAGTATCCCTATTTAAAGGGTTGTGTGCTCATTTATTTCAATCAACCATCCATTTATGATTTTTTAGAATTTATTTATATTTTCATTAATTTTCCGGATGGATTTCAGAAGTCTCTATGAGGAGTCCAGAGAAGCTCCATGGATTCGAGTAATTATCCTCTTGAGGAAGATGGTGATCGACCTTAACACAATTCTGTGCGTCACCAGGTCACATGAAATCCGCTTTCGAAAAGAAAAGATCCCTTGGACGTTTTTTTTTGGATCCTAGCTCCATATGGGCGACTCAGCCTAACTCCTCAGCTTTAGAGGGACCAAGTCACCATGTGACTGTCTTGAAGGGGAGGTTGTGATCGTTTGTTTCCTCTTTCTTCTTTATCCCCTCTGTTTTTGACCTTACCGCGTGTAAGATAATTTATTATCTACGACTTACCAACAAGGAACTTAGTTTGGGCCGTAGTATATGACAAACCGATCATTATTTGAAAGCTCTCCTCATTGACACTTTTAATTACGGAACTGACATTGTGCACTTTCACACTTGAAATAAAAAAGTGGGGTCCACCACATATCTGAGGTTAGAACATGTTATGCACTCTTGACATGACTTGACAGAATTCACAAAATGATTTGCAGGAGTTTTTAGGACTTAGGCTTCCGATTGTGGAAGTGGCGCCATGATCCATTGATCCAAAGTTAACCGTTGATATGATGGGTCCCATCCATAAGGTCCATGCATTGAATGACATGACCTGCTTGTAGGGATCAGTTGACCATAGATAGCTTGTTTCAGTCACAATTTATAGGTTGTGCATCCCGTAATAAAACCTGGATCAAAAGGTATCATCAATTTATGGTTCGCACTTTAAAATACAATTTCTCCCTATTGAATTTCTTCGATCTAGACGTGTTTAGGGCCCAGTTACGTTATACTCTACATAGGACTAGGTTCGGATAAGGAGGATTATGTCCACTTTCGATCGAACTTCTTTTGGTCCAACTATGTTAGGAGTAAGTCTGCAGCCCACGCTGCATCACTTTTGTACTAGTCAGTTTGGAGATCCAGTCTGAATCTAAAACAAACACACTTGGAGGTCTGAAAAGACGGTCCATGAGTTCAAGAGAACCATACTTGGGTGGTTTGGAAAGCCAATCCATGAATCTAAAAGAACCACACTTTGGTGGACAACCACAATTCTTATAGCTTGAAAGCTACATAGCCTCAGGCCCATCTCATATAATTCCTCATGAGAGTTAGCCATCCGATTGTGTGGGGCCACTATTTTGCAACTTATAACATTTTATTTATTTTGGCTTGTCAATGTTGTTGTGTAAAAAAACACCCACACATGTGACCGATGTAGGCAAGACTAAAAAGAAAAAAGAAACTGATTTTTTTTTTTTTTTTTTTTAATTTTAAAGGTGGTGCGATGCCAGTGAATTGTATTCAAAGAAAAGGCAAATACAACCATTCAGGCCAGCCCCAACAAAAAGAGATGGGCCGAGCCTATCATATACCATCACACACGGAGGGTTATGCACAAAACACTAACAAACACTACATCGTAATGTTATCAAGGCCGACATTGTCCAGAACCAACGAGCCTCTGATGCTTCTCGGCAGCTCTACACGGGAGGAGAAGAGCTTGTTGGCACATCCCTCACTCGCCAATATGGCCAGGGCGTTTGTGACCGCATTTCCCTCACGGAAGACGTGCAAAAATCTAAGATTAAGCTGCCGGGAAAAGTGGTGGATAGCCCCCATCCTATACTAGAGGCACCACGGGCATTGGGCCGCCGGGTTGGACGCCGCATCAACCACAACTTTGGAACCTGATTCCACCCAAATGTTCGAGAGGCTCAGCCTTTGATATAAGACAATGCCATCGAGCATGGCTTGAGCTTCTGTGGACGAGTTTGTGGCTAGCCCATATTATTTGTGAAAAAAGAAAATGATTAAAACCAAACAAACAAGGGGCAAGAAGCACAAGAATTTAGATTATTCAATAATATGCCTAATTTACAGGACATCGACATAAAGCTTCTTCATTATAAATAAGCAAAACAAAAATACAAGGCTTACGTTCTCCCGCCATACAAGAAATCTCATGCCAAGAAATACTTTAAAAGATGAATTAATGAAATTATATAAATTCTCTGCATGTAATTCTTTTTGTATATACCATTACATAAGAGTGTACATGTTAGAAGAACTAGGTTTTAGCCCTAGACATCTTAGGTACATAGGTAAGTATGTACATAAGGAGAGGAGAGGGAGATGCATCTTCCATGAGAAGACTGCTTGTGGAAATGCCTAAGCAAGTCACCACCTCAGGATTGAAAAAGGTCGACCGTTGGAACATATGTTACCTAAATGGCCAAACCTCTATGTTTTCTAATTATGGATTTTTATTGACCACTAATTGTATTGGTCCAAAATTATGGTAGCACACTTTTAAATAGGACTGAGTTGTAATTGTTTGTGCAATAACATGCATATAATGTAATTGTAGTTAACACCCATCTTTTCATATACATAGATTGCAGATTTCATTAATTCATATAATAAAACTATATTAATTGCATATAAACTTAGTGTGTCTGCCGGAGTAAGTTCGATCACCTTTGGCATGCTTTATTATTTAGTTATTTATTTGCACCTCAATTTATTAGGCAAGGCATTTCCAAGGAAGAGAATCCAATGCAGTCCATCTCAGTGTTGGTTTTGATCCCAAAAATTATGCCATTTCATCGCTTAGGTGATCCACACTATTGGGAACTATCAAGAGTGGGATGCCCACCATTGATTGTGTAAAGTGCCAAGGTATTGTGCCTGAGCAATCCAATCCATTCACATGATGCATCCCATTAGGATGAAAGGGGCATACCAAGAATCAAGCAATTCCAGCACTCAATAAGTCATAGATCAGCCTAATAGATATCAATTGGGTATTAATGGCCACGATTGATGATGCATATTCCTTCTAGAATGATCAACGAGCTGCCTAAATCAATGGCTCTGCCCATCAATAAACTAACTTCCTTTGAGGATGGTGATAGATTGCCCAAATCAATGGCTTAGATCAGTAACAAATGTCTATAATGGACGCGGATTAGCTACTGACAGATTGAGTAGGGAGAATGGCTATTGAAGTGACGTCACCAAGTTATGTGGGTCCCACCATGATGTATGTGTTATATCCACACCATCCATCCATTTGGAGAGATCATTCTAGGGCATGAGCCAAAGACCGAGGCGGATCTAAATCTGTAGTGGACCCCACCATAGAAAATAGTGGAAAGTGACGCCCACCATTGAAACCTTCCTAAGATCCACCGTGGTGTTTATTTGAGATCCAACCTTCTCATAAGTTAACGCAGACATTAAAAAAGGGAAAACACAAATATCAGCTTGATCAAAAACTTTTGTGGCCATTAGAAGTTTTTAATGGTGGGTGTCACTCTCTCCACTGTTTTCTGTGGTGGGGTCCACTCGAGCTTTGGATCTGACTCATTCTTTGGATCATGCCCTAGAATTATCTCTCCAAATGGATGGGAGGTGTGGATACAAATTAAACATACAGTGGGCCCACATAACTTGGTGACGTCACTAAGTCTCGCTACTCAACCTGTAAGTAGCTAATTAAGCTGCGTCCATCCACCATGACCATTTCATTCTATTGGAAAAGATTACTTTATAAAAATGGCACGACCATAGTTTCCAACAATATATTCTCACAGCAGTACATGAAAGACCACGAGCAGTCCACCTGAAATCATACAATGTGACCCGCGTATTTACTTTCCATAAAGCCGTTCCCTTATTCGATAAATGCTCCATGCAGAGCACTCATAAGTTATAGTGCTCCTAGTTGCATGTGTCCACATTGACAGTCGAATTCATTGATCCAGACTGTTCATTAGGTTCAACCCATGTTTCCTATACTACCATACAAACATCACACAAATCCATAAAACATTAACCATTGATCAGTGGCCTTTAATATCTACGGTTAATATTGTTTAATCAAAAGCAGATCCCATCAACAATCTGATCCAACAATATGTTAGGGCTATCACCCATAAATCACTTTTGTTAGGCAATCATAGCCATCTCATATATAACCTCGCAAAATGATGACTATAAAAAATAAAATCAAGTTAACTGATAATTCAATCAGTGTTTCAGACTTAATGGACGGTTAGGATTGATCCATATCCAAATGGACAGATGACTATACACTCTATGACTTAGAGCGAGAGCAATCGAGCATTTCTCATCATACCATATCATACTGCTTTACTAGGCATCGGGGTGCACACGTGTAACATCAAGGCATATAGGTGTGGGATCCAATATATCTACACGTGAGAAATCTGGTATTGAAAATAGGTGGATCGGTCAGAAAATCTCGGTCCATTTTCTAAGAGCCGTACATTGTTTTGCAAACGTTGGTCCACGCGCATGGCTGTGTGGGATTAACACGCCTCATTATATTATACTATATTGTATTAGCCAAGTTGTAGTTTGGGATATGTATTTAAGGAGTGCGTTTCTCCAACTTCTCCATTGCAAGGATTTGAGTCAGTTCTTCTTCATTTGAATCTCACCATTTTCTTTTTCAATCTCATTCCTTCTCCATTGCAAGGATTTGAGTCAGTTCTTCCTTTGCATCTCACTATTTTCTTTTTCAATCTCATTCCTTAATAAGGTAATTCTCAGCTTTTTCATTTTCTAGTTTCTACCATCCTTTAATCTTTTAAGGTCGTTTTTGGGTAGAATCCCATGCAAGCCTTGGAAATGATACATCGTTATTAGAAGATGAAGTGCAAGATCAAATGGAATGTTTTTCATGATAGTTCATGTCACATAATCACACCCATATATTGGATAATTCCCACCGTCCAATCAATGGAGCTTCATCAGTGAATGCAAACCATTCTTTTGGTCGATTCATCTGTTTATAAGCCTGCTGATTTCTCCAAGCCTTGCATATTGAGAACCTTTCCAGTACTATGAGTACTTGTCTCATGTTCTCATAAACATCAACATGGTTAATTAATCAGACTAATGCAAGCATGGCCAATAGCTTTGATTTTCACTGTCGCTGTCTTATTTGCTGCTATCATATTAATTCTCTTAATACCAACATTTTTTTTCTTCTGTTTTTCGTTGTTCTAAAGTGGGTGCTTGTAATGCAGAGGTGAATGGCGAGTGAGGTGGTTAGCCATCTACGGGACACATCGGTAGCTGCATACTCCAAAGTGCACAATATGGTTCTTGGCATGGCCTTCAGATTCGTTAGTGAAGAAAACTCTATTAGTTTGGACGTTGGAGGTGAACAGACATTCAGTGTCCACTCTAGCAGTGAAAGCACAGCAACAACTAGCATTACACAGCAATCGAGAGCTGTTGGACCGAGTGAGGGAACCAAAAGACCTGTTCGTCCGAAGCCAAAAATAAAATTCTGATGCTGTTATTAGACTAATGTATACTAATTCCGTAACAAGGATTGGTCGAGTGCGACATGGTCTTTTGATTTTATTTTTCTCTTCCGACATGATCACTATTATTAGATTTTTTTATTATTTTTTTTTTCTTACGTGGTCCTTAACTTTTAGTTTTATTTTACTTTATTTTGTTTGGACGTGGTCATTATGTTAGATATATGTATGTATTTGGGAGTTGTTTAGGGCGTGTTTGATTTTACGGTGAAATGGTAAATACCGCATAGGAAAGTAATAATTACTTCCCATGCATTTACAACTTACCTGATTTGACCACTTACTTTTAAACACGAAAATCAAGAATATTACAAAATATCTGTGGGTCCCACTGTGATGCATTTCGATTATCCACACCGTTCATCCATTATTCCCGTTAAATTCATAAAATGAGTAAAAAATTGAGGCATATCCAATACTCAATTGGACCACGTCATTCAAAAAAGGGGATCGAATGCTTACCGTTAAAAACTTTGTAGGGCCACTATTTCTTTTGGCGTGGGCCACTTGAGTGTTGGATTCGCTTCATTTTTTATTTTATGCTCCAAAATATTGTAATAAAACAGATGGACGGAATGGATATATCATACGCATTACCTTGCAGTTCAAAAATTAAAATTACATCTTTTGAACCAATTTCACAAGCACAAAGTCCTATGAATTTCCAAAGCGCAGTGAAAGTGTAATAATTACCATTTCCCTTGTATTTCTCATTTCTTTGAAAAACAAATAGGCCCTTATATTTCACGTTCATTCCATTTACTTTTACGTGAAATTATCAGTTATTAAAGAGACTAAAGCAGACATTCCTAATCTGGAGTTCTCAAGTTTTACCACTCTCTCTTTAAATCCAAAACAAAATTGAAAACTGTGGAAATCTCCATTCTCAAATTAACAGACTTCGTGAATGTTAATGAAATTGTATGCAATTATTACCTAAGACACTTTTTTAATTTTAATTTTAATTTTTTAATCAATAGGTCACAATTGTGGACAATATGTAGAAAAAGTAAAAGTGCATGACCGCATTGGACTATAAGGCATCCTTGAATGGAAAAATAAAAGAAAAAGTAATAATTATCCAACCATGCTCTCAATGAGCATTATTGAAACATAAGTTCCCTTTGTATAAGGCTTGTTTGAATTGCAGGTAGAGATATGATAATTATGAGACCATGGTTACTTTGTATCTTGTGACACTGAAAATGAATATAAAATAGGGTAATTATTATCACTATTAGAATCCATTTTATCTTTGCTAACATAGTATAGTGGCAGTAAATCATTGATTGTAATCACTTATTATGTAATTGACTATTAGACAACACTTGATTGTAATCAATCTATGCAATAGTCTATTACATTGCGCTTGTAAGAGTTTGGAGCTTTCATTGCTGATCTCCAAGTTGAATAAAGGAGGGTTGTCAAGTTGGCAGCTAGCATTAAAATTAAGCCATAACTTTTATAATAATGCCAACAATGTAAAGATGGAAGAGGGAGAGAAATATTTGACTGAATTGTACTTGATTTCGTATGGAGCTTTACAAATAAATAGATGTACAATGAGCTATGTATGAAAAAATATATTCTAAAAATAATCTAATTACAGATTTTGTGCAAGTCTTGATTGAAAAATATATTCTAAAAATAATCTAATTACAGATTTTGTGCAAGTCTTGATTTTGTGCATGTATGGTAAGAAATCTGTAAATACTCCCCCTCAAGTTGGTGCATGGAGGTCCGCAATGCCCAACTTGCGCGAAAAATGATGAAAAAGTTCATGTTTCAAAGCTTTGGTGAAGATATCGGCAACTTGTTCACTGGAAGAAGTGTGGACAGCTTTGAGGAGGCCCGAGCGAATTTTGTCGCGAATAATATGGCAATCAATCTCAATGTGTTTGTTACGCTCATGAAACATAGGATTATGGGCAATATATAGTGCAGATTGATTGTCACAATGTAGAGTGAATGGCTCAGGATGAGAGACACCAAGATCAGTGAGAAGTTGTTTTAACCAAGTGAGTTCACAGGTTGTGACGGCCATGGCTCGATAGTTAGCTTCAGCGGAAGAGCGAGCAACTGTATTCTGCTTCTTGGCGCGCCATGAGATCGGACTGGTGCCTAACTGAATAAAGTAGCCGGTGGTGGAGTGGCGGGTGGTGGGACAGCTGGCCCAATCAAAATCTATATAAGCTGTGACTGTGTACGGTCGGATGAAGGAAAGAAGATGCCTTGGCCCGGGCAGCCTTTGATGTAGCGGAGAACTCTGGTAGCCGCAGTCATGTGGGGGACCCGAGGAGTATGCATGAATTGACTGAGTGTCTTGACTGCATAAACAATGTGTGGTCTGGTGATGGTCAGATAGATGAGACGACCAACAAGGCAACGGTAAAGGCCAGGATCAGGGAGAAGGTCACCATCTTGAGTATTAAGCTTCAAATGTTGCTCTATAGGAAAAAGAGCAGTCAGTGCACCAAGTTGTCACTGTCAGAGAGAATGTCGAGAGCATATTTGCGCTGATTAAGAAAAATGTCTTTGGGAGAGCGAGCAACTTCGAGTCCAAGAAAGTACTTCAAGGAACCAAGGTCCTTTATCTTAAATTGAGTGGAGAGAATTTTCTTAAAAAGCTCAATTTGAGAGATGTCGTTA
The DNA here is from genome assembly GCA_021015155.1 of Magnolia officinalis. Classification (NCBI taxonomy): domain Eukaryota; kingdom Viridiplantae; phylum Streptophyta; class Magnoliopsida; order Magnoliales; family Magnoliaceae; genus Magnolia; species Magnolia officinalis. The sequence goes on along the minus strand of JAJHSJ010000002.1, from coordinate 15,673,158 downwards.
CCAGCAACTAGGATGTCATCAATGTAAACAAGGACAAGAGTGATGCTGGTGGAAGCGATGAGAGTGAATAAAGAATGATCCGCCTGAGACTGATAAAAACTTGCATTAAGAAGCACAAAGGTTAGTTTAAAAAACCAATTGTGGGAGGCTTGTTTGAGGTCATAGAGGGATTTTCTAAGGCGACAGACACGGGTCGCCCCTTGAGGACAATATCCAGGTGGTGGTGTCATGTAGACTTCTTCATCAAGATGGCTGTGCAAGAAGGCATTGTTGACGTCAAGTTGATATATAATCCAATTTTGGTAGCTGCAACTACCACTAAGTAGCGGACCGTGGTCATTTTGGCGACCGGAGCAAAAGTCTCATGGTAGTCAAGTTCTTCAACCTGAGTGTATCCTTTGGCAATGAGCCGAGCTTTGTACCTCTCGATGGATTCGTTGGCTTTGAGTTTTGTTTTGAAAATCCATTTGCACCCAATGGGTTTCTTACCAAGAGGAAGAGGCTCAAGAGTCCAGGTGGGATTATCCTCTAAAGCACGAAGCTCAACAGACATTGCCTCGCACCAGTGAGAGTTGCGGATAACATCAGAATAGCATGGGGGTCAGTACAGAAGGTAAGAGTAGTCAAATAAGTAAAATGTGAGGGAAAAAAATGAGAATATGAAAGAAAACAGACAAAGGGTGAGCAGTACCTGAAGCCGGTGAAGCAGGTGTAGATGCCGTAGGCTCCACATGTAAGGTGGGACAGATATACTCGTGAAGGTAGGTAGGTCAAGTAATGGTGCGACGAGGGCGAGGAGCTGGTGGAGATGTGTTTGATAAGGTCGTGAAGGTCGAGGAATTAGGAGAGTCAGGGGAATCAGGAGGGTTAGGCGAGGTCGGGGAATCAGGAGAAGGAGACATAATAGGTTCAGTGACGAGAAGAGGAATGATAGGAGCTGGAATGGAAGGAGTGTCAGGAAGATCTTGGAAATGGAATGTTTGTTCGTGGAAGGTGACATCTCGAGAGTAGAAGATGGATTGAGTATTGAGGTTGTAGAGCTTGTAGGCTTTATGTGTGCTTGGATAGTCAAGAGAGACACATTTAGTGGCATGGGGAGAAAATTTGTCACGGTGAGTGCTAAGAGTTTGTGCATAACAAAGACATCCAAATACCTGGAGATGATCATAGTTTGGAGCTTTATTGAACAGAATTTCAAAAGGTGATTTATTTTGGAGAGTGCGACTAGGGGTGCGGTTGATGAGGTAGGCTGCGGTGAGGACACAATCACCCAAAAAAGGTAGAGGTAAGTGTGCTTGAAAACAAAGACTACGGACAATATTTAGAAGGTGCCGGTGTTTACGCTCTGCAGCACCATTTTGTTGAGGAGTTTTGACATAGGTATGTTTATGAATGATGCCGTGTTTGTGCATGTATGTTTGAAATTGATGGGAAAGAAATTCTTGTCCATTATCAGTTCTAATAATTTTGACTGTGGTGATAAACTGATTGTGGATAAGAGCGAATTGAAGTGCGTTAAATGGGTGTAAGCCTCATATTTAAAACACATAAGATATACCCATGTGGTGCGAGAAAAATCATCAATAATTGTGAGAAAATAATGAGCTCCACATAAAGATGCGGTGCAATAACCACCCCAAATATCACAAAAGATACGATTAAAATGAGAATCACTTTTATTGACATAATTGGAAAAGGGTAATCTTGTATGCTTAGAATGAGCACAAACATCACATTCAGAAAGAGTACAAAGAGAATTAAAAATACTGAGAATAGTAAAACTAGAGGGATGTCCTAGACGTTGATGCCATAGGGTCTTATTAGCAGTAAATTGAGCAGCAAAAATGACGGGAGGATCGGGGCGGTACATGTAGAGCCCGTTGCATGGATCGCCTGCTCCAATCGGCTTCATCGATTGAGGGTCTTGAAATAAAGAAGTGTTAGAGGAAAAAGAGATAACACAAGAATTATGATGGGTAATTTGGAAAACAGAGAGTAGATTGAATGACAAAAGTGAAACATAGAAAACATGTTTTAATTTGAGAAAAGGGGAGAGAATACAAGAACCCAGCCCTTCAGCTGGGATATCTTGTCCTGTTAGAAGCCGAATGTGGTAAGGGGAGGTAAGGGGCTTCAAATCGGCAAAAGCATTGCATTGGTGGCAGATGTGGTGGCTCGCACCACTATCCACTACCCAATGGAGGCGCCGATTGAAGGAGAAATCAGATGGTGAGAAGAGGTTACCAGCGAAATTTATAGGGGATGGATCATTCGGAGGTTGTGACGGTGCGAGGAGGCTAAGCAACTTCTGATACAGCTCCGGTGACAATCCAGGGACTGGACTTTAAGTGGATGGAGTGAGAGAGACCAGATTCGCATCGATGGAGGTTGCCCTAAGATGGACGGCCGCGATTTGTTGGTGCGAGGCTCTCGCCCTGGAGGGTACCCGATGATGGTCCAGTAAACGTTCACGAGTGTGGCCATCTTTGCCACATGTTGTGCACTTTAGAGGGGGTTGTGAGCGAGCAGTGGTGCGAGTAGCCATTACCATCATTTCGGAGGATGATGGTTAAAGGTTGAGGAGTCTCTGTTATTCTTCTTGAAACAAGATTGAGAAGACTTTGCTTATGGAGGGAAGTGGATCCATGGCCAGGATTTGGGTGCGAAGAGGAGCAAAGGAATCATTGAGCCCGAGAAGAAATTGGAAAACACGTTCATCATTAACCTGTTTTTGCAGGTCTTTGAGGTCAGTTGTGGTTTGGAGATGGCCAAGTTCATCCCAAATTTGTTTGATTTGGTTGTAATAATCATGGGCGGAATTTGTAGTTTGTTGCAGGGAGGAGAGGGCTCGTTTTAGGTGATAGATGCGAGCATTGTTTCCATGACCGAAACGGGAAGAGAGGCCGAGCCAGACATCGCGGGGATCTGTATGATATTTGAGGGAATTGGCGATGGAAGGACTGATGGAGTTGAGGATCCAGGTAAGGACCATATCCTTCGTTTGATTCCACTGAGTGCATTCTGGTTTGGTCGGTTTAGAGGGTGTGAGGGTGCCGTCGACAAAACCAAGTTTGTTCTTAGCATTAAGGGCTCTTGTCATAGCTTTTTGCCATTTAGGGTAGTTGTCGCCTGTGAGAAGGCTATTGACGAGAATTAAACTAGGAGAATCAGAGGGGTGAAGAAAATAAGAGGAGGGGATGGGTGGGGTGTACTTGTTGTCGGCCATGGCAGAATGGGTTAATCTTTTTAGGCTCTGATACCATGTAAAGATGGAAGAGTGAGAGAAATATTTGACTAAATTGTAATTGATTTCGTATGGAGCTTTACAAATAAATAGATGTACAATGAGCTATGTATGGAAAAATATATTCTAAAAATAATCTAATTACAGATTTTGTGCAAGTCTTGATTGAAAAATATATTCTAAAAATAATCTAATTACAGATTTTGTGCAAGTCTTGATTTTGTGCATGTATGGTAAGGAATCTGTCAATAAACAAGATGACATGCGGAATAAGTTTATGCAACCCAATTAATTGTTGGGGGCCTTGCATAAAACCTTAGGATCTAGCCCTCCAGAACAAACCAGAATTATGGATAATAAAGCAATGAAAACAACCAATGCATCAATCACACACCACACAAGAGAATTTTACGTGGAAAACCCTCAAAGAGGTAAAAAGCACGGGACCTCGTCCAGATCAACAATCCACTATGAAATAGAACGTTACAAACTTCTTCACTCACGCAGAAGTGGATAAACAATGAGAGAAACAAAAGAAAGCGGAGAGATCTAACCGATTACGAGGACATAGAAGCGCTGAGATATAGATTGCACAGTAGATAACCTCCACGAGCAGAACCTCCCTTCTAGAAGCTTCCTCTCTCTCTTTCTCTCTCTCTTTCACCTTTGATGGCCCTAAACCCTTAAGCAAATCCCTTGTAAAGCTTTAGGAAACCCTGTTGTACCACCTAGAAAGCCCTAGGAACTCCTATTTAAAGTTTTAGGAAACTCCTTTCCGCATCCCAGTTGTGAAAGGACTTGCGACACGAAATCTGGGCAAAATCGTGGAACGAATCTGCGTAACCTCAACTGGTCGAACCGAGTCCACGACCGGTCGAGAGCCACATTCGACCTGTCGAGCACCTCATTCGACTGATCGAGCACCCTGGAGAAAATAGTCCACAATCGCTGGACTTTGAGTCGTGCCACGGCTCGACTCCTACGACCGGTCGAGACTAGCCTTCGACCGGTCGAGCGAGGCTCACGGCCGATCGACGATGGGTCAAAAAAACCTATCAAATTTCTCCCTTTTTGACCCAGGAGGGATCCACCTTCTTCAAGTCAGCTAGGTTTCTACAAACCTCAAACTTGCCCTTGAGCAAAGCCTTGGTCATCATGTCTGACCCATTATCGTCCGTGTGGACCTTCTCAAGCTGTAACACCTTTTATAGGTTGTGCATCCCGTAATAAAACCTGGATCAAAAGGTATCATTGATTTATGGTTCGCACTTTAAAATACAATTTCTCCCTATTAAATTTCTTCGATCTAGACGTGTTTAGGGCCAGTTACGTTATACTCTACATAGGACTAGGTTTGGATAAGGAGGATTATGTCCACTTTCGATCGAACTTCTTTCGGTCCAACTATGTTATGAATAAGTCTGCAGCCGACGCTGCATCACTTTTGTACAAGTCAGTTTGGAGATCCAGTCTGAATCTAAAAGAAACACACTTAGAGGTCTGAAAAGACGGTCCATGAGTTCAAGAGAACCATACTTGGGTGGTTTGGAAAGCCAGTCCATGAATCTAAAAGAACCACACTTTGGTGGACAACCACAATTCTTGTAGCTTGAAAGCTACATAGCCTCAGGCCCATCTCATATAATTCCTCATGAGAGTTAGCCATCCGATTGTGTGGGGCCACTATTTTACAACTTATAACATTTTATCTAATTTGGCTTGTCAATGTTTTTGTGTAAAAAAACACCCACACATGTGACCGATGTAGGCAAGACTAAAAAGAAAAAAGAAACTGATTATTTTTTTTTTTAATTTTAAAGGTGGTGCGATGCCAGTGAATTGTATTCAAAGAAAAGGCAAATACAACCATTCAGGCCAGCCCCAACAAAAAGAGATGGGCCGAGCCTATCATATACCATCACACACGGAGGGTTATGCACAAAACACTAACAAACACTACATCGTAATGTTATCAAGGCCAACATTGTCTAGAACTAACGAGCCTCTGATGCTTCTCGGCAGCTCTACACGGGAGGAGAAGAGCTTGTTGGCACATCCCTCACTCGCCAATATGGCCAGGGCGTTTGCGACCGCATTTCCCTCATGGAAGACGTGCAAAAATCTAAGATTAAGCTGTCGGGAAAAGTGGTGGATAGCCCCCATCCTATACCAGAGGCACCACAGGCATTGGGCCGCCGGGTTGGACGCCGCACCAACCACAACTTTGGAACCTGATTCCACCCAAATGTTCGAGAGGCTCAGCCTTTGATACAAGACAATGCCATCGAGCATGGCCTGAGCTTCTGTGGACGAGTTTGTGGCTAGCCCATATTGTTTGTGAAAAAAGAAAATGATTAAAACCAAACAAACAAGGGGCAAGAAGCACAAGAATTTAGATTATTCAATAAAATGCCTAATTTACAGGACATCAACATAGAGCTTCTTCATTATAAATAAGAGAAATAAAAATACAAGGCTTACGTTCTCCCGCCATACAAGAAATCTCATGCCAAGAAATACTTTAAAAGATGAATTAATGAAATTATATAAATTCTCTGCATGTAATTCTTTTTGTATATACCATTACATAAGAGTGTACATGTTAGAAGAACTAGGTTTTAGCCCTATACATCTAGGTACATAGGTAAGTATGTACATAAGGAGAGGAGAGGGAGATGCATCTTCCATGAGAAGACTGCTTGTGGAAATGCCTAAGCAAGTCACCACCTCAGGATTGAAAAAGATTGTCCGTTGGAACATATGTTACCTAAATGGCCAAACCTCTATGTTTTCTAATTATGGATTTTTATTGACCACTAATTGTATTGGTCCAAAATTATGGTTGCACACTTTTAAATAGGACTGAGTTGTAATTGTTTGTGCAATAACATGCATATAATATAATTGTAGCTAACACCCATCTTTTCATATACATAGATATTGCAGATTTCATTAATTCATATAATAAAACTATATTAATTGCATATAAACTTAGTGTGTCTGCCGGAGTAAGTTCGATCACCTTTGGCATGCTTTATTATTTAGTTATTTATTTGCACCTCAATTTATTAGGCAAGGCATTTCCAAGGAAGAGAATCCAATGCAGTCCATCTCAATGTTGGTTTTGATCCCAAAAATTATGCCATTTCATCGCTTAGGTGATCCACACTATTGGGAACTATCAAGAGTGGGATGCCCACCATTGATTGTATAAAGTGCCAAGGTATTGTGCCTGAGCAATCCAATCCATTCACATGATGCATCCCATTAGGATGAAAGGGGCATACCAAGAATCAAGCAATTCCAGCACTCAATAAGTCATAGATCAGCCTAATAGATATCAATTGGGTATTAATGGCCACGATTGATGATGCATATTCCTTCTAGAATGATCAACGAGCTGCCTAAATCAATGGCTCTGCCCATCAATAAACTAACTTCCTTTGAGGATGGTGATAGATTGCCCAAATCAATGGCTTAGATCAGTAACAAATGTCCATCATGGACGCGGATTAGCTACTCACGGATTGAGTAGGGAGAATGGCTATTGAAGTGACGTCACCAAGTTATGTGGGTCCCACCATGATGTATGTATTATATCCACACCATCCATCCATTTGGAGAGATCATTCTAGGGCATGAGCCAAAGAACGAGGCGGATCTAAATCTGTAGTGGACCCCACCATAGAAAACAGTGGAAAGTGACGCCCACCATTGAAACCTTCCTAAGATCCACTGTGGTGTTTATTTGAGATCCAACCTTCTCATAAGTTAACAAAAACATTAAAAAGGGGAAAACACAAAAATCAGCTTGATCGAAAACTTTTGTGGCCATTAGAAGTTTTTAATGGTGAGTGTCACTCTCTCCACTGTTTTCTGTGGTGGGGTCCACTTAGCTGTGGATCTGACTCATTCTTTGGATCATGCCCTAAAATTATCTCTCCAAATGGATGGGAGGTGTGGATACAAATTAAACATACATCATGGTGGGCCCACATAACTTAGTGACGTCACTAAGTCTCGCTACTCATCCTGTTAGCTAATTAAGCTGCGTCCATCCACCATGACCATTTCAATCTATTGGAAAAGATTACTTTATAAAAATGGCACGACGGTAGTTTCCAACAATATATTCTCACAGCAGTGCATGAAAGACCGCGAGCAGTCCACTTGAAATCATACAATGTGACCCGCGTATTTACTTTCCATAAAGTCGTCCCCTTATTCGATAAATGCTCCATGTAGAGCACTCATAAGTTATAGTGCTCCTAGTTGCATGTGTCCACATTTACAGTTGAATTCATTGATCCAGACTGTTCATTAGGTCCAACCCATGTTTCCTATACTACCATACAAACATCACACAAATCCATAAAAAATTAACCATTGATCAGTGGCCTTTAATATCTACGGTTAATATTGTTTAATCAAAAGCAGATCCCATCAACAATCAGATCCAACAATATGCTAGGGCTATCACCCATAAATTACTTTTGTTAGGCAATCATAGCCATCCCATATATAGCCTCGCAAAATGATGACTATAAAAAATAAAATCAAGTTAACTGATAATTCAATCAGTGTTTCAGACTTAATGGACGGTTAGGATTGATCCATATCCAAATGGACAGATGACTATGCACTCTATGACTTACAGCGAGAGCAATCGAGCATTTCTCATTATACTGTATCATAGTGCTTTACTAGGCATCGAGGTGCACACGTGTAACATCAAGGCATATAGGTGTGGGATCCAATATATCTACACGTGAGAAATCTGGTATTGAAAATAGGTGGATTGGTTAGAAAATCTCGGTCAATTTTCTAAGAGCCGTACATTGTCTTGCAAATGTTGGTCCACGCGCGTGGCTGTGTGGGATTAACACGCCTCATTATATTATACTATATTGTATTAGCCAAGTTGTAGTTTGGAATATGTATTTAAGGAGTGCATTGCTCCAACTTCTCCATTGCAAGGATTTGAGTCAGTTCTTCTTCATTTGAATCTCACCATTTTCTTTTTCAATCTCATTCCTTCTCCATTGCAAGGATTTGAGTCAGTTCTTCTTCCTTTGAATCTCACCATTTTCTTTTTCAATCTCATTCCTTAATAAGGTAATTCTCAGCCTTTACATTTTCTAGTTTCTACCGTCCTTTAATCTTTTAAAGTCGTTTTTGGGTAGAATCCCATGCAAGCATTGGAAATGATACATGGTTATCAGAAGATGAATTGCAAGATTAAATGGAATGTTTTTCATGATGGGTCATGTCACACAATCACACCCATTAGATAATTCCCACCGTCCAATCAATGGAGCTTCATCAGTGAATGTAAACCATTCTTTTGGTCCATTTATCTGTTTACAAGCCTGCTGATTTCTGCAAGCCTTGCATATTGAGAACCTTACCAGTACTATGAGTAGTTGTCTCATGTTCTCATAAACATCAACATGTTTAATCAGACTAATGCAAGCATGGCCAGTAGCTTTGATTTTCGCTGTCTTAGTTGCTGCTATCATATTAATTCTCTTAATACCAACATTTTTTTTCTTCTGTTTTTGTTGTTCTAAAGTGGGTGCTTGTAATGCAGAGGTGAATGGCGAGTGAGGTGGTTAGCCATCTACGGGACACATCGGTAGCTGCATACTCCAAAGTGCACAATATGGTTCTTGGCATGGTCTTCAGCTTCGTGAGTGAAGAAAACTCTATTAGTTTGGACGTTGGAGGTGAACAGACATTCAGTGTCCAGTCTAGCAGTGAAAGCACAGCAACAACTTGCATTACACAGCAATCGAGAGCTGTTGGACCGAGTGAGGGAAGCAAAAGCCCTGTTCGTCCGAAGCCAAAATAAAATTCCGATGCTGTTTATTAGACTACTGTATACTAATTCCATAACAAGGATTGGTCGAGTGTGACATGGTCTTTTGATTTTATTTTTCTCTTCCGACATGATCTTTATTATTAGATTTTTTTAAAAAAATTTTAATTTTATAACGTGGTCCTTAACTGTTTAGTTTTATTTTACTTTATTTTGTTCCGACGTGGTCATTATGTTAGATATATGTATGTATTTGGGAGTTGTTTATATTTCATTCATTCCATTTACTTTTACATGAAATTATCAGTTATTAAAGAGACTACAGCAGACATTCCTAATCTGGAGTTCTCAAGTTTTACCACTTTCTCTTTAAATCCACAACAAAATTGAAAACTGTGGAAATCTCTATTCTCAAATTAACAGACTTCATGAATCTCAAGTCTTGGATCTACCTAATTTTTAGAGTCATGCCTTAATAGCCATGGAAGTCTAAGGCTGTGCAGTACTAGATTGGGTTGGCTGGTGGAGGAATGCTATTTGTAGCTGCGTTTGTAACTGTCAAATCAAAGCACAGCACTAGCCATGTGACGCACTTTTGTGTAACCCAGTCCATTCATCTGACTCACCTTGTGTTAAAAAATTCCTTTTAGTCCATTCATCAAGGAGACCACACTAGTGCAACAATAGATGGTTCAAAAATGGATATATCCAATTGTTCATATTCAAGGTGCATGTGTGGCCCATCAGGTAGATGGGCTGGCCTGACGCGATGCTAGCATATATATTCACCGTGGGGCTCCTCGTTGCAATTGCACGTCTGCTGCATTAGCACGTGTTTGATCGGATTGGACAGATTGAACTAGCAAGGTCCCATCTCCTACACTTATATCCCTTGAGCCTCTAGGTCATCTTGCCTAATACATGCATTTGGATGGATTATTTCAATCTGGGAATTTGTTTTGGGGTCTATTTCTTTCAGTATTCAAATCAACAAACCAATGTGGGTTCTTTATGTTCATCTGAGCATGGAATAAATCATAAATCAGCTAAAAACACATAGCAAATACTATAAAGAAGAGCTTCTGGTACCGGAAGATGTGGTTTTCAAGCCGGCAGTCACTAGCCAAACCGCGTCCCATCCGGGGTAGTGTCCCTCTGATTAACAGACCGGATCTAGAAAATGCCGGCCTTCCGTACGGAAACAACGGGTGTCTCGGAATGTACGGACAATTCATTAAAATAAGGATGCCCATGTACGCCTGGATATGGACATGGACATCCATGTATTGCGTTTGGGTACGTGGACACCGTTGGATTGATCGGGTCAAGCTATAAGTATAATGTTTACGGGCGTGATCTATCCATAGTGGGTCCCACACTTTCGATGGTCTAGATTTATGTACATGCGTACCTCTTGCACAGTGAGTAAATCACCACCATTTAAGAAATGGTAAAAGATGCACACAGCAGCTCCTTTCGGAAGCGGATTAGGTACTGAGTAACTCAGCACGCTTAGCGTACTTAGTAAACTGTGTGGGGTCCACTATTATTTATTTATTTTATCCACTCCGTTAATCCATGTTAACAGATAATTTTAGTGCTTGATCCCAAAATTTAACCAAATTAAAATCTCAAGTGGACCACACCACAGGAAACAGTTTTATTGAACCTCTACCATTGAAAATTTTTTGAAAGCCAAAGAAGTTTTGGATCAAGCTGATGTTTGTGATTTATCTTCATCCATGTCTTTGTGATCTTATGAACAGGTTGGATGACAAATAAAAATTACTTTGCACCCTGGGAAGGTTTCAACGGTGGAAATCATTATTCCACACTGTCTCAGTACCCAGTCCGATTTCGTTCCTTTCCTCAACTGTATTACTTGGCGGAACGCTAGCTCACGTGAGATGGACGGGGTCTTCGCGGCAAATATGCCAACATGGAACACATGTACGAGATCTGAACCGTTCATCATGTAGATAATAACGTTTGAATATCCTAAACAGAAAAAAAGAAAAAAGTCCATTCCACTCATCAGGAAGGATATGCATGTTCATTAAATATGAACTATTCGTATTTTATACCAACTATCCATTTTCTGTTTCAATTGTACGGCGTTATAAGTTTAGCCGTCTGATTTCACCCAGATAATTCTTACCATGAGTCCTACTGATGAACAACCCGATCTTGCGCACGTATGCCATGTTTCACGTGTATGATGAACTAACCGTGCAGTCCCACATGCTATTATTACAGTTACCTTTATAATCAATTTTCTAACAACGAAAGGAGATGCTTCTTGAATGGGCCATAGAATAGTACTCATCATCCAACTGAAAGCTAGGCCTGCCGATGGGCCAGATCTATGGCACGGCCTCATTACTTCAAAAGGCTCAAATCAACGGTGGAAACACAACCTGCAATCAAAGATCCACAAAGAAATATTGAATCCAATTAGAATTTTTTTGGTTATTGCTCATCCAAGACATGGCCTATCAATTGGATGATCGTGATAAATAGGCATATGCGCCACACGGCAGGGATTGTCCGTACACCAAGATATGGCCTACGAATTGTTTAACAGTGAAAATCATTATCTTCGCGTCTATTTGTGGTTTGGTCCAGATGATCTTTGAATATAATTCATTTTTTGGTTAATGCTTTAAAATTATCTCTAAAAATTGATGAATGGTGTAGATATAATAAATATATGACTGTGGGCCCATGTAACTTTAATCTCCTTTGAACTGTTCCTACAACTCGGAGCCGGAGGAGCGACCGTGTTCGTCTTCGCACGACGCGTACCTACAACAGCTACACACCAGCCAAACCGCTTCTCATGAGGTCTAGTAGACATGGATAAAGAGGAATAACAAATATCAATCTAAAACTTCTATAACCCAAAATAGGAATAGCTTTCTAATCTTAGTATCCGATAAGCTACTTATAGAGGATGACAAGAGATTTTCTAAGAATGCTTATAGAAATTTGACAGATGTTTCCATGAAATATATATATATATATATATATATATATATATATATATATATATATATATATATATATATATATATATATATATATATATATGAAGAACACACAAAGTGTGATATAATACCATATGAAAAGAAAGATTAATCCCTAGCTCTAGGAACAGTTATAACAAATAATTGTTATCTATATTAGTAATTACAACAAACAGTTCTTATCTCTATGCGCAACTAGAGGATATAAAGTTGAAATTGAGAAAATCGGATTCAAATAGGATCCACCACCACTCTAAATAATGTGGCATCTTGATGTAGAGCGGGTCGCGGACAGTTTCATGGCCAAGATGGATCAAAAAAGGCCTGGTTGACGATAGAAGTAATCCGGACCATCAGACCTTAGATCGGACGTATCTCGCAATCCGGAATGAGTTATCTGACGTAAAATATATGATTTCGGGGTAGAACAAGCTACTTTAGCCAACCAACCCTGCAATGTAGGGTTACGATGCCCGGAATTGCGAAAAACCCTTGGATCGACGGTCGTTTCCCTGTTTTAATTTCATTTTTACTATAAATAGTAAGTTTTAGTTTGATTATAACTCTTCATCCGTTGGGCTTTAGGAGTTGCGCCCAACGTGAAAAGAGCTTAGAATAATTAGGAGAACGGTTTTGTGAAGCTAAATAGGACACTTACTATTTTTGGCTGAAAACCTTGCGCACTAGTAGACATCACGACCGTCTATAAATAGTAAGTTTATTATTTATAGTAAGTCGCGAATTCTAAGAGTTTTACTTGTAGTTTGATTCTAATTTCTTTTCTATTGCTTGGTATCCCTATTTAAAGGGTTGTGAACTCGTTTTTATTCATTCATTAATCAATTTCGAATTTATTAGAATTTATTTCTATTTTATGCTTTCTTTCCTCGTGGATTCGAGAAGTCTCTGTGAGGAGTCCAGAGAAGTTCCGTGGATTCGAAATAGTTATCCTCTTGAGGAAGACGGTGCTCGACCTCACATCCTCCCCTGCATCACATCTCCCCACTGCATCCACACCAAGAGTAAATGTGTTGATACTGAATCAGCCACTCCGGCCTTAATCATCAAAGCTTCTTAAAATCCTCACATCCTAAACTCCATAATGCATCAGTAGCTCTCATACTAATGGAACACATGCTAGTCCCCTATCATCTAAATGTTTATATTAAAAACAACACAACTAGCCTAGATGATCGGCTTATTGGCATTAAGCCCGTCAAAGTGGAGTCCAAATGATATGTTAAAGTCCCTTGACATACATTGATACACCATCCAACAATATGTTAGGGCTATCACCCATAAATTACTTTTGTTAGGCAATCATAGCCATCCCATATATAGCCTTGCAAAATGATGACTATAAAAAATAAAATCAAGTTATCTGATAATTCAATCAGTGTTTCAGACTTAATGGACGGTTAGGATTGATCCATATCCAAATGTACAGATGACTATGCACTCTATGACTTACAGCGAGAGCAATCGAGCATTTCTCATTATACTATATCATAGTGCTTTACTAGGCATCGAGGTGCACACGTGTAACATCAAGGCATATAGGTGTGGGATCCAATATATCTACACGTGAGAAATCTGGTATTCAAAATAGGTGGATTGGTTAGAAAATCTCGGTCAATTTTCTAAGAGCCGTACATTGTCTTGCAAACGTTGGTCCACGCGCGTGGCTGTGTGGGATTAACACGCCTCATTATATTATACTATATTGTATTAGCCAAGTTGTAGTTTGGAATATGTATTTAAGGAGTGCATTACTCCAACTTCTCCATTGCAAGGATTTGAGTCAGTTCTTCTTCATTTGAATCTCACCATTTTCTTTTTCAATCTCATTCCTTCTCCATTGCAAGGATTTGAGTCAGTTCTTCTTCCTTTGAATCTCACCATTTTCTTTTTCAATCTCATTCCTTAATAAGGTAATTCTCAGCCTTTACATTTTCTAGTTTCTACCGTCCTTTAATCTTTTAAAGTCGTTTTTGGGTAGAATCCCATGCAAGCATTGGAAATGATACATGGTTGTCAGAAGATGAATTGCAAGATTAAATGGAATGTTTTTCATGATGGGTCATGTCACACAATCACACCCATTAGATAATTCCCACCGTCCAATCAATGGAGCTTCATCAGTGAATGTAAACCATTCTTTTGGTCCATTTATCTGTTTACAAGCCTGCTGATTTCTGCAAGCCTTGCATATTGAGAACCTTACCAGTACTATGAGTAGTTGTCTCATGTTCTCATAAACATCAACATGTTTAATCAGACTAATGCAAGCATGGCCAGTAGCTTTGATTTTCGCTGTCTTAGTTGCTGCTATCATATTAATTCTCTTAATACCAACATTTTTTTTCTTCTGTTTTTGTTGTTCTAAAGTGGGTGCTTGTAATGCAGAGGTGAATGGCGAGTGAGGTGGTTAGCCATCTACGGGACACTTCGGTAGCTGCATACTCCAAAGTGCACAATATGGATCTCGGCATGGTCTTCAGATTCGTGAGTGAAGAAAACTCTGTTAGTTTGGAAGTTGGAGGTGAAGAGACATTCAGTGTCCAGTCTAGCAGTGAAATCACAGCAACAACTTGCATTACACAACAATCGAGAGCTGTTGGACCGAGTGAGGGAAGCAAAAGCTCTGTTCGTCCGAAGCCAAAATAAAATTCTGATGCTGTTATTAGACTACTATATACTAATTCTAAAACAAGGATTCGTCGAGTGAGACACGGTCTTTTGATTTTATTTTTCTCTTCCGACATGATCTTTATTATTAGATTTTTTTTTTTTATAACGTGGTCCTTAACTGTTTAGTTTTATTTTACTTTATTTTGTTCCCACGTGGTCATTATGTTAGACATATGTATGTATTTGGGAGTTGTTTATATTTCGTATTCATTCCATTTACTTTTACATGAAATTATCAGTTATTAAAGAGACTAAAGCAGACATTCCTAATCTGGAGTTCTCAAGTTTTAACACTCTCTCTAAATCCACGACAAAATTGGAAACTGTGGAAATCTCCATTCTCAAATTAACAGACTTCATGAATCTCAATGAAATTGTATGCAATTATTACCTAAGACACTTTTAAATTTTAATTTTAATTTTTTAATCAATAGGTCACAATTGTGGACAAATATGTAGAAAAAGTAAAAGTGCATGACCGCATTGGACTATAAGGCATCCTTGAATGAAAAATAAAAGAAAAAGTAATAATTATCCAACCATGCTCTCAATGAGCATTATTGAAACATAAGTTCCCTTTATATAAGGCTTGTTTGAATTGCAGGTAGAGATATGATAATTAGACCATGGTCACTTTGTATCTTGTGAAAGTGAAAATGAATATAAAATAGGGTAATAATTATCACTATTAGAATCCATTTTATCTTTGTTAACATAGTATAGTGGCAGTAACTCATTGATTGTAATCACTTATTATGTAATTGACTATTAGACAACACTTGGATTGTAATCAATCTATGCAATAGTCTATTACATTGCGCTTCTAGGATTTTGGAGCTTTCATTGCTTATCTCCAACTTGAATAAAGGAGGGCTATGTCAGGTTGGCAACCAGCATTAAAATTAAGCCATAACTTTTATAATAATGCCGAACAAGATGACATGCGGAATAAGTTTATGCAACCCAATTAATTGGGATAAGGCTTAGATGATGTTGATGTAGATGAACTGAACATGGTAAAACATCTCATCATAAGAAAAAAGTGGCCCACTGTGAAAAAAGTGCATTATTTTCCACTCTTTTATCTCTCAGGGCATGATTGCGTTGCTTCTAGTAACTACAAAATTGATTCTAAAGAAATAGCTCCCTGGAATTATTTCTTGAGAATTACTAATGTGACAAAGGTCTGCTTGGTAAACAGGTATAGAAAATAATTTGCCCATGAAGGTTTCAATAGTAAATGTTGAATCTCCACTGTTTCTTGCCGTTGTGTGGCCCAGTTAAGTCTTGGATATACCTCATTTTTAGAGTCATGCCTCAACAGCCATGGAAGTATAAGGCTGTGAAGTGGATTGCGATTGGCTGGTGGAGGAATGCTATTTGTAGCTGTGTTTGTAACTGCCAAATCAAAGCACAGCACTAGCCATGTGACGCACTTTTGCGTAACCTAGTCCATTCATCCAACTCACCTCGTGTTAAAATTTTCCTTTTAGTCCATTCATCAAGTAGGCGACACTGGTGCAACAATAGATGGTTAAAAAATGGATATCCAATTGTTCATATTCAACTTGCATGTGTGGCCCACCAGGTAGATGGGCTGGCCTACGTGAGGCTAGCATATTAACCATGGGACTCCTCATTGACCTTGCACATGTCTGCTGCATTAGCACGTGTTTGATCGGATTGGACAGATTGAATTAGAAAGGTCCACTCTCCTACACTTATATCCCTTGAGCCTCTAGGTCCTATTGCCTAATACATGGGGATGGATTATTTCAATCTGGGAATTTGTTTTGGGGACTATTTCATCCAGGATTCAAATCAACAAACCAATGATATGGGTTGATGTTCATCTGAGCATGGAATAAATCATAAATCAGCTAAAAACACATAGCAAACATTATAAAGAAGAGCTTCTGGTAACAAAAGATGTGGTTTTCAAGCCGGCAGTGGCTTTGGAAGAGGCCAAACAAGGGCTGGTGGATCAAATTTTATCCCCATAGAAGGTGAATATATATCTCCCTTTACAGGAAAAGAAAATAACTCTTGACTTACAAGCATTCAAGAACAACAAATAATGATAACTCTCACATCCAATATTACCGTTATAAGAAATATGGATTCTCAGTGCTGAGGAAAATTGTCTAGTAATAAGAGTGACCATGTAGACCATGCACAATCTAATAGAGAGGAGCATCAAACCTTACCATTAGCACGTAGTGTTAAAGAAGATGATCGATTAGATCAGGCACATGTGCTTCTTGAATTATTACTAATGGAGCAGGTGCACATGTACTGTTAAACTAGAGTACTGTTGCTCATTTCATTCATCAGTCCATTTTCCCAAGCTTGTGTTATCCCACATTATAGTTAGATCAGCTTAATAGGGGGCTAATGCATCTACTCGGCGGGTAATGAATGACGAGCAACTTGGATCTCTCGACATGTGTTTGTTAGGATTTGATAGTTTTGCATACTTGATGTCCATGCTCATGAATAAAAGCCACTGTACAAGTGACTCGGATCCTTAGTCATGCGTTAGTGGTAGACTCACAAGAGTTTCAACACAAGGTTCTTGGTTTGAGCACATACTGCAGTAAAAACTACTGTGGTGTGAGTGCGTCTAAAAAAGAAAAAAGAAAAAGTGAGCCACTGTACATCTCCTCGTGCATAGAGATATGTGCCTGCATGTGGATGGCCATGTTCTCCCACTGTAACTTGTTTGGGATTTCTACGGTGTATTCACCATTTTGTACGAGGACTTATACATTTTGCAAGTAGCACACATGTACGTCAATCGAGGCGGACGGTATTCAGTAGCCATCAATCAAGGAGGGCGGGAACGGTAAAAAAGAATATGTTCAGTAGCCATCAAATAGTCATTGAGATAACAATGGTAACGGTGATCAGAATTAACAAAGATATGGCATCGTTATCACTGTTTAGTTCCTGAAAATTTCAGGACATTCCCTTCAGAACGAGCACTGCATTTGTACGGTCTAAATTCAGGTATGCTAATATGCCACTTGATTGGAATATGAGTTACCCTTGTATCACAAGAGTTTTTATTTTTTATTTTTATTTATTTTAGTTTTTACCGAGGGAAATTAGCTCATCGGCTACAAATAGTTACCAGAATCCAGGTGACAATATCCTAGTCATCAACAGTGGGGACTTTTCCCAGTTGATTCTATCCACCCACAATGCGAATCAACGGACCAACGGTTTGGATTACAGGGCCTTAAGCCTCATAGGGGCAAGTCAACCGGAGTAGTCAGGTATGACTCAGCTTAAGAGAGACCGAGTCGTGGTCTTAAAACATATGTTGAAGGGAAAGTTGACCTTCTCAGCTGTAAGACCATGTAAGGATTTGCGGCGAAATCCAATCTAAAAAAGGTAACATTTTTTAAAAACAAGATTGAGACTTTTAATTACAAAATTGCCATTATGCATTTCCGTACTTATTTGAATGAGTTATGACAATGAGTTATGACACTTGGTTCCAACCCATGGTTTAGTGGCCTTCCGAGGATCTCCATATCCACTGAAGCGGGTGGGTCCCCTGACTGTGGGGCCCACCTTGAAATATTTTTCCTTCAATCCCCACCTTCCATCCATTTTTACAGCTAATTTTATGCATGATTCTAAAAAATGAATAGATCTAAATCTTAACTGCACCACGTTACATTAAAATCATCTTGAGGGCACCAGAATGTTTATTTACCACCCAACCTGCTAATAAGGTTAAAATGAAGGTATCACACAAATATCAGCTTGATCCAAAACTTTCATGGCTCACAATAAGTATTTAATGGTCAATCACCACTGTTTCCTGTGGTGTGGTCCACCTGAGATTTGGATCTGTTTTACTTCTCGGATCATGTCAAAACGGATGGAAGGCATGGATGTGATGAAAATACATAACGGTTGACGCCAGGGTCAGGGATCCACCGCCGAAGCCGTTGATATGATGGGCCCCATACATAAGGTCCGTTCTTCACCAAGGTCTTAAAATGTGTGTTGAATGGCAGGCAGCCGTAGTTTGTTATCTCTTCTTATTTGTCGTCTCTTCTTATCTGTCGTCTCAGCGTTTGTCCCCCTCTACTGTACATGGTTAATGGTTATGGTCACGTGTCAATTGAGATAGTCCATCTAGTAGGACCCATTCACAAATCATGTTTCAAAAAACGAGATATTTTGTTAGGTTATCTGAGCCTAAATTTCTCTTCTTCTCACCAAATGTTGGCCGTATTATTTATTTATTTATTTTTTATTATTATTTTTTTTCAACCGTTGGTTTGGAACGTGCCAACTAAATGTCTAGGAAGTGAAATGTGATTTGCAGAATTGCCAATAGAACCTTATTATATATTAGATATGGAGATCTAAAAGACTTGATGACTTACCTTGTTGGGACGCCATTGTTGTAGATAGAATGCTGAAATCTTCTTTTCCTTACACCCTTAGGGGCTATTTGATTTTTAATTTCCCTGTAAATACACAGAAATAAGTAATTATTACTTACCCCACCGTTTGAAATTTGTTGGTAATTACATTTCGTAAATCGTTCCATACAAACACTGTTATTACTAATTTAAATATGTGGGCCCCACCATGATATATGTGAGTTATCCACACCATCCATCCTTTTAAAAAATAATTTTAATGCATGAGCCCAAAAATGAGGAAAATCAAAAGCTCAAGTGGACTTCACCTTAGGAAACAATGATCATTAAGATGTCAATGGTTGAAAGTTTTTTTCTTCCTAGGGCCCACATTGATGTTTATTTGTCATCCAACCGGTTCATAAGGTCATACAGTCATGGATCAAGTGGAAACAAAAATATCAGTTTGATCCAAAACTTTTGAAGTCCTCAAGAAGCTTTCAATGGTAGGAGTTCAATTCCTATTGTTTCCTTTGGTGTGGTCCACTTGATATTTGGATCTGCCTCATTTTTTGTCTCATGCCCTGAAATGAGTTGGCTAAAGGAATGGACGGTGTGGATAAGACACAAAGATCATGGGGGCCCCACAATTTAACATTTTTTCCTTGGGTGACGCGACGAGTGCTATAAATGAAAAGGTGGCGGTCAACATCATCTTGAAATCCAATCAGAAATACAAAGGTAAATAATTATTACCCATTTACCTTGAATTACCTTAGTAATTAGAAAATCAAACAGGCCCTTAGGGAAGTTGTCATGGGATTCCTACTCATGTGGATGGTGTTGGATTGGGACCCCAACACTGTTTTATACACGTGAGGGCGGAGGAGTTTGAAACCCATCAAAACTCCTTTTTCTAAAAGTTCCACACGAATTGTGTTATAGTTTTAGCATCCCTTCCCTATACGAATTTATGGATGTATCACAACTTAGCGGGCCCATTGTTACACCCGATCACATTATCCAACCCTTAGGATAATTCAAACCCTTAATCAACATGGCCCACAATATAGAGTTCTTACATAGGATTGTGTATTTCTAATCATTTTCCATCCATAACAGGGGCAACTAAATGAACATATTGAATTGACACATCACCCCCCCCTGCCGTGGTATACTATAGAAGGTCTGTGTCATATTTCATACTGGAATTTTCAGTTACACCAGCTCTCCCATATTAGCCATTGCACAAGAACACACCCATCCATAGCTCAAGTGGTATACTGAGTGAGAATATATAACCTCATTTCAACAATGAGGTCTTCGTATCGATTCACAAGTGGAGTGAGTAAAGTGTATACTAACATGCTAACCCAAAAAATAAAAAATAAAAGAAAGATATGAAATATGGTTCAACCGGTTGTTGTATTTTGTTTCAAAATTAATATTAAAATGAAATTTTAAATATTTCGGTTCCCCTCCACATTTGAAATTTCTGATACTTTTGAGTTGTGGGTTTTGTGAACCCACATCGAATTTAACAAAAGAAAACATCTTATATATAAGATAAGCTTTTTGTATTGGGGCTTGAGTCTCATTTAGGGGGCATATGAATTTGGTCATGTGTAGGGCTATGCTAATAACTTTAATTTATGTCATTGACTACACACGTGCACGTGTGCCGAGCCGAGCCTTGCTGTGTCGAGCCGAGTTTAAGTCTGTGTCCGTGTGCGCGTGCGCGAAGTACGAAAAATCAATTTCATTCTCATCTTCTAAAAACTCTTTCTGTTTTTCTGGTGAGTGCACCGCTGGGACCGGGTCATAGTCGTTGTATCCTAGAGGTCGATTGATCTAGAAACCTGTTGCACTTGGAATGTTGTCCTAAGGGAGCAAATTCGATTTCAAGCCGAATGACTCACGTCATGCCTCGACTCCATTCAATAAGTCCTCTTTCTCAAGTTTTATTTTCTTTTTTGGTTCTCGATTTTTTATAGTCTATTTAATTCAACCAAATATTCCAACACCGGTTACTATGATGGTTCTGATAGGATAGCCCCACAATGCAGTCACAATACGGCTGGATTGAATCCTAGATGGTGATCTGAACCAATCATGTTTTGGATTGTATGTTATGGGGGCCATTCGAAGAAAATTTGTTTTCTGATGACAGTGTATGTAGATGAACACAGAATATTATAAAGCCAATTTTTTAATGATTCATGTTCAAATTCAAGATTCAAAGGTTAGCTAGGATCATCAATTATGTAGTTGTTGAAGAAGATGTTGGATTAGATCATGCACATAGGCAGTGGGTAATGAATGATGAGCGTCTTGGATCTCTCCACAAGTGTTTCTTGGGATTTGATACTTTGGCATAGTTTGATGTCCATGCTCATGCAAAATTCACTGTACAGGTGGCAAATATATTCCTTAGTATGGACCATCCAAACCGTGGAAGCATTTTGGATTGGCTTAACCAATGTAATGGCAGAGAATTTACTATCCAAACTGGCTAGTTGTTGGCGAATAAATGGAGTGATTAAGCCATAAAGATCAATGGCCCAAATTCAACCAAAAACTCTACATTAACTAGAGGTTACTGCGTTAACTGTCAAGATTAAACAAAGATATCACATTGTTATCACTGTTTGGTACGTGAAATTTTTAGGACACTCCCCATCAGAAAGAGGTCTAAAGTCACATACGCTAATACGCCTCTTGCATGAAAGATGCCTTATCACATTTTCTCAGGTGTACTTTTTTTAAAAATAATAAAACTATATTAATTGCATATATAAATTGCAGATTTCATTAATTCATATATTAAAACTATATTAATTGCATATATACTTAGTTTGTCTGCTGGAGTAAGTTCACCTTTGGGATGCTTTATTATTTACTTATTTATTGGCACCTCAATTTATCAGGCAAGGCATTTCCAAGGAAGAGAATCCAATGCAGTCCATCTGATGTACTCTTCAGTGTTGGTTCTTGATCCCAAAAATTATGCCATTCCATGGCTTAGGTGATCCACACTATAGGGAACTATCAAGAGTGGGATGCCCACCATTGATTTTGTAAAGTGCCAAGCTACTGTGCCTGAGCAATCCAATCCATTCACATGATGCATCCCATTACGATGAAAGGGGCATACCAAGAATCAAGCAATTCCAGCACTCAATAAGTCATAGATCAGCCTGATAGATGTCAATTGGGTATTAATGGCCACGATTGATGATGCATATCCCTCCTAGAATGATCAACGAGCTGCCTAAATCAATGGCTCTGCCCATCAATAAACTAACTTCCTTTGAGGATGGTGATAGATCGCCTAAATCAAATGGCTTAGATCACTAACAAATGTCCATCATGGCGCGGATTAGCTACAGGTTGGGTCATTACTCTTGCTCGGGTGGTAGACTCTAAGGAGTTTCAACCGCCGGTCAAGGGTTCGAGTACCCATAGGTGGTGAAATTCCACTAGTGTGTGGGTGTGTGTAAATAATTAAAAAAAAAAAAAAAAAAAAAGCTACTGACAGGTTGAGTAGCGAGACTAGCTACTGAAGTGACGTCATCAAGTTATGTGGGTTATGTACGTGTTATATCTACACCATCCATCTATATCTACACCATCCATCCATTTGGAGATATCATTCTCGGGCATGAGCCAAAGAATGAGGCGGATCTAAATCTATAGTGGACCCCACCACAGAAAACAGTGGAAAGAGACAACCACGGTTGAAACCTTCCTAAAATCCACGTGATGTTTATCTGAGATCCAACCACTTCGTAAGTTAACACTGGAAGGGAAAACTCAAACATCAGCTTGATCGAAAACTTTTGTGGCCATTAGAAGTTTTTAATGGTGGGCGTTACTCTCTCCACTGTTTTCTGTGGTGGGATCCACTCGAGCTTTGGATCCGACTCATTCTTTGAATCATGTCCTAAAATTGCCTCTCCAAATGGATGGACAGTGTGGATACAAAACATACAACATGGCGGGCTCACATAACTTAGTGACGTCACTAATTCTGGCTACTCAACCTGTAAGTAGCTAAGCTGCGCCCATCCACCATGACCATTTCAATTTATTAGAAAACATTACTTTATAAAGATGGCACGACCGTAGTTTCCACCAATTCACACAGCAGTACATGAAAGACAGCGAGCAGTCCACCTGCAATCGTACAATGTGACCCGCGCATTTACTTTCCATAAAGTCGTCCACTTTCCTTTTTTCTTTTTTTTTTTTTTTATAAATGCTCCGTGTAGAGCACTCATAAGTTATAGTGCTCTTAGTTGCATGTGTCCACATTGACAGTTGAATTCATTGATCCAGATTGTTCATTACGTGGAACCCATGTTTCCTATACTACCATACAAACATCACACCAATCCAGAAAATATTAACCATTGATCAATATCCTTTAGTATCTATGGTCAATATTGTTTACTCAAAAGCAGGTCCCATCAACAATTTGATTCAGGCTATCACCCATAAATCACTTTTGTTAGGCAATCATAGTCATCCCATCTATAGCCTTGAAAAATGATGACTATAAAAAATAAAATCAAGTTAATTGATAATTCAATCAGTGTCTCCGACTTAATGGATGGTTAGGATTGATCCATATTCAAATGGACAGATGACTATGTACTCTATGACTTAGAGCACGCTCCGAGAGCAATCGACCATTTCACATTATATTATATCATAGAGCTTCGCTACGCAGGCAGGTGCACACGTGTAATATCAAGGCACGTGGCTGTGGGATCCAATACATCTACATGTGGGAAATATGGTATACTCAGCATCTCAGCTCAAATATTGAAAATAGGTGGATTGGTTAGAAATTCTCGGTCAATTTTCTAAGAGCCGTACATTGTTTTGCAAGCGCGTGGCCGTGTGGGATTAACACGCCTCATTATATTATACTATATTGTATTAGCCAAGTTGTAGTTTGGAATATGTATTTAAGGAGTGCGTTTCTCCAACTTCTCCATTGCAAAGGATTTGAGTCAGTTCTTCTTCATTTGAATCTCACCATTTTCTCTTTCAATCTCATTCCTTCTCCATTGCAAGGATTTGAGTCAGTTCTTCTTCCTTTGAATCTCACCATTTTCTTTTTCAATCTCATTCCTTAATAAGGTAATTCTCAGCTTTTTCATTTTCTAGTTTCTACCGTCCTTTAATCTTTTAAAGTCGTTTTTGGGTAGAATCCCATGCAAGCATTGAAAATGATACATGGTTATCAGAAGATGAATTGCAAGATTAAATGGAATGTTTTTCATGATGGGTCATGTCACACAATCACACCCATTAAATAATTCCCACCGTCCAATCACTGGAGCTTCATCAGTGAATGTAAACCATTCTTTTGGTCCATTCATCTGTTTACAAGCCTGCTGATTTCTCCAAGCCTTGCATATTAAGAACCTTACCAGTACTATGAGTACTTGTCTCATGTTCTCATAAACATCAACATGTTTAACCAGACTAATGCAAGCATGGCCAGTAGCTTTGATTTTCACTGTCTTAGTTGCTGCTATCGTATTAATTCTCTTAATACCAACAATTTTTTTCTTCTGTTTTTTGTTGTTCTAAAGTGGGTGCTTGTAATGCAGAGGTGAATGGCGAGTGAGGTGGTTAGCCATCTACGGGACACATCGGTAGCTGCATACTCTAAAGTGAACAATATGGTTCTTGGCATGGTCTTCAGCTTCGTGGGTGAAGAAAACTCTATTAATTTGGACGTTGGAGGTGAACAGACATTCAGTGTCCAGTCTAGCGGTGAAAGCACAGCAACAACTTGCATTACACAGCAGTCAAGAGCTGTTGGACCGAGTGAGGGAAGCAAACGCCCTGTTCCTCCGAAGCCAAAATAAAATTCTGATGCTGTTATTAGACTACTGTATACTAATTTCATAACAAGGATTGGTCAAGTGCGACATGGTCTTTTGATTTTATTTTTCTCTTCCGACATGATCATTATTATTAGATTTTTTATTTTTATTTTTTCGTAATGTGGTCCTTAACTGTTAGTTTTATTTTACTTTATTTTGTTCCGAGGTAGTCATTATGTTAGATATATGTATGTATTTGGGAGTTGTTTATATTTCGCATTCATTCCATTTACTTTTACATGAAATTATCAGTTATTAAAGAGACTACAGCAGACATTCCTAATTTGGAGTTCTCAAGTTTTACTCACTTTCTCTTTAAATCCACACAAAATTGACTGTGGAAATCTCCATTCTCAAATTAACAGACTTCATCTCAAGTCTTGGATCTACCTCATATTTAGAGTCATGCCTTAATAGCCATGGAAGTCTAAGGCTGTGCAGTGGATTGGGTTGGCTGGTGGAGGAATGATATTTGTAGCTGTGTTTGTAACTGTCAAATCAAAGCACAGCACTAGCCATGTGACGCACTTTTGTGTAACCCAGTCCATTCATCTGACTCACCTTGTGTTAAAAAATTCCTTTTAGTCCATTCATCAAGTAGGCCACACTAGTGCAACAATAGATGGTTCAAAAATGGATATATCCAATTGTTCATGTTCAAGGTGCATGTGTGGCCCATCAGGTAGATGGGCTGGCCTGACGCGATGCTAGCATATATATTCACCGTGGGGCTCCTCGTTGCAATTGCACGTCTGCTGCATTAGCACGTGTTTGATCGGATTGGACAGATTGAACTAGCAAGGTCCCATCTCCTACACTTATATCCCTTGAGCCACTAGGTCATCTTGCCTAATACATGCATTTGGATGGATTATTTCAATCTGGGAATTTGTTTTGGGGTCTATTTCTTTCAGTATTCAAATCAACAAACCAATGTGGGTTCTTTATGTTCATCTGAGCATGGAATAAATCATAAATCAGCTAAAAACACATAGCAAATACTATAAAGAAGAGCTTCTGGTACCGGAAGATGTGGTTTTCAAGCCGGCAGTCACTAGCCAAACCGCGTCCCATCCGGGGTAGTGTCCCTCTGATTAACAGACCGGATCTAGAAAATGCCGGCCTTCCGTACGGAAACAACGGGTGTCTCGGAATGTACGGACAATTCATTAAAATAAGGATGCCCATGTACGCCTGGATATGGACATGGACATCCATGTATTGCGTTTGGGTACGTGGACACCGTTGGATTGATCGGGTCAAGCTATAAGTATAATGTTTACGGGCGTGATCTATCCATAGTGGGTCCCACACTTTCGATGGTCTAGATTTATGTACATGCGTACCTCTTGCACAGTGAGTAAATCACCACCATTTAAGAAATGGTAAAAGATGCACACAGCAGCTCCTTTCGGAAGCGGATTAGGTACTGAGTAACTCAGTACCCTTAGCGTACTTAGTAAACTGTGTGGGGTCCACTATTATTTATTTATTTTATCCACTCCGTTAATCCATGTTAACAGATAATTTTAGTGCTTGATCCCAAAATTTAACCAAATTAAAATCTCAAGTGGACCACACCACAGGAAACAGTTTTATTGAACCTCTACCATTGAAAATTTTTTGAAAGCCAAAGAAGTTTTGGATCAAGCTGATGTTTGTGATTTATCTTCATCCATGTCTTTGTGATCTTATGAACAGGTTGGATGACAAATAAAAATTACTTTGCACCCTGGGAAGGTTTCAAGGAAATCATTATTCCACACTGTCTCAGTACCCAGTCCGATTTCGTTCCTTTCCCCAACCGTATTACTTGGCGGAACGCTAGCTCACGTGAGATGGACGGGGTCTTCGCGGCAAATATGCCAACATGGAACACATGTACGAGATCTGAACCGTTCATCATGTAGATAATAACGTTTGAATATCCTAAACAGAAAAAAAAAAAAAAAAAGTCCAATCCACTCATCAGGAAGGATATGCATGTTCATTAATATGAACTATTCGTAATTTATGCCAACTATCCATTTTCTGTTTCAATTGTCCGGCATTATAAGTTTAGCTGTCTGATTTCACCCGGATAATTCTTACCATGAGTCCTACTGATGAGCAACCCGATCTTGCGCACGTATGCCATGTTTCACGTGTATGATGAACTAACCGTGCAGTCCCACATGCTATTATTACAGTTACCTTTATAATCAATTTTCTAACAACGAAAGGAGATGCTTCTTGAATGGGCCATAGAATAGTACTCATCATCCAACTGAAAGCTAGGCCTGCCGATGGGCCAGATCTATGGCACGGCCTCATTACTTCAAAAGGCTCAAATCAACGGTGGAAACACAACCTGCAATCAAAGATCCACAAAGAAATATTGAATCCAATTAGAATTTTTTTGGTTATTGCTCATCCAAGACATGGCCTATCAATTGGATGATCGTGATAAATAGGCATATGCGCCACACGGCAGGGATTGTCCGTACACCAAGACATGGCCTACGGATTGTTTAACGGTGAAAAATCATTATCTTCGCTTCTATTTGTGGTTTGGTCCAGATGATCTTTGAATATAATTCATTTTGGTTAATGCTCTAAAATTATCTCTAAAAATTGATAAATGGTATAGATATAATAAATATATGACTGTGGGCCCATGTAACTTTAATCTCCTTTGAACTGTTCCTACAACTCGGAGCCGGAGGAGCGACGTGTTCGTCTTCGCACGACGCGTACCTACAACAGCTACACACCAGCCAATCCGCTTCTCATGAGGTCTAGTAGACATGGATAAAGAGGAATAACAAATATCAATCTAAAACTTCTATAACCCAAAATAGGAATAGCTTTCCTATCTTAGTATCCGATAAGCTACTTATAGAGGATGACAAGAGATTTTCTAAGAATGCTTATAGAAATTTGACAGATGTTTTCCATGAAATATATATATATATATATATATATATATATATAATATATATATATATATTATAATATATGTGAAGAACACACAAAGTGTGATATAATACCATATGAAAAGAAAGATTAATCCCTAGCTCTAGGAACAGTTTAACAAATAATTGTATCTATATTAGTAATTACAACAAACAGTTCTTATCTCTATGCGCAACTAGAGGATATAAAGTTGAAATTGAGAAAATCGGATTCAATAGGATCCACCACCACTCTAAATAATGTGGCATCTTGATGTAGAGCGGGTCGCGGACAGTTTCATGGCCAAGATGGATCAAAAAAGGCCTGGTTGACGATAGAAGTAATCCGGACCATCAAACCTTAGATCGGACGTATCTCGCAATCCGGAATGAGTTATCTAACGTAAAATATATGATTTTGGGGTAGAACAAGCTACTTTAGCCAACCAACCCTGCAATGTAGGGTTACGATGCCCGGAATTGCGAAAAACCGTTGGATCGACGGTCGTTTCCCTGTTTTAATTTCATTTTTACTATAAATAGTAAGTTTTAGTTTGATTATAAACTTCATCCGTTGGGCTTTAGGAGTTGCGCCCAACGTGAAAAGAGCTTAGAATAATTAGGAGAACGGTTTTGTGAAGCTAAATAGGACACTTACTATTTTTGGCTGAAAACCTTGCGCACTAGTAGACATCACGACCGTCTATAAATAGTAAGTTTATTATTTATAGTAAGTCGCGAATTCTAAGAGTTTTACTTGTAGTTTGATTCTAATTTCTTTTCTATTGCTTGGTATCCTTATTTAAAGGGTTGTGAACTCGTTTTTATTCATTCATTAATCAATTTCGAATTTATTAGAATTTATTTCTATTTTATGCTTTCTTTCCTCGTGGATTCGAGAAGTCTCTGTGAGGAGTCCAGAGAAGTTCCGTGGATTCGAAATAGTTATCCTCTTGAGGAAGACGGTGCTCGACCTCACATCCTCCCCTGCATCACATCTCCCACTGCATCCACACCAAGAGTAAATGTGTTGATACTGAATCAGCCACTCCGGCCTTAATCATCAAAGCTTCTTAAAATCCTCACATCCTAAACTCCATAATGCATCAGTAGCTCTCATACTAATGGAACACATGCTAGTCCCCTATCATCTAAATGTTTATATTAAAAACAACACAACTAGCCTAGATGATCGGCTTATTGGCATTAAGCCCGTCAAAGTGGAGTCCAAATGATATGTTAAAGTCCCTTGACATACATTGATACACCATCCTCTAATGGCTCAAGCTTTTAGAGTAAGTGATTATTGGATATGGCGTTAGAGCGGAAGGTCAAGTGTCTGAATCCCGAGAGCAACAAATATGCCTCCCTAGTATATTCTCCTGTGGGGCCAAGAAAATCAGGCCCGCTTCCACCCTTACACGTGCATCCTCTAGCAGCTCGAGCTTTTAGAGCAAGTAGTTATTTCACATTTGGATGTTTTATGAACCAGATTGCAATTCTTTTTTTCTTTTTTATTTATTTATTTTTGTAACACACACACCCTCACTCCCACACACCCACCACCACAATGCGTACTCTCGTGACCTTAGTGTTGAAACTGTTGTGAGTCTATCACTAAGTCATGAATAGAGACCCAGCCAGATTGCAATTCATTCAACCGAAATTATAAATGTTAAGATGAGATGTTATCATGACAATCATACCTTAAACTGAAATTCCAAGGATCACAAGTGGGATTTGAGACAATAGTAATTGCATTTTTATAGCTAGCCCTGTTGAAGTGATAAAAGTCCATTGATATACATTGATACACAATACTCTGATAGCTTAAGCTTTTAGAGTAAATGGTTGTTTAACATGGTGTCAGAGAGGAAGATCCTATGTTCGAATCTCGAGAGCAGCAAAAATATGGCTCTCTAAAATATTATTCTCCTACACTCTGACAGCTTAAGCTTTTAGAGTGAAGGCTTGTTTGACAAGCCCATCTTTATCCAATTGAATAATTACAATTCCATATTGGATTGGAGATTGGTCGCGTTCAAATGCACAAACTGAATAATTACAAATATTCACCTTAAACAAGTGAAAATGTTAAAAATTGATGACTTCAAGCAGGAGTTTAAGGTAAATAAGAATTTGGAGTCTGGTAATGCGATGCAAGGAAATCGCAATTTGGTTCTTTCAACTTTACCAGACAATTCAATATCACATCTATGTTTTCCTCAGATCTCATTGTTACAAAATTGGATACCGGGTGTGCCAAACAAGGAATTTTAGGATCCTAAAACTGAGACTTGTGCTCAGGTTTTCAGTTCTGACATCTGGGGCCCTCAGTTTAGTAATCCAGACCATTGGTTTGTTGCCCCACCCTAGATGAACCATACAAAAAGTTCCCAGCTGCCAATCTAGGGCCTATTTCGGTTGAACGTGGACCACTGCTGCAGTGCTCTTCTGAATCGTCTATTAGTAGGACACAAATTGAATGTTGGGGCTGGCCTGTTTAGGGGAAATTTGGGCCACCCGGTTCATCTATTAATTCTAGGGTCCAACAGGCCAATGGTCTAGACCGCTGAATCCTAATCCCAACTTGTTGGAATTGAAAGCCCAAACTGAGAAAACTCGGCCAAGTCGACTCAGTTCTAGTAGATATGTAGAACCATACCAACAACTGAGCGGCCCCCAATCAAACAGTTCCCAAGAACTCCAAACCAGTTGCAGTTGGTGTCAAGTCAAGGTGGAACTTACGCATGGGATTGTCACGATGGTGTGCCCAGGGCCCAATGACTCTGCAACCCTCAATAAATAAGTCAGATTCAAAATTCAAGTGAGACATTACACAAGGAAACGGTGCATACTGTTGAAACTTCTCAGGGGTCCACAGAACTCTTAGAGCAGACCGGTATTTGTGTTTTCCATTCATGGGAGGATACCACAACCACATGAACCACCTGATGCATGGGTTGAGAATGGCAAACACATGCCATGAACCGGGGGAACACACGTTGAGAGGATCCTTGACTGTTTTATATCCACACCGTCCTGTTTTTCCCACTCATTTAATGTCACGCCCCAAAATTCGGGTACCCGAATAGGGTGTCCAGGACCCGAATTCCAGACCCGTGATCTATATAAAAAAAATAAAAGATAAAGAATGACAATTTCATATGCATTTCATTTTCTTCCACCATAGCCCAATATTTAAAATCCAAACACATACTAAGATCATTAATTTCAAAATCTGTTATTACACAATGCATAATTATTTAATTTAACTTGAAGTAAGAAAATCAAGTCAAACATTACTACATCCATAGTTCTAAAATAAAATAAAATTTATTCAATGTAGAATAACATGCCACGTGCATCCAACCACATTCCATGCTCCACTACTAATAGTAATATCCTGCATCTTCAAAATATTCGTAACCTGAAACGGTTAAAACATAATGAGTTGACAACTCAATAGGATCACATCAATCCCGAGTTGAAAAACTCACAAATATTACCAAATTTAATCTCGACATTTTAATCAAAATAAAGCGAACATTGGATGTAAAATCATAGTTATTAATTTGACATTCATGAACATGAAATATAATGAATTATTTAAAATAGCTTTTCAAAAAAAAAAATACTAAGATTTGGAGTGGGCAAAACACTCATGTGTGCTGATCCTTTTTAGGGGATGACCCACGGCAGAGCACCGGTGTTGATCCTTTCAGGGGATGACCCTCGGCAGAGCACCGGTTTAACCTTTTAGGGACAAAAGCCCAGGGCAGTGCACCCATGTGTACTGATCATTTTAGGGAATCACCCAGGGCAGAGCACCCGTGCTGATCCTTTTGGGAATGACCCTGGGCAGAGCACCCGTGTCGTGCTGATCATTTCGGGAATGACCCTGGGCAGAGCACCCGTAAGAATCATTGTACAAAAAAATAATTGTTCACAAATGATACATCTAACTTACAAGGGAACATTTTAATAAACAATATCAGAGCACCCATAATAAATAATATGGTGATCCTTTTAGGGCAGAACACCCGTAAGGATCATTGCATAAAAATAATAATAATAATTATTATTATTCACATAATAAATATTCACCATCACTCCTAAATAATATCAAATGCAAATAATAATAATAGTAATAATATTTGCATTGGTTCAAATAAAAAAAATATATTTCAATGCCTAGATTATATAAGGCAACAGATATGAATTTTCAATGGGGGAATGATCACCTACCTGATATGGAAAAATAGTGTGATGGGAGGAAATAATCTGAAGAGATGCTGATTTCGACGTGCACTAACTTGGATTAATCCACTTTGAACTCGATGTTGAACCCTTACGTACTCCCTTTTCCTAATCTCTCTTTTCTTCTCAAAATCTTTCTTTTGTGATTTTTTTGCCTATAATTTTCTATATGTAGCATGAGAAATGGGCTATAAAATAATGTTAGGTGATTTGATGGGTTCTGAGTCTAATGGACGGTTTAGATTGAGGAATGGGTCCCACCATGATGATGGAAATCATGGTGAATGGGTTCCCATCCGCAACCGTTGCAGAGAAGTGGGAAAGAGAGGGAGTCGTGGAGGAGAGAATTGTGGGGAAGTGGAAAGCAAGTGACACATGTCACTTGCTTTGCTTTTTGTTTTGTTTTTTTTTTTTTTTGAAAAGTGGGCCCCACAACTATGATGTGATAAATCCACACCGTTCATAAAATTTGCCCTTCAAAGTTAGGGCATGGGCCCAAAAATGAGAGCCATCCAACTCTCAGGTGGGCCACATCATATGAAAAAATGGGTCAACGGTGGAACCCACTGTTTAAAAAGAAACAGGGTATTACATTTTAGGGCGTAGCAAAACCAAATCTCAGGTGGACCCACGACAGGAAACTCTGGTGATTGAACGCCAGCCATTAATATGTTCTCTGGGGCCACAAAAGTTTTGGATCAAGCTGATATTTGTGTGACCCCTTCATCTAGCTAGGTCTTTGTGACCTTATCAAGAGGTTGGATGGCAAATAATTCTGTATACTTAAAGAAGTTTTTAATGGCAGGCATTCAATCATCAATATTGCCTGTGGTGTGGTCCACTTAAGATTTGAATCTGATTTATTTATACCCTATATCAGCCGTCAAAAGGGATGAACATGGTGTATGCTGGCTGCATGGTCACTGAGGATGCGGTTTGGCTAGTAACGCTGCCACTAGCAAGGTGGCTGGATTTTTTTGCCCATACATTGGGTTGAATAGCGGCTTTGTCGTTTTCTTCTCTTTTACTTTCTTTTAAAAAAATTAAAATTAAAAAAAAAAGGGAAATTGACCGTACCGGCCTCGAAGTTTGCAAAATTTATCTCGATCGCTACCACACTCCATATATTCCCTAAAGGGCCTTCTGACAGCCTTTGGACCTTTTTTTGGACGAAAATGCCCCTGACTCTGGTTCAGGAATTGTACGGTCCTGGTGTGAAGCAGAAGTCACCCGCTGTTTTAACCCCGGAGAAATGGACGGTTCGGCTACTCCCCGGGACACCGTCCAATGGCTGGCGCTCGGCGCTCTATGGGTCCCACCACCAACTACGTGTTTCATTCATGCCGTCCATATAATCTCTAAAGATCATTGTATGGCAGGAGACCAAAAACGACCATGATCCAATCACGGTGGGACCTAGGGGGATCATAGTGGTGGATATCCAATAACGATTATTTTCCTGCAGTGTGGTCCACCCGAGAGTTGTATCACTCTCGCTTTTCGTTTCATGCCGTAAAATGATATTTTAAACTGGATGAACGGCCTGGACGAAGTACAAACATCTTGCTAGGCCCCACAGACCACCCATCACCTGCACCACGAGCCTCGGATGGGGCAGATGTCGCACTAATGCACATTTGAGAGGTCCTCTCATTCCCTTTCTTTTGTTTTCCTAGAGAAGCTAACATCTAGGGGCCAACAGCCAGAGGGCGACGTTGTTTCTCCTCCTCGCTTCGCTCGTCTGAAAGCCTCTTCTACTACGAGGTTTGTATTCTATTCCGTTTCAACTGTTGGTAGGCACCTGCCAGGGTAAAGGAAGGACAGAGTCGGGAAGCTGAGGTACTTTAGTGGTCACGCGAAAGGGAGCGTAACGTAGGCCACACCTTGATCAAATCTCCACAATTGTATGGTAGACAGCCACATCCCATATCACCTACGACCAATGTTTCACGTATACCACGACCCATGTAAGACGACAACAACG
This sequence comes from Magnolia officinalis, assembly GCA_021015155.1. Taxonomy (NCBI): domain Eukaryota; kingdom Viridiplantae; phylum Streptophyta; class Magnoliopsida; order Magnoliales; family Magnoliaceae; genus Magnolia; species Magnolia officinalis. Next base: position 15,638,914 of record JAJHSJ010000002.1, on the reverse strand, counting down.
ACCCACGTATCATTCCAGTCAGGGTCCATGTATCGTGACAACCACAACATATACAACCTCACAACCCTTACCTGTAACAACCTGAAATTTTGGGTGCTAGTTTACCTGTATGTAAGAATGTACGATTATACTTTTACACTTGTTCAATTGTACACTTATAGATTCATTAATATTTATATAGTTTAACTTGAATCTCAACCATAGAAAATAATTTTCACCCCTAGATTACGTCAACCGACTATTGATTAATAGGATAAACCCCTGAATACCCTAGTATTCTCACCCGTTCATCAAACCGACCGTTAAATTAACTATTTACCACTAGATGAGGATATCTAACTGACCACTTTGAATTTGAACCACTTGATCAAAGTAAAGTAACTACTAGAACTTCATATCCACTCGTATACATGTCAAATTAACATTCTAATCCGTTCACCTTATTTATCAATTATGAAGATGCTTAATTTACCATTAAAATCATGATCTACGTATTTTACACATGTGAACCAATAACTTGAATCTAACATTATACATTTCTAATATAGATCGCATTCAAAAACTACTTTATACGTGTCTATTTACAAAAATGACCGTACAATAACCCATAAATATGATTAACATTTTAACCATCTAATTATTTAAAATTTAGACCATCAATTGATCATTCATCACAATCAGATCTGCCAACTAGGCCATCCAAATATTTAAATGAACCATTCCTTAGGTAGATCATAAGGTATATATCAAAACTACTGGTTAATTTTTACATAGGATGTCGGTAGATGTTGTTTTGAGTTATAAATAGACGTAAGCCGTTAAATAGGCATCTTGGTCATCTCTGATAGATCAAGGCCCAAACTTGGTCTGTTTGTAGAGCACGTAAAATGGTAATCTTTGGTAAAGTTTCACTCTAAATAAACGGTTTGAATAGAAAATATTTAAGTTTGAAAATATTTAGAAATATGATATAAGACTCATCCCACGTACAACTACAACGTTTTAAGACGCCTAGCAAACCACGTTTCTTCAAGACTACACTACCTATCGTCCACCTAGTCCAATATCAATCCATTATTCACTGTCCACCATCTGTTAAGCCAACATATACATGATCTGGGCCATTCACCTACTAGCCAAGAAGTCGTCAACAATTCATATTAAATCTTGAGAGTTTCCTATCATATCATATAGATCACCGGAATATTATATTTGTCTCATCCTTCAGCCCATAACGTAACATGATATAATGAAGTGGATGGGCGGAGTAGATTTCTTATAAGCAACATGATGGACACCACATATCAATGGAAATTAAAATTGTAACAACTCCAATTTGTGCGTTCATTAAATTTTGAAATTTAAAATTTTTGTTTTCTAAAAAAAAAGAGATCAAACCGGTTGCAACCTCCTTTATCGTTATCTTATCCATCTTATCCAAGTAACTCTCTTTTCTTTATAAGGATGGACAATTCTCACCGATCAAAAATAGTAAAAAAATAATAAGAAGGAAAAAAAATATAAAATAGGAGAAATTAGTGAAAGAACGGCTTATACAGGTTAGTATTTATTTTATTTTAGATTGTTATTTTTAATATGTTATTATGCTTTGGGTTTATGTGATGGACGGCGTAAATCTACCATGGGTGCAATGCATGTGCACATATATCAATATGTGCGTATATGCACGATGCACATTGGAACACTTTACGCATGTAATAAGAATTAAAAGGAAACATGTAAGTTCTTTTTTTTTTTTTTTTACTTGAATTACATATTGGAGTTATTTTGCATATACGGCCCGATCAATTCAGTCCATTAGGTTCTAAGGACCAAAATATGGAAAATCTCTAAAAATTAGGCTTAATTAACATTTTGGTAGGCCATAATATGTAAAATAGAATTCATTAGGTACTCACCGTTGGAATATCCATCGGGGCCACAGGGAGTTCCGATGGAGATACCAATTATTTTGACCATTAAAATATAATTGGGTGGACCAATGAACAAATTGGATTTTACATAGAAAGTTAGGAGGGTTTGAAATAAGAAATGCATATGTTTTAATAGTGGAAGAACGGTCAGTGTTGGTTCATGGTAGTATGATCCCTCAGAATAACGAATCTACCTCATTTTTCTACCAATGTCCTAAAACTATGTTAGTAAAGTGGTGAATGGAATAGATCTTACGCACACATATTATGTATGGGTCATCATGACAAAAGTGTAACAATATAGAGTGGGTGTAAAAACACTCCAGCGTGCAAAAGTGAAATTGGGCTATTTACGTTATCGAAATTAGTCCTGATTTATGGGCCTTATATGTGGGGCTTTCTTGATATATGTATCAAATCCGTACCGTCTAATAATCTTGTCACTAATTAAAAGTCTTGGGGTTGAAAAATTTATTCGAAAGAAAACTCATGTGGATCACATCACCTTAAACGGTGAAAATTAAATGGGCACCTTCGAATATTCTTGTGGGCCACAAAAGTGTTATTTCTAGTAGATCTTTTAGGCTTGTCCTTTATGAGGAGCTTACCTATCTCATTCATGGTTTAGATTTTCATGGGACCTATCAAAAAAAAATTAAATAAATAAATAAGTACAAAAAAATAAAGTTTGATTGTAAGCGTTGAAACCAAGTGCGGCTTTTAACGTTAGAAACCATCTTGGGTCATCAGATTGTGGACTCACAGTGATGTATACATTGTATCTAATCCATCTATTTGATTTGGAAGGTTATTATGGGTTAAAAGTGTAAATTTAGGATATATCTAAAATGTGTGTGACCCATACAGAAAGAAAATAATAGTAGTTGTACAATAATCATTTACGTTATTACAGGTCCCACATGTTTTAGATTAGATTGAAAATTTTTCTCAAAGGTCAATATAGCAATGGTAACCATATAGTCAATCCAGATCCCTGTAAGTAGGACCCACATAAAAATAAATGTGTTATATATATATATATATATATATATATATATATATATATATATATATATATATATATAATATAATGTAACTCTACCTTCTGATGCACGGTAAAACTTATATAAGTTGCATGCATGTTTATGACAAAATATACCTAGGCTAAATTATGTATCATTATGACATGCTATTAGAAGATCCAAGTCATCCATGTGGTGGTTCATCTTATAAGATATCTAGTGTATCTTTTGGACCGAGATAAATACGATGAACCCTATCTATTATGTATGTTACTTGAGTATTACTCCATGTAAGACCTTAATTAGTAATAAAAAAAAATCAAATACTTTATAAGTTTAATATATATATTTTTAATATTATGGTGTACTGTATATGGATTATTTATAGGTATTTTCTGATCCGCTCCATCGGATTCCTCTCTATATCATCAGGTGAGTAATCCCAACATGTTTCCTCTCCATATGATTAAAATAATTTGTTGTTGTGAATGACTTGATTAAATTGTTTATAAACTGATTAGTGCTAAGATATTCTTGGATTATGAACATGTGAAAGGCCTCTCATAAGGAAAGATGTATTTGACTGCTGATATGATTACTGCTGCATCAAACATTTATGCCTAACATCATTAATACTCTTGTGTGATTACCTAAGAGATAACCCATTGTACCCACTAGAAGCCCACTATATGTGGAAGCCTGCCCAATGGGAGGGATGCGGGCCTTGCCCATGCCTACCAATGGTAGAAGCCTGCCGAGTGCGGATGCGGGTTGTCGATATCCAACTCAAGCAAGTGGACGGTTTCTATTTATACCCACTTGATGCATCATCAATACCATTCATAGCATACGCTTTAATTATTTGCATTGAATTTCTGATTTTTATGCTTTACTTGTATGTATTATTTTAATTGTACTGTGCACGAACCATGATGGGTTCACTCACTGGGCCTGGCCAGCTGATGGTTTATTGATGGAAAAACCGTACAGATGGAATTGAAGCAGATAGAACGACTCAAGAGCAAGAATATGAAGCCAAACCAGTGGATGATCCATAGGATCAGTGGTCGTATTTAACTGAAGACGAGCTTATGTCGTTGGACCAGTAGAACAATTAAATGGGACATCTGTTTCCTATTATTATTTTGTTTCTGTTTTATAATGACTTTAAATTTAAATTTTGTTTTATTTTTTTGTTGAATGAAATTTCAAATGAGTGAACTCGATGATTCCTGTTTAGATGATTCCTGATGTGGTTTTGAATATATGATGATGGAAATTATAGGAAGATAATACAAACATGGATGAATGGATGCTAAAATTGGATGTGAACTTAGGATTTATTAAATTGTGCCTCTAAATAATTGTACGGAGAATGAATTAAGTACACTCGGTGTACGTGTCATGGGCCGAAACTCGGTCTGAGGGTGCACAGTCTGTATCCGAATTTCGGGGCGTGACATTACCCATATACAATGACAGTGGGGACCTATGTATCATGACAAACAGTACCCAATGTGGACGATAATCAAGAGCTTTTATGAATATGAACTACGTACTCAAAGACCGAAATAGTGTACATAACATAGGTCGTGGTTTTATCTTTTCTGGACGTGGTTGTCATGATAATCGGTCGTGCTATACTCAGTGACGTGGTTGTCGACAACGATCCAGTACGGATGACAACCACAATCCATGCGAATATGACAACCACGACGCATGCGAATTGTCAATCACGATCCATGCAACACGACAACCATCGGTCGCTGATGTCGGATTGTATGGATTGTTGTTTTCATGTTTGATGTATCGTTGTTTTCATGTTATATGGATCATTGTTTTCCTATTATATGGGTTGCCATTGTCATGTTTCATACTATCGACTTCGTTTGCCTGGAAACGAGAATAGGGCATCTCACTTGTATACATCTATGCGGAACTGATCACACCGAAATTAATGGCTAGAAGGTGTCGAGAACTATGTGGACACCATATATCTTTGTTTGTACGGAAGTAATATGCCGCATGTACATACACGAAAGATGGCGTTCTAATAGTGCGAATCAATTGGTTGAACTGTTGTGGTCTATTGGATTCCAATATCTTGACCACTCTTTAGGTTTCTTGATGTTACAAATAAGATGGACGGTGCGGATCAGAGATAAGGCACTTCGATGTGACTTTCGGAACACCGACTTACGGATGCTTTTCCGGACGCACACGATTACATCCTAAAAGCAGAACATCAACCGACGCTGTTACGGACGGTTACAATTCCATCCTAAACTCAGAACATCAACGGACGCTCTTACGACCGCATACGATTTCATGACAAACGCAGAACATCAACGGACGCTCTTACGGACGCTTACGATTCCATGACAACTACGCATAACATCAACGGACGCTTCTTTCGAGAGAGTAAAACTTCATCCGCTTATCCCCATACGGAACACCGACTATATATTGCTGCTTCTTCTCTGGGACCTCTTCACTTTCTCTATCCCTAACCCATTTCTACTGGTTTTGAATCTTATTCACTGGGCCCCTCCATCGCCACTCAGCGAATACATTTACAAGTTCAGTGCAGCTCAGTCAATATAAATGGCGAAGCAAGGTATGGTAATGGTTGACATGGACAGTGTACGGTGACCATTGTGTTATGTGGGTCGGGGCTGTGAACCACGACACAATGTATATGACTATAACGAGATGTATAGCATGACAATCACGATCGTTGTTGTGATCGGCGTTTATATGCAGAATGGATCGTGGTTCACAGGGTCGTTGCTGTGAACCACGACCCAAAGCAGATGACATCAACGATATGTATGACATGACAACCGCGATCAGTGTCGTGATCATGGCTTGTCGCACAATTGGTCGTAGTTGACAGTTGATCTGGATCATGGATCACATCCTGTCTCGGTCGTGCCTGTGAACCACGATTCAATGTAGACGACAACAACGATCTGTATGCCATAATGCCTAATGGATCGTTGGTGACAGCCACATGGATGACATCAACGAACCCTGTAGCACGACTGTCAAGCACGACCCAACACAGATGACAACCACGATCCAGCGTACATGACAACAATGAACCATGTCGCATGATAACCACATTCCTTTAAAACTCGTTATAAACACTACCCTTCGTGGATTTCAATCCCCATCCACTGTGTAGTACAATTACGACCGATGTTAGATTCTGCAAGACCATCATATAATTTTTACTTAAAAATCCACGACCATACTGGAATGCAGGTCGAAAGAAGCCAACCATGACCACATGCCTAAACTTCGAAAAGGCACAGGTCTCTCCCAAGTGCTCCGTCACTTTTCTGAAAGTCTTGGTTGAAGATATGGTGAAGTTTCCCGATAGAAAGAAACTATTTAGAGACACCTGTTTTGGATTTCTGCTGGACTTTCCAGTGGCCGAGTGGATGGCACAGTCTCAAATCATGCATTGCCTGATGCAAAGGTATGTTGGTGATCTGAAATTCGATGTTCAGGGCACCAAGATAAGATTTATAGAGCTCGATTTTGCTCTAATAATGGGTCTTAAGTTTGGTCCACTTAGGATAGATGGTGGCGGTCGTGCCGAGGCTGGAGGAGTAGAGTCAGGAAAAGGCATTAGGGAGACCTACTTGAGCACAGGGGGTGTTAGTAAACAAGAACTGAAAGAAGCCTATTTGTCACTTGCCGATCAAGATGAACATATGGACGCGGTGAAGCTGGTGCTAATAATTTACGTTGAGAGCCTATTGGTTGGATCTCCGTAGAAGAATAACTGTATTGATACGTTTATTGACATGGTTGATGACCTAGATTATTTTAATAACTACCCCTGGGGTAGTGTGGGGTATGATTATCTGAAGAAAGGGGTTAACGCTGCGTCTGGCACTATTCTGGGGGAAAGGGCAACTGGCCAGTACCCCAAATCATACAACATATGCGGATGCGTATTTGCCTTACAAGTATGTTAGTCTTGTCCTGATTCATACCTTGAGTTCGTATATTTTCTTTTTTCCTCCATACATGTCAACTAAGATGTAATGCATGGTAATTGTTCTTATACAGATTTGGGCCTACGAACGGGTCCCTCAATTCACTAGTGACCGTAGGTGGTCCGTTAGAAGACTGTCTACAAGGATTCCGCGAATACTAAACTGGTGTCACAGGAAATCAGGCAGATATGACGCAATATCTGTCATCTTCACAGCTGTGCCAGTAAGATTTATTCAATTAGTATTGTAATTTGAATCATGCAGTATGTTTGTAATTAATTAATTAATCAATTTTGCTCCTGCAGGTGGTGCTAGCTCCAAATCTTCAACCAACGGTCGAAGAAGCGGAGAGCGAGGTTGTCAGGAGTATAACCGACGACGACGACATTCAAACGAAGGACAAGGCTCTGCGGTCAGCACCCACGACAGAGACAATGGAGGATGACGTAAGAAATAAAGATGAGGCTGATCTTACAACCTCCCTCTTGGAACTGAAAAATACAACTCAGCTTGATGGGAAACCTGCCCATTTTGGGAATGAACTGAAAGATAATAAGACTACAAGATCCGCAATAAGGAAATTGAGTAAGCAGATTCATTTCCTCGCCACTGAAGTGCAAGGAATGAAGGGTGAATTGAAGTAGACTAACGAGTTTGGAGTAGAAATAAAGCACCTCATGGAGGATTATGCATCTTTACGAGAAGTGGTGTTGAAGAGAGATGATATTAATACAAAAGACGTATGTGAAATCTCCTTGCTTCATGTAACCTATTTACTAATAGCTCATGTAAAGGAAAATGAAAAATGGATCATGCTTGTCATAAGCTTAAGGTTCGTTACTTGCATACAGGACGGGTCGTGTTTTTCATGTGCCGAGGGTCCACGACACAACATTGATGGTCTAGGGTCGTGTAACGTGGTTCGTGGTTTAGATCAAGTATGGATCGTTTTTACCGTAGACCAATGGATCATGGTTTTCATCCACGTTGGTTCGTGTGGTTGAACCACGACCTAACATGGACGTCAACCACACCCCATTGGTCGTAATAACCACGACCCTATCCTTGATCGTAGCTGTCACCAACATATCTGTCAACCACGACCCGATACGGTCGAGAAACACAATCCACTCTTTGTAATAACCACGACACTTAGTTCATCGTTGTTGTCATCCACAGTGTGTCGTGGTTCACATACATGATATCATGGTTGTGTTCCTTGTAGAAAGACATATTGAAATACATAATAATAGTTATTTTATTTATTACGGGACATTGTCTCTTCAATCAGCCCTCTCAGTGCAGAAAATTCTTCATTGCGTGAGCAGGTGAAGCAACATGGAGAGGAGATCAATGCTTTACTGCAGGAGATGGTGAGGCAGCATAGAGAGGAGATCAATGCTTCACTGTGGGATTAGATGGAGCAACTCATTAAGGAGATCAGTGCTTCACTTCGGGAACAGGTGAAGCAAATCCGAAAGGATATCAATGGTTCACTCCAGGAGCATGTGAAGCAAATCAGAGAGGATATCAATTCTTCACTGCAGGCGCAGATGAAGCAACTGAGAGAGGAGATCCAGGCTATGAAGGTATATGAAGTTGAATCTATCTTGAATCGTTGTTATCATATACTTGGGGTCGTGGTTGACATGCACAGTGGATCTTGGATGAGTTGCGATCGATATAAAATGATAGTCTTATATGTAGACACTGGACGTGGTTTATAAGAAATGTGGATCGTGATTATCGTTCAGTGTGGATTGCATCATCATCCGTCTCGATCGCTCTTTCCATCCAATGTCGATTGCGATTGTCATACATAGTGGATCGTTGTTGACATCCACGAACCTCCATGGATGTGAACGACGACCCACTAATGGATGACAACCAGGCTCTTCTGATATACGATTTCATTACAAGACATTGTTGGGGATGAAATTCAAGGAATGAAGGTATATAGAATAGAATTTTCCCCTTGTCGTATTTGACCGCTGTAGTGTTCCTTTTTTGGTCGTGGTTATGATCCAGTGAGGGTCGATGTTATATGCCCTTGCCCATTCAACGAGTCCTCCGTCATGAGAGTGCTTACTTGAATGAGGAGATGACGCAGCTTACAGAGGAGGTAGAGGCAATAAATGTGTATGGGATGGAAATTTGGTCATCGTTGTGTTTCACCTTGGACCGTGGTTAATGTCAATGGTGGATCATTCTTATCATGTGTGATTGGTCGTGGTTATCATCTACCACTGGTCTAGTTGACCCACGACCCAAAGTGGACGAGATAGGACATGCATGCAAAACATGTACGTGATTTGTCTTCGGTTTAATAGCTAACGAATCATTCTGTATGTAATGTCTTGTAAAATACGAGTTTTTAATAGGTCTCCAATTTCGAGGCTAGGATTAGGCAGCTCTTTAGTTTTGAAGCTAGGATGACCCATCTTAAAGATGAGAATGTTGCGCTACGGCCGCAAATGAAGCAGGATATGAACCTACTAAAGGATGAAGTGAATAAGACAATTGTTCGTGAAATTACATTTGGATCGTGGTTTAAATCGGACATTATATTATGAACTCCATAGATAATGTGTCATTTTATTACAGATCAACATCGTTACCCCGCAACTCCGTGATGAAGGGAGACCACGTCACGATACAGAGGATCCCGACAGAGCTCTAACTGTGAGTGAGCCTCGTCAGGGGCTCAGTGAACTCCATCGAGCTCTTACCGATGCCGAAGAGGACGAGTTAAGAGTTGTCAGAGAGTCAGGTTCAGATGTCTGGTTGAAAAGTGTCTATGACCTAAATTCATGGGTCGACTCTGAGGTAAGTTGCTACCCTTTCTCTTCACTGCATCGTATCAATATATGAATATTATAGTTACATCGCACATTTTCCTCTTTACGTAGCCCATAGACCGATACCTAAGATACCTATCAGCGCGACAGGACGATCGAGGGAGAGGTAGACAGGACTACACGTTTGTCTCGTCGCTATTTACGGTAAGGTGAATTTGAGGACCATAGTTATCTTCAAAACGTCGTTAATCACTTCCGTTTCTAACTCACCTCTGTTTCTAACAATATTCAATATATCAATAGCAATGCATGGGACAACAACTTGACCTGTTGCGAACTTATGACGCTGGTAACCATAATGATCATGGTAGCATGAAGTCTGAAAGGTTGTCTGAAATACTTATAGAAATAGTCGACTGTAAACCGAAACCTCTATGGAAGTATAATGTGGTTAGATCTTAGTTTTTTACACACGTGCATGGAGTTCAATGACTAGATGCATTTATTGAAGGGCAATGCTGTAACTGTTGTCATATCTGTTGTGCGTCATAGGTGTACATCCCTCTTAATGCAAGAAATCAGCACTGACTGATGGCTGCTGTTTATCCGATGAAGAGAGAGGTCACTTTGTATGACAGCTTGAGTACCGAATTGGAAAGGAAAAATAAACTGGTCGTCGCACAGGTAACCGATGGACTGAGGTGGTTATTCCATGTTCTTGATGACGGATCAGTTAGGTGGGAGAATCCATGGACTGTGAAACCATCCGCCGATAGGCCTACACAACCAAACTCGGATGATTGTGGCATTTACATGCTGAAATATATAGACTTCCTTTGTAGTATGAGTGCAATTGACTTTACGCATGTAAGATATATTTAATTGCCTACATTCAATCTTTATTGATTTGTACTTTGTTTTAATATTAGTTCGTTCTGATTCTGTAGGAGGAAATTCCTAAATTTCGAAAGACGATCGCATATGACTGTCTGAAGCAGTCAAGAGCAGAAGATGCTGCGTTCCCACAAAAATAAGGAGACGAGGCGTCAGGTAGACCAGCGAAGAAAGCCAAACACTGAATTGATGTTGAATGATGAATGGATAGGTGTATCTGATGTTTCTACTTGTTATCATCATCTATAATGGGTTGGAGAGTGAGATGGGTCGTAGTTGTCTGTGGAGAGTTTTCTATCTGCCATCGCATTTATAAGAAGTGTGGTTGAGAAATTATATCACAAGTATATGGAAATCTGCCCATCCACATATTTTGATCTGTTTCCGTTGATGTGTATGGAAATCTCCCTGTCAAAGTTAGGACATGGAATACGTAGATACCGAAAATTCCATGTGTGTGTGTATGTGTGTGTGTGTGTGTATTGGTTGTATGAGATATTAGAAAAAAGAACATCTGGATTGATTGATCGCTTGGTCGTTGCTGTCGTGTTAATATCTCCGTGGTTCAAATACATAATAGTTCGTGGTTGTCATCCACCTTGGATCGTCGTTGACAACCACGGTAATGAGAGAAACACGATCCATACATCATGTAAACCACTATCTATAAGTCATAACAACTACGACCCCCATGTCATTACAATCATGACCAGTTAAATTTGTTGTAAGTGCCGCGTTTTCTGTTATATTGTAAACTTAAGTGGAAGACACTAACAGAGTCTCGCGCATCACTGAGCTTCTCTTCTCGCATTTATTTTGTTATATGGGTCGTGGTTGTAGTGTTGCCTTCATCGTGTTTGTTGTGATTGTAATGATATATGGGTTGTAGCCGCCATGTTTTAGGGGTCGTGGTTGTCATGTTGCCTTCATCGTGTTTGATGTGCGCACGACCTTGCAAGTTGTATGGGTCATGGTTCCCATGACACCTGGAGTGGTCTCCATGATGTATGTGTCGTGTTCCTCATATGGTCGTGGTTGTCGAATACGATCCAACATGGACGAGAACCACGATCCACGACAACTGAGAGCCACGACAAATTTAACAAGGAGATTGTTATCCATGGTGTTATCACAGGTATATGGATCGCGTGGTTCTGGTGTCATGTGGGTCATGGTTCTCAAGTTATATGGGTCGTGGTGTTAGTTTCACATGGGTCGTTTTTCCCATGGTTTAAGTCACGATCCAATGTGGATAAAACCTACGATCCACTTTGCATGTTAACCACGATCACGCGACAGGGTCGTGGTTGTCATATAGACTGGGTCGTCTTATATGGGTCCTCCTATCCACGACCGTTTCCTTCGAAATCTTTACCCTTCGGACTCAACGACACACTCGTGTTTTATGAAATCGCACATCCCTTCGGAATGTTCAACCAGCCTATAAAAGGAGCAATTGGGTTTGAAATTATTTTCAAAGGCTCATCCGAGCTTGGATCCTATTGCAACACCTTAAGCATTCATGGATTTCTTTGCTCTGCCAATCAAAATACTGGTGGAGATACTCGACGGAGCCATTGATTTATTCTCCCATTCTTCCTTTACGGGTGATCCCTTCCCTTTCCTCATGTGTCTTGACGATCTTCCTGAAGATCAACTGCCTCCACAGGAAATGCTGAATTCACCTTCTAAAACGAGTGTTTCAGCTTGTTGGGTGCCCTTTGAAGGGAACTGTTTTTCATACCGTATTGTAACTATGGTTGTGTTTGTCAGCAGTTTAGCTTCTCTTCTGTCAATGACAGACATTAGAGTGCAGCATTAGCTTCTCTCCTGCAGTAAGGGAGCTGGATGGATCGTGGTTTGCGTGGGTTGTTGTTTTCATGTTACATGGTTCGTGATTGTTACGTTATATGGTCGTATTTATCAGCGGTTCTAGCCTTTATTTTGGCAGTTAATGAAGTGATATTGCAAAGTTAACTTCTCACCTGGGTGTGACTGTTTTATGGGTCGTTGTTTCCATGGGTCATACTTGTCATGTTATATGGTCGTGGTTGTCACGTAGTATGTGTGGTTGTTATAATGTAATATTGGTCGCTGTTGTTGCACGTACACCACGACCCATACAATACTGTAATTATGTTCGTGGAGGACAACTCCGTATTTCTCATTGAAATTTACAATACATAGTTAAAATATGATTCCTTGGCAGATGGATGGAACGGATCCTATATAAACATGTTTCCTCAGTATCTTCCGATTAATTCCAGGTTTTATACTTACAATCACGATCCATCCAACACAGCCATGAACCACTATGCAAGATACGATCGGAAACATGGAACGATCGAGGTTGCCATACACATTGGGTTGTGATTGTCAACCACGATCCATCATGGAAGGCAACAACATTGCCCATTTTCGTCCCATCCACGCCCCTCCGGAAAGAGCTCCATATTCTTCTTCTTCATGCTATCACACTAAAGTCGTTATTTCCCCTTAATACATTAGGCAACGTGCGCGACCCGTAAGTTGTCCGTGGGACCCTACCGAATCAGTGCGACCTTTCGGAATCGGCGCCTTGACCATTGAATGGCCAGCCTACAAGAGTGGTACCTTGTTGATACTTCCACGAGCCACTTTATGTATTTGTTTGCTCTTTCATTTGAAACCATCTGCATATTCGAAGAACCACAATGGAACCACTTTATGCATTTGTTTGCTCTTTCATTCGAAACCATCTACATATTCGAAGAAACACAATTGCCCCCATCGCGTTATTCCCATCTTCCTGACACCTTCTCTTTCCCTATGGACGTTCACGATGTCCGTGAAGCTCAACGGCCTCGACTGGAAGTTTCGAAGACAACGCGAGGATCTCCGCCAACTTGGCAATTTCAACGGGCACACGGTCATCGGAAAAAGGTTAGGACATGGGCTGATCTCGAAAATCCCGTGTGTGTGTGTGTGTAATCTCTGAGAGATCTGCAAATAGAACAGCCGGATCGCTGGTCGTGTTAATATTGGTCGTTGTCGTGTTAATCGTTTCGTGGTTCATATATGTAATAGTTCGTAGTTGTCATCCATGTTTGATTGTCGTTGACAACCACGGGAATAAGAGAGACACGATCCAGACGTCATGGAAGCCACGATCTATACTTCATGACAACTACGATCCCTATGTCATTTCAACCCCGACGCGTTTTCTTGTTATGTTTTATACTTAAGTCGAAGACACTAGCAGAGTCTTGTGCGTCACTGAGCCTTATGGTTCGTGGTTGTCTTGTTATACCGATCGTGGTTGCAGTGTTATGCGGTTCGTGGTTGATGTGAAGCATTGATCGTAGTTGTCATTTGGTGAGACCTTATTTCCTTGCACTGACTTTTCTGTTAGTGACCCAGATGCATCAAGGATCGTGATTATGGTTGTCACGGTAAATAGGCCGTGGTCCACAGTTTTTATGGTTCGTGGTTGCCGTCCAGGTTGGATCGTCGCGAACAAGCACGACATAGTGAGAAACACGACCCATACAACATGACAAACACTGTCCACCTGTCAATAGTGCCACGACCCTTTGTTAATCTCGCCAAGACCTCTATGGGTCGTGGTTCAAATGGTCAAGAATCTGTGGATCGTCGTAGACATGCACCACGGTTCATGAATCAATATGTATATATATATATATATATATATATATATATATATATATATATATATATATATATATATATATATATATATATATATATATTAGAGTGCCACGGTAGGTAACGTTCACTGTTCCCACTATGGATCGTGGTTTAGAAGCACAAGAATTCCTGGGTATTCTCCACACCGGATATTGGTTAACATGCATCGTGGTTTTCATGAATCAATGATACAGGTCAAAATACATCATCGCATGCAAGGAAAAAAATACATTTATAAAGACCAACATATGAGGCCTTCGCTTCAGCCAGCAGGGATGAAAGTGCATCGACGCCGGTTGTGACCGGTTCGATTGCATCTAGAGCATTTGGGTCTTGTCCTATCTTCTCCTTGGGATGTAATGCGAATCTTTTTCGGTCTTCCAGCGGATCTTCTCGTTTTTGGCGGCTTCATTTTCTCGCATAAAACCTTCACTTCGTCCGGAGTGTTCCATTGTGTTCTATCCAGCACTAGGTAAACTGACTCTTGATATGTTTTGCGATATATCTCATTAAAGTATACTGGAGAGCAGTATTTGTACATATTAAGCTGAAACTTATCGCATGCCGCCATCACATGAACACAAGGCAGAAGCATTTTTGCAAACTCATTGCACGTACACTTCATGTCTATTAGATTCACTACATCTGTCGTTCCCTGTGCGGTCACTTGGAACTCATCCGCTGAAATCGCAGTGCATTGTGTGCTTCGCACCTCCGACTGATATAGGTCGGACAGTCTTTTTGATGCCCAAGGAGTCAAATCTTCGTTGCATGCCAAGGCCTCGTCCCGTCGTCGGAGGAAGAAGTGTTGGATTTTACTCCTTATTGTCTCGAGAAGTTTAGTGACAGGTTACTCTCTGGCATCTACGAACAATGCATTCATGCTTTCCACGATGTTGGTGGTGACGATGTTATACCGCATGCCAGGAAAGAAAGCGTTCACCCATCGTTTCTTTTTCTATACCACTGAGGAACTGATACGCCGTGAGATTCGACGTTTGAATGCATCGCATCATCTCCCAAAACGTGGATGTGCGGTATGTCTTCACGGCACCCCAAAAGTATCCCCTCATATAATCATCTGAACCTGCCTTCTTCATGTTTCCAAGTATATGATGAACACAATATCCATGGATCGCATGCGGGAACATGCCAGGGACTTCACTAACCAACCCTTTGTGACGATCTGACACTATCACTAGTCCTGGAAGCTCCGTGAGTGACCTTGATAAAATCCCAAGGAACCACCTCCAGCTACTATTTTTCTTAGATTCCCCGATTCCATATGCCACAGGGAGGATGTGATTGTTTCCATCCAATGCAGTAGCCATGAAGAGAATGCCCTTGTATCTTCCGGTCAAATGCACGGCATCAACGCACAACACCCTCCGAACATGTAAAATTACGCTTCTGATGCACTGCCCAAGTGCAATAAAGCATCGTTGGAAACTATTCATCTCCTCGTTCACCTACAATTCCGTGACAGTCCCTAAATTGGCCCTTTTCAACTCGTGAAGGTACGTTGGGAGCTCGTTATAGGAGCCCTCGTAGGATCTCAATACTTGTTTGGTTGTCATCTCCTTACCCTTCCACGCTTTCTTGTAACTGATCTCAACACCGTACGTCTCACTCATACGATATTGAATTTCCTTTGCCGTGCAGGTCAGCCCTGAGCTCATACGACCGACACCAAACTCGCTACTCATCAAGCTGGTGGCTTAGCGATGATCTCTCCCCTTTCTCTTCGATGTCAGTGTCTTAGTACGACCATCCCCGTTCGTGGTCTCAGATTGGCGTATAGCCTCAAACGACATAGTACAGGTATGCTTCGAGTTGTAAGTCCTGATCTTGAACATCCCTAGGCCGTTAAGTTTTGAAGCATGCATCCTCCAGCTACAATCTGCTACAATGCAGCCAATCGTATATATCGTCTTGTTGGACTTGATGACCTTATGTTGGAACTTACGGCGCATCGCATATTTACATATAGAATACTGTAGTCGACCTTTGTCCTTGTACACTTGCCCGCATAATATGTCGTTCGGATCATCCACAAAATCCGGGTATCCTTGTCGATCTGAATTGCCAAACGCATCATCAGATGGATCATTGGCGGGTGGGGTTTGGAGATCGCACTGGTCAGCTGTTCCTCGGTCATCATATCCATCACTACTTGATGTGCCAGGTATGTCGCGATCATGAAAAGGCCAAGCTATATGTCCTAGAGGGGGGGGGGGTGAATAGGACTATGCCAAATTAAATTAAAATCAGCGGAATAAAATAAATCAATAGCCTTACAATTCACAATGCTACAATCAAATCACCTTAATAAATATTGATACAAATTCAGTTCTAAGGACAACCTTACACTATAATAAACAAGGGCTTATGGTAGGACAACCTTATTTCTAGAACATCTTTTGAATCAAGAACTCAATTTTAATAGAATAAATGAATAACTGAGAATTGAAATCAAATGCAGAAATTTAGATCTAATTTATTACACCAATCCCCATACTTGCTTGAAATGTAAATTGTTACAACAATCACATCCACATGTACATTCCACATAATTGAAATGATAAAAGATTTGGAAATTAAGCAAGCATTCAATCCACAAGACAAAGAGTTATAGTGGTTCGCCTGTGTGTACACCAACTGTTCTTCAACAGCCACACAGAATGCTACTCCACTCCAAATATCCTCACACAGGGGATATTAGCGTTCACTATTAAATAGGTTTTCATAGGTTCGCCAAAAACCTTTAAAATTGTGTCTTTTTAACTTGGGCTTACACAATTCAAAAACCCACACTTCTGAGTTTTCTGACTCTCCTCAGATAACCACACAAATTGAGATTTTTCTTGCGAATCCCAAACAAAAGCCAAAAATTGAATGGAATTTACAGAATTGTAAAATACCTGGATTTCTCCTCTTGTAGCTGCCCAGAAGAACCAATTGGAGTAGACGTTCGAATACAGAAGTTTAAAGTCCACTACTCAGTTTAATATGGTTCTAAGTTCTAATTGATTTTAGATTTAAACTAGTTGGGCATAGCTATATTTGATTTTGATTCCAAGAAGAAGGAATAAGGCAATTCCTCTTTTCAAATCAGATTGGAATACAGAAATAAAATCAAATTAAATAAGCTATCAAAAGAGAAAGAAATTATGCACAAAATAGTTTAAAAATAAACACAAACTTATCTCAGAGTGGAGCCTTGAATTCACTTAATTTTCGATATCAAAACTCTGAAATTTGTGTGCTATTTATAGCAGAAGAAGTTCGTCTTCGATTGGTCCTAGGGTCACCACGACTGGTCTTGGAATAAACTGATTTTTGAATTTTTGAGCGTGATCGCATCAGACTGTTGTACGACCGGTCGTAGGTAGTCCACGACTGGTCGAAGTCAGTCCACGACCGGTCGAGACTCCTCTACGACTGGTCATCCGACACTTGATTTAGTCGCTGGAGTTTGAGTCGTAGCCTTACGACTGGTCGAAGGTCGAGTCGAGACCATCCCACGAGTGGTCGAGCAAACTCCAGGACTGGTGGTAGCCGAACCAAAAAATCCGATAATTTGCAACAATTATAGGACTGGTCTTGGAACTTCTTAGACTGGTCGAGACAGTGCTATGACTGGTCGAGCAGGGTCTAGGACTGGTCTTAAAGTAGACCAAAATCATGTAATGATGTTCATTTAGATTATGTATCTAAAGTGACCTACCCTAAGGTCAATCTAATGGTCTATCAAACCTGGAGCATGAAGTATGGACATTGAATACTTCATTTGCTTAGACTTTGATCTTTATGAAGCTTGATTTCTTCTCGAGGTAGCTTGATTACTTTAGAAGCTTCAATGTAACTTTAAGCTGTACTTGAGTCCCACATTTAGATTTGAATCTTCTGTACTTGAGTCGCGCATTTAGATTTGAATCTTGAACTTCGACTTGCACTTGAACTTGAGTCTTGACCTTGAGTTCTCTCTTAATATTGTAACTTGAACAATCATGAAGCTTGAAGAATTCTTTAAGCTGGTCTTCAAGTGTTGACGAAGTGTCTCAAACAAATTTATCAAGATATAAATATATGACAAACGGAGAAGTTTTGACACACAAAATTTGACAATCAAAGATGAATCAAATCATAGCACTTACAATCTCCCCCTTTGTCAAATTTGTGACAAAACACTTCTCAAACGTTAATAAGATAAACATCACATTATATAATTCAACTCCCCTTGAGTTAATACACCTCAACTCCCTCTGAGTAGGTATACATCATATCAATCATATCACATAAATAGAATGCACACACTCTCCCCCTTTTTGTCAAAATATGACAAAGGAAGAAACAAAGATAGGACATGAAAGATAGAAATAGAGATAGCAACTCAGAAAGATAAAAAAAAAAATTGCAAAGTGAAGAACAGAATAAGAGAAGTATGCAAGGTGAGTCAGAGTACATGATAAGAAAATTAACAAGTGATGTTGTAAGACAGTAATCCACACAACCAAGTAAAGAAACTTAGTAAACTTGTTACAGACCAAAGATTAAACATTCTCAATCAGAACCAGAAGATGGAGCAGGAATGTTAGGATCACTTTGGTGAAGGCTCTTCTGTAAGCGCCTAAAATATTTGTGCATATTTTTAAATTGTTGATTGTGTCCAACATTCATCTGTTCTACTTTTTCTTCTAATGCACTAAGACGTGCATTGAAATCAGATGGTTCAAAGTTTGGATCATTTCCAGAATCAGAATCAATTTCATTGAAAATATCGTCCATGTCAATATCATCGGCTGACAACTCATCTCCTTTGACACCCAACTCAGCTTCAGCAGCAGCACCACCCGCATCAACATCGACTTGACCAGGAGCCAACTCCAACTTCATCTTATGCAGGTTGGAATTGTTAAATATTAGGTGTTGGATAGGAGCCTCACCGACGGGCAAAGTGACTAACATGTGAGTTGCTAATACATTTAACAGATATCCAAATAGAATATCACCATGACCAAGATGACTACGAATTTGTATGATAGAGGAACAAATCAAGGAGGGCAAACAGATGTTAGCACCAGTGATGATCGAGTACAAAATATGAACCATAAACAGAGTTAACTCAGTCTTGTTTCCAGAGTGGGGATACAGATTAGAAGTGAAGATACGATGCAAAACTTTGTATTTGGGTAACAAGTATCTGGTTTTAAGGGCATTTTCATTTGCAGTCCATGGTGCATTCATGTTACACAATGCTCTAGTAAAAATTCATTTTTTCGATTCTGAGACTCTCTCACCAAGTGCACTAGGATGAACACTATCATCATTTACTTGTATGTCCATAAGGCCAGAAATTAAGTGTCGATCAACATGAAACGACCCTTCTCTAATATCAATAGTAAAAGTCAGTTGCTCAGCAGAGAAGTTAGATATGCATGCAACCATGGCCTGAGCAATGGACTGATATGCCGGTCCACCCCAGCGTAAAAGTTTTCCTAACCTACAGATTGAAGGAGAGGAATGAGACCGTAAGGGGCAATATGATTTAAGCTAACAGCTTTCTCAACAATAATATTGCGCATACGCAGGTCACGTACATGCGAAGGATCATCTTTAGGATTCCTAAGATGACGTCTAGTGATTGCATTTGAACGAGAAGAAAATGCACCTCTATGAATTTTCTTTTTACCTCTAGATTCCATAATTTTGAAGAAATGAAAGAAAGCTCAAGAAAATAGAGATGGGTTTTTCTAGATTCAAAAAAAAGGAAGAAGAACCCAAAAAGTTGAAGATTTATAAGAAATAGACAACAATGATCAAGAATATTAGGGGATAAGATTAAGATTCTCTAAGAAAACAGGAAAAATCACTCTAACATAGAGGAATCGAACACAAGGGTTCGACTAGTCGAAGCTCGGCTCGTTGGTGAGGAGGGTTAGAATGAAGAAGAAACAAGTTTTCCCCGAATTAAAAAGATCATCGCGCACACGACTGGTCTTGGGACATACTCAACCGGTCGTATCAAGACTGGTCGAGTACGTCCTCGACCGGTCTTAGACCAGAAAAAAAATATGCATTTTTCACAAAATTTTAAAATTCAAATTAATAACATATTAACATTATATACAATATGCTACAAAAATGCATGATCAATCATTTAAATTTGCACATACCAAGATCAAATTTCAATTTGTTAAACCTGCTTTTGTCGAGCGGTCTAGTGAAAATGTCAGCAAGCTGAGTCTCGGTAGGAATATTTTTTAAAGATATTATTTTTTCTTTTACTAATTCACGAATATAATGAAATCGAATGTCAATGTGCTTAGTACGTGAATGCTGGATTGGGTTTTTTGAAATGTTTATCGCACTGGAATTATCACAGTATAAACCATAGAGTCTTGTGTGATTCCATAATCATTCAACATACGTTTCATCCAAACCAATTGAGTACATGCATTTCCTGCTGCAATATATTCAGCCTCAGCAGTTGAGAGTGATATGGAACTTTGTTTCTTGCTAAACCAAGAAACCAGACAGTTTCTAATGTAAAAACAACCACTGCTGGTTGATTTTCTATCATCTATATTTCATGCACAATCAGCATCCGAATACCCAGCCAATTGAACACTAGAATCATAGGGATACCAAAGACCCAGATTAACTGAACTTGCGACATATCGAATAATTCGTTTAACAGCAGTTAAGTGAGATTCTTTAGGATTAGACTGATATCTAGCACAAATTTCAACACTTAAAGCAATATCAGGTCTACTTGCAGTTAAGTAAAGTAGGCTACCTATCATACTACGATACAATTTAGGATCTACATCTTTATCTGTAGAGTCTTTTGAGAGTCTTAGAGTTGTACTCATAGGAGTATCAAAGTTCTTACCATTTTCAAATCCGAATCTCTTAATCAAGTTTAATGCATACTTAGTTTGTGAAATAAAAATTCCATCAGATTGCTGTTTTACTTGCAACCCTAGGAAATAATTTACTTCACCAACCATGCTCATTTTGAATTCAGATTTCATTAGATCTGCAAACTCAACAGTCATGTTAGTACAAGTTGATCCATAAATTATATCATCAATATAGATTTGAACCATTAAGATATCATCGTTATGTTTCTTAACAAAGAGCGTCTTATCGACACTACCCATCTGAAATTTGTGACTTAGTAAGAACTTAGTCAAGTTTTCATACCATGCTCTAGGAGCTTATTTCAGACCATAGAGAGCCTTTTTAAAGCGGTATACATGATTGGTAAACTTTGGGTCTTAAACCCAGTTGGTTGTTCAACATATACCTCTTCATGTAAGTCGCCATTCAAAAAGACGTTTTTTACATCCATTTGAAAAATTCTAAACTTTCTAAAACATGCAATAGATATAAAAAGTCTGATCGATTCAAGGCGAGTAACTGGGGCAAAGGTTTCATCATAATCAATCCCTTCAATTTGCGTGTACCCTTGTACAACCAGTCTTGCCTTGTTTCGAATGATATTACCAAATTCATCAGACTTGTTTTTGAAAATCCATTTTGTTCCAATAATATGTTTATCTTTAGGTCTAGGAACAAGGTGCTAGATATCATTTCTGACAAAATGATTAAGTTCTTCCTGCATCGCAATTGTTCAATTTTCATTAGAAAGTGCTTCTTTCACGTTAACCGATTCTATCTGGGATGTAAAGTAAACGTAGTTACATATGTCCTCTAATTGTTTACAAGTGCGCACACCAGTGAGAGGGTTTCCAAGTATTTGATCAGTTGGATGATCTTTAACAGTTCTTAATTCAGAATTAGTTTTACTTGATGAAGTATCTGGTTTTTCATATATAAGAGCTTCATCATTATCTGAACTAGGGGCAGGTGTATTCAAGTGATCGTCAATTACAACATTTATTGACTCTTGAATTACACCGGTCCTGTTGTTCAGAACACGATATGCACAACTGTTTAAAGAGTATCCTAAGAAGATCCCTTCATCACTTTTAGTGTCGAACTTTTTCAGATTTTCATGGTCACGTAAAATATAGCACTTGCTGCCAAAAATTTGAAAATATTTGACAGTAGGCTTTTTCTCAAATCATATTTTATAAGCCATTTTACTATTAGATTTGCAGATATAAACACGGTTGGTAATGTAGCAGGCGGTATTCACTGCTTCAGCCCGTAAATTTCTAGGGAGCTTCATGCTATTTAACATAACATTTCCCATTTCTTGAAGCACTCTATTTTTTCTTTCCACAATACCATTTTGTTGTGGAGTTTTGAGTGCAGAGAATTCATGTGATATTCCCTGATCACTACAGAGTTTCTTAAAAACCGCTATTTTCAAACTCGGATCCATGATCACTACGGATCTTACTAACTTGAGAACATTTTTCAGTTTAGATCCGTTTTATAATCTTTTTCACTTCATCAAGGGTTTCTGATTTATCCGTCAAGAATGAAACCCAATTGTATCTTGTATAGTCATCTACAATAACCAAGATGTATTTTTTGCCACCTCTACTTTCCGCTCTCGTTGGTCCTATAAGATCCATGTGGAGAAGCTCGAGTGGTCTTGTGGTGGTATTGGAGTTCACCTTTTTGTGAGAGCTCCTAGTTTGTTTACCATACTGGCATTCACCACAAATCTTGTCTACTTTTTGCACTTTAGGTAGACCTCTAATTAGTTCACCTTTGCTCAATCTATACAAATTTCGGCTAGTGTACATGTTTAAGGCGTTTATGCCATAATTCTGTCTCATCATATGGACCATGTAACACGTTTGATTAAATGAGCTTCCATTACATACGATATAGCAGTTTTCAGAAGTTCTGCGACCAGTTAATATTACAGAACCCTTTTTATCTATAATTCACAACCTTGATTAGAAAATTTAACACTATGGTTGTTGTCACATATTTGAGATATGCTTAACAGGTTGTGTTTTAATCCCTCAACATATAAAACATTCTTAAATAAGGGAAGATTATAAAGTTGAACCGTACCTTGGCCAATAATCTTGCAGTTACTACCATCACCAAATGTGACTGATCCATCAGTCATATCTTTTAGATCGGTGAATAAAGCCTTGTCACCTGTCATGTGCCTGGAACATCCACTGTCTAGATACCATTTTGAATGGCTTGTTATTTTGAATGCAGTGTGGGCAACCAAGCAGGTAACTTTAGGAACCCATTTCGAAACTGTTTTGGGTTTAGGAACATGGTTGGTCTTCTTTTGTCAGATGTTGTAAGAATGACCTATTGAGTTAGATTTTAAGAGCTCCTTAAGTAAATCAATTATTTTTTCAGTAAGAGGATTTCTGTTCTGATTTTTAAAATTCATATAACTACTTTTAGGTTTATGAAAAGCTTTTGTATTTTTAGAAAAAACTTGACTAGTACCTTTTCTTTTTGAGTTAGAAGTTTCTCATTTCACAAAGTTGGGAGAAGTATGCTTCTGATTGGGAGATGTATTTTTCTCATAGCCCAACCCGGATCTATCGCCACATTTTCTTGATCCGGATAATAATTTTTCTAACTTTGGATCACCCTGGGCATATCTCCATGTATCCTTCAAACTCAGAAGAGAAGATACTTCATTTTTAAATTTCTCATTTTCAGATTTCAAATCATTAATCAAGGAGGTTTTGAATTCCAAATCACATTTTGATTTTTCAAAACAATCTGAAATATGCGATTTTTCTAACACAAGGGTTTCAAAGCATTCTTTGAGTTTAGAAAACTTTTCTTTTTGAAGCTTAAGTTTGACAGCAATTTTATAACTTTCCTTATATAAGGCATTATAAGCATCTTGAAGATCTTCTTCATTTTCATAATCACTATTTAAATTTTCTTCACTTGTTGAATCATCGTGTTCTGAAAAAGTAAACTTGGCTAGAGTCATAAGGGCTTTAACTTCACTGCTTGACTCCGTTTCAGAATTTTTCTGATTCAGAAGATGCTTCAGAATAAGACGATTCATCCCAAGTAGCCAACATACCCTTCCTTCTGGGTCTGTCCTTTTTAGGACATTTGTTTGCTAAATGCCCATATTCTTGGCAGTTGTAACATTGACTGTCTTTCAAAGACTTCCAAGTTTTGGACTTAGGTTTAGGTCGTTTCTTTTCATTTCCCTTTTGTAAGTCGACCCTCTTCTTGCTTTTGAAAATTTTGTAAAACTTTTTTGCCAAAAGAGCCATATCATCTTTAGAACTTTCTAAATCTGAGTTTTCTTGAGAAATACCTTTAGAAGATTTCAAAGTTATAGATTTATCTTTAGGAGCTTTAAAATTTAATTCATAGGTTTGTAAAGAACCAATTAGTTCTTCTACCCTCATATTATTCGTATCACGAAGTTCCTGGATCGCGGTTACTTTAGAATTGAACCGTTCAGGAAGTGAGCGTAGTATCTTTGCACACACTTTACTTTCTAGAATTTGATCGCCAAGACCCCACATAGAGTTTACAATGTCATTTAGTCTAGTGTAAAAGTCTATAAACATTTCATTTTCTTCCATATGAATTTCTTCAAATTTGGTTGTGAGGAGTTGGACTTTAGACTTTTTGACAATTGATGTACCCTCGTGTGTCATTTCTAGTATATCCCAGGCTTGCTTTGCAGTATCACAGGATATAATTCTTTTGAACTCATCTGGTGATAGTGCGCAAGTGATTGCATTTAGTGCTTTAGCATTGGCACTATACTCACTTTTCTGAAGAGTGGTCCATAAATAGTAAGCAGGTACAGACATAGTTTCTGAACCGTCAGATTCAGTTACTTCAGTGGTAGGAGAGTTCCATTCGGTCACTGTGGCTCGCCGCACACTCTCATCCATTGATTTGAGGAAGATCCTCATTATGGCTTTCCAATAGGCATAGTTTGAGCCATCAAAGGGTGGAGGCCTAGTGACTGATAGGCTATCAAAATTTGACATCTTATTAATATAGCTTAGATCGTTAGCTTAGGAAATAAATCTAAAAATAAATAAGAACGAATTATTAGGCTCTGATACCACTTGAAAAGGCCAAGCTATATGTCCTAAAGGGGGGGTGAATAGGACTATGCCAAATTCAATTAAAATCACCGGAATAAAATAAATCAATAGCCTTACAATTCACAATGCTACAATCAAATCACCTTAATAAATAATTATTGAGAGATTGATACAAATTCAGTTCTACGAACATCCTTACACCATAATAAACAAGGGCTTATAGTAGGACAACCTTATTTCTAGAACATCTTTTGAATCAAGAACTCAATAGAAATAAATGAATAACTGAGAATTGAAATCAAATGCAGAAATTTAGATCTAATTTATTACACCAATCCCCACACTTGCTTGAAATGTAAATTGTTACAACAATCACATCCATATGTACATTCCACATAATTGAAATGATAAAAGATTTGGAAATTAAGCAAGCATTCAATCCACAAGACAAAGAGTTATAGTGGTTCGCCTGTGTGTACACCAACTGTTCTTCAACAGCCACACAGAATGCTACTCCACTCCTAATATCCTCACACAGGGGATATTGGCGTTCACTATCAAATAGATTTTCACAGGTTCACCAAAAACCTTTACAATTGTGTCTTTTTAACTTGGGCTTACACAATTCAAAAACCCACACTTCTGAGTTTTCTGGCTCTCCTCAGATAACCACACAAATTGAGATTTTTCTGGCGAATCCCAAACAAAAACCAAAATGGAATGGAATTTACAGAATTGTAAAATACCTGGATTTCTCCTCTTGTAGCTGCTCGGAAGAACCAATTGGAGTAGACGTTCGAATACAGAAGTTTAAAGTCCACTACTCACTTTAATATAGTTCTAAGTTCTAATTGATTTTAGATTTAAACTAGTTGGGCGTAGCTATATTTGATTTTGATTCCAAGAAGATGGAATAAGTCAATTCCTCTTTTCAAATCAGATTGGAATACAGAAATAAAATCAAATTAAATAAGCTATCAAAAGAGAAAGAAATTATGCACAAAATAGCTTAAAAATAAACACAAACTTATCTTAGAGTGGAGCCTTGAATTCACTTAATTTTTGATATCAAAACTCTAAAATTCGTGTGCTATTTATAGCAGAAGAAGTTCATCTTCGACTGGTCCTAGGGTCACCACGACTGGCCTTGGAATAAACTGATTTTTGAATTTTTGAGCCGAATCGCATCAGACCGTTGTACGACCGGTCGTAGGTAGTCCACGACCGGTCGAGACTCCTCTACGACTGGTCGTGCGACACTTGATTTAGTCGCTGGAGTTTGAGTCATAGCCTTACGACTGGTCGAAGGTCAAGTCGAGACCATCCCACGACCGGTCGAGCAGACTCCAAGACTGGTCATAGCCGAACTAGAAAATTTGATAATTTGTAATAATTCTAGGACTGGTCTTGGAACTCCTTAGACTGATCAAGACAGTGTTAGGACTGGTCGAACAGGGTCTAGGACTGGTCTTAAAGTGAACCAAAATCATGTAATGATGTTCATTTGGATTATGTATCCAAAGTGACCTACCTTAAGGCCAATCTAATGGTCTATCAAACCTGGAGCATGAAGTATGGACATTGAATACTTCATTTGCTTAGACTTTGATCTTTACGAAGCTTGATTTCTTCTCGATGTAGCTTGATTACTTCAGAAGCTTCAATATAACTTTAAGTTGTACTTGAATCCCACATTTAGATTTGAATCTTCTGTACTTGAGTCCTGCATTTAGATTTGAATCTTGAACTTCGACTTGCACTTGAACTTGAGTCTTGACCTTGAGTTCTCTCTTAATATTGTAGCTTAAACTATCATGAAGCTTGAAGAATTCTTTGAGCTGGTCTTCAAGTGTTGACGAAGTGTCTTGAACAAATTTATCAAGATATAAACATATGACAAACGGAGAAGTTTTGACACATAAAATTTGACAATCAAAGAGAAATCAAATTATAGCACTTACAGGTCATCATTCCCCAAATCATGCTGTGTATCATTGGCTAAAGGGCTGCCCATACCGCAGTCGTCGTTGACCCGTTCGTGACATCTATCAGATGTACTTGATGGGCCAGGTATGTCGCGGTCATCATTCCCCACATCATGTTGTGTCTCGCTGGCTGAAGGGCCGCCTATGCCGCAGTCATCGATGACCCGTTCATGGCATCTATCGCTACTGGATGAGCTATATATGTCGCAGTCATCATTCCCCAACCTATGTTGTGTGTCGTAGTCTGAATGGCTGGCTAGATCGCAATCGTCGAGCTCCCGATCGTGATATCCATCACTCCTTGATGGGCCAGCTATATCGCATACGTCATCACTCCCCGAAACATGATGTGTATCGTTATGGGAAGGGCCGCTTACATCGCAGTCATTGACTTCTCGGTCTCGATATCTAACAGAAGTGTCATGTATATCGGAAGCATCGGCTATCCGATCATTGCCTGCAGGTTGCGAATGAAGAGACGATGGGTTCGAATGTAATGCGTCATCGCTGTTGTAATCCTCAGCGACAGGACAACGCCTCACTTTCTCCACATACAATGGTATATGTGATGAAGGTGTCTGTCCACAGAATAACATGAATGCTTCGAGATCTTCATCATCTTTAATTGTATGTGGGCGTAGGAATCCATGAATTGGATCACCGTACACAACTGTAATTATCAAATTGAATTCATCTGACATAGTCTTCGTAATCTGGTGCATTTTATCGAGCAACTGTCAATAAGTGATATCATCACTCACAACAAATCCCTTTGAGTCTCCACCCTGGTAGGTGAACATTGCCTTGTCGTACACACTCTCTCCATCATAATAGCATAATATAGCCCTGCGACCTATACTCATTCGAATACTGGTTATTCTGTTTAAAAAAAAAAAAATTGAATGGATCCAACTTGCGAGTAATGCAGGATACTGGTTGTCCATTAAATGGGTCATGATTATCATCCACATTGGTTCGGGATTGTAATCCACATTGTGTCGTGGTTGGCGACAATGGCCCACTGTGAATCACAGCAAAGTACAACGTGAAGGGTCGTGGTTTTAATCCAGTGACAAAACCGAATTGCGCAAGGGGTCATAGTTTTGTCCCATAATGGGTCGCGGTTGTGTTCTTGTAAGGATCGTCTCGTTCACTGGACTGTGCGATGCCCAATTTGTTAGGGAGTTGTCGTCATGTTATATGGCTCAAGGTTTTTAAGAGGGGCCGTCGTTGTCAGATGACGAGCGTCGCACAGTCGAGTAACATCTTATTCGTGGTTGTCACGGTACATGGATCGTGGTTGTCAGTCACGTTCAACGACCCATTGCTACATCTTATTCATTCATGGATTTCGTTACTATTACAACCATCACAATGGAAAAGATATTTGATGAAGGGCTCGAACCCTCCCCGCGTTATTCCTAACATGGCAACCACGCTCAACAACCGATATACAACTTCGATCCACGATTTATCGTAATCACGATCCTCATTTGATGGTAAATGACAAATTGTGCACGTGAACCACGACCAAACGTTCGAAGGTCGTGCTTGTCAGCTGACATGGTTTGCCAACCACGCTCAACGACCAATTATGCATGTGAACCACGAACAAACGTTCGACGGGTCATGGCTGTCAGCTGACATGGGTTGCCAACCACGCTCAACGACCAGTTGTGCATGTGAACCACGACCAAACGTTCGATGGGTTGT
The DNA here is from genome assembly GCA_021015155.1 of Magnolia officinalis. Lineage (NCBI taxonomy): Eukaryota > Viridiplantae > Streptophyta > Magnoliopsida > Magnoliales > Magnoliaceae > Magnolia > Magnolia officinalis. Next base: position 15,609,877 of record JAJHSJ010000002.1, on the reverse strand, counting down.
GATTGTCAGCTGACATGGGTCGTGGTTCTCACGTTACGTAGGCCGTAGTATTCGCAGTTGTTATATTGGTCGGGGTCGACAGGTTGCATGGGTCGTGGTAGAAGACAACAACGATCCGTGCTGCATGGCAACCCTAATCCGAAATGAACACCTGATAATAACGACTCTCTGTTGGTTACATCAGCGATCAAGAATGTAGTTCAGTCACGATCATTATGTCTGTGTAAGGCATTATTGTTGATTGATCAGCAGTCAATGACCATATTGGTATGCAGGTCGAGGGAAGCCAGTGATGACCACTTGCTTAGACTTCGTAGAGGCATGGGTCTCCGCCAAGTGCTCCGTTAGTTTTTGGGAGTATATGATTGTAGACCTGGAGAAGCATCCTAATAGACAGAATATATTTAGAGACAGCTGTTTTGGATTTCTTCTTCGCTTTCCGAAGACTGGATTTAGGGCACACTCACAGATCTTGCATTGCCTAATGCAAAGGCATGTTGGTGATCTGAAATTCGATGTCCAGGGCACCAAGATAAAATTCACCGAGCTCGACTTTGCTTTAATTACGGGACTGAAATTTGGACCAGTTAGGGAGGAAGATGCTGGAAGAGTAGAGGGAGGAAGATCTATTAGGGAGACCTACCTGAGAGCAGGTAGTATTAGTAAACAAGATCTGAAACAAGCCTATTCGTCACTTGCTGATTCAGACCAGCATATGGACGCGGTGAAGTTGGCTCTATTAATTTGCGTTGAGAGTCTATTAGTTGGATCTCCGGGGAAGAATAATTGTGTTGATAAGTATATCGACATGGTCGATGACTTGGATTATTTTAATAACTACCCCTGGGGCAATGTGGGGTATAATTATCTGAAGAAAGGGATTAACGCAGCGTCTGGCATTATTCAGGCGACTAGCCGATACCCTAAGTCATACAACATATGCAGATGCGCGTTCACCCTGCAAGTACGTTATTCTTGTCCTGGTTCATACTCTTAAGGTTGAATGTGTATTACATACATATCAATCAATATGTAATGGATCATTATAATTGATCCTAAGCAGGTCTGGGCATACGAACTATTCCCAAAACTCACTGGAGACAGTGGGTGGGCAGATAGGAAGCAGCATAGATTGATTCCTCGAATACTAAATTGGAATCTGAAGAAGTCAGGCAGATACGGCCCCTTATCCGCCATCTTCACAGCTGTACCGATGAGAATTGTTTAAATAGTAGTGTAATTTAATTATGCAGTGTGTTGATAGTTAATAAATGAATCAATTTTACCCATGCAGGTGACGATAGCTTCAAAGCTTCGACCGACGGTGGAAGAAGTAGAGACCGAGGTTGTTAGGAGTATAACCGACGAGATTCCTACGATTGACAAGGCTCGGTTGGCACCACCCACGGCAGTGACAACGGCGGTGGAGGCGGAAGAAATTAGAAATAAAGTGGAGGCTGATCTTACAGCCTCCCTCTTAAAAATGAGAAGTGAAATTGTGGCTGAGGTTAGAGCCTCCTTCCAGGACGATATTAGCCACGTATTGAGAGAGAGTAAGAAATCAAGGTCCGCAAGAAAGAAATGTAATAAGCGGATTGAGTTCCTTACCGCTAAAGTGAAAAGAATGGAGGAATCTCGTGGAGAAGTAAATAACCTCAAGGCGGATAATGCTTCTTTGCACGAAGAAGTGAAGACGCTGATAGACGATATTAATACAAAATACATACGTGAAATTGCCCTGTTTTATTATTATTCATTAGAGGTCTCTGTGAATGTACAGTCTTATATAACGATTTTAATAAAGGGCAACAACCCAACAACAACAATAACTGTTGATGATGGGATGGACCGTATCAAACGGCTTGAAGATGGGATGAGCCATCTTAAAGATGACATTACTTCACTGCGGGGGCAGATGAGTCAGCTAATAGTTGAGTTTTAGTCAACGAAGGTAAATGAAATATGGATCGTGGTTATCATTCATATATGATCGTTGTTACCATCTAGTAAAGGCCGTGGATGCCATACTGATTGGGTCGTGGTTCATACACGACCCAACATTAGTGGCATTCACGATTTAGCCGAATGTCGTGGTTTCTGTGTAAGATGGGTTGTGATTTATATGAAATATGGGTCGTGAATATCCTTCGAAGGGAAATACATAATAATATAGTGCTCCATTGCAGGAATTCGTTGCTTCGATCAGCCCTCTCGTAGGAGAGAATGCTTTACTGCAGGAGCAAGTGAAGCAACTCAAGAAGGAGATTCAGTCAACGAGGGTACATGGAATTGAACTTATCAATTTATCATGAACCTTACTTGGTTGTTGTTCGGTCACGTTTTGGCTCATTTCTCGTGTATGATTTTATTACAGGACAATGTCTCTTCGAGCAGCCCTTCAAGCGCAGAGATTACCTCGCTGCTAGAACAGATGAAGCATTGTGGAAAGGAGATACAGGGAATGCAGGTATGTGAAGTTGAAGTTTTCCTGAATTTTAGTGATCGCTGTTGTGGCCCTATTTGGATCGTGGTTATGATACATAACGGGTCGTTGTGACAGGCCCATGTCCAATCAATGGCCGATCTCCGGGACGAGAATGCGTATATCAATGAGCAGATGAAGCATATCGGAGAGGAGATGCAAGCAATAAAGGTATATGAAATTTTCAAAGAGAAGGTAGTTACGTTCTAACGCTTGGACGTGGTCACTGTGAAGGTAGATCCAACGTGAAGAGTGACACGGTATGGATGCCAAGCACGATTCACGTACCACGTCACGTCGGGTGTGAACTTCGACCTTACGTGGACAACAACCACGATCCGGGTCGCGCTGTGAACCACGCCATGACTTCACTACGTGGGTCGTGTTGAAATACAAAAATCAAGTAATATGCATGTGTTATAGGAGAAGATCACTTCGGTGCAACGCAACGAAGAAGAAATTCTGCACTTGAAAGAGCTCCAGGCTTCACTGAGACAGGACATGAATCTATTACAGGATGAGGCTAATAAGAAAATTGTACGTGAAACTGCTTTCAAATCGTGATTTTTAATGGACATTATGTTGTGGATTGCATAGATTATAACGTATCATGTTATTACAGCTCAATATCGGTACTTCACAAGTGTGTGAGGAAGGGATACCACACCGCGATGCATCGGAACCCCACCGAGCTATACCCGTAAAGGAGACTCGCCAGGGGTACGTGGACCGGCACCGAACTCTAACCGAAGTCGAAGACCAGGAATTGAGAGTTGCCAGATTATCATCAGATTCACCTGCTTGGCTGAAGAGCATCTGTGACCTAAAATCATGGGTCGACTCTGATGTAAGTTTATACATATTGATTTTAAACTTAATATCGATGTCTGATAATTATATCACACGTCTTCCTCGGTGTGTAGGAAATCGATCGATACCTTTGCTATCTATCAGAGTGTCAGGAAAAGAGACGACGGCCAAGACAGGACTGCGAATTCGTCCCGTCGCTATTCACAGTGTTGTGTAACTGAGGACTATAGTTGTATTTAAAACATCATTAAAACAATTTATGTTTCTGACCCTTTCCAATATATCAACAGTCCATCATGGAAGTCCAGCTTAGCGTTTTGCAAACTTATAGAGCTGGCAACCATAAGGATCGACAGGACATCATCAAGAGTGGCAACTTGAGTGATGTGCTTATAGATATAATCAACGGTCGATGTAGATCGAAGCCTCTATGGAAGCATGATGTGGTAAGAGGTTATTTACTTGCACGTATCCATGAACGTAAACAATATTATTTTGGAAAGGCGCGTCTTTTAACTGTTGTCGTATTTCTTGTGATTGACAGCTATACATCCCACTCAACGCGAGGAGCCAGCACTGGTTCCTGTCAGTTGTTAATTTGAAGAATAAAGATAAAGATGTCACTATGTACGACAGCCTGAGTACCGAGATGCAAGAGAAAACGAGTTGATTGTCGCGCAGGTTACGGACGGACTGCGATGGTTATTCCATATTCTTGATAATGGATCCAAAATATGGGAGAAGCCATGGACTTTGAAGACAGTCAGTGACAGACCGGGGCAAGACAACTCGGATGACTGTGGCGTATTCATGCTGAAGTATATAGACTTCTTGAGCAGCATGCGCAAGATTGACTTCACGAAGGTCTGTGTGTGTGTGTGTATCCGATTACATGAGATCTTGTTAACTCTGTCCTTTGATTTAACACTAGTTCGTTCCCTTTTCGGTAGGAGGACATCCCGAAATTTCGAAGGACGATTGCATACAACTGTCTACAGCTCTGGAGGTCTGAAGAGGCGGTGAGAGGCTCAGGAGGTCTGAAGAGGTGGATGAGACGAACAGTAGACCGCAGAAGAGAGTCAAATTTTTGACTGATAACTAAATGCTCGATGTATTGGTGTATTTGATTTTTGTTAGATAAAAAATATTTCTATTATGATCCATTGAATGATATGGGTCGTGAATATGACAATCCATCCTCACTAGAAACTCTCACCAGGTTTGTGTGAGAGCCATTACGGTTGGATCGGGGTTGTCATCCAACCTGGATCGTGGGTAGGAGTTAAGGGGAATGACAACCACAGCGCACATAAGACGAGAACCATGACCATTTACATGGGTTGTATTTGTCGTGTTATATGGGTCATATTCTACTGTTGAATGGTAGTTGTTGTCATGTTATGTGGGTGGTGGATGTTACGGTACGATTCATTGGTTGTCGGCGGATTTTCCTGTGGTGTGTGACCAGCATACAAGGTGTAACACATTGCACTAAACCAGCAGACAGAGACGGGACACATAGGGTAACAAACCCGACCCACATAACATGATAAGGACGACCAGTATAGGCTGGTCACACAACACTACTTAAGCAGCCAAGAACGACCCATGTCATCTTCACGACCCTTCTATCTTTCACACGACGACCAATATCAGCTGCCACCAACGATCCATATAATCTCATAACCTCATTGGTGTGCACTGCCATGTAAAATTACAAACAGGGACCAAAGTAAGTCGAAAATCAAGCCCAGTACAGCATACGAAACAACAATCCATGACATGTACAATTCATATAACACAGTTACCACCAGACGAGGTCAGTGATGCACAAGACTATCCCACTTAAGCATGCAAATGAGGACATTATCATTCTCCTCACTCTTATCATCACTAGTTAATAACTACGACCATATTCACAGTGATAATCCGAAGAGCAAGTATCTACAACAGGCATACAGACATCGGAAAAACTCTGTCGAGAATGTATTGTTTTAGCTTGATCTAAAACTCTGTCGAGAAGGTCAGGCTTAAACAAGACATTCTCGCCAGTGTTTTCCTGATGGTTGTATCCTGTTAAAGAGATTGCACAAAATATGGGTGTTTTTCATGGTGCTCCACCCTCGGCCGTCCGTGTGATCAACTCGTTGACCTATGAAGGGTCGGATCGTTGAATGGCCACTGAAACACCGCGACGCATATGTCATGATAACCACGACCCATAGAGCATGACAACCATGACCATAATGAAAATACAATGTGAGAAACTATTCTCTTCGAAGGGCACACAGCGAGACGAAGAACTCTTTTGTGGGTATCTTATTTTAGCCTGACCAACAACTCTGTTGAGAAGGTGAGGCTAAAACGAAAACTCTAAAAAGTTCTTTGCAGCTCGCTGGTTGCCCTTCAAGAGAACAGTTCTTCACATTGTATTTTAATTATGGTCGTGGTTGTCATGCTGTATGGGTCGTGGTTATAATGACATATGCGTCGTGGTGTTTCAGTGGTCATTCAACGATCCGGGCTTTCATACGTCAACGAGTTGATCACACAGACGGCCGAGGGTGAAGCACCATGAAAAACACCCATAGTTTTCTTCCCGCCGTCGTGTTTATAGAGGAGAGGTGTGGCTGGAGAAATCATGTTATGAGCAATGAGTGTATGGAAATCTGCCCATCCACATAGTTTGATCTATTCTCGTGGAGACGTATGGATATATGCCCATCAAAGTTCAGACATGACATACGTAGATATCGAATATCTTATCGTTTGGACCGTGGTGAACATGCAATAAAGGCGAACCATGTAACATGACAACCACGACCACATTACAACAAAGATAACCACGACCAATGTTTCATGACAACCACAACCCAGGACACCGCACTCTCACTTATCTGGTCCGAGGGTAGGATCATGAACTTATGGTTGCCGTGCGAAAAGAGTTTGAGAGATCTGCAAAAAGACACGGAAGTAAGCGGGGGATAGTGTGGGATGGAGACGTTTATCTTGTAATCGCAAACAACGACTGTAAGCCACGACTATGAAGAACAGTTCTCTTCGAAGGAGACCCAGGGAGCCGAATACATATATTGAGAAGGAGTCGTTGATCTGCCACGGGCACCGAACGGTCTGCGGAATTCCACGTAGAGGCTGGCCAATCTTCAGGAATATCGGCAACGTTCCTCAAGAAAGGGATGGGATGACCCATGAAGATAAGACCGAGAGATGAATTTGTGGTTTGGATTGGCTTCAACAAGATGTTACCCAAGTACCACTTTTATAAGTTGTTCAAGCAGTGGTTAATGTGGGGGTGGGGATTCTTCCAAAGGGTGGGTAGGTATCGTCATTAATGCGTTTTACTGCATTTGAATGTAGCGCTGATTCCGAATAAAAGGGTCGTGGATATATATAAAGAACGTTGGGTCATGGATGTGAACCACAACTCAACGCAGCTAACAACAACGATCTCTATAGCATGACAATCACGTTCGTGGGTGATAGCAAGAAACTCGTGGATCAGATGGTGGATGGTCTTCATATTCGACTTCGACCTAGCATAGACGACAACAACGAACCGTGTGGCATGACAGCCACGTCCCTTTGGAACTGGTGGTTGCCTCGAGCCTTTGTAGGCAAACTGTGATGTTTGTGAGAAATCCTCCCCTTCCATCCATTTTTTGAGTTCATTTCAGGACATGATGCCAAAAATAAACCGTATCCAAAGTTCAAGTGGGCCGTACTAAAGGAAAATGTGGTCAGGGAAATTCCTACTGTTAAAATCTACCTAGGTTCGACAGTGATGTTTAAAAGCCATCCATACCGTTAATAACTTCATTCCTAATGGGATGAACTGAAATCACAAATATTTGCATGACTCAAAACTTTTGTGGCCCACAAATATTTCAACTGTAGACGTTCAATTATCACATTTTTGGCCCACTTGAGCTCTGGAAACGGTTCATTTTTTACTTCATGACCTGAATTGAACTCAAAAAATAAATGGACGGATAAGATTTCTCACAAACATCAAAGTAGGCCCCACCTGAGTTCAGCGCAGTAACTTCCTGCAAAGTCTTTCGCAGGAAATACTCGTCACAGTTACCTGTGCGTGGGCGAGTGCGTTTACAGGTTAAACGAAAAATCATCCGCTAACGGATCTCTATTGGAAGAGCATTTATTGGAAGGAAACAGCCGATTGGTATCCACCAATGCCATTTTGCCACGTCACTTTAGTAGCCTTGTGGCTACTGAAGCGTTCAGTATCCAATCCGCTCCCGATAAGTAGCGAGTCATTTAATGGTCAAAGCGCCGATTTCGAATGGTCGCGCTGATTGCGAACGTTAGCACGGATTCCGAAGGGTCGCGCTCGGTGACCCTGGGGATTGCGGATAAATAGCTAATTCATTCATTCAATGGTCTAGGCGCCGAGTCCAAAGGGACGCGCTGCTCTGATGGGTCGCGCGGATTCCGAAGGATCACGCTGGGTTACCAACGGATTGCGGATAAGTAGCGAGTCATTCAATGGTGAAGGCGCCGATTCCAAAGGGATGCGCTAATTCTGAACGGTCGCGCGGATTCCGAAGGATCGCGCTCGGTGCCCAACGGATTGCGGATAAACAGCGAGTCATTCAATGGTTAAGGCGCTGGTTCCAAAGGGAATGGTCGTGGACGTGACCAATAAGCGGTCCTGGTTATCTTCGATGATGGATCATGATTCATTTGCGCACTGGATCGTGTTTTATATCCACGTTGGATCGTGGTTGTGTATCTAACGGAATGACAAAGACGACCCATATGATATTTTAACCAAGACAATATAACACGAGAACCACGAAAGATGTTATATGGGTCGTGGTTGTTACTTCATATATGTCGTTGTTTTATGTTATGACATCCCCACGCAATCAGTGCGACCCTTCGAAAACAGTGCCTGACCATTGAATGACCAGCCTATAAAAGTGGCACCTCGACTTCATGTGATTACCCCCACAGGCCATTCCGAACAGAATCCTTATTTATTGCATCACCTTACACGTTCATGGATTTCTTTACTCTTTCATTTAAAATAAAATAATGTAGGAGATATTCGAAAAAGCCATTGAGTCTCTCTCTCATTCATCCTTTATTAGTGATCCCTTCTATTTCCTCATGGATGTTGACGATCGTCTGGAAGCTCAACGACCTTCACAAACAGTTCCGAATGCAATTTTAGAAGTCCTGCTACTCGACAATCTCAACAGGCATCCAGCCATCGGAAACACGTTATTTAAGAATAGTTCTCTGCAATGACATGGGAATACTTACCTTTTCATCTACTTTGCTTCTCTATCGCGGTAGCGATACACCTTAGACTCAGCGCGCCGCATGATAAATTTTATAATGGTGTCCTGAATATCGAGATGGTCGTCGCTTGCATGCTGCATGTGGAAGGGTCGCACTCAGACCGAAGTGGAAGGAAAAGATAAAATATGATAATATCCCCATTTGCAAACTTAAATGGAAGAAACGCGAAGAGTCTTGCACATCACTGAGCTTCTCTTCTGGCAGTGACCGTGTTAGATAGGTCGTGCTTGCAAATCTGTCACGATCGCGGTTTCATGTTATATGGGTCGTGACATCACTGAGCTTCTCACTGGGCGTTTACTGTGTAAATAGGTCGTGGTTTCCGTTCTGTCTGGATTGCGGTTTCAGGTTATATGGGTCGTGATTGTAATGCTAATGTTTTGGTAGTTGACTTTTATATGGATCGTGGTTGTCATTTTTGGTTGATCGTGCTTGTGTTTGAAACGTGTTCTCTTCCCTCCCTATCAAACATTTGACCGATTCATCCACATTGTGGTTTCAATGTCGTGTTCACGCTCAATCCACACGTTGGGTCAGGTTTCACATGCACAATGGATCGCGGTTTTTATCCCCTTTGCGTCGTGGTTGTCATCCAAAGCTAGAACGTAGACTGGAAACCACGGCCCATATAACATAACAACAACGACCTTGTAACAAAGTAGCCACAACCGACACAGCCATTTCAGGAAGTCGTGTTAATGTCGCTTCCTCCACGCAATCTGTTGGAATCCCTGCATCCGGTGAGAAAATGCGCGACCTTTTGGAATCAACATGTTGATCAATATATCTGACCAGCCTATAATAGTGGTAATTGGCCTCCAAGAATCTTAAAAAATAAATAAGAGGACCATGAAGGAGATATTCAAAGAAGGCATCCAGTCATTCGGGCGTTCTTCATTTACGTGTGATCCCTTCCCTTTCCTCAAGGATGTTTAAGACATTCCTGACGCTCAACGGCCTTGACATGAAGTTCGGATAACATCTCCAGAACTCTGGCTTCTCGACGCTGTATGGTTTATGTACGTTATGAAGACATGTCGTGTACACAGATCATGTAGGCGTAGCTGATGACCGGAAGGTCGTGGTTGTGAACCAAGAAAGATCGTGGGCAATAACCACGATATAACATGCACGCGGAACACGGGATCAGATCACATGACAGTTTCGTGGTTGTCACACAGACTGTGGCATTGTTGTTATGGATCGTGGTTTTCGTTTCAGCTTGGCAGTAGTTATGATGTTCGACAGATTGTGGTTGTAAGATGATATGTATTGTTGTTTTAGTGTTACAGGGGTCGTGGTTGCCACGATACATAAATCGTGGTTTTCCATACACGTTCAACTCCACGTCGATGACAACGATCCCTTGTGCATGCAACAACGATCCCTTGTGCATGGCAACAATCATGGCTGACAGCCACCAGCCTTGTAAAACCAATAGTCGCACGCACCTAATCGCATTATCTAACTACCCCGTTCACATGCATATCAAGGTGATTCTTGGCTTCAATTACTTGCTTTAATGTCGCTACTCTTTTCACCTTAACCCCTTTGGAATATATATAAGGGGTACTCGGGTGTAATCCTTCCTTCCCAAATCCTTACTGCGACAACTTAAGCATTCATGGATTTAGTTGCTCTTTCAATCAAAACTTGAGGAGACATTCGAGGAAGGCATCGAGTCTTTCTCTCGTTCATCCTTTATGAGCGATCCCTTCCCTTTCATCAGGAACGTTCATGATCTCCCAGAAGATCAACGGCCTCCGTAAGAAATTCTGAAGACAATTTCTGAACTCCGGCAACTCACTCCAGAGAATTTTTCTACGGCAGACAGAGAAATCGAACGGTATCATTCCACTAGGTCTCGGGATCAGCAGTTTAACGAGAAAAGGCTGCACTGGATCGAGATACGACGCGACAAAGAGAGCTAAAGCTAGAGCCCTAAAAGATTTGAAGAGCTCAAATTGGCCCACCTGTAGCACCCATCCAGTCACTATTATTCTTCATTGTTCTGCTAATCTTGTAATTAAAGAACGTTCAATTGTTGATTTTATAGTCATCATGCGGAGTTTGTCATGTATGGACAACCAGGATCCATAAGGGACGCGCTTTTTCCTTTATATGGGTCGTGATTGTAACGCTTTGTGCTTTGTAGTTACAATGTTAGAAATGCGATCATCCACAGGATCAACATATGCTTTCTTCAGAGAAAAAGGCAATGAATATTGTAAATTAACATAGCCTCTTCCACCACCACCTTCCCTCGCTATGGTCATCCCACCCGCTAATGAACTCTCTTCCCCACCTATGACGTAAACTGAAGGATGTCCCACCATGGATCGATCACCCCACCTCAACAAATAAGCTGATGATTTGAAATCACTGTCGAGGGCCCCCCTTCGAAGTTGAACAAGGCGATAATAATATATATAATATATATATATATATATATATATGCAATGCATAATTTACGATTACAAAACTTCCATAATTTCATATTTACATTATCCATATGACAATTTTACAACTAATAACCTCCTGTATTGTCATCTGATCCATCGAACTACTATTGGAGGAGTGCCTTCCTGTATTGTCATCTGATCCATCAGAACTGCTATCTATTTTTTCATATACATATTGGTTCACTTCATCTGAGTTCGGAAGGAGAAGAGATATTTCCCTCGTGCTCTTTTACACTTTGAACTAGATTTTTCAAACTTTCTTTGTGTGAAGAATTGTATGTAGTACCCAATGCCCTATAAATTCACCGAGAGGGTCAGGAATTTGAATTGCTTACTCGTTTTATTCTTCTTGTTTATTGCACTCGATCCGGCTTCAACATCGTGTTGTCTTTGTCTCGAATATCGATGGGGTCTAGAAACTTTCTTCCATACTGCGTTTTAAGGCGAGTTGGACTTGTTTTTCCTCCAAATCTATTAATCTGCTATCCTCCTTTGCGTCTGTTGTGATTGCCATTCGTGTACTAGATCCAGAAGCACATGGTTTGGATGGAGGAAGGTTTTCTATTCGAATCTAATAGGGCTTGAAACAGTTTTCGGACCTCGATTGGGGCATTGGGGGCATGGTTTTGCATCGCCACCACGACATGACAAGTGTAACCGAAACCGATGAGTATTATTCACAATCTTTGTGCACACATACGACACTTGATCTTTGATTTTCCAGTTCCTAGTGGTGATTCAACCAGGGAGCGTAGACAAATGTCTGACGATGGGTAAGATGACGACATATCTACACTCAGTTTGTAGAGATTAGAAAAAAAAAAGACACGAATCAGAATATTGATAAATAATTGCAACAACGATATTGTGGTTGTTATTGTGATCTATGTAGGCGTAACCACGACCCATTTAGTACTACTACCATGATTCACAGCCACGGCCCACAGAAGATGGGACAACACCCAAATGCTCTAGATGCAAATAAATAGGTCACAACCGGCGTTGATGCACTTTCGTCCCTACTGGCTGAGGCCGAGGCTGATGATGACTTAATATGTTGACATAAAATTTACATTGTTTGCGACATGTCATTTGAACTGTAATACATATACTTCATGGTACATTTTCATGGGACAAGCCTAGGGCGTGGTTGTGAACCACGAACCGACATGGATTATAACCACGTTCCAACGTGGACAGTAACCACGATCTAACATGCATGTGTACGACGGGATCAGATCACGCCACAGTTTCATGGGCATCATACAGACTGTCGTTGTTGTAATGCACCGTGGTTGTCGCTTTAGACGGGTCGTGGTTATGATCTTAGACGGATCGTGGTTGTAAGATGACATGCGTCGTGGTTTCTGATATCACAGGGTCCTGGTTGTCACGATATATAGATCTTGGTTGGCATCCACATTCAACCACCCATATACAAACAACGATCCATTGTGCATGTCAACCAACTTCTAAATGTTCGCGAACAATTACGACCCATCTCGTTCACCAACCCATTATAGACTATAAGCAGAAGAAACATCGAATGCAACAATAAATTCACCATTCATCGTCAAATCAGTGTTTGGCTTTCTTCGCCTATGCCCCCCGTCTGTCAACCACGATCCATTATGTAATAAACCACACGGTGACGACCGTGATCGCGGTTGTCACACATACATATCGTTCATGTCATATACATTGAGGGTGATTCACGGCCACAACGCACATACATGTTGGCCACCATACACTGACCGTGTCAACCACGATCCATTGGGCCTGATTGTCATGCTTACATTTCGTTATAGTCATATCCATTGGTCGTGGTTGACGCACACGACCCACATAACATAATAACCAGTAACCTGACCCTGTCTTCCATTACCTTGCTTTGCACTAAGATGCACTGAACTTGTAGATGTGCTCGCTGACTGGCGATGGAGGGGCCCAGGGAAGAAGATTCAAAACCAGTAAAAGACAAAAACAGGATTAGTCCGTAAGTGAAGGGGAAAAGTGAAAGTGGTCGAGAAGAAAGTTCCAATATATAGTCGGTGATCCACATGGGGACACGTAAGCGTGCGTAAAAGCGTCGAAATAGGCGGTGTTCCTTACGTCACATCAAACTGCAGATATGCTCTGATCCGCACCGTCCATTTAATTTGTAACATTGAGAAACCCAACCAATGGTCAAAATATTCAAATCCAATGGACCACAACAGTAAAACTAATGGTTTCG
>JAJHSJ010000002.1:15524574-15596441 GCA_021015155.1 Magnolia officinalis | reverse complement strand
AAATCATTATTCCCACTGTTTCCTGTGGTATGTTCTACTTGAGCTTTGGATATGCTTCAATTTTTGGCTCAACGCCTAAAATAAGCCGAAAAAAAAACAGATGGACAGAGTTGATAAACTGCATACATTCACGGTGGGCCCAACTGAGTTTACTCAGTATGCAATCCCATTTCCATATAAACACATACATTGAGGCGAGCCCCATAGACAGCGCGTCACCCACTAAGCTGCTACCCTGCCTCACCTAATCCGTCATTTGTACCGGTTGGACATGCTGGGTGTCATATATACACCACATGACTCCACCACTGTTTAGCAAAAACAGAGTATTTTGGTTAAAGAAAAACCTGTTTATGGAATATCCGAGTTCTTTCTTTTCTCACTTAATTGGTTGAGATCTTTATTAAAGCTATTTAAATTTTCAGAGTGAGAAAACCGTGTTTTACTAATTTAATTAATTTAGAATATGAGGCCTCAGTTCACCATGAACAGAGAACTTCTCTGTTTGGTGCCTAATATGTACATAACGGGTCATGTTTGGTTTATCAAATCCATTGAGCTGATGGCCCCCATCATAGATGAACCATGCCCAAAAAATATCTTCATTTGGTCAAATCTAACCTTTCCCTTGTTAGCATGTAAATAATACTAACTGTCCATATTCAATGAAGAAAAAACATGATTGGATGCTTAGGGCTTCCAATTTGGTAGATTTATTTTGTCATGGTTCATCCATGATGGGGACATTAAATCAATGAATAGGACGAATAAATTGTTGAGCCCTATATGCACCCATTAGGTACCAAATAGGGAACTTTCAGCCTCTTACAGTACATGGGATGACTTCAAATTCTGAGAATAGTTATTATAGAGAAGATAAATAACTTTTGCACTGTGGTGAATATATTTTTACATGTAGATACATCAATTATAGAAAATGATTACTGGTAAATGACTTGTAGAAGAATCAAACCTTTTCACTTTTGTTTTTCTAATCTGCAAAAATTTTGAGAAGTTAAACCATATATTAAAATTGATTGAAATAATCTCAAAATAAGGCTTTCAGTTTTATTTTCCATATCAATTAAACTGCAAAAGCTTTCCAACTACTGGAAGTTGGATAAAAACTAAAATGAGAAATGATCACACACAAATGTACCAAAATTAAAAAATTAAAAAAATAAATAAAACAACGACAAAAAAAAAAAAAGAAGAAGGAAGGAGCATAGCCAAAAGAAACCACACTTATTTAGATTACTAAACCATCTGGTACTATCCATTGAATGTGAAAGCTGACCATTTTCCTTTTAAGATATTTAGATTACTAAACCATCAGTATGATCTGGTAATCTAGTCCTGCTCCCAATGTGAGAGGTTATCGTCTCCTCATTGTCTACAAGATTTTGAAGAAATCTTGGAATTGGTGGCAAGCTCACCTCTAAAACACCCTCCAGAATTTGAACAACCTGACCCATCGACGGTCGAGACTCCTCATTCTCTTGAATACACCAACAAGCAACTCTGCAAGCTCTGTTGAGTTCTTCCATGTCAGTAATACCTCCAATCTGTGGTCTAATAAGAGAGGACATCACCTTCTTTGATCTTGCCTGCTGCCCAAGAGGGAAATACCCAGCCTCAGAATTTTTAGATTGCATCGTGTTTCTATTGCCTGATACAAGTTCGAAAATCATCATTCCGTAGCTGTAAACATCAGCTTTGCTGTTATAGCTACCCGTGAAGCCATTCTGGTGCAAGATACCCTATGGTTCCTCTCATGCTTGTAATTATTCGGCTGAAATCCCTGCCAACAAGCTTCGCCATGCCAAAATCCGCCACCTTGGGACAAAATGCAGCATCCAAAAGTATGTTTTCAGGCTTTATGTCACAATGTATTATGCATTCTCTGCATTTTTCATGGAGATAAGCTAATCCTTTGGCAGTTCCAAGTGCAATTTGATACCGCGTCTTCCAGTCTAAGATGTCGGATTTCTTCCCAAACAGGTGAGAATCTAAAGACCCGTTCGGCATGAAATCATAAACCAGCAACCTTTTACTCCCTTCAGAGCAGAACCCATGAAGGCGAACCAGATTAATGTGTTGGATCATCCCAATCGTGCTCACTTCCGACCGGAACTGCTTCTCCCCTTGTCTTAGGCCTTCCAGTTTCTTCACAGCTACACCAGAAGAATCAGGCAAAGTCCCTTTGAAAACAGAACCGAAGCTTCCTCCTCCTAACTTCTCTGCGAAATCATTGGTGCGCTTCGTAAATCTGTATACTGAATGCAACCAAAGAACCAGTAACTTCTGTTGATGCACGATTCGGTAATTTCCTTCGGCATCTCCAAATTATCACCAAAACAATGACAAAAAATGCTACCATCCCAATGCTACTGCCTACAATAACCCCAGCAGCCACTCCCTTACTAGTTCTACGAGATGCTGCAACACGGAGATAAAGATCTCTTCCTTTAACATCAGTGTCGGATGGTTGTCGAAGATTCAACAGATCACCATTCCATATAAAACACCCACTACTGTTATAGGCATAAGAAGTACAAGAACAGTTATTGAAGCAAGCTAGTTCGCATTCTTCAGCTCGCCGGACGGTTAAGAATTGTGGATTTACAGGAAATAGAATGTTGAGCATCCTAAGAAAAACGTCTTTTTCTCCACCAATGGATCTGTTATCACTGCATTGCAAATTGGTCTCCCTTAAACACCCACTGCTCCGGTCACCCAACTCCCAATCTTTCTTAGAGAGTGGGTGGAAATCTTGCAAACATGTACAGAAGGGTGAGCTGCTTGCATTACACACACCATAAGACCCACAAAGACCATAAACATTGCATTGATCTCCCGGAAACGAAGTAAACAAATTCCACTTCTCGAGTCCTTAGACCATACCCATGACTGGAACTGCCCTGATATGCTCACCGCCGCTTTTACGATGATGGAAGCATCTTTAAAAGAATAGGTGAAGTAGTTCTCATTTTTGTTTGTGACATAACTCATATTGATCAGGCCACTCAGGCCACTCGTCCGACCGATGTAGCTTGAAGTCATTTCAGGGACTAAGCTGAAGGAATAGCCGTTCCAGACGCCAGTTCTCCAGTATCTATCAGAGTTGTTGTGCAGCATATAAAATTGATTGGTTCCATCTTCTTCTATCTGAAGAGAAAGGCTCCGGGAGCGGGATCTTCCGAATTCCGCCATGAAATAAGGCGCTGCCGTAGTCCAGTGATCTTGTTCAATCCAATCCGGTTACCAGGCAGCCATGTATCAGTTGGGTAATCAAAGCTTTGCCAATCACGGAGGACGAATTCGACACTTCTCTCAGAACAAGATTTCCAGTGTCGAGGAGGACTGCAAAAGTGGGATTTGAGGTTTAGAGGTTGAATTGGATGACCAAGTTGGGATTTTGGTGTGGTTGATGAGGACTAGATTTCCATCTTGTTCTGATATTTTGAGCTGCGAGGAAGCATCGGGAAGGGGTGTTTCTCTGTTGCTACCCAAACGACGGTTTGTTTGGAGACTTTCTTGAACCAGATGCCAATATAGAAGTTTTGGGAGAGGCCTGGTGTAGAAACCCAATTCAAAGTTGCCATCTTTGGAGGTTATGGTGAGGTTTCCAGAGAGAGGTTGGGCTAGAGAGATGGTGTCAGCTGCCATGGAGACATGGGTCTTGAAAGTGAAGAAGAGGATAATAAGAAAAAAAGGAAGAAAGAAGAAAGGCCTGCTTGTGGTAACCATATCTGCATGAAGAGGAAAAGCTCAGAGGCAAGGTATATGAACAAGAAGCAGAGATATTTTGCTTGGATTTAAATTCCGTTTTTCAGCTCCGAGGCGAGGAAATTGACTTTTGTGATTTAATATCTTTCTGGCGGCGTTATTTCGTTGTTAGGTAACGAATTTCTGGGTTTTTGTCGGATCCGGATTGCGTGTTCTCGATGGCGTTGGGAGGTACCGGGATTGTGCCGCTACAAGAGACGAGTACCGTCCAGTACGTGCTCGACTTGCCAACTTTCAAACTGATGCTCATACTGTCCTACTGGACGTTGCTACGTGAGCTCGAACATGATCTACATATCTTATCTATGCCTTCTATTTTATTTTTTAAGGTCATTCTACAGTAGAGCCCAAAAATGAGGCAGATCTAGATCTCAAGATGCCCACACGAAACAGTGTTTGATTGAATGCGATCACCATTAAAAATTTCCTAAAGACTGCGAAAGTTTTTAGATCAAGCTCTTATTTGTGTTTTCTCTTTATCTATGCCTGTGTGACTTAATTACCAGGTTGGATGGCAAATAAACATTACAATGGACCTAGGAAGTTTTAAATGATGGTACTCAATCACCACTATTTTCCTATGGTGTGCTCCAACTGATATTGAATCTGCTTCAATTCTGGGCTACTAAAATAATTATCCAAATGGGATGGATGGTGTGGATAAAACAAATACTTCATAGTGAGGCCCACAGAGAACCGTCCCTGGGTGATTGGCAGTGTCAAAATGCAATCCGTATCACTTTCAAGCATGCTTTATCAGGCCTCATTTCTGATAGTGCCACCAGGCCCAATCAAATCCCACCAGGTCCTAATACGACTATATTAGGTGGTGGTGGGGTGAGGTGATCTGTCAAACTTTGAAATCTGATAATAAGTTAAATCCAACCCTGATCTCTATCCAAAGACATGAATCTTATTAATTGAAATCTGATAATTAATAAGTTAAATCCAAACCTGGTCTGGTACCCAAGGACATGAATTATATGCTGAACGTTTATATTTAACAATCATACATATATTTTATAATGCTGATTAAATTATATATGACTTATCGAAAGAAATATATAAAATCTATAAACTAATCCAAATAACCTTAATAAGAGAAGAATAAAGAATCCATACCCAATTAATCTTAATTGAAATAGAAATAAATATCCAAATCCAAAATCACCATCAATCTTTTACTTATAATCTATATTAATGTTATAATAACTTTAAGAAAACTCCAAAAAGGAAACATTCTTAAACATGAAATAAAAGTTAATTACTAATATACTTCTCACCGAAGGTATCTTCACTTATGCACTCTAGTGTAATCCTCAACATAAAATTTAAATTTCCAAAAGGAACATCAAAGACTAATAAAATAATTCTCATCAAAAGTTTTAAAAAGTCACCATAAACATTTTAAATAAAATGAATTTATTCAAAACATAATAGCTTTTATGAAAAGATGGAAAGTAGAGACCAAAAAATGAGATATTAATGCTAATGCGTATAGAATGAATTATGAATGAAAGTAGGATATGCAATGATCTACAATAATTGATACGGTTCAATCTTTTGAATACTAAGGCCAGTTTATATTAGTTGGTCAACACTATTGCCAAATATAATATAGCCTCACAGTGGTCTTTTGTAAGCCTGATAAGGGATCAATTCATAACTGGTCAGGCTACCATCCTATCTGCTTTACCGTACTTTTTGCAATCTCAATTATGCTCACCTATTTTGCCTTACAATAGGAGTTCCAAAAGATACTAATTGAGCTTTAGAGACTTTCAATCCAAGGATCTAGATCGTCGCATCTATTTATACTTTTAGGGATTTTTAACTTAGAAGACTATTGCTCCACCTATTTTTCGATGTTCTACATATAATTCCAATGATACATGATTCCATTAAATATTTAAAAGATATTCCCAAAATATCTCATGATTGCTTTTTTACGATCAAATTCATAATATATGTGATGTACATAAATCATCAAACTAAAAAGTTTTTTTAAAAAAAAAATCTAATAATCAATAACGGTCTGCACATAATCAAAGTTTCACGCTAATATGTAATATAGCTTATGAATCTAGAAAATTACATCGAAAACACTAAAATTCTCAGATTTTTTGAATATTTCTAATTTAACATGGAAATTTCTAAAAAATAAACCTAAATCTTAATTTTCTTAAATCGCTTTATTAATCAAAAAATCAATTGTGCAATTAATAAAAATCATCTAAAAGTCCAATTAAAGCATTTTAATAAAAAGGAAAACATATAAAGCATTAATTAAAAAGAAATAATTAAAAAACATGCTAATTAAAGACAATGAATAAATAAAATAATCAAATAAATAAACAAACTTAAAATAATAATAATAAATGGGTAAGAGTACTCACTTTAATAAAAATATTATTATCTCTCTCTCTCTCTCTCTCTCTCTCTCTCTCTCTCTCTCTCTCTCTCTAATAAATATTTAAAGATATTACCAAAAATCTTACGATTGCTATTTTTTGGTCAATTCATAATATATGTGTAATAAATATCAAAACATAAAAAAAATCAAAAAAAAAGTTTTAAATTTTTTTTAATCATCATAAACAATCCACACATGATCTACGTTTCTTGCTAATATGTAATATAGTTTATGAAATCTAGAAAATTACATTTTAAACCCTACAACTCTCAGAATTTTATAATAATTCTAATTTAAAATTGAAATTTCTAAAAATAAAGCTAAATCTTAATTTTCATAATATCACTTTATTAAATTAAAAAACAAATTGTGCAATTAATAACAGTCGAAATTTAAAAGTCCAATTAAAGTATTTTAATTGAAAGGAAAACACATAAAGCATTAATTACAAAATGCATTAAAAAGAAATAATTAAAAACATGGTAATTAAATAAATAAATAAACAAAAAAATAAAATAAAAATAAAAAATGGGTGAGAGTACTCACTTTAATAAAAACAAGGTTGAAAAGGGTTCTAACGCCTAAATTTGAGATCGCCTCTTGGCGGAATCTTATCGGTTGGATTAGGTGGCATGGATTGTAATTTGGGCAAAAAGGAAGAATCAAGTAGTCTTTTCCTTTGCCGCTTATGGTTGAACTAGAGCAACCCCACATGCCATGCACCTTCTCCTACCAAAGTAGGAGAGCCGTCATGTGGCGGACGACACCTTGGGCTCTGCCCACCACTTGGAAGCGTGCCAAATTTTGCAAGGGTGACGTTGTCACCACTTAACCTCCCTGTGATATTTAGAGAGATTCTATGTGGGAGCAGCACCCTAAGTACTACAAAGATCATGAATTGGCCTCGAATTTTGCAGGGGTGCTTTTGGGGTGGTATTTACTCTCTGATTGACTCAGATTTATTTTATTGTGGTCCTTAGTATTAACGGATCTTGGTTTGGGCTAGAACTGGGCTTCGACTAGGAATGGACTTATTTTCCACGCACGATTACTCGGCGGTGGTTCTAGAAGACTCTCGTATGCTGGCTGCTGTAAGATTGATGACCCTTAATGCCACATCTGCAAAATGATCACACGTATAAGTTCTGCAGAATTTGTGAATCGGGCCCACCCTAAGCATATAGTGGGATAGATGATCAGTTTGGTCCACCCATCAAATGCTCCATGCTTTATTAAAAATTATAACCAACGGCTCATATTTAACGAGAGCATGTGGCTTTATCTGATGCGCAGACTGAAATAATGTTCAAAACATAGCATGTTGATGTGGCCTGCCAGATGAATGGCCCAGATTTGGTTTTCGTTTTCCATATTATGGGCGAAGCCCCTTGTCTATCTCATGCGAGCGAGTAGAGTTGGCGTTCCTATAACTTAGGCCTGTTGAATTTCTACGTAAAAGAATCCCTGAACAGAGAACTTCTCTGTTTGGTACCTAACATGTACATAAGATGTCATGTTTGGTTTATCGAATCCATTGAGCTAATGTTCCCATCATGGATGAACCATGCCCAAAAAATCTCTTCATTTGGTCAACTCTAACCTTTCCCTCGTTAGCATGTAAATAAATAGTTAAGAAGAAATGTAAGTCCATATTAAATGAAGAAAAGACATGATTGGATGCTTAGAATCTTCAAATTGGTGAATTGTTGAGCCTCACATGCACCCATTAGGTACCAAACAGGGAACTTTCACACTCTTACAGTACATACGATCACTTCAAATTATGAGAATAGTTATTAGAAAGAAAAATAACTTTTGCACTGAGGTGAATGCATTTTTACATGTAGATAAATCAATTATAGAATATGATTACTGGTAAATGACTGGTCGAAGAATCAAACCTTTTCATTTTTGTTTTTCTAGTCTGCAAAAATTTTGAGTAGTAAAACACATTAAAATTGATTGAAATAATCTCAAAATAAGGCTTTCACTTTTATTTTCCATATCAATTAAACTGCAAAAGCTTTGCAACTACTGGAAGTTGGATAAAAACTAAAATGAGAAATGATCACACACAAATGTACAAAAAAAAAAAAAAAAAAAAAAAAAAAAAAAAAAAAAAAAAAAAAAAAACATAGCCAAAAGAAACCACACTAATTTAGATTACTAAACCATCTGGTACTGTTTATTGAATGTGAAAGCTGACCATTTCTCTTTTTTAAGTGATTTAGATTACTAAACCATCAGTATGATCTCTGGTAATCTAGTCCTACTTCCAGTTGAGAGGTTATCGTCTCGTCATTGTCTGCAAGAGTTTGAAGAAATCTCGGAATCGGTGGCACGCTCACCTCTAAAACACCCTCCAGAATTTGAACAACCTGACCCATCGACGGTCGAGACTCCTCATTCTCTTGAATACACCAACAAGCAACTCTGCAAGCTCTGTTCTTTGTCGGTAATACCCTTCTGTGGTCTGTCATCACCTTCTTTGATCTTGCCTGCTGCCCAAAGAGGGAAGTACCCAGCCTCAGAATTTTTAGATTGCATCGTGTTTCTATTGCCTGATACAAGTTCGAAAATCATCATTCCGTAGCTGTAAACATCAGCTTTTGCTGTTATAGCTACCCCATGAAGCCATTCTGGTGCAAGATACCCTATGGTTCCTCTCATGCTTGTAAGTACTCGGCTGAAATCCCTGCCAACAAGCTTCGCCATGCCAAAATCCGCCACCTTGGGACAAAATGCAACATCCAAAAGTATGTTTGCAGGCTTTACGTCGCAATGTATTATGCATTCTCTGCATTTTTCATGGAGATAAGCTAATCCTTTGGCAGTTCCAAGTGCAATTTGATACCGTGTCTTCCAGTCTAAGATGTCGGATTTCTTCCCAAACAGGTGAGAATCTAAAGACCCGTTCGGCATGAAATCATAAACCAGCAACCTTTTACTCCCTTCAGAGCAGAACCCATGAAGGCGAACCAGATTAACGTGTTGGATCATACCAATCGTGCTCACTTCCGACCGGAACTCCTTCTCCCTTGTCTTACGCCTTCCAGTTTCTTCACAGCTACAACAGAAGAATCAGGCAAAGTCCCTTTGAAAACAGAACCGAAGCTTCCTCCTCCTAACTTCTCTGCGAAATCATTGGTTGCACTTCGTAAATCTGTATACCTGAATGCAACCAAAGAACCAGTAACTGCTGTTGATGCATGATTCAGTAATTTCCTTCGGCATCTCCAAATTATCACCAAAACAATGACAAAAAATGCTACCATCCCAATGCTACTGCGCTACAATAACCCCAGCAGCCACTCCCTTACTAGTTCTACGAGATGCTGCAACACGGAGATGCAACAAGATCTCTTCCTTTAACACCAGTGTCGGATAGTTGTCGAAGATTCAACAGATCTCCATTCCATATAAAACACCCACTACTGTTGTAGGCATAAGCAGTACAAGAACAGTCATCGAAGCAAGCTAGTTCACATTCTTCAGCTCTCCCTACTGTTAAGGATTGCGGATTTACAGGCAATCGCATGTTGCGTATTGGAAGAAACACATCATTTTCTCCACCAATGGATCTGTTATCACTGCATTGCAAATTGGTCTCCCTTAAACACCCGCTGCTCCGGTCACCCAACTCCCAATCTTTCTTAGAGAGTGGGCGGAAACCTTGCAAACATGTACAGAAGGGTGAGCTGCTTGCATTACACACACCATAAGACCCACAAAGACCATAAACATTGCATTGATCTCCCGGAAATGAAGTAAACAAATTCCACTTCTCGGAGTCCTTAGACCATACCCATGCCTGGAACTGCCCTGATATGCTCACCGCCGTTTTTACGATGATGGAAGCATCTTTAAAAGAATAGGTGAAGTAGTTCTCATTTTTGTTTGTGACATAACTCATATTGATCAGGCCACTCAGGCCACTCGTCCGACCGATGTAGCTTGAAGTCGTTTCAGGGACTAAGCTGAAGGAATAGCCGTTCCAGACGCCAGTTCTCCAGTATCTATCAGAGTTGTTGTGCAGCATATAAAATTGATTGGTTCCATCTTCTTCTATCTGAAGAGAAAAGGCTCCGGGAGCGGGATCTTCCGAATTCCGCCATGAAATAAGGCGCTGGCGTAGTCCAGTGATCTTGTTCAATCCAATCCGGTTACCAGGCAGCCATGTATCAGTTGGGTAATCAAAGCTTTGCCAAATCACGGAGGACGAATTCGACACTTCTCTCAGAACAAGATTTCCAGTGTCGAGGAGGACTGCAAAAGTGGGATTTGAGGTTTTAGAGGTTGAATTGGATGACCAAGTTGGGATTTTGGTGTGGTTGATGAGGACTAGATTTCCATCTTGTTCTGATATTTTGAGCTGCAACGAAGCATCGGGAAGGGGTGTTTCTCTGTTGGCTACCCAAACGACGGTTTGTTTGGAGACTTTCTTGAACCAGATGCCAATATAGAAGTTTTGGGAGAGGCCTGGTGTGAAGAAACCCAATTCAAAGTTGCCATCTTTGGAGGTTATGGTGAGGTTTCCAGAGAGAGGTTGGGCTAGAGAGATGGTGTCAGCTGCCATGGAGACATGGGTCTTGAAAGTGAAGAAGAGGATAATAAGAAAAAAAGGAAGATAGAAGAAAGGCCTGCTTGTGGTAACCATCTCTGCATGAAGAGGAAAAGCTCAGAGGCAAGGTATATGAACAAGAAGCAGAGATATTTTGCTTGGATTTAAATTCCGTTTTTCAGCTCCGAGGCGAGGAAAATTGACTTTTGTGATTTAATATCTTTCTGGCGGGCGTTATTTCGTTGTTAGGTAACGAATTTCTGGGTTTTTGTCGGATCCGGATTGCGTGTTCTCGATGGCGTTGGGAGGTACCGGGATTGTGCCGCTACAAGAGACGAGTACCGTCCAGTACGTGCTCGACTTGCCAACTTTCAAACTGATGCTCATACTGTCCTACTGGACGTTGCTACGTGAGCTCGAACATGATCTACATATCTTATCTATGCCTTCTATTTTATTTTTTAAGGTCATTCTACAGTAGAGCCCAAAAATGAGGCAGATCTAGATCTCAAGATGCCCACACGAAACAGTGTTTGATTGAATGCTCACCATTAAAAATTTCCTAAAGACTGCGAAAGTTTTTAGATCAAGCTCTTATTTGTGTTTTCTCTTTATCTAGGCCTGTGTGACTTAATTACCAGGTTGGATGGCAAATAAACATTACAATGGACCTAGGAAGTTTTAAATGATGGCACTCAATCACCACTATTTTCCTATGGTGTGCTCCAACTGATATTGAATCTGCTTCAATTCTGGGCTACTAAAATAATTATCCAAATGGGATGGATGGTGTGGATAAAACAAATACTTCATAGTGAGGCCCACAGAGAACCGTCCCTGGGTGATTGGCAGTGTCAAAATGCAATCCTACCAGGTCCTAATACGACTATATTAGGTGGTGGTGGGTGAGGTGACCTGTCAAACTTTGAAATCTGATAATAAGTTAAATCCAACCCTGATCTCTATCCAAGGACATGAATCTTATTAATTTTGAAATCTGATAATTAATAAGTTAAATCCAACCCTGATCTGGTACCCAAGGACATGAATTATATGCTGAACGTTTATATTTAATAATCATACATATATTTTATAATGCTGATTAAATTATATATGACTTGTCCAAGAAAATATATAAAATCTATAAACTAATCCAAATAACCTTAATTAAGAGAAGAATAAAGAATCCATACCCAATTAATCTTAATTGAAAATAGAAATAAATATCCAAATCCAAAATCACCATCAATCTTTTACTTATAATCTATATTAATGTTATAATAACTTTAAGAAAACTCCAAAAAGGGAAACATTCTTAAATATGAAATAAAAGTTAATTACTAATATACTTCTCACCGAAGGTATCTTCACTTATGCACTCTAGTGTAATCCTCAACATAAAATTTTAAATTTCCAAAAGGATAACATCAAAGACTAATAAATAATTCTCGTCAAAAGTTTTTAAAAGTCACCATAAACATTTTAAATAAAATGAATTTATTCAAAACATAATAGCTTTTTATGAAAAGATGGAAAAGTAGAGACCAAAAAAATGAGATATTAATGCTAATGCGTATGGAATGAATTATGAATGAAAGTAGGATATGCAATGATCTACAATAATTGATACGGTTCAATCTTCTGAATACTAAGGCCAGTTTATATTAGTTGGTCAACACTATTGCCAAATATAATATCTAGCCTCACAGTGGTCTTTTGTAAGCCTGATAAGGGATCAATTCATAACTGGTCAGGCTACCATCCTATCTAGTTTTACCCTACTTTTTGCAATCTCAATTATGCTCACCTATTTTGCCTTACAATAGGAGTTCCAAAAGATACTAACTGGGCTTTAGAGACTTTCAATCCAAGGATCTAGATCGTCGCATCTATTTATACTTTTAGGGATTTTTAACTTAGAAGACTATTGCTCCACCTATTTTTTGATGTTCTAAATATAATTCCAATGATACATGATTCCAATAATATATTTAAAAGATATTCCTAAAATATCTCATGATTGCTTTTTTACGATCAAATTCATAATATATGCAATGTACATAAATCAGCAAACTAAAAAGGTTTTTTTTTTTAAATCTAATAATCAATAACGGTCTGCACATGATCAAAGTTTCACGCTAATATGTAATATAGCTTATGAAATCTAGAAAATTAAATCTAAAACACTGAAATTCGGAGATTTTTTGAATATTTCTAATTTAACACGGAAAATTCTAAAAATAAACCTAAATCTTAATTTTCTTAAAATCACTTTATTAATCAAAAAAATCAATTGTGCAATTAATAAAAATCATCTAAAAGTCCAATTAAAGCATTTTAATAAAAAGGAAAACATATAAAGCATTAATTAAAAAGAAATCACTAAAAAACATGCTAATTAAAGACAATGAATAAATAAAATAATCAAATAAATAAACAACTGATGTAGAGCGGGTCGCGGACAATTACATGGCAAAGATGGATCAGAAAAGGCCCCGGTCGGCGACAGAAGTGATCTGGACCATCAGACCTTAAATCAGGCGTATCTCGCAATCCGGGATGAGTTAGCGGACGAAAAATATATGATTTTGGGGTAGAACGAGCTACTTTAGCCAACCAACCCCGCTATGCCGGGTTGCGACGCTCGGAATTGCGAGAAACCCCTGATTTCACGGTCGTTTCCCTGTTTCAATTTCGTTTTTACTATAAATAGTAAGTTTTAGTTTGCTTATAACTCTTCATCCGTCGGGCTTTAGGAGTTGCGCCCAACGTGAAAAGAGCTTAGAATAATTAGGAGAACGGGTTGGTGAAGCCAAATAGGACACTTACTATTTTTGGCCGAAAACCTTGCGCACTAGTAGACATCACGACCGTCTATAAATAGTAAGTTTACTATTTATAGTAAGTCGCGAATTCTAGGAGTCCTAGTTGTAGTTGGATTCTGATTTCTTTCCCATTGCTTAGTACCCTTATTTAAAGGGTTGTGAACTCGTTTTTATGAATTAATTAATCTATTTCGAATTTATTTAGAATTTATTTCTATTTTCTGCTCTCTTTTCTCGTGGATTCGAGAAGTCTCTGTGAGGAGTCCAGAGAAGTTCCGTGGATTCGGAATATTTATCCTCTTGAGGAAGACGGTGCTCGACCTCACGTCCTCCCCTGCGTCAACAACTTAAAATAATAATAATAAATGGGTAAGAGTACTCACTTTAATAAAAATATTGTTATCTCTCTCTCTCTCTCTCTCTCTCTCTCTCTCTCTCTCTCTCTCTCTAATAATATTTTTAAAAGATATTACCAAAATATCTACGATTGCTATTTTCTGGTCGAATTCATAATAATCAAATTAAAAAGTTTTAAAAAAATTTTAATCGTCATAAACAATCCACACATGATCTACGTTTCTTGCTAATATGTAATATAGTTTATGAAAACTAGAAAATTACATTTTAAACCCTACAACTCTCAGAATTTTATAATAATTCTAATTTAAAATTGAAATTTCTAAAAATAAAGCTAAATCTTAATTTTCATAATATCACTTTATTAAATTAAAAAACCAATTGTGCAATTAATAACAGTCGAAATTTAAAAGTCCAATTAAAGCATTTTAATTGAAAGGAAAACACATAAAGCATTAATTACAAAATGCATTAAAAAGAAATAATTAAAAACATGGTAATTAAAAAAATAAATAAACAAAAAAATTAAAAATAAAAAAAAAATAATAAAACATTGGTGAGAGTACTGACTTTAATAAAAACATGGTTAAAAAGGGTTCTAAGGCCTGAATTTGAGATCGCCACTTGGCAGAATCTTATCAGTTGGATTATGTGGCATGGATTGCAATTTGGGCAAAAAGGAAGAATCAAGTAGTCTTTTCCTTTGCCACATGCTTATGGGTGAACTAGAGCAACCCCACATGCCATGCACCTTCTCCTACCAAAGTAGGAGAGCCATCATGTGGCGGATGACACCTTGGGCTCTACCCACCACTTGGAAGCGTGCCAAAATTTGCAAGGGTGACGTTGTCACCATGCCACTTAACCTCCCTGCGATATTTAAAGAGATTCTATGTGGGAGCAGCACCCTAAGTACCACAAAGATCATGAATTGGCCCCAAATTTTGCAGGGGTGCTTTTGAGGTGGTATTTACTCTCTGATTGACTCGGATTTATTTTATTGTGGTCCTAAGTATTAACGGATCTTGGTTTAGGCTAGAACTGGGCTTCGACCAGGAATGGACTTGGGCTTAGTTTTGGCCTGATTGAGTTGACAAGGTTGACTAGGTTAACCGGATTTGCTTGGTTTCATCAAGTTTGACTGAGTTAAAGGGTAGACTAGGTTGGCCAAATTCGATTGGGTTGCTCGGATCAACTTATCGGCCCTATTTGAGGTGTTTACAATTTATCGCTATGGGTCCTGCACGAAAGATGCCCACCTTGTTTTTCACTAGCACTAGACTGGGTGGGTCCCACGCTCTATTGGACAACGCATTTCACGCCAATTTTTACCAGTTACCTTGTTACTTTCCATCGGCTGCAATTTGGCGGGTAACCCCAGCACTTGACAGGTAGCTGGTGTCCTCACTTGATGTATGTGTTTTTATCATCCATTCATCTTGCTAACTCGTTTTAGCATGAGCCCAAAAATAAACTAATCCAATGCTCAAGTGGACCACAACACAGAAACAGTGGGGATTGAAAGGTTACCATTGAAAACTCCGTGGAGACCACAAAATTAGGCCCCCAGGAAGTTTAGGATTAAGCTTATATATATTTGTGTCTTTAAGTTTAGGATCAAGTTGATATTT
Source organism: Magnolia officinalis (assembly GCA_021015155.1). Taxonomy (NCBI): domain Eukaryota; kingdom Viridiplantae; phylum Streptophyta; class Magnoliopsida; order Magnoliales; family Magnoliaceae; genus Magnolia; species Magnolia officinalis. The sequence goes on along the minus strand of JAJHSJ010000002.1, from coordinate 15,580,865 downwards.
GTGTCTTTCCTTCAACGAGGCCTGTGTGACTCATGAACAGATTTACGTGACCGATAAACATTACTATGGGCCTAAGGAAGGTTTCAACAGTGGACGTCATTATCGGCATTGTTTTTTGTGGTATGGTGCACTTGAGCTTTATATATGCCCCAATTTTGAGCTGATGCCGTAAAATGAACTAGAAAAATGGATAGACAGTGCCGATGAAACAAATACATCCTGGTCTATTAATATGGTGAAGTTATATCGGCGTCACTCTCATGTATGCTTTATATCCACGCTATCTATCTATTTGGTGAGACATTTTCAGGGCATGAGCCCATCAAAGGAGGCATATCTGAAGCTAGTTAACCACATACACTAGCGGGGATTGAAGGCGTATAAGTTTTGGATGGCTGATATTTGTATTTTCATTTGATCAATGTCTTTGTGACATTATTAACATGTTGGATGACAAATATGGGCCTTAGGAAGGTTTCAGCGGTGGCATCATTGTTGTAACTGTTTTCTGTGGTGTGGTCCACTTGAGTTTTGGATCTGCTTTATTATTGGGATGGTACCTTAAAATGATCTTGCAAAATGAGTGGACTGTATAGATATAACACATACATCATGATGGACACAACTTTGCTACGTCAACGACCGATGGAGGTCGGAGAAGTCCGCCCCCAACCCACAGTCCACGTCAATCGTCATTTTTTGAGTGCGGATCCTCTGCCTCCCGGAGGCAGGAACTCTCTGCCTCCAGCGTTTTCATTGGTCAACGTCCCTCTAAGTGCCACCTCATCAATTTTTTAAATATATTAGAAAAAATACATTTAATAAAAACTATAACGGCACGTAGTCTGAGTGACTCAAGACAGTAAGCGTAATGAGTAAAGTCTGTGGAGCCCATCGTCATTGTCATTGGTGCATTGTATCAACTCCATCCATCTCTTTTATCATCTAATTTTAGGGTTTTACAACAAAAATTAATCATATCCAAAGATCAAGTGGACCACACCACCTGAAACAGTGTGAATTGAATTCTACGGTTGAAAAGTTTTTGGGGCCCACGGAAGTTTTATATCAAGATGATATTTGTTTTTTCCATTCATCCATGTCTTTGTGATCGTATGAACAGTTTGGATGAAAAATAAAAATCATTGGGGGCTTAGAAACACTTCAATGGTGAAAATCAATACTTTCACTGTTTCCTTTGGTATGGTCTACTTGAGCTTTTGATATACTTCAGTTTTGGGCTCAACTCCTAAAATGATCTGAAAAAATGGATGGACGGCGTGGATAAACTACATGAATTCACGGTGGGTCTAATAGAGTTTACTCAGTACAACAATCCGATTTCGTGGATTTCTTGCCAAAGCCTTTTGCAGCAAGATCCTGCGCAAGGATTCTAGGTGGGCCACTGCGATGTTTGTGATAAATCCAACCCGTTCATCCATTTTTAGATATCATTTTAGGACATCATACCAAAACTAATGAATATACAAAACTCAAATGGGTCACATGAGAGGAAACAGTGGGGATTTAGTGTCCACCGTTGAAATATTTATATGGCTACAAAAGTTTTGCATCAGTCTAATATTTTGGTGTTTTCGCTTCATCCTAGTAAAAACGACCTTATAAATAGTTTGGATGGCATATAAACATCAAGAGGCCCAAGAAGTTTTCAAACGGTAGGAATTTCTTTCTCCATCGTTTCATCTTGTATGGCCCAGTTGAGTTTTTGATCATTCTAATTTTTGGTTACATGTCTTAAAATGAGCTCTAAAAAAGGATGAATGGATTGACATTCTTATAAACATTATGGTGGACCCTACCATACATCCCAGTGCTGGAACTTCATGCAAAAGGCTTTCCCTAGTGAATCCACGTCCACAGTTTCCATTGGAAACGTATTGGCTACTCCCCTGCCACTTGGTGTTATGTGGGCCCACCATGATGTATGTGTTTCATCCATGCCGTCTATCTATTTTTTTAGATCATTTTATGGTCTGAGACCAAAAATGAGGTATAACCCAATCTCAAGTGGACCACATTATATGAAACAGTGTTGAATGAACGTTGACCATTAAAAACTTTTGGGGACCATAAAAGTTTTGGATTAAGCTGATCTTTGTTTTTTCCCTTCACCTGGGTCTTTATGACCAAACCAACAGATTGGATGTCAAATAAACAATACAGTGGGCCTTAGGAGGACTTTAATGATGGATATCCAATCACCATTGCTTTCCCATGGTGTGGTCCATATGAGATTTACATCCCTCTCATTTTTGGGATCAACCCCTAAAATTATATGTAAAAATAGATTAATGGAATGGATGAAACACATACATCATGGTGGGGAAGTGATGTCACCCATTTATATGGGTCCCACTATGATGTATGTTTTGTATCCACACCGTCCATCCATTTGGAGAGATCATTTTAGGGCATGAGCTAGATCTAAAACTCGAGTGAACCCCACCACAAAAAATTGTGGAGAGAGTCATGCCCACAATTTATTACGACTGAATCCAATCCAAACTTCGTCACTATGTCTAGTGAACTTCATCACTTTGTACTGCAACCCCGTTACTTTGTCTACTGAACCCCGTCACTTTGTATTGCAACCTCGTCACTTTGTCTACTGAACTCCGTTACTTTGTACTGCAACATCGTCACTTTGTCTAATGTACCCCGTCACTTTATGTTATAACCTCGTCACTTTGTCTATTGTACCCCATCACTTTGTACTGTAATCTCATTACTTTGTCTAGTGAACCCCGTCACTTTGTCTACTGAACCCCATCACTTTGTACTGCAACATCGTCACTTTGTCTACTGTACCCGTCACTTTGTTTACCAAACCCCATCATTTTGTACTGCAACATCGTCACTTTGTCTACTGTACCCAGTCACTTTGTGCTGCAACCTTGTCATTTTGTCTACTTTACCTCGTCACTTTGTAAAGTACCCCGTCACTTTGTGATGGAGTTTTACTAGACAAAGTGATGGGGTTGAATAGGGTTACTGGACAAAGTGATGGGGTTAAGTATGGTTACTGGACAAAGTGACGGGGTATAGTAGACAAAGTGGCAAGGTTGTAGCACAAAGTGACTGGGTACAACAGACAAAGTGATGATGTTGCAGTACAAAGTGATGGAGTTCAGTAGACAAAGTGATGGGGTTCAGTAGACAAAGTGACGGGGTCGCAGTACAAAGTGACGGGGTTCACTGGACAATGACGAGGTTCACTAGACAGTGACGAGGTTGCAGTATAAAGTGACAGGGTTCACTAGACAAAGTGACGGGGTTGTAGTACAAAGTGACGGGGTTGCAGTACAAAGTAACGGGGTACAGTAGACAAAGTGATGAGGTTGCAGTATAAAGTGATGGGGTTCAGTAGACAAAGTGACGAGGTTGCAATACAAAGTGACGGGGTTCACTAGACAAAGTGACGAGATTGCAGTACAAAGTGACGGGGTACAGTAGACAAAGTGACGAGGTTGTAGCATAAAGCGACGGGGTACAATAGACAAAGTGACGATGTTGCAGTACAAAGTGACGGAGTTCAGTAGACAAAGTGACGGGGTTGCAGTACAAAGTGACGGGGTTCACTAGACAAAGTGACGGGGTTGCAGTACAAAGTGACGGGGTTCAACAGACAAAGTGACGGGGTTGTAGTACAAAGTGACGAAGTTCACTAGACAAAGTGATGAAGTTGCAGTACAAAGTAACGGGGTTCAGTAGACAAAGTGACGGGGTTGCAGTACAAAGTGACGGGGTTCAGTAGACAAAGTGACGAAGTTTGAATTGGATTCAGTCGTAATAAATGGTGGGCGTGACTCTCTCCACTATTTTCTGTGGTGGGGTCCACTTGAGTTTTGGAACTGATTCATTCTTTGGCTCATGCCCTAAAATGATCTCTCCAAATGGATGGACGGTATGGATACAAAACATACATCATAGTGGGACCCATATAAATGGGTGACATCACTTCCCCACCATGATGTATGTGTTTCATCCATTCCGTTAATCTATTTTTACATATAATTTCAGGGGTTGATCCCAAAAATGAGAGGGACATAAATCTCATATGGACCACACCACAGGAAAACAATGGTGACTGGATACCCATCATTAAAGTCCTCCTAAGGCCCATCGTACTGTTTATTTGACATCCAATTTGTTGGTTTGGTCATAAAGACCCAGGTGAAGAGAAAAATTAAAGATCAACTTGATCCAAAACTTTTATGGACCCCAAAAAGTTTTTAATGGTCAACGTTCATTCAACACTGTTTCATGTAATGTGGTCCACTTGAGATTGGGTTATACCTCAATTTTTGTCTCAGACCATAAAATGATCTAGAAAATAGATGGACGGCATGGATGAAACACACATCATGGTGGGCCCACTTAGCACTAAGTGGCAGGGGAGTAGCCAATACGTTTTCAATGGAAACCGTGGACGCGGATTCACTGGGGAAAGTGTTTTGCATGAAGTTCCAGTGTTGGATGTATGGTGGTGTCCACCGTAATGTTTATAAGAATTCCAATCCATTCATCCATTTTTAGATCTCATTTTAAGACATGTAACCAAAAATTAGGATGATCAAAAACTCAACTAGGCTATACAAGATGAAACAGTGGAGAAAGAAATTCCTACCGTTGAAACCTTCCTGGGCCTCTTGATGTTTATATGCCATCCAAACTGTTTATAAGGTTATTTTTACTAGGATGAAGTGAAAACACCAAAATATTAGACCGATGCAAAACTTTTGTGGCCATATACATATTTCAACGGTGGACACTAAATCCCCACTGTTTCCTCTCGTGTGGCCCATTTGAGTTTTGTATATTCATTAGTTCTGGTATGATGTCCTAAAATGATATTTGAAAATGGATGAACGGGTTGGATTTATCACAAACGTCGCAGTGGGCCCATCTGGAATCCTTGCGCAGGATCTTACTGCAAAAGACTTTGGCAGGAAATCCGCGTCTAAAACGTGAAATCGGATTGCTTACCGAGTCTTATTGTACTGAGTAAATTCTATTGAGCTTACTGTGAATTCATGTGGTTTATCCACGCCGTCCATCCGTTTTTTCAGATCATTTTAGGAGTTGAGCCTAAAACTGAAGTATATCAAAAGCTTGAGTAGACCATACCAAAGGAAACAGTGGAAGTATTGATTTTCACCATTGAAGTATTTCTAAGCATCCAGTGATTTTTATTTTTTATCGAAACTGTTCATAAGATCACAAAGTCATGGATGAATGGAAAAAACAAATACCATCTTGATATAAAACTTCCATGGGCCCCAAAAACTTTTCAACGGTAGAATTCAATTCACACTGTTTCAGGTGGTGTGGTCCACTTGATCTTCGGATATGATTAATTTTTGCTGTAAAACCCTAAAATTAGATGATAAAAGGGATGAATGGAGTTGATACAATGCACTAATGACAGTAATGGTGGGCTCCACAGACTTTACTCGGTACACTTACCGTAATGAGGTACTCAGCGCACAAACTGCTTCCGTTTAACGTCCATTATAGTTTTTATTAAATGTATTTTTTTAATATATTTAAAAAAATTAATGACATGGCATTTATAATAACGTTGACCAATGAAAACGCCGGAGGAAGAGAGTTCCTGCCTCCGGGAGGCAGAGGATCCGCACTCTCATTTTTTTGTTTACCCGGCATTTTCTCCCAAAATACTTTGCGCGCCTTATTTTCCACGCACGATTACTCCGGCGGTGGTTCTAGAAGACTCTTGTATGCTGGCTGCTGTAAGATTGATGACCCTTAATGCCACATCTGCAAAATGATCACACGTATAAGTTCTGCAGAATTTGTGAATCGGGCCCACCCTAAGCATTTAGTGGGCCAGATGATCAGTTTGGTCCACCCATCAACAGCTCCATGCTTTATTAAAAATTATAACCAACTGCTCATATTTAACGTGAGCATGTGGCTTTATCTGATGCGCAGACTGAAATAATGTTCAAAACATAGCATGTTGATGTGGCCTGCCAGATGAATGGCCCAGATTTTGTTTTCGTTTTTCATATTTTAGGCGAAGCCCCGTGTCTGTCTCATGTGAACGAGTAGAGTTGGCATGTAAATAAATAGTTAAGAAGAAATGTACGTCCATATTAAATGAAGAAAAGACATGATTGGATGCTTAGAATCTTCAAATTGGTGAATTTTTTTGCCATGGTTCAACCATGATGGGGGACATTAAATCAACGCATAGGACAAACAAATTGTTGAGGCCTCCATGCACCCGTTAGGTACCAAATAGGGAACTTTCACCTCTTACAGTACATACGATCGCTTCAAATTTTGAGAATAGTAATTATTAGAAAGAAGATAAATAACTTTTGCACTGAGGTGAATGCATTTTTACATGTAGATAAATCAATTATAGAATATGATTACTGGTAAATGACGGGTCGAAGAATCAAACCTTTTCATTTTTGTTTTTTAATCTGCAAAAATTTTGAGTAGTAAAACACATTAAAATTGATTGAAATAATCTCAAAATAAGGGTTTCACTTTTATTTTTCATACCAATTAAACTGCAAAAGCTTTCCAACTACTGGAAGTTGGATAAAAACTAAAATGAGAAATGATCACACACCAATGCAAAAAAAAAAAAAAAAAAAAAAAAAAAAAAAAAAAAAAAAAGCATAGCCAAACGAAACCACACTAATTTAGATTACTAAACCATCTGGTACTGTTTATTGAATGTGAAAGCTGACCATTTTTCTTTTTCGGTGATTTAGATTACTAAACCATCAGTATGATCTCTGGTAATCTAGTCCTACTTCCAGTTGAGAGGTTATCGTCTCGTCATTGTCGGCAAGATTTTGAAGAAATCTCGGAATCGGTGGCACGCTCACCTCTAAAACACCCTCCAGAATTTGAACAATCTGACCCATCGACGGTCGAGACTCCTCGTTCTCTTGAATACACCAACAAGCAACTCTGCAAGCTCTGTTGAGTTCTTCCATGTCAGTAATACCCTCCAATCTGTGGTCTAATAAGCAGAGGACATCACCTTCTTTGATCTTGCCTGCTGCCCAAAGAGGGAAATACCCAGCCTCAGAAATTTTAGATTGCATCGTGTTTCTATTGCCTGATACAAGTTCGAAAATCATCATTCCGTAGCTGTAAACATCAGCTTTTGCTGTTATAGCTACCCCATGAAGCCATTCTGGTGCAAGATACCCTATGGTGCCTCTCATGCTTGTAAGTACTCGGCTGAAATCCCTGCCAACAAGCTTCGCCATGCCAAAATCCGCCACCTTGGGACAAAATGCAACATCCAAAAGTATGTTTGCAGGCTTTATGTCGCAATGTATTATGCATTCTCTGCATTTTTCATGGAGATAAGCTAATCCTTTGGCAGTTCCAAGTGCAATTTGATACCGTGTCTTCCAGTCTAAGATGTTGGATTTCTTCCCAAACAGGTGAGAATCTAAAGACCCATTCGGCATGAGATCATAAACCAGCAACCTTTTACTCCCTTCAGAGCAGAACCCATGAAGGCGAACCAGATTAACGTGTTGGATCATACCAATCGTGCTCACTTCCGACCGGAACTCCTTCTCCCCTTGTCTTACGCCTTCCAGTTTCTTCACAGCTACAACAGAAGAATCAGGCAAAGTCCCTTTGAAAACAGAACCGAAGCTTCCTCCTCCTAACTTCTCTGCGAAATCATTGGTTGCACTTCGTAAATCTGTATACCTGAATGCAACCAAAGAACCAGTAACTGCTGTTGATGCATGATTCAGTAATTGCCTTCGGCATCTCCAAATTATCACCAAAACAATGACAAAAAATGCTACCATCCCAATGCTACTGCCTACAATAACCCCAGCAGCCACTCCCTTACTAGTTCTACGAGATGCTGCAGCACGGAGATAAAGATCTTTTCCTTTAACACCAGTGTCGGATAGTTGTCGAAGATTCAACAGACCTCCATTCCATATAAAACACCCACTACTGTTGTAGGCATAAGCAGTACAAGAACAGTCATCGAAGCAAGCTAGTTCACATTCTTCAGCTCTCCCTACTGTTAAGGATTGCGGATTTACAGGCAATCGCATGTTGCGTATTGGAAGAAACACATCGTTTTCTCCACCAATGGATCTGTTATCACTGCATTGCAAATTGGTCTCCCTTAAACACCCACTGCTCCGGTCAGCCAACTCCCAATCTTTCTTAGAGAGTGGGTGGAAACCTTGCAAACATGTACAGAAGGGTGAGCTGCTTGCATTACACACACCATAAGACCCACAAAGACCATAAACATTGCATTGATCTCCCGGAAATGAAGTAAACAAATTCCACTTCTCGGAGTCCTTAGACCATACCCATGACTGGAACTGCCCTGATATGCTCACCGCCGCTTTTACGATGATGGAAGCATCTTTAAAAGAATAGGTGAAGTAGTTCTCATTTTTGTTTGTGACATAACTCATATTGATCAGGCCACTCAGGCCACTCGTCCGACCGATGTAGCTTGAAGTCATTTCAGGGACTAAGCTGAAGGAATAGCCGTTCCAGACGCCAGTTCTCCAGTATCTATCAGAGTTGTTGTGCAGCATATAAAATTGATTGGTTCCATCTTCTTCTATCTGAAGAGAAAAGGCTCCGGGAGCGGGATCTTCCGAATTCCGCCATGAAATAAGGCGCTGCCGTAGTCCAGTGATCTTGTTCAATCCAATCCGGTTACCAGGCAGCCATGTATCAGTTGGGTAATCAAAGCTTTGCCAAATCACGGAGGACGAATTCGACACTTCTCTCAGAACAAGATTTCCAGTGTCGAGGAGGACTGCAAAAGTGGGATTTGAGGTTTTAGAGGTTGAATTGGATGACCAAGTTGGGATTTTGGTGTGGTTGATGAGGACTAGATTCCCATGTTGTTCTGATATTTTGAGCTGCGAGGAAGCATCGGGAAGGGGTGTTTCTCTGTTGGCTACCCAAACGACGGTTTGTTTGGAGACTTTCTTGAACCAGATGCCAATATAGAAGTTTTGGGAGAGGCCTGGTGTGAAGAAACCCAATTCAAAGTTGCCATCTTTGGAGGTTATGGTGAGGTTTCCAGAGAGAGGTTGGGCTTGAGAGATCGTGTCAGCTGCCATGGAGACATGGGTCTTGAAAGTGAAGAAGAGGATAATAAGAAAAAAAGGAAGAAAGAAGAATGTCCTGCTTGTGGTAACCATCTCTGCATGAAGAGGAAAAGCTCAGAGGCAAGGTATATGAACAAGAAGCAGAGATATTTTGCTTGGATTTAAATTCCGTTTTTCAGCTCCGAGGCGAGGAAAATTGACTTTTGTGATTTAATATCTTTCTGGCGGGCGTTATTTCGTTGTTAGGTAACGAATTTCCGGGTTTTTGTCGGATCCGGATTGCGTGTTCTCGATGGCGTTGGGAGGTACCGGGATTGTGCCGCTACAAGAGACGAGTACCGTCCAGTACGTGCTCGACTTGCCAACTTTCAAACTGATGCTCATACTGTCCTACTGGACGTTGCTACGTGAGCTCGAACATGATCTACATATCTTATCTATGCCTTCTATTTTATTTTTTAAGGTCATTCTACAGTAGAGCCCAAAAATGAGGCAGATCTAGATCTCAAGATGCCCACACGAAACAGTGTTTGATTGAATGCTCACCATTAAAAATTTCCTAAAGACTGCGAAAGTTTTTAGATCAAGCTCTTATTTGTGTTTTCTCTTTATCTAGGCCTGTGTGACTTAATTACCAGGTTGGATGGCAAATAAACATTACAATGGACCTAGGAAGTTTTAAATGATGGCACTCAATCACCACTATTTTCCTATGGTGTGCTCCAACTGATATTGAATCTGCTTCAATTCTGGGCTACTAAAATAATTATCCAAATGGGATGGATGGTGTGGATAAAACAAATACATCATAGTAAGGCCCACAGAGAACCGTCCCTGGGTGATTGGCAGTGTCAAAATGCAATCCTACCAGGTCCTAATACGACTATATTAGGTGGTGGTGGGGTGAGGTGACCTGTCAAACTTTGAAATCTGATAATAAGTTAAATCCAACCCTGATCTCTATCCAAGGACATGAATCTTATTAATTGAAATCTGATAATTAATAAGTTAAATCCAACCCTGATCTGGTACCCAAGGACATGAATTATATGCTGAACGTTTATATTTAATAATCATACATATATTTTATAATGCTGATTAAATTATATATGACTTGTCGAAGAAAATATATAAAATCTATAAACTAATCCAAATAACCTTAATTAAGAGAAGAATAAAGAATCCATACCCAATTAATCTTAATTGAAAATAGAAATAAATACCCAAATCCAAAATCACCATCAATCTTTTACTTATAATCTATATTAATGTTATAATAACTTTAAGAAAACTCCAAAAAGGGAAACATTCTTAAATATGAAATAAAAGTTAATTACTAATATACTTCTCACCGAAGGTATCTTCACTTATGCACTCTAGTGTAATCCTCAAAATAAAATTTTAAATTTCCAAAAGGATAACATCAAAGACTAATAAATAATTCTCATCAAAAGTTTTAAAAAGTCACCATAAACATTTTAAATAAAATGAATTTATTCAAAACATAATAGCATTTTATGAAAAGATGGAAAAGTAGAGACAAAAAAAATGAGATATTAATGCTAATGCGTATGGAATGAATTATGAATGAAAGTAGGATATGCAATGATCTACAATAATTGATACGGTTCAATCTTTTGAATAATAAGGCCAGTTTATATTAGTTGGTCAACACTATTGCCAAATATAATATCTAGCCTCACAGTGGTCTTTTGTAAGCCTGATAAGAGATCAATTCATAACTGGTCAGGCTACCATCCTATCTAGCTTTACTGTACTTTTTGCAATCTCAATTATGCTCACCTATTTTGCCTTACAATAGGAGTTCCAAAAGATACTAATTGAGCTTTAGAGACTTTCAATCCAAGGATCTAGATCGTCGCATCTATTTATACTTTTAGGGATTTTTAACTTAGAAGACTATTGCTCCACCTATTTTTTGATGTTCTAAATATAATTCCAATGATACATGATTCCAATAATATATTTAAAAGATATTCCTAAAATATCTCATGATTGCTTTTTTACGATCAAATTCATAATATATGCGACGTACATAAATCAGCAAATTAAAAAGGTTTTTTTTTTTAAAAAAATCTAATAATCAATAATGGTCTGCACATGATCAAAGTTTCACGCTAATATGTAATATAGCTTATGAAATCTAGAAAATTAAATCTAAAACACTGAAATTCGCAGATTTTTTGAATATTTCTAATTTAACACGGAAAATTCTAAAAATAAACCTAAATCTTAATTTTCTTAAAATCACTTTATTAATCAAAAAAATCAATTGTGCAATTAATAAAAATCATCTAAAAGTCCAATTAAAGCATTTTAATAAAAAGGAAAACATATAAAGCATTAATTAAAAAGAAATCATTAAAAACCATGCTAATTAAAGACAATGAATAAATAAAATAATCAAATAAATAAACAACTTAAAATAATAATAATAAATGGGTAAGAGTACTCACTTTAATAAAAATATTATTATCTCTCTCTCTCTCTCTCTCTCTCTCTCTCTCTCTCTCTCTCTCTCTCTCTCTCTCTCTCTCTCTCTCTCTCTAATAATATTATTTAAAAGATATTACCAAAATATCTACGATTGCTATTTTCTGGTCGAATTCATAATAATCAAATTAAAAAGTTTTTAAAAAAATTTAATCGTCATAAACAATCCACACATGATCTACGTTTCTTGCTAATATGTAATATAGTTTATGAAATCTAGAAAATTACATTTTAAACCCTACAACTCTCAGAATTTTATAATAATTCTAATTTAAAATTGAAATTTCTAAAAATAAAGCTAAATCTTAATTTTCATAATATCACTTTATTAAATTAAAAAACCAATTGTGCAATTAATAACAGTCGAAATTTAAAAGTCCAATTAAAGCATTTTAATTGAAAGGAAAACACATAAAGCATTAATTACAAAATGCATTAAAAAGAAATAATTAAAAACATGGTAATTAAATAAATAAATAAACAAAAATATTTTTAAAAAAAATTAAAAAAAAAAAACATTGGTGAGAGTACTGACTTTAATAAAAACATGGTTGAAAAGGGTTCTAAGGCCTGAATTTGAGATCGCCACTTGGCAGAATCTTATCAGTTGGATTAGGTTGCATGGATTGCAATTTGGGCAAAAAGGAAGAATCAAGTAGTCTTTTCCTTTGCCACATGCTTATGGGTGAACTAGAGCAACCCCACATGCCATGCACCTTCTCCTACCAAAGTAGGAGAGCCATCATGTGGCGGATGACACCTTGGGCTCTACCCACCACTTGGAAGCGTGCCAAAATTTGCAAGGGTGACGTTGTCACCATGCCACTTAACCTCCCTGCGATATTTAAAGAGATTCTATGTGGGAGCAGCACCCTAAGTACCACAAAGATCATGAATTGGCCCCAAATTTTGTAGGGGTGTTTTTGGGGTGGTATTTACTTTCTGATTGACTCGAATTTATTTTATTGTGGTCCTAAGTATTAACGGATCTTGGTTTAGGCTAGAACTGGGCTTCGACCAGGAATGGACTTGGGCTTAGTTTTGGCCTGATTGAGTTGACAAGGTTGACTAGGTTAACCGGATTTGCTTGGTTTCATCAAGTTTGACTGAGTTAAAGGGTAGACTAGGTTGGCCGAATTCGATTGGGTTGCTCGGATCAACTTATCTGCCCTATTTGAGGTGGTTACAATTTATCGCTATGGGTCCTGCATGAAAGATGCCCACCTTGTTTTTCACTAGCACTAGACTGGGTGGGTCCCACGCTCTATTGGACAACGCATTTCACGCCAATTTTTACCAGTTACCTTGTTACTTTCCATCGGCTGCAATTTAGCTGGTAACCCCAGCACTTGACAGGTAGCTGGTGTCCTCACTTGATGTATGTGTTTTTATCATCCATTCATCTTGCTAACTAGTTTTAGCATGAGCCCAAAAATAAACTAATCCAATGCTCAAGTGGACCACAACACAGAAACAGTGGGGATTGAAAGGTTACCATTGAAAACTCCGTGGAGACCACAAAATTAGGCCCCCAGGAAGTTTAGGATTAAGCTTATATATATTTGTGTCTTTAAGTTTAGGATCAAGTTGATATTTGTGTCTTTCCTTCATCGAGGCCTGTGTGACTCATGAACAGATTTACGTGACTGATAAACATTACTATGGGCCTAAGGAAGGTTTCAACAGTGGACGTCATTATTGGCATTGTTTTTTGTGGTATGGTGCACTTGAGCTTTACATATGCCCCAATTTTGAGCTCATGCCGTAAAATGAACTAGAAAAATGGATAGACAGTGCCGATGAAACAAATACATCATGGTCTATTAATATGGTGAAGTTATATCGGCATCACTCTCATGTATGCTTTATATCCACGCTATCTATCTATTTGGTGAGACATTTTCAGGGCATGAGCCCATCAAAGGAGGCATATCTGAAGCTAGTTAACCACATACACTAGTGGGGATTGAAGGCGTATAAGTTTTGGATGGCTGATATTTGTATTTTCATTTGATCAATGTCTTGGTGACATTATTAACATGTTGGATGACAAATATGGGCCTTAGGAAGGTTTCAGCGGTGGCATCATTGTTGTAACTGTTTTCTGTGGTGTGGTCCACTTGAGTTTTGGATCTGCTTTATTATTGGGATGGTACCTTAAAATGATCTTGCAAAATGAGTGGACGGTATAGATATAACACATACATCATGATGGATACAACTTTGCTACATCAACGACCGATGGAGGTCGGAGAAGTCCGCCCCCAACCCACAGTCCACGTCAATCGTCATTTTTTGAGTGCGGATCCTCTGCCTCCCGGAGGCAGGAACTCTCTGCCTCCAGCATTTTCATTGGTCAACGTCACTTTAAGTGCCACCTCATCAATTTTTTAAATATATTAGAAAAAGTACATTTAATAAAAACTATAGCGGCAAGTAGGCTGAGTGACTCAAGACAGTAAGCGTAATGAGTAAAGTCTGTGGAGCCCATCGTCATTGTCATTGGTGCATTGTATCAACTCCATCCATCTCTTTTATCATCTAATTTTAGGGTTTTACAACAAAAATTAATCATATCCAAAGATCAAGTGGACCACACCACCTGAAACAGTGTGAATTGAATTCTACGGTTGAAAAGTTTTTGGGGCCCACGGAAGTTTTATATCAAGGTGATATTTGTTTTTTCCATTCATCCATGTCTTTGTGATCGTATGAACAGTTTGGATGAAAAATAAAAATCATTGGGGGGCTTAGAAACACTTCAATGGTGAAAATCAATACTTTCACTGTTTCATTTGGTATGGTCTACTTGAGCTTTTGATATACTTCAGTTTTGGGCTCAACTCCTAAAATGATCTGAAAAAATGGATTGACGGCGTGGATAAACTACATGAATTCACAGTGGGCCCAATAGAGTTTACTCAGTACAACAATCCGATTTCGCGGATTTCTTGCCAAAGCCTTTTGCAGCAAGATCCTGCGCAAGGATTCTAGGTGGGCCCACTGCGACGTTTGTGATAAATCCAACCCGTTCATCCATTTTTAGATATCATTTTAGGACATCATACCAAAACTAATGAATATACAAAACTAAAATGGGCCACACGAGAGGAAACAGTGGGGATTTAGTGTCCACCGTTGAAATATTTATATGGCTACAAAAGTTTTGCATTAGTCTAATATTTTGGTGTTTTCGCTTCATCCTAGTAAAAATGACCTTATAAATAGTTTGGATGGCATATAAACATCAAGAGGCCCAAGAAGTTTTCAAACGGTAGGAATTTCTTTCTCCATCGTTTCATCTTGTATGGCCCAGTTGAGTTTTTGATCATTCTAATTTTTGGTTACATGTCTTAAAATGAGCTCTAAAAATGGATGAATGGATTTGCATTCTTATAAACATTACGGTGGACCCTACCATACATCCCAGTGCTGGAACTTCATGCAAAAGGCTTTCCCCAGTGAATCCACGCCACAGTTTCCATTGGAAACGTATTGGCTACTCCCCTGCCACTTGGTGTTATGTGGGCCCACCATGATGTATGTGTTTCATCCATGCCGTCCATCTATTTTTTTAGATCATTTTATGGTCTGAGACCAAAAATGAGGTATAACCCAATCTCAAGTGGACCACATTATATGAAACAGTGTTGAATGAACGTTGACCATTAAAAACTTTTTGGGGACCATAAAAGTTTTGGATCAAGCTGATCTTTGTTTTTTCCCTTCACCTGGGTCTTTATGACCAAACCAACAGATTGGATGTCAAATAAACAATACGGTGGGCTGATGTAGAACGTGTCACAGATACGTTCCTAGCATGGTTGGGCCAAAAGAAGATGGATCGTAAATTGACCATAACTTTTGATCTGGGTATCGTTATGGGGCGCACAACCTATCAATCTTTACTGAAACGGGCCATCCGAGGTGAACCGACCCACATAGTGGGTCGCATCTGTCCGTTTCGTCAGAAAGCACGCGCTTTCAGCTCAAAAACAAATTTTTAGGAAACTTTTACTATTTTTAGTAATTCTGAATTTTTTAATATTTTTAGAGTTTTAGATTTTCTTTCCTTTTGGAAATAACTTTTAGTTATACTAGGACTCTTCTAGAGAAAGTTTATTTGCAATTTTTATTTTTAGAAACTAGGACTTAGAAGAGTTTTATTAGAATTAGGATTTTTATTAGAGTTAGAATTTTGTTATTTTTGGTAATTACGAATTTTAGTTTTTTTTTTCTTTATTAATGGTGTAAGGAGACGCATTAGAGGAGGATCAATTATGAATTAAGCTATTTCGAATTTATTTAGAATTTATTTCTATTTTTTGCTCTCTTTTCTCGTGGATTCGAGAAGTCTCTGTGAGGAGTCCAGAGAAGTTCTGTGGATTCGGAATAGTTATCCTCTTGAGGAAGACGGTGCTCGACCTTACGTCCTCCCCTGCGTCAGTTTGGTATCAGAGCGAGGTTTCTCCTCGAATCGATAGCTTCTAACGACGGGTCGGGCAACAATCCCATGGGCGGTGCTCCAGGGAATTTACCTTTAACGGCGGCAACTTTTGAAGTAGCGCAACAAGAGAATCGGCAAGCCATGCAAAGGCTGCAGGCTTCCATCGACAGCATAGCGGATCTCTTGGCGGAAAACCTAAGGCAACTCCGTGTTCATGGTGGGGATCCACCACCAGCAATTGCTGGAATTCGTAATTATACTGATCGCAGGGCGATGCTATCAATGAACCACAGGATGATTCAAGAATTTAAGATGAAAGTCGATCTTCCTAATTTTAATGGCCAACTCTACTTCCAAGACTTCCTCGATTGGTTGCTTGAAGTCGAACGTTTCTTCGACTACATGAACATTGTAGAAGAGAAGAAAGTTAAACTCGTGGCCTACAAGTTGACGGGCAGAGCTTCAGATTGGTGGGAACAACTTCAACTCGAGCGAACGAGACAGATGAAGATGCCAATTCGCACGTGGTCGCGAATGAAGAAGTTATTGTGCATGCGATTTCTTCCTCGAGATTACGATCAGTATTATTCCAACAAAACCAAAATTATTATCAGGATAGTCGATCAGTAAAAGGTTATGCAGAAAAATCCTATTATTGGTCCTCGAGAAACGACTTCATCAAAACAGAGTTGCAACAGACCACAGGATTCATCAGTGGCGAACATGTGACCTCTATAGGAATGGAGAACCAACCCAACACTTCTAAAGTGGAGGAGCAATATCTCATCACTGAACAGGCCTTTGTTAAACAATATGAGGAAACGGGAAATATATATCCATTAGTTGAAAAGAAAAAATATGTGGAGCCTGTGAATATCTTAGAGGATTTGGAACTAGTATCGCAGGAGTTCAAGAGGGTTATGCTCGATGAACTCCCTAATAAATTACCTCCCATACGAGATATACAAAATCACATTGATCCCATCTCAGGGGCAAGTCCGCCTAATTGTCCACATTATCAGAAAAAATATGAGATTTTGAAGGCAGATGTGAAGGAACTAATCGATATTAGTCAAGTCAAGGAAAGCATGAGTACATATATTGTGTCAACTCAAGAGCTTAATGCCAAGTACATAAAAAGAGCTAATGAACATCGACATCGGAAGTTATCTCAGACTCATGTGCCAAGTCTCTTGCGTAACTCGAGGACGAGTTTTTTTTAAGTGGAGGAGTCTGATGTAGAACGTGTCACAGATACGTTCCTAGCATGGTTGGGCCAAAAGAAGATGGATCGTAAATTGACCATAACTTTTGATCTGGGTATCGTTATGGGGCGCGCAACCTATCAATCTTTACTGAAACGGGCCATCCGAGGTGAACCGACCCACAAAGTGGGTCGCATCTGTCCGTTTCGTCAGAAAGCACGCGCTTTCAGGTCAAAAACGAATTTTAGGAAACTTTTACTATTTTTAGTAATTCTGAATTTTTAATATTTTTAGAGTTTTAGATTTTCTTCCTTTTGGAAATAACTTTTAGTTATACTAGGACTCTTCTAGAGAAAGTTTATTTGCAATTTTTATTTTTAGAAACTAGGACTTAGAAGAGTTTATTAGAATTAGGATTTTTATTAGAGTTAGAATTTTGCTATTTTGGTAATTACGAATTTTAGTTTTTTTTTTCTTATTAATGGTGTAAGGAGACGCATTAGAGGAGGATCAATTATGAATTAAGCTATTTCGAATTTATTTAGAATTTATTTCTATTTTCTGCTCTCTTTTCTCGTGGATTCGAGAAGTCTCTGTGAGGAGTCCAGAGAAGTTCCGTGGATTCGGAATAGTTATCCTCTTGAGGAAGACGGTGCTCGACCTCACGTCCTCCCCTGCGTCATGGGCCTTAAGAGGACTTTAATGATGGATATCCAATCACCATTGCTTTCCCATGGTGTGGTCCATATGAGATTTACATCCCTCTCATTTTTGGGATCAACCCCTAAAATTATATGTAAAAATAGATTAACAGAATGGATGAAACACATACATCATGGTGGGGAAGTGATGTCACCCATTTATATGGGTCCCACTATGATGTATGTTTTGTATCCACACCGTCCATCCATTTGGAGAGATCATTTTAGGGCATGAGCTAGATCCAAAACTCGAGTAAACCCCACCACAAAAAATTGTGGAGAGAGTCATGCCCACAATTTATTACGACTGAATCCAATCCAAACTTCATCACTATGTCCAGTGA
Source organism: Magnolia officinalis (assembly GCA_021015155.1). Lineage (NCBI taxonomy): Eukaryota > Viridiplantae > Streptophyta > Magnoliopsida > Magnoliales > Magnoliaceae > Magnolia > Magnolia officinalis. The sequence goes on along the minus strand of JAJHSJ010000002.1, from coordinate 15,562,529 downwards.
ACTTCATCACTTTGTACTGCAACCCCGTCACTTTGTCTATTGAACCCCGTCACTTTGTATTGCAACCTCGTCACTTTGTCTACTGAACTCCGTCACTTTGTACTGCAACATCGTCACTTTGTCTAATGTACTCCGTCACTTTATGTTATAACCTCGTCACTTTGTCTATTGTACCCTATCACTTTGTGCTGTAATCTCATTACTTTGTCTAGTGAACCCCGTCACTTTGTCTACTGAACCCCATCACTTTGTACTGCAACATCGTCACTTTGTCTACTGTACCCGTCACTTTGTTTACCAAACCCCATCATTTTGTACTGCAACATCGTCACTTTGTCTACTGTACCCAGTCACTTTGTGCTGCAACCTTGTCACTTTGTCTACTTTACCTCGTCACTTTGTAAAGTACCCCGTCACTTTGTGATGGGGTTTTACTAGACAAAGTGATGGGGTTGAATAGGGTTACTGGACAAAGCGATGGGGTTAAGTATGGTTACTGGACAAAGTGACGGGGTATAGTAGACAAAGTGACGAGGTTGTAGCACAAAGTGACAGGGTACAGTAGACAAAGTGATGATGTTGCAGCACAAAGTGATGGGGTTCAGTAGACAAAGTGACGGGGTTGCAGTACAAAGTGACGGGGTTCACTGGACAATGACGAGGTTCACTAGACAGTGACGAGGTTGCAGTACAAAGTGACAGGGTTCACTAGACAAAGTGACGGGGTTGTAGTACAAAGTGACGGGGTTGCAGTACAAAGTAACGGGGTACAGTAGACAAAGTGATGAGGTTGCAGTATAAAGTGATGAGGTTCAGTAGACAAAGTGACGAGGTTGCAATACAAAGTGACGGGGTTCAATAGACAAAGTGACGAGATTGCAGCACAAAGTGACGGGGTACAGTAGACAAAGTGACGAGGTTGTAGCATAAAGCGACGGGGTACAATAGACAAAGTGACAATGTTGCAGTACAAAGTGATGGAGTTCAGTAGACAAAGTGACGGGGTTGCAGTACAAAGTGACGGGGTTCACTAGACAAAGTGACGGGGTTGCAGTACAAAGTGACGGGGTTCAACACACAGTGACGGGGTTGTAGTATAAAGTGACGAAGTTCACTAGACAAAGTGATGAAGTTGCAGTACAATGTAACGGGGTTCAGTAGACAAAGTGACAGGGTTGCAGTACAAAGTGATGGGGTTCAATAGACAAAGTGAAGAAGTTTGAATTGGATTCAGTCGTAATAAATGGTGGGCGTGACTCTCTCCACTGTTTTCTGTGGTGGGGTCCACTCGAGTTTTGGAACGGATTCATTCTTTGGCTCATGCCCCCAAATGGATGGATACAAAACATACATCATAGTGGGACCCATATAAATGGGTGACATCACTTCCCCACCATGATGTATGTGTTTCATCCATTCCGTTAATCTATTTTTACATATAATTTTAGGGGTTGATCCCAAAAATGAGAGGGACATAAATCTCATATGGACCACACCACAAGAAAACAATGGTGATTGGATACCCATCATTAAAGTCCTCCTAAGGCCCATCGTACTGTTTATTTGACATCCAATCTATTGGTTTGGTCATAAAGACCCAGGTGAAGAGAAAAATCAAAGATCAGCTTGATCCAAAACTTTTATGGTCCCCAAAAAGTTTTTAATGGTCAACGTTCATTCAACACTGTTTCATGTAATGTGGTCCACTTGAGATTGGGTTATACCTCAATTTTTGTCTTAGACCATAAAATGATCTAGAAAGTAGATGGACGACATGGATGAAACACACATCATGGTGGGTCCACATAGCACCAAGTGACAGGGGAGTAGCCAATACGTTTCTAATGGAAATCGTGGACGCGGATTCACTAGGGAAAGCGTTTTGCATGAAGTTCCAGCGTTGGATGTATGGTGGTGTCCACCGTAATGTTTATAAGAATTCCAATCCATTCATCCATTTTTAGATCTCATTTTAAGACATGTAACAAAAAATTAGGATGATCAAAAACTCAACTAGGCTATACAAGATGAAACAGTGGAGAAAGAAATTCCTACCGTTGAAACCTTCCTGGGCCTCTTGATGTTTATATGCCATCCAAACTGTTTATAAGGTCATTTTTACTAGGATGAAGTGAAAACACCTAAATATTAGACCGATGCAAAACTTTTGTGGCCATATACATATTTCAACGGTGGACACTAAATTCCCACTGTTTCCTCTCGTGTGGCCCATTTGAATTTTATATATTCATTAGTTCTAGTATGATGTCCTAAAATGATATTTAAAAATGGATGAACGGGTTGGATTTATCACAAACGTCGCAGTGGGACCATTTGGAATCCTTGCGCGATCTTACTGCAAAAGGCTTTGGCAGGAAATCCGCGTTTTAGACGCGAAATCAGATTGCTTACCGAGTCTTATTGTACTGAGTAAATTCTATTGGGCCTATTGTGAATTCATGTGGTTTATCCACGCCGTTCATCCGTTTTTTCATATTATTTTAGGAGTTGAGCCTAAAACTAAAGTATATCAAAAGCTCGAGTTGACCATTCCAAGGGAAACAGTGGAAGTATTGATTTTCACCATTGAAGTATTTCTAAGCCTCCAGTGACTTTTATTTTTCATCGAAACTGTTCATAAGATCACAAAGTCATGGATGAATGGAAAAAAACAAATACCATCTTGAAATAAAACTTCCGTGGGCCCCAAAAACTTTTCAACGGTAGAATTCAATTCACACTGTTTCAGGTGGTCCACTTGATCTTCGGATATGATTAATTTTTGCTATAAAACCCTAAAATTAGATGATAAAATGGATGGATGGAGTTGATACAATGCACTAATGATAGTAATGGTGGGCTCCACATACAATGCACTAATAAGAATGTTCAAAACATAGCATGTTGATGTGGCCTGCCAGATGAATGGCCCAGATTTTGTTTTCGTTTTCCATATTTTGGGCGAAGCCCCGTGTCTGTCTCATGCGAGCGAGTAGAGTTGGCGTGTAAATAAATAGTTAAGAAGAAATGCACGTCCATATTAAATGAAGAAAAGACATGATTGGATGCTTAGAATCTTCAAATTGGTGAATTTTTTTGCCATGGTTCATCCATGATGGGGGACATTAAATCAACGCATAGGACAAACAAATTGTTGAGCCCTCCATGCACCTGTTAGGTACCAAATAGGGAACTTTCACCTCTTACAGTACATACGATCACTTCTAATTATGAGAATAGTAATTATTTGAAAGAAGATAAATAACTTTTGCACTGAGGTGAATGCATTTTTACATGTAGATAAATCAATTATAGAATATGATTACTGGTAAATGACGGGTTGAAGAATCAAACCTTTTCATTTTTGTTTTTCTAATCTGCAAAAATTTTGAGTAGTAAAACACATTAAAATTGATTGAAATAATCTCAAAATAAGGTTTCACTTTTATTTTCCATATCAATTAAACTGCAAAAGCTTTCCAACTACTGGAAGTTGGATAAAAACTAAAATGAGAAATGATCACACACCAATGCAAAAAAAAAAAAAAAAAAAAAGCATAGCCAAACGAAATCACACTAATTTAGATTACTAAACCATCTGGTACTGTTTATTGAATGTGAAAGCTGACCATTTTTCTTTTTCGGTGATTTAGATACTAAACCATCAGTATGATCTCTGGTAATCTAGTCCTACTTCCAGTTGAGAGGTTATCGTCTCGTCATTGTCTGCAAGATTTTGAAGAAATCTCGGAATCGGTGGCACGCTCACCTCTAAAACACCCTCCAGAATTTGAACAACCTGACCCATCGACGGTCGAGACTCCTCATTCTCTGGAATACACCAACAAGCAACTCTGCAAGCACTGTTGAGTTCTTCCATGTCGGTAATACCCTCCAATGTGGTCTAATAAGCAGAGGACATCACCTTCTTTGATCTTGCCTGCTGCCCAAAGAGGGAAGTACCCAGCCTCAGAATTTTTAGATTGCATCGTGTTTCTATTGCCTGATACAAGTTCGAAAATCATCATTCCGTAGCTGTAAACATCAGCTTTTGCTGTTATAGCTACCCCATGAAGCCATTCTGGTGCAAGATACCCTATGGTTCCTCTCATGCTTGTAAGTACTCGGCTGAAATCCCTGCCAACAAGCTTCGCCATGCCAAAATCCGCCACCTTGGGACAAAATGCAACATCCAAAAGTATGTTTGCAGGCTTTATGTCGCAATGTATTATGCATTCTCTGCATTTTTCATGGAGATAAGCTAATCCTTTGGCAGTTCCAAGTGCAATTTGATACCATGTCTTCCAGTCTAAGATGTCGGATTTCTTCCCAAACAGGTGAGAATCTAAAGACCCGTTCGGCATGAAATCATAAACCAGCAACCTTTTACTCCCTTCAGAGCAGAACCCATGAAGGCGAACCAGATTAACGTGTTGGATCATACCAATCGTGCTCACTTCCGACCGGAACTCCTTCTCCCCTTGTCTTACGCCTTCCAGTTTCTTCACAGCTACAACAGAAGAATCAGGCAAAGTCCCTTTGAAAACAGAACCGAAGCTTCCTCCTCCGAACTTCTCTGCAAAATCATTGGTTGCACTTCGTAAATCTGTATACCTGAATGCAACCAAAGAACCAGTAACTGCTGTTGATGCACGATTCAGTAATTTCCTTCGGCATCTCCAAATTATCACCAAAACAATGACAAAAAATGCTACCATCCCAATGCTACTGCCTACAATAACCCCAGCAGCCACTCCCTTACTAGTTCTACGAGATGCTGCAACACGGAGATAAAGATCTCTTCCTTTAACACCAGTGTCGGATAGTTGTCGAAGATTCAACAGATCTCCATTCCATATAAAACACCCACTACTGTTGTAGGCATAAGCAGTACAAGAACAGTCATCGAAGCAAGCTAGTTCACATTCTTCAGCTCTCCCTACTGTTAAGGATTGCGGATTTACAGGCAATCGCATGTTGCGTATTGGAAGAAACACATCATTTTCTCCACCAATGGATCTGTTATCACTGCATTGCAAATTGGTCTCCCTTAAACACCCGCTGCTCCGGTCACCCAACTCCCAATCTTTCTTAGAGAGTGGGCGGAAACCTTGCAAACATGTACAGAAGGGTGAGCTGCTTGCATTACACACACCATAAGACCCACAAAGACAATAAACATTGCATTGATCTCCCGGAAATGAAGTAAACAAATTCCACTTCTCGGAGTCCTTAGACCATACCCATGCCTGGAACTGCTCTGATGTGCTCACCGCCGTTTTTACGATGATGGAAGCATCTTTAAAAGAATAGGTGAAGTAGTTCTCATTTTTTGTTTGTGACAAAACTCATATTGAGCAGGCCTCTCAGGCCACTCGTCCGACCGATGTAGCTTGAAGTCAGTTCAGGGACTAAGCTGTAGGAATCGCCTTTCCAGACGCCAGTTCCCCAGTATCTATCAGAGTTGTTGTGCAGCATATAAAATTGATTGGTTCCATCTTCTTCTATCTGAAGAGAAAAGGCTCCGGGAGCGGGATCTACCGAATTCCGCCATGAAATAAGGCGCTGGCGTAGTCCAGTGATCTTGTTCAATCCAATCCGGTTACCAGGCAGCCATGTATCAGTTGGGTAATTAAAGCTTTGCCAAATCACGGAGGACAAATTCGACACTTCTCTCAGAACAAGATTTCCAGTGTCGAGGAGGACTGCAAAAGTGGGATTTGAGGTTTTAGAGGTTGAATTGGATGACCAAGTTGGGATTTTGGTGTGGTTGATGAGGACTAGATTTCCATCTTGTTCTGATATTTTGAGCTGCGACGAAGCATCGGGAAGGGGTGTTTCTCTGTTGGCTACCCAAACGACGGTTTGTTTGGAGACTTTCTTGAACCAGATGCCAATATAGAAGTTTTGGGAGAGGCCTGGTGTGAAGAAACCCAATTCAAAGTTGCCATCTTTGGAGGTTATGGTGAGGTTTCCAGAGAGAGGTTGGGCTAGAGAGATCGTGTCAGCTGCCATGGAGACATGGGTCTTGAAAGTGAAGAAGAGGATAATAAGAAAAAAAGGAAGAAAGAAGAAAGGCCTGCTTGTGGTAACCATCTCTGCATGAAGAGGAAAAGCTCAGAGGCAAGGTATATGAACAAGAAGCAGAGATATTTTGCTTGGATTTAAATTCCGTTTTTCAGCTCCGAGGCGAGGAAAATTGACTTTTGTGATTTAATATCTTTCTGGCGGGCGTTATTTCGTTGTTAGGTAACGAATTTCTGGGTTTTTGTCGGATCCGGATTGCGTGTTCTCGATGGCGTTGGGAGGTACCGGGATTGTGCCGCTACAAGAGACGAGTACCGTCCAGTACGTGCTCGACTTGCCAACTTTCAAACTGATGCTCATACTGTCCTACTGGACGTTGCTACGTGAGCTCGAACATGATCTACATATCTTATCTATGCCTTCTATTTTATTTTTTAAGGTCATTCTACAGTAGAGCCCAAAAATGAGGCAGATCTAGATCTCAAGATGCCCACACGAAACAGTGTTTGATTGAATGCTCACCATTAAAAATTTCCTAAAGACTGCGAAAGTTTTTAGATCAAGCTCTTATTTGTGTTTTCTCTTTATCTAGGCCTGTGTGACTTAATTACCAGGTTGGATGGCAAATAAACATTACAATGGACCTAGGAAGTTTTAAATGATGGCACTCAATCACCACTATTTTCCTATGGTGTGCTCCAACTGATATTGAATCTGCTTCAATTCTGGGCTACTAAAATAATTATCCAAATGGGATGGATGGTGTGGATAAAACAAATACATCATAGTGAGGCCCACAGAGAACCGTCCCTGGGTGATTGGCAGTGTCAAAATGCAATCCTACCAGGTCCTAATACGACTATATTAGGTGGTGGTGGGGTGAGGTGACCTGTCAAACTTTGAAATCTGATAATAAGTTAAATCCAACCCTGATCTCTATCCAAGGACATGAATCTTATTAATTGAAATCTGATAATTAATAAGTTAAATCCAACCCTGATCTGGTACCCAAGGACATGAATTATATGCTGAACGTTTATATTTAATAATCATACATATATTTTATAATGCTGATTAAATTATATATGACTTGTCCAAGAAAATATATAAAATCTATAAACTATTCCAAATAACCTTAATTAAGAGAAGAATAAAGAATCCATACCCAATTAATCTTAATTGAAAATAGAAATAAATATCCAAATCCAAAATCACCATCAATCTTTTACTTATAATCTATATTAATGTTATAATAACTTTAAGAAAACTCCAGAAAGGGAAACATTCTTAAATATGAAATAAAAGTTAATTACTAATATACTTCTCACCGAAGGTATCTTCACTTATGCACTCTAGTGTAATCCTCAAAATAAAATTTTAAATTTCCAAAAGGATAACATCAAAGACTAATAAATAATTCTCATCAAAAGTTTTAAAAAGTCACCATAAACATTTTAAATAAAATGAATTTATTCAAAACGTAATAGCTTTTTATGAAAAGATGGAAAAGTAGAGACCAAAAAAATGAGATATTAATGCTAATGCGCATAGAATGAATTATGAATAAAAGTAGGATATGCAATGATCTACAATAATTGATACGGTTCAATCTTTTGAATACTAAGGCCAGTTTATATTAGTTGGTCAACACTATTGCCAAATATAATATCTAGCCTCACAGTGGTCTTTTGTAAGCCTGATAAGAGATCAATTCATAACTGGTCAGGCTGCCATCCTATCTAGCTTTACCGTACTTTTTGCAATCTCAATTATGCTCACCTATTTTGCCTTACAATAGGAGTTCCAAAAGATACTAATTGGGCTTTAGAGACTTTCAATCCAAGGATCTAGATCGTCGCATCTATTTATACTTTTAGGGATTTTTAACTTAGAAGACTATTGCTCCACCTATTTTTTGATGTTCTAAATATAATTCCAATGATACATGATTCCAATAATATATTTAAAAGATATTCCTAAAATATCTCATGATTGCTTTTTTACGATCAAATTCATAATATATGCGATGTACATAAATCATCAAACTAAAAAGGTTTTTTTTTTAAAAAAAAAATCTAATAATCAATAACGGTCTGCACATGATCAATGTTTCACGCTAATATGTAATATAGCTTATGAAATCTAGAAAATTAAATCTAAAACACTAAAATTCGCAGATTTTTTGAATATTTCTAATTTAACACGGAAAATTCTAAAAATAAACCTAAATCTTAATTTTCTTAAAATCACTTTATTAATCAAAAAAATCAATTGTGCAATTAATAAAAATCATCTAAAAGTCCAATTAAAGCATTTTAATAAAAAGGAAAACATATAAAGCATTAATTAAAAAGAAATCATTAAAAAACATTCTAATTAAAGACAATGAATAAATAAAATAATCAAATAAATAAACAACTTAAAATAATAATAATAAATGGGTAAGAGTACTCACTTTAATAAAAATATTATTCTCTCTCTCTCTCTCTCTCTCTCTCTCTCTCTCTCTCTCTCTCTAATAATATATTTAAAAGATATTACCAAAATATCTACGATTGCTATTTTCTGGTCGAATTCATAATAATCAAATTAAAAAGTTTTAAAAAATTTTAATCGTCATAAACAATCCACACATGATCTACGTTTCTTGCTAATATGTAATATAGTTTATGAAATCTAGAAAATTACATTTTAAACCCTACAACTCTCAGAATTTTATAATAATTCTAATTTAAAATTGAAATTTCTAAAAATAAAGCTAAATCTTAATTTTCATAATATCACTTTATTAAATTAAAAAACCAATTGTGCAATTAATAACAGTCGAAATTTAAAAGTCCAATTAAAGCATTTTAATTGAAAGGAAAACACATAAAGCATTAATTACAAAATGCATTAAAAAGAAATAATTAAAAACATGGTAATTAAATAAATAAATAAACAAAAAAATTAAAAAAAAAAAAATAAATAAACATTGGTGAGAGTACTGACTTTAATAAAAACATGGTTGAAAAGGGTTCTAAGGCCTGAATTTGAGATCGCCACTTGGCAGAATCTTATCAGTTGGATTATGTGGCATGGATTGCAATTTGGGCAAAAAGGAAGAATCAAGTAGTCTTTTCCTTTGCCACATGCTTATGGGTGAACTAGAGCAACCCCACATGCCATGCACCTTCTCCTACCAAAGTAGGAGAGCCATCATGTGGCGGATGACACCTTGGGCTCTACCCACCACTTGGAAGCGTGCCAAAATTTGCAAGGGTGTTGTCACCATGCCACTTAACCTCTCTGCGATATTTAAAGAGATTCTATGTTGGAGCAGCACCCTAAGTACCACAAAGATCATGAATTGGCCCCAAATTTTGCAGGGGTGCTTTTGGGGTGGTATTTACTCTCTGATTGACTCGGATTTATTTTATTGTGGTCCTAAGTATTAACGGATCTTGGTTTAGGCTAGAACTGGGCTTCGACCAGGAATGGACTTGGGCTTAGTTTTGGCCTGATTGAGTTGACAAGGTTGACTAGGTTAACCGGATTTGCTTGGTTTCATCAAGTTTGACTGAGTTAAAGGGTAGACTAGGTTGGCCGAATTCGATTGGGTTGCTCGGATCAACTTATCGGCCCTATTTGAGGTGTTTACAATTTATCGCTATGGGTCCTGCACGAAAGATGCCCACCTTGTTTTTCACTAGCACTAGACTGGGTGGGTCCCACGCTCTATTGGACAACGCATTTCACGCCAATTTTTACCAGTTACCTTGTTACTTTCCATCGGCTGCAATTTGGCTGGTAACCCCAGCACTTGACAGGTAGCTGGTGTCCTCACTTGATGTATGTGTTTTTATCATCCATTCATCTTGCTAACTCGTTTTAGCATGAGCCCAAAAATAAACTAATCCAATGCTCAAGTGGACCACAACACAGAAACAGTGGGGATTGAAAGGTTACCATTGAAAACTCCGTGGAGACCACAAAATTAGGCCCCCAGGAAGTTTAGGATTAAGCTTATATATATTTGTGTCTTTAAGTTTAGGATCAAGTTGATATTTGTGTCTTTCCTTCATCGAGGCCTGTGTGACTCATGAACAGATTTACGTGACCGATAAACATTACTATGGGCCTAAGGAAGGTTTCAACAGTGGACGTCATTATCGGCATTGTTTTTTGTGGTATGGTGCACTTGAGCTTTACATATGCCCCAATTTTGAGCTCATGCTGTAAAATGAACTAGAAAAATGGATAGACAATGCCGATGAAACAAATACATCATGGTCTTTTAATATGGTGAAGTTATATCGGCGTCACTCTCATGTATGCTTTATATCCACGCTATCTATCTATTTGGTGAGACATTTTCAGGGCATGAGCCCATCAAAGGCGGCATATCTGAAGCTAGTTAACCACATACACTAGTGGGGATTGAAGGCGTATAAGTTTTGGATGGCTGATATTTGTATTTTCATTTGATCAATGTCTTTGTGACATTATTAACATGTTGGATGACAAATATGGGCATTAGGAAGGTTTCAGCGGTGGCATCATTGTTGTAACTGTTTTCTGTGGTGTGGTCCACTTGAGTTTTGGATCTGCTTTATTATTGGGATGGTACCTTAAAATGATCTTGCAAAATGAGTGGACGGTATAGATATAACACATACATCATGATGGATACAACTTTGCTACATCAACGACCGATGGAGGTCGGAGAAGTCCGCCCCCAACCCACAGTCCACGTCAATCGTCATTTTTTGAGTGCGGATCCTCTGCCTCCCGGAGGCAGGAACTCTCTGCCTCCAGCGTTTTCATTGGTCAACGTCCCTCTAAGTGCCACCTCATCAATTTTTTAAATATACTAGAAAAAGTACATTTAATAAAAACTATAACGGCAAGTAGGCTGAGTGACTCAAGACAGTAAGCGTAATGAGTAAAGTCTGTGGAGCCCATCGTCATTGTCATTGGTGCATTATATCAACTCCATCCATCTCTTTTATCATCTAATTTTAGGGTTTTACAACAAAAATTAATCATATCCAAAGATCAAGTGGACCACACCACCTGAAACAGTGTGAATTGAATTCTACGGTTGAAAAGTTTTTGGGGCCCACGTACGGAAGTTTTGTATCAAGGTGATATTTGTTTTTTCCATTCATCCATGTCTTTGTGATCGTATGAACAGTTTGGATGAAAAATAAAAATCATTGGGGGCTTAGAAACACTTCAATGGTGAAAATCAATACTTTCACTGTTTCCTTTGGTATGGTCTACTTGAGCTTTTGATATACTTCAGTTTTGGGCTCAACTCCTAAAATGATCTGAAAAAATGGATGGACGGCGTGGATAAACTACATGAATTCACAGTGGGCCCAATAGAGTTTACTCAGTACAACAATCCGATTTCGCGGATTTCTTGCCAAAGCCTTTTGCAGCAAGATCCTGCGCAAGGATTCTAGGTGGGCCCACTGCGACGTTTGTGATAAATCCAACCCGCTCATCCATTTTTAGATATCATTTTAGGACATCATACCAAAACTAATGAATATACAAAACTCAAATGGGCCACACGAGAGGAAACAGTGGGGATTTAGTGTCCACCGTTGAAATATTTATATGGCTACAAAAGTTTTGCATCAGTCTAATATTTTGGTGTTTTCGCTTCATCCTAGTAAAAACGACCTTATAAATAGTTTGGATGGCATATAAACATCAAGAGGCCCAAGAAGTTTTCAAACGGTAGGAATTTCTTTCTCCATCGTTTCATCTTGTATGGCCCAGTTGAGTTTTTGATCATTCTAATTTTTGGTTACATGTCTTAAAATGAGCTCTAAAAATGGATGAATGGATTGGCATTCTTATAAACATTACGGTGGACCCTACCATACATCCCAGTGCTGGAACTTCATGCAAAAGGCTTTCCCCAGTGAATCCGCGTCCACAGTTTCCATTGGAGACGTATTGGCTACTCCCCTGCCACTTGGTGTTATGTGGGCCCACCATGATGTATGTGTTTCATCCATGCCGTCCATCTATTTTTTTAGATCATTTTATGGTTTGAGACAAAAATGAGGTATAACCCAATCTCAAGTGGACCACATTATATGAAACAGTGTTGAATGAACGTTGACCATTAAAAACTTTTTGGGGACCATAAAAGTTTTGGATCAAGCTGATCTTTGTTTTTTCCCTTCACCTGGGTCTTTATGACCAAACCAACAGATTGGATGTCAAATAAACAATACGGTGGGCCTTAGGAGGACTTTAATGATGGATATCCAATCACCATTGCTTTCCCATGGTGTGGTCCATATGAGATTTACATCCCTCTCATTTTTGGGATCAACCCCTAAAATTATATGTAAAAATAGATTAACGGAATGGATGAAACACATACATCATGGTGGGGAAGTGATGTCACCCATTTATATGGGTCCCACTATGATGTATGTTTTGTATCCACACCGTCCATCCATTTGGAGAGATCATTTTAGGGCATGAGCTAGATCTAAAACTCGAGTGAACCCCACCACAAAAAATTGTGGAGAGAGTCATGCCCACAATTTATTACGACTGAATCCAATTCAAACTTCGTCACTATGTCCAGTGAACTTCATCACTTTATACTGCAACCCCGTTACTTTGTCTACTGAACCCCGTCACTTTGTATTGCAACCTCGTCACTTTGTCTACTGAACTCCGTCACTTTGTACTGCAACATCGTCACTTTGTCTAATGTACCCCGTCACTTTATGTTATAACCTCGTCACTTTGTCTATTGTACCCCATCACTTTGTGCTGTTATCTCATTACTTTGTCTAGTGAACCCCGTCACTTTGTCTACTGAACCCCATCACTTTGTACTGCAACATCGTCACTTTGTCTACTGTACCCGTCACTTTGTTTACCAAACCCCATCATTTTGTACTGCAACATCGTCACTTTGTCTACTGTACCCAGTCACTTTGTGCTGCAACCTTGTCACTTGTCTACTTTACCTCGTCACTTTGTAAAGTACCCCGTCACTTTGTGATGGGGTTTTACTAGACAAAGTGATGGGGTTGAATAGGGTTACTGGACAAAGCGATGGGGTTAAGTATGGTTACTGGACAAAGTGACGGGGTATAGTAGACAAAGTGACGAGGTTGTAGAACAAAGTGACTGGGTACAGTAGACAAAGTGATGATGTTGCAGTACAAAGTGATGGGGTTCAGTAGATAAAGTGACGGGGTTGCAGTACAAAGTAACGGGGTTCACTGGACAATGACGAGGTTCACTAGACAGTGACGAGGTTGCAGTATAAAGTGACAGGGTTCACTAGACAAAGTGACGGGGTTGTAGTACAAAGTGACGGGGTTGCAGTACAAAGTAACGTGGTACAATAGACAAAGTGATGAGGTTGCAGTATAAAGTGATGGGGTTCAGTAGACAAAGTGACGAGGTTGCAATACAAAGTGACGGGGTTCACTAGACAAAGTGACGAGATTGCAGCACAAAGTGACGGGGTACAGTAGACAAAGTGACGAGGTTGTAGCATAAAGCGACGGGGTACAATAGACAAAGTGACAATGTTGCAGTACAAAGTGACGGAGTTCAGTAGACAAAGTGACGGGGTTGCAGTACAAAGTGACGGGGTTCACTAGACAAAGTGACGGGGTTGCAGTACAAAGTGACGGGGTTCAACAGACAAAGTGACTGGGTTGCAGTACAAAGTGACGGGGTTCAACAGACAAAGTGACGGGGTTGTAGTACAAAGTGACGGGGTTCAACAGACAAAGTGACGGGGTTGTAGTACAAAGTGACGAAGTTCACTAGATAAAGTGATGAAGTTGCAGTACAAAGTAACGGGGTTCAGTAGACAAAGTGACGGGGTTGCAGTACAAAGTGATGGGGTTCAGTAGACAAAGTGAAGAAGTTTGAATTGGATTCAGTCGTAATAAATGGTGGGCGTGACTCTCTCCACTGTTTTCTGTGGTGGGGTCCACTCGAGTTTTGGAACTGATTCATTCTTTGGCTCATGCCCCCAAATGGATGGATACAAAACATACATCATAGTGGGACCCATATAAATGGGTGACATCACTTCCCCACCATGATGTATGTGTTTCATCCATTCCGTTAATCTATTTTTACATATAATTTTAGGGGTTGATCCCAAAAATGAGAGGGACATAAATCTCATATGGACCACACCACAGGAAAACAATGGTGATTGGATACCCATCATTAAAGTCCTCCTAAGGCCCATCGTACTGTTTATTTGACATCCAATCTGTTGGTTTGGTCATAAAGACCCAGGTGAAGAGAAAAATCAAAGATCAGCTTGATCCAAAACTTTTATGGTCCCCAAAAAGTTTTTAATGGTCAACGTTCATTCAACACTGTTTCATGTAATGTGGTCCACTTGAGATTGGGTTATACCTCAATTTTTGTCTCAGACCATAAAATGATCTAGAAAATAGATGGACGGCATGGATGAAACACACATCATGGTGGGACCACATAGCACCAAGTGGCAGGGGAGTAGCCAATACATTTCCAATGGAAACCGTGGACGCGGATTCACTGGAGAAAGCGTTTTGCATGAAGTTCCAGTGTTGGATGTATGGTGGTGTCCACCGTAATGTTTATAAGAATTCTAATCCATTCATCCATTTTTAGATCTCATTTTAAGACATGTGACCAAAAATTAGGATGATCAAAAACTCAACTAGGCTATACAAGATGAAACAGTGGAGAAAGAAATTCCTACCGTTGAAACCTTCCTGGGCCTCTTGATGTTTATATGCCATCCAAACTGTTTATAAGGTCATTTTTACTAGGATGAAGTGAAAACACCAAAATATTAGACCGATGCAAAACTTTTGTGGCCATATACATATTTCAACGGTGGACACTAAATCCCCAATGTTTCCTCTAGTGTGGCCCATTTGAGTTTTGTATATTCATTAGTTCTGGTATAATGTCCTAAAATGATATTTAAAAATGGATGAACGGGTTGGATTTATCACAAATGTCACAGTGGGCCCATCTGGAATCCTTGCGCAGGATCTTACTGCAAAAGGCTTTGGCAGAAATCCGCGTCTAAAACGTGAAATCGGATTGCTTATCGAGTCTTATTGTACTAAGTAAAATCTATTGGGCCTACTGTGAATTCATGTGGTTTATCCATGCCGTCCATCCATTTTTTCATATCATTTTAGGAGTTGAGCCTAAAACTGAAGTATATCAAAAGCTCGAGTTGGCCATTCCAAGGGAAACAGTGGAAGTATTGATTTTCACCATTGAAGTGTTTCTAAGCCTCCCGTGATTTTTATTTTTCATCGAAACTGTTCATAAGATCACAAAGTCATGGATGAATGGAAAAAACAAATACCATCTTGATATTTAACTTCCGTGGGCCTCAAAAACTTTTCAACAGTAGAATTCAATTTACACTGTTTCAGGTGGTGTGGTCCACTTGATCTTGCAGATATGATTATTTTTTGCTGTAAAACCCTAAAATTAGATGATAAAAGAGATGGATGGAGTTGATACAATGCACTAATGACAGTAATGGTGGGCTTACCGTACTGAGGTACTCAGCGCGCAAACTGCTTCTATTATAATTTTTATTAAATGTATTTTTTAATATATTTAAAAAAATTAATGACGTGGCACTTACAATGACGATGACCAATGAAAACGCTGGAGGCAGGGAGTTCCTGCCACTGGGAGGCAGAGGATCCGCACTCTCATTTTTTTTCGTTTTCCCGGCATTTTCTCTCAAAAAACTTTGCGCGCCTTATTTTACACGCACGATTACTCCGGCGGTGGTTCCAGAAGACTCTCGTATGCTGGCTGCTGTAAGATTGATGACCCTTGATGCCACATCTGCAAAATGATCACACGTATAAGTTCTGCAGAATTTGTGAATAGGGCCCACCCTAAGCATTTAGTGGGCCAGATGATCAGTTTGGTCCACCCATCAACAGCTCCATGGTTTATTAAAAATTATAACCAACGGCTCATATTTAACGTGAGCATGTGGCTTTATCTGATGCGCAGACTGAAAGAATGTTCAAAACATAGCAATGTTGATGTGGCCTGCCAGATGAATGGCCCAGCTTTTGTTTTCGTTTTCCATATTTTGGGCGAAGCCCCGTGTCTGTCTCATGCGAGCGAGTAGAGTTGGCGTGTAAATAAATAGTTAAGAGGAAATGTACGTCCATATTAAATGAAGAAAAGACATGATTGGATGCTTAGAATCTTCAAATTGGTGAATTTTTTTGCCATGGTCCATCCCTGATGGGAAACGGATTGGCTACTCCCCCTGACACCAGCCCCGGGGCTGATGGTCGGTGCTCTGTGGGCCCCACCATGATGTATTTGTTTCATCAATTCCGTTCATCCATTTTTAAAGATCATTTTATGCTTGATACTAAAAATTAGAGGTATATATATCTCAGGTGGACCACACCACATGAAAACAATAGTGGTTGGATATCCATCATTAAAATCATCCTAAGGCCCACTATACTGTTTATTTGACATCTAATATGTTGATCAGGTCATACAGGCCCAGATGAAGGGAAATAACAAAAATCATCTTGATCCAAAACTTTTATGGCCACAAAATGTTTTTTAATGGTCGACGCTCATTCAACACTCTTTTATGTAATGTGGTCCACTTAAGATTGGGATATACCTCATTTTTTGTCTAATATCGTAAAATGATCCTTCAAAATAGATGGACGGCATGGATGAAACACATACATCATGGTGGGTCCCACGGAGCACCGACCACGAGCCATTGGCTGGTGTCAGGGGAGTAGCCAATCCGCGTCCTCCATGATGGGGGACATTAAATCAATGCATAGGACAAACAAATTGATGAGCCCTACATGCACTCGTTAGGTACCAAATAGGGAACTTTCACCCTCTTACAATACATACGATCACTTCAAATTCTGAGAATAGTGATTATTAGAAAGAAGATAAATAACTTTTGCACTGAGGTGAATGCATTTTTACATGTAGATAAATCAATTATAGAATATGATTACTGGTAAATGACGGGTCGAAGAATCAAACCTTTTCACTTTTGTTTTTCTAATCTGCAAAAATTTTTAGTAAAACACATTAAAATTGATTGAAATAATCTCGAAATAAGGCTTTCACTTTTATTTTCCATATCAATTAAACTGCAAAAGCTTTCCAACTACTGGAAGTTGGATAAAAACTAAAATGAGAAATGATCACACACCAATGCAACAAAAAAAAAAAAAAAAAAAAAGCATAGCCAAACGAAACCACACTAATTTAGATTACTAAACCATCTGGTACTGTTTATTGAATGTGAAAGCTGACCATTTTTCTTTTTCGGTGATTTAGATTACTAAATCATCAGTATGATCTCTGGTAATCTAGTCCTACTTCCAGTTGAGAGGTTATCGTCTCGTCATTGTCTGCAAGATTTTGAAGAAATCTCGGAATCGGTGGCACGCTCACCTCTAAAACACCCTCCAGAATTTGAACAACCTGACCCATCGACGGTCGAGACTCCTCGTTCTCTTGAATACACCAACAAGCAACTCTGCAAGCTCTGTTGAGTTCTTCCATGTCAGTAATACCCTCCAATCTGTGGTCTAATAAGCAGAGGACATCACCTTCTTTGATCTTGCCTGCTGCCCAAAGAGGGAAATACCTAGCCTCAGAAATTTTACATTGCATCGTGTTTCTATTGCCTGATACAAGTTCGAAAATCATCATTCCGTAGCTGTAAACATCAGCTTTTGCTGTTATAGCTACCCCATGAAGCCATTCTGGTGCAAGATACCCTATGGTTCCTCTCATGCTTGTAAGTACTCGGCTGAAATCCCTGCCAACAAGCTTCGCCATGCCAAAATCCGCCACCTTGGGACAAAATGCAACATCCAAAAGTATGTTTGCAGGCTTTATGTCGCAATGTATTATGCATTCTCTGCATTTTTCATGGAGATAAGCTAATCCTTTGGCAGTTCCAAGTGCAATTTGATACCGTGTCTTCCAGTCTAAGATGTCGGATTTCTTCCCAAACAGGTGAGAATCTAAAGACCCGTTCGGCATGAGATCATAAACCAGCAACCTTTTACTCCCTTCAGAGCAGAACCCATGAAGGCGAACCAGATTAATGTGTTGGATCATACCAATCGTGCTCACTTCTGACCGGAACTCCTTCTCCCCTTGTCTTACGCCTTCCAGTTTCTTCACAGCTACAACAGAAGAATCAGGCAAAGTCCCTTTGAAAACAGAACCGAAGCTTCCTCCTCCTAACTTCTCTGCGAAATCATTGGTTGCACTTCGTAAATCTGTATACCTGAATGCAACCAAAGAACCAGTAACTGCTGTTGATGCTCGACTCAGTAATTTCCTTCGGCATCTCCAAATTATCACCAAAACAATGACAAAAAATGCTACCATCCCAATGCTACTGCCTACAATAACCCCAGCAGCCACTCCCTTACTAGTTCTACGAGATGCTGCAACACGGAGATAAAGATCTCTTCCTTTAACACCAGTGTCGGATAGTTGTTGAAGATTCAACAGATCTCCATTCCATATAAAACAACCACTACTGTTGTAGGCATAAGCAGTACAAGAACAGTCATCGAAGCAAGCTAGTTCACATTCTTCAGCTCTCCCTACTGTTAAGGATTGCGGATTTACAGGCAATTGCATGTTGCGTATTGGAAGAAACACATCATTTTCTCCGCCAATGGATCTGTTATCACTGCATTGCAAATTGGTCTCCCTTAAACACCCGCTGCTCCGGTCACCCAACTCCCAATCTTTCTTAGAGAGTGGGCGGAAACCTTGCAAACATGTACAGAAGGGTGAGCTGCTTGCATTACACACACCATAAGACCCACAAAGACCATAAACATTGCATTGATCTGCCGGATATGTAGTAAACAAATTCCACTTCTCGGTGCCCTTAGACCATACGTTTGCCTGGAACTGCCCTGATATGGTCATCGCCGCATATACGAGGATGGAAGCATCTTTAAAAGAATAGGTGTAGTAGTTCTCATTTTCGTTTGTGACATAACTCATATTGATCAGGCTACTCAGGCCACTCGTCTGATTGATGTTGCGTGAAGCCGTTTCAGGCATTAAGCTGAAGGAATAGCCGTTCCAGAGGCCAGTTCTCCAGTATCTATCAGTGTTGTTGTGCAGCATATAAAATTGATTGGTTCCATCTTCTTCTATCTGAAGAGAAAAGGCTCCGGGAGCGGGATCTTCCGAATTCCGCCATGAAATAAGGCGCTGGCGTAGTCCAGTGATCTTGTTCAATCCAAGCCGGTTACCAGGCAGCCATGTATCAGTTGGGTAATCAAAGCTTTGCCAAATCACGGAGGATGAATTCGAAACTTCTCTCAGAACAAGATTTCCATTGTCGAGAAGGACTGCAAAAGTGGGATTTGAGGTTTTAGCGGTTGAATTGGATGACCAAGTTGGGATTTTGGTGTGGTTGATGAGGACTAGATTTCCATCTTGTTCTGATATTTTTAGCTGCGACGAAGCATCAGGGAGGGGTGTTTCTCTGTTGGCTACCCAAACGACGGTTTGTGGGGAGATTTTCTTGAACCAGATGCCAATATAGTAGTTTTGGGAGAGGCCTGGTGTGAAGAAACCTAATTCAAAGTAGCCACCTTTGGAGGTTATGGTGAGGTTTCCAGAGAGAGGTTGGGCTAGAGAGAGTGTGTCAGCTGCCATGGAGACATGGGTCTTGAAAATGAAGAAGAGGATAATAAGAAAAAAAGGAGGAAAGAAGAAAGGCCTGCTTGTGGTAACCATCTCTGCATGAAGAGGAAAAGCTCAGAGGCAAGGTATATGAACAAGAAGCAGAGGGGCTCATGTAATTTTGATATCTTTTGAGTCGTTCGTACAACTCGGGGCTTGAGGAGCGTCAGCGCTCGTCTTCGCTCGACACGACGCAGATTGCGTCCTATCCCCGCCCGGACGGCACGACAGGACGCGGATTGCGTCCTACCCCTCCGGGCGGGCAGGTCTCTGTGTGGCCCACAGTGTTGTAAGTGTTTTATCCACGCTGTTAATCGCTTTTATCCGACCATTTTATTATATGATTTGAAAAATGAGTAGGTTCAACTTTTAATTGAACCACAAAGTGGGGATTGAAATTCCACCATTAAAAAGATCTTGAGAGCTGGAGAAGTTTCGCATCAAGCTTATATTGGTGTTTTCACTTCATACACGTCTACTTGACCTTATTAATAGGTTAGATGGTAAAAACACATCACAGTGGCCCTTAGAAAGGTTTCAACGGTGGTTGTCATCATCACTGAAGCTTCCTTTGGTGTGGTCCACTGGAGCTGTGGTTAGAACTTATTTTTCAAATCATATAATTAAATCACTTTTATCAGACCGTTAACCTGCCTCATTTTTCAAATCATATAATAAAGTCACTTTAAATGGTCTGAAAAATGAGTAGGTTGGGATTGCAGGCCTCATTTTTAGAACTTACTCATTTGAGTAAAATGGTCTGATAAAAGTGATTAACCTGCCTCATTTTATTATATCACTGCCCACTTCACACCATGGGCTCCATTACTTTCATTAGGGCGTGTTTGGATCGCAGGCCCAGTATGTACAGGATTGTTTTGCAGGCCCAGTACGTACAGGATTGTTTTGTTTTAAAATATTACATTAACGTATGTTTGAATCGGATTTGAAATCCGATATACACTCGCCGTCCTAAGTACGCCTCCAAACAGAAACAGATGGGCACACGTCACTGCATATGCGTCTCCTCATATCGGGCAGTGCAACCGACTTCATTGCGTTGCAAACTAGCTGGGAAGAAAAAAATCCCCTTTCCTATGGTATCTTGAGAGACCATTGCGCGAGTGTATATCTGCTTCTCTCTTCTCCGTTCGTCTGTCATTCTTCGAAAGAGGAGGTCGTGCCTCTCCGTTTGAATCTAGGACGTCAGCCGGGATGTACGCCCGTCCATCTTTGGCGCAGACGAAGATGCAATGAACTGTTGTATTGCTTCATCGTGATAAAAATCAGTGTGATTCTCCCGTATACACATCATTCTACAACCTGGATAAGAGCAGGTAATGTATTTTCCATCGTTTGCAGTATCTCAAGTATAGTCCGATCACTGTTTTCACATGACAGCATGCATTCTATGTCTTCTAGATATACATTCTCTCCATGCACCTTCTTCATGAGCTCAACTTGGAAGAGAATGGGGTTGATACAGAAGGAGGGATTATGCATGCCATTTTCAAGATGATTATTGGAGTGATGCTCATATACGCAGTGATATCTTGGTTTGTTTCCTCGCTTTAATGATAATATATGGAAAAATTGCTTCACTGGATGACTGGGGCATAGAACACATGATCGTTCGGACTCAGAAAAAGCCTTTTTGGGTTTAACTTATTCATAACTTCTTCTTTTTTTTGTAATGTTTTCTTTTAGTTTAAGGAAGTACGTAATTAGGTATTTGTAGTAAAAATGTATTACATTTCTGTTATCTATTATTAGGTTATTATTGTTTGTTTTTGGGTTATCTATGTGTTGTAAACCGCAAGGAAATTAGTCGGTTGTCTTTGGCCTACACCTTGACATATGTGCTATAACCACTGATCTTCGTGTGTACGAGAAAGCCCAGATGAAGGATTCATATGAGATTCAGCTTGATCCAGATGTTTTGTCGACCCCAGCATGTTATATACGGTGTGGATTTATTGCGCACAACATCTTGGACAGTTTGAATGAAAGACATGCATCGTGTTGGTGCCCCCCACTGACCTACATTTGACACCATCCATTAAGTGGTGTCAAGTTTTAGTAGCCAATCCGTGGTCCATAACAAGTAACACATGTGGTCTGTGCAATTAACTTTTCGCACTAGGGAATCCATTCCTTGAACAAACATTGAATTGGGTATATCCGCTGTATAGATATCCAAGGTCACTCCATACCAAACATTCTACTGATCTATGATAATACTCATGAATACAGTGTACAATGTCCAAAGTATACGCGTTGTACAGTATTACATCGCAATACAATACTATACGTGAATCCAAACACGCCTGCAGGTAAATCCAAAAATCAGGTGGCTATACTGCTGTTTTACACTTAAGCTGACATCATCATATTCCACTGCTAGAAAATTGATAAGTGACACTACCGTCATGTAGAAAAATAGGTGAGATTCGATTCTTGCAATCAATATAATTGACAGAAGAAAATCATGAGAAACAGAGATAGCCATTGCCTGGGGACATGTGTCAAACAGCCAAGAGGGGCGAGAGCACGCTTACGTCATGTAAAAGTGTGGTAAATTGTGAAACATTATAGTTTACGCAATAGCTTGAAAGAGTGCACACAATAAAATGAACAGTTGTTGGTGATATGCTCTAAAACACATGGCCGAAAGTGATTAGCTATGCTTAGCTAACGACTGGCTGAAAATACGAAATTGTTAGAAGTTGCCTTTAAGATAGAAGCATAATTGGTATTATTTGTTGATTAGCAAATTAATTGTAATATCATAAAATAATGATTTCGACTGCAATTCTCTAGCAACTATCTTATGTACCTATAAATAGAGCAATAAATGAAGGACTTCGCACACGCCAATTCAAAACAAATTTCTTATACAATGTAAAGCATGACCCCATCCCTTGTGGATGCCTTAGTTTAATTTAGTTTCGATCTAGCTCCTCCAATGCTAGCCAGTGCAATGCAGTGGAAAAAGTAGGACCGATTAAATTACTTATCCCCCCATTTTACGTCCATAATTTACGTGCATTGGATCCCCAAGCTTCAAATAAAAGGCCAACAAGACTTTCTTGTACACATATGCATAGATATTACATCAGTTGTCTTCCTATGAAGTTCAACTATGCAACAACCAAATAATTATTCAACCATGATAGTTTTGTTTACAAAGTCTAGTTAACAAACGGACAGTCAAATCACGGCAATATCACCTACGAAGTGAGGTCCCAAGTGATGAATAGATAGTTATTTTGTCCGTGGCTACCTTGCATACGAAGTTTGGTTCCAAATGATGAACAAACTATCACCCCCACCAATCATCTCACCTACAAACAATTGTTCTAGGTGATGAAGGCATTGTCATCTGACCACAACCATATTTCTTACAAAGCACAGTTGTGTGACAAAAAAACTGTCGAAGATACGCCTAACATTAGACATCTTGCCTACAAGGCCCAATTCACACTAAGCAATGAATAAACAACCATCTCATAAACCATGATCATCTAACCTACAAAGTCTAGTCAAGTGTTAAATAGATTATCGTTGTTAACGATTATCTTCCCTATGAAGCTCAACTAAGATGAACAAATAGTCATGCCCCGATGACCATCTTGCTTATGAAGCCAGTATCTTACTGAGTAACAAGCATAGTGTCATTAGTTATCTCTTTCCCTTTTTGTTTTTATTTATTCTTATGCCGATTGTAGACATTTATTCAATATTAATAGAATACTTTCAGCTTGAGACCATTTCTCTTTTTTCAATGTTGTCATATCATTTTACTATACAAGCTATCACATGTCTAATTGAAAGTTCTTTAATTATAAAGGTAAAAAGAACTCATCAAAAGGATAAATCATCCCCCTCACAAATCACTTAATATATTTTTTTCTATCAATGGTTAAATATACGACTTAATTTGTACGAAACTTGGTATCTAAGTCTATTTAGCACTTGGGGTCACTGTTGTATTAATTTGATTTAAGCCGCATTTGGCTTTAGCATGCCCGACATGTACACATTACATGAATGAGTGATTTAAGCCTTACTACAACATGAAACAGTTAGATGGGAAAGCCCCACCTTCCCAATGTCCACCATAATATGTATATTGATGGTTTTTTTTGACCTGTCGTCGATCGGTCGAAGGCTGGTCTTGACCAGTCGTAGGAGTCGAGCCGTGGCACGACTCAAAGTCCAGCGACTTTGGACTATTTTTCTCCGGGGTGCTCGACCGGTCGTGCGAGGTGCTCGACTTGTCGTGCGTGGCTCTCGACCAGTCGTAGGTTAGTCACGACCAGTCGTAGTTACGCAGATTCGTTCCGTGATTTTGCGAGAATTTCGTGTGGCAAGTCCTTTCTCAACTGGGATGCGGAAATGAGTTTCCTAAAACCTTTAATAGGAAGTACCTAGGGCTTTCTAGGTACGACAAGAGAGTTTCCTAAAGCTTTACAAGGGATTTGCTAAAGGGTTTAGGGCTATCAAAGGTGAGAGAGAGAGGAAGCTTATAGAAGAGAGATTATGCTCGTGGAGGTTATTTACTGTGCAATCTATATCTCACTGCTTCTATGTCCTCATAATCGGTGAGATCTCTCCATTTTTCTTTGTTTCTCTCATTGTTTATCCACTCCTGCGTGAGTGAAGAAGTTTGTAACGTTCTACTTCATAGTGGATTGTTGATCTGGACGAGGTCCCATGGTTTTTACCTCTTTGAGGGTTTTCCACGTAAAAATCTTTTGTGTGGTGTGTGATTGATGCATTGATTATTTTCATTACTTTATTATCCATAATTCTGGTTTGTTGTAGAGGGCTAGATCCTAAGGTTTTGTGCAAGGCCCCCAACAAAGTAGTATCAAAGCTAAGTTCATTGAACGAATAAGATCAGTTTTGAATTATGAAAGGTGGCTCATCAAGGATGATCAGCGTCAAAGGTTCTAACTGGACCATGTGGAAGGCTAAGATGGAGGACTTGCTTTATTGCAAGGACCTATATTCTCCAATTTTAGGCATATCAGCAAAATCCAAGGATATGACTGATGATGATTGGAAGAAGATGGACCGAAAGGCGGTGGGGTTTATTAGACAATGGTTGGATGATTCTGTGTTCCACCATGCATGTGTCTACAGAAACCTCAGTCGCTAGCCTATGGCTGAAATTACAAGGGTTGTATGAGAGGAAGACAGCCGGTAATAAGATTTTTATGATAAGGCGACTTATGAATCTCAAGTTCAAAGATGGTGGTTCTGTGGCCGAGCACAAGAATGAGGTCAGTAGTATAGTGAACCAACTCTCCTCTATGAAGATGGTTTTGGAAGATGAATTGCAGGCTTTACTATCGCTTAGTTCATTGCCTGACAGTTGGGAGACATTGGTGGTGTCTCTAAGTAACTCCGCGTCAGACGGAAAGATATCCATGGAACAGGTAACCAGTTGTCTCTTCAATGAGGAGACAAGGAGGAAGTCTCAGGGGTCTACTCGGCAAGAGGCTCTTGTGACACAAGAACGGGGGAGAGGAAATAACAGGAAGGGCGGGAAGGCCCAAGATAAATCAAGAGGCAAGTCGAGTAATAGAAAGGATGTTGATTGCTGGAATTGTATTAAGAAGGGCCATTACTAGCATGAATGTCGTGGTACGAAAAATAACAAGAAAGGAAAAGGGAAGGAAGATGAATCAGATTCGACTGCGGTCACTTCAGATGACGACGTTGTAATTATTCTTTCTACAGATCATGATGTATGTCTCATGGCTACGAGTCAGGGCATCGACTGGGTGATAGACTCGGGAGCTTCTTTTCATGCGACTCCACGCAGAGACTTCTTCACAAGCTACAAGTCAGGTGACTATGGGACTGTGAAGATGGGAAATTCTGGCATATCAAAAATTGTGGGAGTCGGTGATATTTGTGTGAAGACCGATGTGGGCTACACATTGGTTCTCAGGGATGTGAGGCATATCCCAGACCTTCGCCTCAACTTGATGTCGACAGGAAGGTTGGATGATGATGCTATGAAAGTCGGTTTACTGGTGGGCGATGGAAGATCATCAATGGTTCATTGATCGTGACCAGAGGAAAGAAGTGTTGCACCCTTTACAAGGCAAGTGTCAGTATGTGTAAGGGTGGGTTGAACGCAGTAGAAGATTCAACTATTGACATATGACACAGGCGTCCAGGCCACATGAGTGAAAAAGGGCTTCAGCTACTAGAGAGGAAGCGGCTCCTTCCAGACGTGACAGGTACACCTCTCAAAACCTGTCTTGATTGTTTATCAGGAAAACAACATAGAGTTTCATTTATTAAATCTGCTTCTCATGTTAATAAAGTGCATGCATTAGATTTGATTTATTCTGATATTTTTGGTCCTATGAGGACAAAAACCTTGGGTGGAGCATTGTATTTTGTTACTTTTATAGATGATGCATTTAGGAGTGTTTGGGTTTATGCTTTGAAATCCAAGGATGAGGTCTTTGGTGTGTTTAAATTATTTCATGTTATGGTCGAGAGAGAGACAGGTAGATCATTGAAGTGCATCCGCACTGACAATGGTAGTGAATACATTGGCGACTTTCATGAGTACTGCAAGTCCCTGGGTATACGGTATGAACAGATGGTTCCCAAGACCCCCCAACATAATGGTGTATTTGAGCGAATGAACCGCACCATTGTTGAGAGAATCAGATGTAAGTTATCCCATGAGAAGTTGCCCAAAACGCTCTAGGGAGAAGTAATGCACACAGTGGTGTATTTGATAAACAGGTCTCCATCAGCCCCGTTGAATGGAGAAGTACCTGAGAAAGTGTGGACTGGACAGGATCCATCGTACAATCATCTCAGGGTGTTTGGATGCAAGGCATCCGTTCACGTACCAAAGAACGAGAGGTCCAAGCTCGATATGAAGATCAGACAGTGTATGTTCTTAGGGTACGGTGATGAAAAGTTTGGTTACAGATTGTGGGATCCGACTGAGAGGAAGCTCGTTAGGAGCAGGATGTGGTTTTCTTTGAAGATCAGTATATAGAAGACATTGGTAAGCCAGAGAAGAACCAGCTTAGTTCGGGTGAGTTAGAGGACATGGATCCGGTTACTCCTCCCGTGGTGCCTGATGACGAGGGAGTACAGCAAGGTACAGAGGACGAGGGAGTTTCTTCAGAAGATGGACCAAGGGAGCAGCCCCCACTTGATCCACCTGTTGAGCCACATGTGAGGAGGTCATCTAGGGACAGACAGCCATCCAAAAGGTACTCACCACATGAGTACATTATGCTAACTGATGGGGGAGAGCCGGTAGACTATTCTGGGGCCCTAACTGACAAGCATAAGGAAGAGTGGGTTGAAAGCTATGCAAGAGGAAATGGAATCCTTGCATAAGAACCACACCTATGATATGGTGAAACTACCTAAGGGCAACAAAGCTCTGAACAACAAGTGAGTGTTCAGAAAGAAGATTGAGCAGAAGAATTCACAGACGAGGTTCAATGCCAGACTTGTGGTGAAAGGGTTTGGTCAGAGGAAAGGCATAGACTTCGAGGAGATATTCTCACCAGTGGTGAAGATGACATCCATACGGGTGTTGCTTGGGTTGGCGGCTAGCATGGATATGGAGATAGAGCAGTTAGATGTTAAAACTGCCTTCCTCCATGGTGATCTGGAAGAAGAGATCTACATGCACCAACTAGAAGGGTTTGAAGTCAACGGCAAAGAGCATATATATGATGTGTAGGCTGAGGAAGAGCTTGTATGAGCTGAAACAAGCTCCACGGCAATGGTACAAGAAGTTCGACTCATTTATGTTGAAACATGGGTATGGCAGAACGGAGTCGGACCACTGTGTGTTCACGTGCAAGTTCTCAGATAGTGATTTCTTAGTTCTGCTATTATACGTTGATGACATGCTCGTCATGGGAAAAGACATCAAGAAGATCGATAGGCTGAAACAAGAATTGGACAAGTCTTTTGCGATGAAAGACTTGGGCCCGGCTAGACAAATCCTAGGAATGGAGATAACCCGTGACAGAAGCAGCTGGAAGCTTTAGCTGTCACAAGAGCGGTATATTGAGAAAGTCCTAGAGTGGTTCAATATGAATGCAGCGAAGCCGGTCAGTAGTCCACTAGATGGTCACTTCAAATTGAGCGACAGGCAGTGTCCCAAGATGAAGGCAAAGGTGGAAGAGATGCAGAAAATAGCCTACGCGTCATCTATAGGAAGTTGATGTATGCTATGGGTATACACGCTCAGACATAACATATGCGGTTGGTGTTGTCAGCCGGTATCTTGTCAATCCTGGCAAAGAATATTGAGCAGTGGTTAAGTAGATACTGTGGTATCTAAGAGGGTCATTCAGGTTGAGCCTATACTATGGTGACGAAAAACCTGTGTTAGAGGGCTACACAGATGCAGATATGGCATGTGACATAGACTCCAGGAAATCTACCTC
Organism: Magnolia officinalis; assembly: GCA_021015155.1. NCBI lineage: Eukaryota > Viridiplantae > Streptophyta > Magnoliopsida > Magnoliales > Magnoliaceae > Magnolia > Magnolia officinalis. Next base: position 15,534,291 of record JAJHSJ010000002.1, on the reverse strand, counting down.
GGGGTTCATGTTCACGTTTGTAGGGGGAGCGGTTTCCTAGCAGAGCAAGCTATAGAAGGTCGTAGCATTGTCAACGATAGAGGCTGAGTACATTGCAGTCACAGAAGCATGTAAAGAGATGCTTTGGATGAAAAGGTTCCTACAAGAACTTAGCCTAAAGCAGGAGGAGCTCGTTGTCTATTGTGATAGTCAGAGTGCCATACACTTGTGCAAGAATCCAAGTCAGCATTCCAAGTCTAAGCACATAGAGATTCAGTATCACTGGATCAGAGATACTTTGGAACAGAAGGTGTTACAGCTTGAGAAGGTCCACACGGACAATAATGGGTCAGACATGATGACCAAGGTTTTACTCAAGGGCAAGTTTGAGGTTTGTAGAAACCTGGCTGGCTTGAAGAAGGTGGATCCCTCTTAGGTAAAAAGGGAGAGATTTGATGGGTTTTTTTGACCAGTCGTCGACCGGTCATGAGCCCTTCTCGACCGGTCGAAGGCTGGTGTCGACGAGTCATAGGAGTCGAGCCATGGCACGACTCAAAGTCCAGCGACTTTGGGCTATTTTTTTCTGGGGTGCTCGACCGGTCGTGGGTGGCTCTGGACCGGTCGTAGGTTAGTCATGACCAGTCGTAGTTACGCAGATTCGTTATGTGATTTTGCGTGGATTTCGTGTCGTAAGTCCTTTCGCAAATGGGATGCGGAAAGGAGTTTCCTAAAACCTTAAATAGGAGGTACCTAGGGCTTTCTAGGTACGATAAGAGGGTTTCCTAAAGCTTTACAAGGGATTTGCTAAAGGGTTTAGGGCTATCAAAGGTGAGAGAGAGAGGAAAAGAGAGAGAGGAAGCTTATAGAAGGGAGATTATGCTCGTGGAGGTTATCTACTGTGCAATCTATATCTCAGCGCTTCTATGTCCTCGTAATCAGTGAGATCTCTACATTTTTCTTTGTTTCTCTCATTATTTATCCACTCCTGCATGAGTGAAAAAGTTTGTAACGTTCTACTTCATAGTGGATTGTTGATCTGGACGAGGTCCCATGGTTTTTACCTCTTAGAGGGTTTTCCACGTAAAAATCTCTTGTCTGGTGTGTGATTGATGCATTGATTATTTTCATTGCTTTATTATCCATAATTTTGGTTTGTTCTGAAGGGCTAGATCCTAAGGTTTTGTGCAAGGGCCCCAACATATATGTTATCCAAACCATTCACAAGGTTATTCATAAGGTAATGGACTGAAAACACAAATATCATATTGGCTTAAATTTCCAATGGCTCCCACCAAGCATCCAATAGCAGGTGTTCAATCTCCATTATTTTGTATGGCATGACCTACTTTTGGATTTTCCTTACTCTTGTCCTGCTACAAGCTTGCTAAACAAATGGATATGGGGTAGAATTCTCATGGACATGACAATGACCCCAAATAGCTTTTGCCTCCTCTCTCTACTGCACACTTGGTAGATAAAACATATTGATTGTGTCCATTCATGTACCGGAGTAGAGAAGTTAACAGCTTGGATGCAGATTGTGTGCACTAGGGCATGGATGCACCTAGTCTAGCCACGACATGGTGTGAGTGAAAAGGGCATTAGAAAAAAATGAGCAAATGAATCTTTTACTTATACACGTAAGTTTCACATTTAACATGTGCACATGACTATTTTTTATTAGCATTATTTTATATTTGGATAGAATGCATTCAGCTGCATATTACATGCAATTCTTGTAATTCTGTCCAAATGGCATTTGTTTCTTAAAACTCATGATGGTTTACGTGCGTCTGATTAGTAATCTTCAAAGTAACATAAAATATAAAAATAGTTAATGGTCAAGTATTCATGGTTAAAATGAAGAAAAATCATGAATAATGTAGACTAATTAGGTTTACTTTTTTGAAACATAAGCCATCCATCGTAACGGTCATTATATAGAAAGACCTGATTAATACATGAACCACCCGCATGCTTTGGAGACCTGCCTGCCTGTTGAGTTTATTATCAACCGAACACGGATTCGGACGTGGATTTCCTGTGAAAGCCTTTCACAAGAAGTTCCTACGCTGGGAACCAGGTGGGGCCCACTGTGATGTTTGTGAAAAATCCTCCCCGTACATCCCTTTTGTGAGTTCATTTTAGGACATGTTGCTAAAAATGAACCGTATCCAAAGCTCAAGTGAGCCGAAAAAGTGATAATTAAACGTTCACAGTTGAAATATTCGTGGGGCCATAGAAGTTTTGATTCATGCTAATATTTTTGTTTATAGTTCATCCCAATAGGAATGACGTTATTAACAGTATGGATGGCATCTAAACATCACTGTTGAACTCAGGAAGTTTCAACGGTATGGATGGCATCTAACCACATTTTTCCTTTAGTACGGCTCACTTGAGCTTTGGATACAGTTCATTTTTGGTAAAATGTCCTAAAATGAACTAACAAAATGGATGGACGGAGAGGACTTCTCACAAACATCACAGTGGGCCCCACCTAAGTTCCCAGCGCAAGAACTTCCTGCGAAAGCCTTTCACAGGAAATCCGCGTCCCATGGATTCATGCACTGGAAAGCCATGGGGGTATTTTCGTTTGAAAATAGTAGGTCTATACAGAATGTTTTAGTTTGGGGAAGTAAGGTTTGGGAGCATTTGGAAAAGACGGTGGGTAAAAGGTGGAGTTAACAGTTGGAAATTTCTCCTAGTTAATGGGGCTAATATTGGTTCTCGGTCTTAGTTAATGGGGAGACTTAAACAAGGCGACCGGCTTTCTCCAAGTTTGTTCATTTTGGCGGCTGAGGTTCTACGCCATGGTTTCAAAGAGCTAATTTGTAGAGGTGTATGTAAGCCTTTCAAAATCAAGCAAGGCTGTCCGGTTGTGTCCCATTTGCTGTTTGCCGATGACACTCTCTTCTTCCTGAATGGAGGTTTATCCTCGTTGAGAGCAGTGAAGGCATTCCTTGGGGAATTCCAGTCAATTTCTGGTTAGAGGATCAATCTAGACAAAAGCTACTTCATGGCGTCGGACCGTCTCTCGGCGTCTAGAATCAGGGAAATGGAGCATTGCCTAGGCTTCAAGCTCGCTTCCTCCTGTCTTACCTATCTCCAGGGGTAGGGTCAACCGGCTAGTCTTTCAGCCCCGAATCAACAAAATTGAAGCTCGCATCAGCGGGTGGAAGGCTAGGTTTTTGTCCCAAGCTGAGAGGGCCACCCTCATTCGGCATGTTTTATGTATCATCCCTGTGCATACGTTAGCTGCATCTAACGTTCCAGCCAGCATCCTCGATTCGATTCAAAGGAGCATCTCATCCTTCTTCTGGGGATGGGCTAGAGGAATCAAGAAGATGCACTGGGTTAGTTGGAAGAGGATTTCTATCCCCAAGGCTGAAGGCGAATAGGGAATTCGCCCTCTCAAAGACGTCATCAAGTTGTTCTGAATCAAGCTAGCTTGGGCGGTCCGCTTTGGTGGCGATAACAGTCAGTGGGTGGATCTGATGAAGGCCAAACATCCAAGGAACCTGGTTTTTGTTACCTCGGGTCCAGTCTCAGTAATTGCGTCCTCTCCATTGTGGAAATCTGTCAGGGATTGTTTTCCCCTGGTTGAGAGGATTGCACAATGCCGGATCGAGCAAGGTAACGGGAATCTTTGGCGGGACAACTAGTCCAATCTTAGTCCTCTCCACCTCCTTGTTTCTGGCCCCATCCTTGAGGGGCTGCTAGAGATGCAAGTTAATGATTTTCTGGGCCCCTCCCTCCGTTGGCGGTGTTCTCTCTACTCCATCAACATGTTATCGATCACATCTTCCATGGCGGCTTTAGCACTTCGGAGGCTCCTGACTCGCACTTCTGGCCCTTGGATCCATCGAGCTCATTCTCTGTCAGGTCCACGTGGAGTATGGTTCATCCCTCCAGGCCGAGAAAGGCCTGGGCCGCTTGGGTCTGGCATTCGATGATGCCACCAAAAATCTCCTGCTTTGTGTGGAGAGTTCTCCTAAATGCGGTCCCTATGGATTCCCGAGTCCAGGACAACGGTATTCCTTTTGCTTCCAAGTGTGTTTGTTGTCCTCAATCTGCCAGTGTGAATCCTTCGACAGAATCGCTGCCCCATCTTTTCCTCCACAGCTCTCTTACCAAAGCAGGTTGGGGTCATTTTGGAATAATGCTCGGTATTTCTATTGGGGCCAACCCCTCGGTTGAAACTAGACTGTCTTCGTGGTGGAACGCCTACATGGTCGTGGGCAAGACATCGATTGTGCAGGGGCTGCTTCCCCTGTTCATCATTTGGGAAACTTGGAAGGCGAGGAACAAAGCAAAATTTGAGGGGAAGGCGGTTCTCCCTTGCGAAATAATTTGTAGAGAGGCCGGCTGGCTCAAAACTATCTGCCGGGCGGATTCTGGGTGGCCCTAGCATTCCCCTGCCGAAGGTAGGATGTTGAATTCTTTGGGAATTTTTCTTCCCTCCCCGGCCAAGAAGTTCTCTGTTTTGGTTAAATGGATTCCCCCCGCGGGAGACTGTTTCAAGCTCAATGTCGATGGATCTAGCAGGGGAAACTTGGGCCTCTCTGGTGGAGGAGGCATTTGTAGAGGGGTGGAAGGCAACTTTTAGTTCACTTTTGCTATCGGGTACGGGGTCAGCTCCAACAACATTACAGAGCTGAGAGCAATTTGGGATGGCTGGATGTGGTGTCGGCAAAAGGACATGATCAGGATTCAGGTATGTTGAGAAGTGGAGCCACATCTGGGGCCGCCCACGACCAGTCGAGGTTGCGCGGATTTCGTGTCGCAAGTCCTTTCGCAACTAGGATGCGAAAGGAGTTTCGCGGATTTCGTGTCGCAAGTCCTTTCACAACTGGGATGCGAAAGGAGTTTCGCGGATTTCGTGTCGCAAGTCCTTTCGCAACTGGGATGCGGAAAGGGAAGTTGTCAAAACTATAAATTGAAGTCCCTAGGGCTATTCTAGGTTAAGGTGAATTTTAGGAAATTATTCTGAGGTGTGGGTAAGGGATTTTCTCTGTACTTCCAAGGGAGAGGTTAGTATATTGCCTTGTAATCTTCGTTTCTCTTCATAGTGAAATTTTGCATCCGTGGTTTTTTACCCTAGTTTGGGGTTTTTTCACGTATATCTTGTCTTGTGGTTTGTTTTGGATTGCTTTGATCTATTTCTAGTTTATATTTCTTCCTGTCTATCGTTTGTGGGTGAGGCCTTAGATTGGATCTAGGCTCACTGCGTTGTTAGCGTGCTGTGCAACAACTGGTATCAGAGCTATTGGTTTAGTTCTATTGGGAGCGATGGCAGAAGATGAGAAAACTAGAATTGAGAAGTTTGATGGTTCAAACTTTGCCTTCTGGAAGATGCAGATGGAGGATTATCTGTATCAGAAGGACCTCTATATTCCTCTAGGAGGAAAAGAGAAGAAATCAGAAAAGTTGACAGATGATGAATGGTTTTTACTGGATAGGAAGGCTTTAGGAACGATCTGACTCTCTTTGTCTAAGAGTGTCGCCTTCAATATATCCAAGGTAAAAACGACAAAAGAATTAATGGAAGCCCTAACCACCATGTATGAAAAGCCCTCAGCATCCAACAAGGTTCATCTTATGAAACAGCTATTCAACATGAAGATGTCAGATGGTGGGAGCGTGGCTGAACATCTAAACGAGTTCAATACAGTCACGAGCCAGTTGGAATCCGTTGGCATTGCTTTTGAGGATGAGGTCAGGGCGTTATTGATCTTATCCAGTTTGCTAGACAGTTGGGATGGTTTGGTGATTGCTGTGAGCAATTCTTCAGGATCGACAAAGCTGAAATTTGATGATGTGGCCGGTCTAATTCTCAGCGAAGAATCTAGAAGGAAGGCATCAGGAGTTTCAGGGGATTCAGGGAATGCTCTAAACGTTGAAGGAAGAGGAAGATCGCTGAACAAAGGAGGCAATAAACACGGGCGTTCTAAGTCAAGGAATAAGTCCAAGGGACCGAAAGACAAAGACGGGTGTTGGCATTGCGGCAAGAAAGGGCACATGAAACGTGATTGCAGGGCGCTCAAGAAACAAGAAGGAAGCTCTCAAGGTGAGAAAGATTCAGTGAATCTGTCTGAGGAGAGCGACACAGAGGCGTTGATCTTGTCTCTTGATGCGAGGAATGAGTCTTGGGTTATAGACTCGGGTGCTTCGTTTCATGCTACTTCGTGTAAGGAAGTTCTGCGTGATTATGTGTCAGGTGACTTTGGGAGAGTCTACCTGGGTGATGATGAGCCGTGCAATATTGTTGGAAAGGGAGATGTTCATGTAAATCAGAAAGACGGAACGGTCTTGAAATTGAAGGATGTCAGACATGTACCGAGTTTGAAACGTAATCTGATCTCAGTGGGACAGTTGGCTGATACCGGTTATGTGACGACATTCACCAGTGACTCCTGGAAGATCACAAAAGGTGCCTTGGTAATATCTCGAGGCAAAAAGGAAGGTACTTTGTACGTGACTTCAGGATCGTATAGTTCACTCGCAGTCGCATCAACTGGAGTGAATGGGCAGTTATGGCATCAGAGGCTGGGACATAGTGAGAAAGGGATGAAAGTGCTATTGTCAAAAGGGAAGCTACCAGGGCTGAAGTCTATTGACTTGGAATTCTGCGAGGACTGCGTGTATGGCAAGCAGAAGAGGGTAAGCTTCAAGAAGACGGGACGCGCTCCAAAGACACATCTGTTGAGCTTGTACACACTGATGTGTGGGGACCGGCACAGGTATTATCTCTTGGTGGCTCACGTTATTTTGTTACCTTTATTGATGATGCTAGTAGAAAACTGTGGGTCTACTTCTTAAAACATAAATCTGATGTATTTGATGTATTTAAGAAGTGGAAAGTTATGGTAGAAAATGAGACAGGTAAAACAGTAAAGTGTCTCAGATCTGACAATGGGGGAGAGTATTGTGATAAGAGGTTTGAGGAGTATTGTGCAGCAAATGGAATCAAACATCAGAAAACGATTCCAGGGACACCAAAGCAGAATGGTGTGGCTGAGCGCATTAACAGGACCATCCTTGAGCGCGCCAGGAGCATGAGGTTACATGCAGGGTTGTCCAAGACCTTTTGGGCAGATGCTGTGAATACTGCCGCATATCTCATCAATAGAAGTCCCTCAGCACCATTGGATGGTGGGCTACCAGAAGAAGCGTGGACTGGGAAAGAAGTGAACCTTGCACATCTCAGAGTGTTCGGTTGCACTTCATATGTTCACATTGATGCAGAGCACAGAAACAAGCTGGATGCGAAGTCCAGGAGGTGCACGTTTATAGGCTATGGGCAACATGATTTTGGCTACAGGTTCTGGGATGCAGAAAAACAGAAAAATCATCAGAAGCAAGGACGTAGTCTTTAATGAAAAAGTGATGCATAAGGACAGTGTGCAGGAAAATAAGGCCGAGAAAAAGGAATTCGTAGAGTTGGAAGAGTTACCGGACATGGGTGTTACGGTGCCACAGGATGAGGCAGAGCCGCATACACCAGTTGTGAGGAGGTCTACTCGGGAGAGGAGACCCACGGTCCGATACTCACCCTCCTTACATTATCTACTACTGACAGATAATGGTGAGCCAGAGTGTTTTGAAGAGGCGTTACAGTCAGATATACGGGTTAAGTGGGAGCAGGCCATGGATGATGAGATGGACTCTCTTGAGTCTAATCGTACATGGGAGTTAGTCACTCTACCCAAGGGTAAGAAAGCTCTTCATAACAAGTGGGTTTACAGACTGAAGGAGGAGCACGATAGTTCGAAACGGTACAAGGCCAGATTTTGTGAAAGGGTTTCAACAAAAGGCAGGTATTGATTTCACTGAAATATTTTCATCGGTAGTGAAAATGTCTACGATTCGCATGGTCTTAAGTATAGTGGCTTCAGAGGACTTACATCTAGAACAGCTAGATATTAAGACAGCCTTTCTGCATGGGGACCTTGAAGAAGAGATATATATATGCATCAGCCGACAGGATACGTGGCACCAGGTAATGAGAACAAGGTATGCAGACTAAAGAAGAGTCTATATGGCCTGAAGCAGACCCCGAGGCAGTGGTACAAGAAGTTCGATAGTTTCATGTCGGGAGACGGTTTTAGGAGATGTCATGTAGACCACTGTTGTTACTTGAAGAAGTTTGATACGTCATACATCATCCTTCTTTTGTACGTTGATGATATGCTTGCGGCTGGCTTAAGCATGGAGGACATCTCAGATCTCAAAAGACAATTGTCTAGAGAATTTACCATGAAGGATTAGGAGCTGCAAAACAAATCCTAGGCATGAGGATAAAGCGTGACAGGGAAAACAAGAAATTAGTTTTGTCACAAGCAGACTACATAGCCAAGGTACTTAATCGATTCAATATGGGAGGTGTTAAGCCGGTTAGCACTCCATTAGCCAACCACTTCAAGCTATCTAAGGAGCAAGGTGCAAAGACGAAGGAGGAACAGGACTACATGGCTAAAGTCTCATACGCGTCAGCTATTAGGAGTCTCATGTATGCTATGGTGAGCACGAGGCCAGACATTGCTCAAGCAATGAGAGTTGTTAGCAGGTTCATGAACAACTCCGGGAAGGAACATTGGGAAGCTGTGAAGTGGATCCTTAGGTACTTGGTAGGTACTAAGGACGTAGGGCTGTGTTATGGCGGATCGAAAATCAAGTTACAAGGCTACGTGGATTCAGATTTGGCAGGAGATATCTACAGCAGAAGAAGCACTACGGGTTATGTTTTTACTCTGGGTAGTGCTGCAGTCAGTTGGGTCTCTCAGTTACAAAAGATAGTATCTATCAGTACGACAGAAGCAGAATATGTTGCGGCTACAGAAGCATGCAAGGAGATAGTGTGGATGCAAGGTTTTATGGAAGAGTTGGGTAAGAAGCAAGCAGATTGCAAGCTGTACAGTGACAGTCAGAGTGCAATACACTTGGCTAAGAATTCAGCCTTTCATTCAAGGACCAAGCATATTGCCATCAGATATCACTTCATACGTTCGTTACTGGAAGATGGATCGATTGCTCTGGAGAAGATTCATACAAGTGAGAATCCTGCGGATATGCTGACCAAGGCGGTCACAAGGGAGAAGCTGAAGCTCTGTTCAGCTTTGATTGGTCTTCAGGCTTAAGACGGGGAGGTGGTGCACTCCGGATGAAGAAGACAAAGGTTTATGGAGATGTGTCTCCAAGTGGGAGATTGTTGAGAAGTAAGCCACATCTGGGGCGCCCACGACCAGTCGAGGTTCGCGGATTTCGTGTCGCAAGTCCTTTCGCAACTAGGATGCGAAAGAGTTTCGCGGATTTCGTGTCGCAAGTCCTTTCGCAACTGGGATGCGAAAGGAGTTTCGCGGATTTCGTGTCGCAAGTCCTTTCGCAACTGGGATGCGGAAAGGGAAGTTGCCAAAACTATAAATTGGGGTCCCTAGGGCTATTCTAGGTTAAGGTGAATTTAGGAAATTATTCTGAGGTGTGGGAAGGGATTTTCTCTGTACTTCCAAGGGAGAGGTTAGTATATTGCCTTGTAATCTTCGTTTCTCTTCATAGTGGATTTTGCATCCGTGGTTTTTTACCCTAGTTTGGGGTTTTCCACGTATATCTTGTCTTGTGGTTTGTTTTGGATTGCTTTGATCTATTTCTAGTTTATATTTCTTCCTGTCTATCGTTTGTGGGTGAGGCCTTAGATTGGATCTAGGCTCACTGCGTTGTTGGCGTGCTGCGCAACAAGTA
>JAJHSJ010000002.1:15358137-15524474 GCA_021015155.1 Magnolia officinalis | reverse complement strand
GAAGACAAGAAGCCGCGGGACAGTCGCCCGGGATGCGGCTACTGCCAGAAGTTGGACACGATATGAAGAACTGCTACAAGAAAATGAGGAGACGAAGGGCGCCCCGTTCCGTCTCAGAAGCACCGCCTGGCCCAAGTGCGCCTCAAAAATCCCAAGGCCGTCTATACGCCATGAGGACACCGGAAGCGCAGACACTGCCTCAGGACTATAGAAGGTACGGCTACTATCCAAGATACCCCTATTGTAATTTTATTGATTGCGGAGCTACCATGTCTTTTATCTCAAGTTCGATCGTAGGACGGTTAAATTGGAAATTAAAACGCACCAAGGAGACAATCACTGTGGCTTCGCCTTTAGGGAAAGTGGTGTGGAATTAAACAATACTGCGAAAACTGCCCCATCACTATCGCAGGCCTCGTAATATCTGTTAACCTAGTGGTGATAAACATGAAATGCTCGACGTGATCCTGGGGACGGACTGGATGGATGAAACTAGGGCAATCATTGAGATTAAGACCAGGAGGATACAGCGGGGCGATCTCCTATCACAATACAAGGAAGAAAGAGGGAGGAGCCCTTGCAACGAATAATGAGCTTGGAAGAGATATCCGTGGAACAAATTCCGGTGGTCAGAGAATTCACCAGGGTATTCCAGGAAATACCCGGACTGCCTCCCAGGAGGGAGGTAGACTTCAGTATCGACCTAATGCCTGGGGCCGCCCCAATTGCCCTACCCGCTTTCCGTATGGCACCGGTCGAGTTGGCGGAACTTAAGAAACAGCTAGAAGAACTCTTGAATCAGGGGTTTATTCGACCAAGCGTTTCTCCTTGGGGTGCGCCAGTGTTGTTCGTCAAGAAAAAGGACGGGTCCCTGAGATTGTGCATTGACTATCGTCGCCTAAATCAAGCAACAGTAAAGAACAAGTATCCTCTCCCCCGTATCGACGACCTATTTGACCAACTAAAGGGAGCTCAATTCTTTTCAAAAATTGATCTGAGATCGGGTTACCATCAACTGAGGATTAGGGATGAAGATATACATAAGACCGCATTTAGGACAAGGTACGGACATTTCGAATTTCTGGTAATGCCCTTCGGTCTCACGAATGCCCTAGCCGTTTTTATGGATCTCATGAACCGTATTTTTAGACCGTTCCTCGACCAATTCGTTATAGTCTTCATCGATGACATCTTAATCTACTCGCGAAGTAAAGAAGAACACGAGGTTCACTTGCGAAAAGTCCTAAGCTTGCTGGAAGAGAATCAACTATACGCTAAACTCTCGAAATGTGAGTTCTGGAAGGAGGAAGTCAGATTCCTAGGACACGTGGTGAATCGTCAAGGCATCGCAGTAGACCCGGCCAAGGTTGAGGCCGTTCTCCAATGGGCCCGACCGGATACCGTCACCGAGATTAGGAGTTTTCTGGGGTTAGCCGGATACTACAGGCGATTCATCAAGGAGTTTTCCAAATTAGCCCGACCGCTAACCAACCTAACGAAGAAAAATACACGTTTTCAATGGGATGAAAAAGCCGAAGAAGCCTTCCAAGAACTCAAGAAAAGGTTAACTTCCTCCCCCGTACTCACCCTACCCGAGGAAGGAGTGGAATTTACGGTATATACAGATGCCTCTCTCGAAGGTTTGGGATGCGTACTCATGCAGAGCAACAAGGTGATCGCGTATGCGTCCAGACAACTGAAGGTACATGAACAAAATTATCCAACACATGACCTAGAACTAGCAGCCGTGGTGTTTGCTCTCAAATTGTGGAGGCATTACTTATATGGGGAACAATTCAAGCTTAACACAGATCACAAAGGCCTTAAGTACTTGTTCGACCAAAAGGAACTAAATATGCGTCAACGCCGATGGATGGAAACCCTAAAGGACTACAAATTTGAAATACAATATCACCCGGGGAAGGCAAACGTAGTGGCTGACGCACTCAGTCGGAGGAAGACTCGCATTTCGGCAGCAGTAACCGCACTCGAAGAATGGAAAATGCTGGACTTCATAAAGGGTTTTAATATTCAGCTGGACGTAGGAAAAGGGAACACCCTGCTCGGAAACCTAGCTGTGGAACCCTCGCTGCTACGTCAAATCATCGAAGCACAGGGACAGGACGAAGAACTGCAGGAGCGCTATTTGAAGGCAGTAGAGAACCAGGATTCGAAATGGCAAGTGGGCCTGGATGGTGGACTTAGATGTTGTAATAGATTATGCGTACCCAACAAGCCAGAGATAAGATTAGCTGTATTGGACGAAGCTCACCGATCCAAATTAACCATCCATCCCGGAAGCACCAAGATGTATCAGGACGTAAAGCGTCAGTATTGGTGGAATAATATGAAACGAGAAATTGCCGCTTATGTGGCTAAATGCCTCACTTGCCAACAGGTAAAAGCCGAACATCAGAAACCAGCTGGGCTGCTACAACCCCTCGAGATACCCTTATGGAAATGGGACTCTATATCGATGGACTTTATAGTAGGACTCCCAAAAACAAGAAGAAGCCACGATTCAATATGGGTAATAGTGGACCGACTGACTAAGTCAGCTCACTTTGTACCCATGAAAATCACCGCATCAATGAACGAATTAGCAGAGTTATACCTAAAAAATGTGGTTCGACTCCACGGAATTCCATCTGCGATCATATCAGACAGGGACTCCCGCTTCACCTCAAACCTCTGGACTAAACTACAAACAGCACTAGGGACTTCTCTGAATCACAGTACCGCTTTCCACCCCCAGTCAGACGGACAAACAGAAAGGGTGAATCAAGTACTCGAGGACATGTTAAGATCCTGTATTTTGGATTTCAAGGGCAGTTGGGATGACTATCTTCACCTCGCTGAATTCGCTTACAACAACAGCTTCCAAGCAAGTATTGGCATGGCCCCATTCGAGGCTCTTTACGGACGACCTTGTCGTGCCCCGCAATGTTGGGCAGAAGTGGGAGAAAAGAGCACATTAGGACCCGAAATTGTTCAAATTACCTCTGAGAAAATCGATTTGATAAGGAAACGCTTACAGACGGCACAAAGCAGACAGAAAAGCTACGCAGACAGTCGGCGACGTAATCTTGAATTCTTCGAAGGGGACAAGGTGTTCCTCAAAGTCTCTCCTATGAGGGGCATGATGCGTTTCGGGAAAAAGGGCAAACTAGCACCCAGGTACATCGGCCCATTCGAGATATTAGAAAGAGTAGGAGAAGTAGCTTACCGTATTGCGCTACCTCCTCAGCTGTCCAACGTTCATAACGTTTTTCATATCTCCATGCTGAGGAAGTATGAACCAGACGCCTCTCACATTATCAACTGGGAACAAATAGAATTGAGCGATAACGCCACTTACGTGGAAGAACCCGTACAGATCCTCGATCGCAGGGACCAAATTCTTCGAACCAAAGTCATTCCTTTGGTCAAGGTTCTGTGGTCGCATCACAACCAAGAAGAAGCAACATGGGAGCGCGAGGAGGAAATGAAGGAAAAGCACCCCAGCCTCTTCCACAAAGACTAATACGGGAGGTAAGAATTAAATTTTCTTTTAGAGGGGTAGCTAGTATTAGTTCCAATATTTTCGTATAAACATCATAAAGAAATATATACACTAACTAAAGGTTAAATGGTACGTATTATAGAACAACCTAGTTCCTATAACACAATAAGAAGGAAAGGATTTCGAGGGCGAAATGTTCTTTAAGAGGGGTAGATTGTAACGCCCCGAACTTTTCGATACTCGGGCATCGAAAATCCTCGAGCGTTCCCATAAAATTCAACTGGAGATATGTGTGTACATTACCAATCCAATTATCCTACCCTTACATAAATCTAACCGTTGATCTTAAAGACAAGCCTATTCATCATATGATCAACATACGTATTTCCCCTTAAAACATATTTGAGAATAACCGGATATCCATAAGAATTTAGACACAGGTTCCTTCATAAGGAATACTTAGAAATTTGCCTTAAACCACCTCGAACAGTAAATTCCACAAAATCATTAGACCACAAATAATTACGACGATACCACTAATCTAAATCCTCGAATTCAAAAGAGCTTATGTCCACCTCAATCCTTTTAGCATGAAACTTTGTATAAAATCTAAGTATCATAAACCAACCGTACGTTTAAAGTCTCAACCACCAGATCTTAGTACAAGTGGGCCAGATAGAGATCAGCCCTTAAACACTACCGTGGGGTCCACCTGAAATTCGGATCTGTGTCCATTTTTGGCTCAACCCCTTAAATTAGATAGGGAAACAGACGAACGGTGTAGATTGGACAAAAGACCTACCTGTGAAACCCACTTGCGATTCACGTGCACATCCGCAAGTGCACTCGACATGCACTGTACCGGAACACCCGGTCAATACGGGTTGACCCGTGAAGCGTAACCAGAGAAGGAGTCTCTCTCCTTCCCTGCGCACGAGCGGACCAACGTCCGCTGTGACCAGTGGTGGGCCACCCTCTTCGACCGGATGGTCGATCCAAACCGTCCACTGGGCCCGGACGGTGCAGCTGACGACAACCATGGTGATCCTGTGCGTCCCAGGGACGTGTGCACAGGTAGATCGCGATCAAATGAATGGCAGAAGACGAGAAGATCAGCTAAAGTGGGCCGCACCAAACCCAAGATAGGCCAGCCCTTCCTGACCATTTTTTCGCCACGACTCCAAGGGACGGGGTGGATTTCTCTGAAAAGGGCCAATCACGGACCCATCAGACGCTCAGCGCAACTCCTGCGCGCACGTCCGTGATTCCCGGACGTTCTGGGAACGTGTGGCCACCGCCTCGGAAGGGATGGATGATCTATACCGTCCAAACGCTGGGAAAGGGAGTTCCGACCGCTCCCTTGGAATCGGATTGGTCGGATTGGTGGGCCATTCACGTCGAACACAAACCCAACGCAAGCAGGTTCGCTGCGCAAGAAACAGGGTTGCATCTGGACGGCGTAAATCGCGCTGTGCGTAAAACTTTCGCATGGAAAGTTCAAGAACTCTCACACGTATTATAAATCTAAGTTTCCCCACCGTCTAACAGGATAGTGGGGGAGAAAGAGAGAGAAACGGGAGAGAAAACGAGAGAGAGATAGAGATCAGGGGCTGACGTTCAGCAAAAACCAGTCGGCCGTTGCAAGGAAAGAAAGGAAAGGAAGAAAGAAGAAAAGAGAAGGGAAGAAAGAAGGGAAGGAGAAAAAGAAAAAGAGAAAGAAAGAAAGAAAGAAAAGAAAAGGGAGATCCGAGTTGAGGCGAGTCGACTCACTGAGTTGACTCGAGGCCAGGTAAGATTGCTGACCTTGTTTGATTTTTCCTTCTTTATTTTCCTTTCGTCCCAACCATAGAAGTGGAGAATTCCACTGAGGCAAGTTGAGTCGACTCGGTGGAATAACACTCGTGTAACTTAGATATATTTAGGTGGTTACCTCTATTCTAAGTTGGAAGATATAAAGCTGAAATTGTAATTTGCCAAATTAAATTGTACTTCAACAGTAATCTTAATCGTCTAGGCCTTGTGATTGAGGACGAGATTTAATCCTAAGGTGCGATTCTGAACATCTAACGTTGGTAGTAGCAGACGGATAACCAAGGGTGAGGGTTCTATCCTTTAAACTTACAGTAATTCTTATCCGTCTTCACACTAGTTTATTTTGGCTTCCATATATGCTTTCATGAACTTGATATTGCTTTTACACGTATTTCTTTTATACATCAATTTGAATCTTCCATATTATTATATGTTTCACCAGCAAATTTAGGTCTTTTCATGGTATGAATTGTCATGTATTCCATATTTACATGCTCTTTGGGAATTATCTTGTCAATTGATTTATTGGCTTTTTGGGATTACGATCTGATGTCAAATACAAGAGAATTTCTCTGAATTTATGTGAGGCCATGGGTACAAGCCTTGCCCCTGCCTCATCCATTATTGAGTTGGCTCTGCCACTCGTCTTTATATGTGAGTTAGCTATGTCACTCGTCTTTCTATTTGAGTTGGCTCTGCCACTTTACTTTTGTGGAGTTGACCATTGTCACTATCCTCTTATTATATTGGCCTTGTGCCGTCTATCTTTAAAAGGCACGGGCATGTGTCTTGTTATTCCAGAACCTCCATGATTCAGTTTATATTCTTCATGATTCAGGTTATACTCTTCATGATTCTATAATATTCTTTATAAGTGCAAGTGTTGTGTTATGAGGTATCATGACTAGTGAATCGATTATCTTACCATGGACGTAATGCGTTACGGGTAGCGGCCCTCTTGGTCGGCACGTAAATCCGTGGGTTGGTTGGCGTGGTGCACAATCGATGTATGTAAATCGGCATACGTGTTACATCAACTTTTCGGGATTGGATGTCGCAATTAGTCGCTCCATGAACACATCGTGTTACGTAAATCCCCCAACCGCGTGTTGTGTTGCCTTGAGATGTTCGCATAAATCCACGTTAGCGTTGGCCATGCCGGCGAATATCCGTAGTTATGGGATGCGGGTCGAGTCGGATTTCCTATGAATTATATTCTACATTGTGACGATCACTACGTATGATGAGCCGCACACACTATGTTAGACATGCATCTCATGTAGGTTGTTTACGCATACTGACATCTCCTGTATTAGATTAGACGTATCAGTACCCCTTACTCTACCTGTTATGAATTATTTGAATTATCGTTAATCTTAAAGGATAACCTTCACTATGAGTAGGGCAATGACCCTCTCCCAACCATTCAGACGATGCAGGTGACGAACAGATGGAAGAACCAGAGGAGTCCCAATTCGAGGGAGAACCTGACAACTAAGACGGAGGATAGGAATTAGTTTTGCTTACTTTTATTATTAACAGAACTTATGTTATGCTCCCATTGTGAGAGCCTTTGACAATTTAATCATTTTCTTTTAGAATGAGAAGAACAGTTAATTTCATTCTTTGGATGGTCTCCATCAAATATATGGATGAATGTAATGATGATGAAAGAAAATCTCAGGGTAGGTCCTTGAGGCCTTTTCTCTTTACAATATTAACACCCGATTTCCTCGGACACGAGTACATACTCTGGCCGTGAAAATTCGGGTTGTTACACTTCGACTCCCCAACTCATCTCCAAGAGGAAACCCTACACCACAACCACCAAAATCGTTCGTCAATCGTATAGGTAAGGTTCCTCCTCCCTTTGCCTTAGAACCCTTGTGAGGAAAGGGGTTTTTGAATGGATTTCTCACATGTATGAGCTTGCTTTAGGGATTCCGACCAACCGGCCCCCAAATCGACGTTCCTAGGTCATTTTCAAGTCTCCAACGAATCCTAAGGTGCGGACTATTGTTCTAACACCAATTTTATTACGAGCTTAATGATTTTGATTGGTTGGATGTTATGATTTAATAATCTAGAGAAAGCCCTAGGAATGTATGTGTTGAAACCGTATGGATTTGTATGTTTAGCCTCCATGATGTTGTTCTTGCTTCTCATATGCTTATGTGTATGAATGAATCCTTGCTTATGCCTTATTATTTTTCCCATGTATTGTTACCTCATAGTATGTATGCTTTCATTACCCTTGTTCATATGATAGCTTGAGATGGAGGAAGTGCGTAACTTCGTCACCCACACACACACACACACCTCACGAGCACTTGTTTCATGGTATTGTTAACCATGCTTGCTATGAGAATCTGAATGATATGTTGAGAAGTATGAGAACATGATGTGGTTTATACTAGATTATACATTGGTAGCCGGCATGCTATGAATCACCCTCCATACCCTTGAGTTGGTCAGGAATCATGAGGAGAGATGGTAGTCCCATTGGTGGGACTACCCTTAGGCTAAACCCGTGGGTTGGGCGGGTGTGTTCGGGTGGTTGTAGTTCAACTACATGGGTCTCTTGTGCCCGAGGTCACTCGTCTCACGCTCGCTTGACTCGTGCAGTCTAGCCTACTATCTGACTAACCCTGTTTGTTAACCCTGTGTGCTCACCTATGTATGGAACCTGAACCACCCTGCAACCGTTGTAGTCCATCGAAAATCCACTTGAAACTGGTCTACAGCCTCGTGAGCTGGGCGTGGTGGAATGGGACACTGTGTCCGAGCTGTCGGCCTACGCTGGGGTACCGCGCCTCCCCGTAGTGACCGCGAGCGATCCTTTCCTTTCGGTACTCCTCATGTGCTTGGAGTCCGGGAAGAGGAACCCGACGGGATCACGGACCGCGAGGCCTCGGCCTCACGCGTTGGGGAGTCTTGGCCTCGCAACCAACTTAGGGCAGTGATACGTAGGGTGAATCAGAATCTCCAGCCCGCTGGATGAATAGACTTAACTAATAACTCGGCTAACACGATCACATTGCATCGTATTAGTTAGGGTAGCGACTCGGCAGTCGAGGTCGCTCTGAGGGAGTGCTATCATATGCGATCGTTAGATGAAGTCACTTGAGGGAGCGTTGTGGCGAGGGCATGCATCATATCATCCCTCATGCATGCATTTAAATAAGAGTTGCTAGGTGTTGATGATTGTCTGCTTTTCATTAAGTTCATATTATAATTGATGTCTGTTAAAACTTGAGACCAATAGTACCCACTGAGTTGATCACTCACTCCCACTTTGGGATGGTGTTTTAAAACACCAACCAGATTCTCTCATAGATGCAGGAGATGCAGAGCAGGTGGAGCATAGCGATGCTACTCTCGACGAGGAGGAGAAGCTGTCATACTTTCAGCTGATGGGCGTCTCTCCATCGGCTTGATCGGGCTGGATTTGGACTTGCTGATCCGCGGGATCAACTTTATTCTTTTGGACATGGTATTCTTTTGTTGTTTGGTTGGGTCGCGCCTTGGGCGACCCTTTATTATTTTGGACCTGTATATATATATATGAGATATCCTTCATTTCAGTAGACTGGTGCGATTGTGCTTCATAGTCCAGGTAGTTTCAAATTGCACAATTAATTTGACTAATCATAAAACCATAAAATGTATGATAAGCGATACTCGAGAACTCGGGAGTCGAGTCTATGCATGACCCTCGATTTTTAGGGCGTTACAATGATGGTGGTGTCAGTGGATTGTCTTAAGATCCATGAGATTGCTTAGATCCCGGAACAAGTTCACTGGGTCTGTTTGGCACGACCTGCATATCCCAGGATTTTACCTTCCAATCCATCCAACCAAGGGATAGGATCAATTTTAAGGTAATGATGGTGATGTTAGTGGATTGTCTTAAGATCCATGGAATTGCTCATATCCCAGGACAAGTTCACCGGATCTGTTTGGCTCGTCATGCCTATCCTAGGATATTGTCAATCCCATCCCTCCTAATATTGTGGGATTTGCCTGGCCAAACAGGCCCTAGAAGTTTTTAATGGTGGATGACACTCACTCTGCTTTTTTTTTTTTTTAGCAGGGTTCGCTTGAGCTTTAGGTCAATCATTCTTTGGATCATGCCTAAAAATGGTCTGTCAAAGTGGATGGACCATGTGGATACATAAAATACATCATGGAGGATTGATGACGTCACTTCAGTAGCAAGTCCGGCAGCTCAACCTGTCAGTAGCGAATCCGCGCCCCAAGGATTGGGTCGTGTTTGTTACCTAATGATTAGGTAAGTTTGAAAATTAAAGTCTAAGTTTGAAAATTGGAGTCAGTCAACCATATACGCTGGGTGTTTGGATTGAGACTGAAATTTCTTCCGTTGACTTTTTTTTGGTTAGCTTGTTAGTACACACCCATGTTAATTAAATGGCATCAAGACTAAGAAATGAGGTTGGACAGCTTTTCGTGCTCCTCCTGCATACAGCATCACAAATTCACGGTCGAGATCTGCTGTAGTTATATGCATCCCATCAATGCAGGAATCAAGACCATTTCTTCAAGTGGATAAAGGGAAGCATGGATCCAAAATGATCGGCACTCGTAGGCCGTAGCTCACCTTTTGATATGCGTGTCTACAAATTTAACACTTCCCACGAACTACCATAATTCGAAGGCGTCGTCAAAAAAATTAGCACCGTAGACGCTTAGCTTTTAAGGCGTTTTTCTTTTGGTTTTTTCCTCGATGGCAGCAAAGTTTGAACGCCAAGCTACATGTTTAGGGTACGGACCGGCGAAAATATACCCCTCCTATTAAGGTAGAAGCAGGTGAAAAAGTTAGGGTTATTTTCATCCAAAATGGGTTTTTTCGTACAGTAGAGGTCTAGTTTAGTTACGAGAGTTTAGGGTCGGTTGAAAAAGGTGAGGTGGATAAAAGGTGGTGTCTATAGTAAAAAATTACCCGCCGTCGTTTGTCTCTCCCCGAAATTTAGTTGGAAATACCCAAACAGTGGAAAACGCGGTATTTAACTGTCGTTTTCCTCCCTTGAGCCAAGAGGCAAAAGCGGTTATCATCCACAATCATTTTTAAATCAAAATCACCAAAATTAATTTTCCAATTACGACTTCCTCTTCTTCTTGTTCATATATCTTCCTCGTCTGTTCTTTTCTCCTCTTCATGAAAAGATGGAAACCACAAGCAGGCCATGGTTCTTTCTTGCTGTTTTTCTCCTCTTGACTTTCAAGATCCATTTCTCCATGGCAGCTGATACCATCTCTCTAACCCAACCTCTCTCTGGAAATCTCTACATAACCTCCAAAGGTGGCAAATTTGAACTGGGTTTCTTCGCACCAGGCCACTGCCAAAAATACTACATAGGCATCTGGTTCAAGAAAGTCTCCCAACAAACCGTGGTTTGGGTGGCCAACAAGAGAGAAAACCCCTTCCCGATGCTTCGTCGCAGCTAAAAATATCAGAACAAGATGGAAATCTAGTCCTCATCAACCACACCAAAATCCCAACTTGGTCATCGAATTCGACCTCTAAAATCTCAAATCCCACTATTGCTGTCCTTCTCGACACTGGAAATCTTGTTTGAGAGAAGTGGCCAATTCGTCTGCTGTGATTTGGCATAGCTTTGATCACCCAACTGATACATGTGTAAACAAACCAAAAACACGATTTTGGGAAGAATGATTCTCCTTTGCTGTTATGTATTTGAGACAACCCAAAAGGGTTGAATATATAGAGATTACAGTCATGTATATAAGGAAAGATAATAAAACCAAAATCCTCTACGAACTATACAAGGTATACAAGCTATACAAGGAATGGAATGTGTTATACATGGAATGGGAGCCTATCTAACATCCCCCCTCAAACTAATGCGGGTCATCGACAAGTAATAGTTTGCCAACTAGAAATGAGTGACGAGCAGAAGTGAGGGACTTGGTGAGAATGTCTGCAATTTGATCATGTGATGCAACATGTGGAAGAGAAATGAGCCCAGATTGAAATTTCTCGCGGATAAAGTGACAGTCAAGTTCAATATGCTTCGTCCGTTCATGAAAAACTGGGTTAGAGGCAATCTGAATGGCACTTAGATTATCAACATGGAGTGGAATAGGATTCTACAGAGGAACCCCCAAGTCGGAAAGAAGTCCATGTAACCAGACAAGCTCACTACACACAGCGGACATCGCTCGATACTCAGCTTCGGTGCTTGATTTGGAAACAGTGACCTGTTTCTTACACTTCTAAGAGATGAGAGAAGTACCGAGAAAAACACAGTAGCCAGTGGTAGATCGTCGTGTGAGAGCGCACCCGGCCCAATCCGCATCTGAATAAGCACGAAGGTCTAGAGTCGCTGTGGAGGAGAAGAACAGGGATCGATCAAGAGTTCCACGAAGGTACCGTAGGATGCGCAACACGGCAGTCATATGAAGAGTCTGAGGAGCAGAAACAAACTGACTGACAACTTGGACAGCGTAGGCAATATCAGGGCGAGTCATAGTTAAGTAGACCATACTCCCAACCAAACGACGGTATAAGTCGGGCTGTGCAAGGAGATCACCATCGTCACGACCATATTGAACGTTAAGTTCTAAGGGAGTCTGAACTGTTTTCTGATCCGTCAATGATGCCAAGGCAAGAAGATCCTTGGTATATTTACGTTGGCTGACCAGGATCCCTCGCTAGAACGTGAAATTTCAAGCCCAAGAAAGTATGTGAGATGGCCGAGATCTTTCATCTTGAAGGAGGATTGCAAAACTTCCTTTAAAGCCGAGATACCAGTAGCATCGCTACCAGTCAGAAGGAGGTCATCAACATAGACGAGAACAATGACAATTCCTCGAGTAGTGGTGCGCAAAAATAAGGATGGATCATGACTACTTTGAGTAAAGCCAGCACCAGTAACGACATCATGAAAGCCTTGGAACCATGCCCGAGGTGCCTGTTTGAGGCCATACAGGGCTTTCTTTAGGCGACATACCTTATTGTCAGGAATTAAAGAGCCAGGAGGAGGTTTCAAATATACGGTTTCTTGAAGATCTCCATGCAGAAAAATATTTTTCACATCCATCTGAGCGAGTGGCCATGAGCGAACAGAAGATATAGCCAGAAGAGTACGAACAGTTTTCATCTTGGCCACAGGAGCGAAAGTCTCATCGTAGTCAATTCCGTATTCCTGTTTGTATCCCTGAGCAACAAGTCGAGCCTTGTATCGATCCAATGATCCATCAGACTTGAGCTTGACAGAATAAACCCATTTGCTACCAATTAGCTGTTGGTCAGCGGGTCGAGTGACAATGTCCCACGTATGATTATCATCCAATGCCGCGAGTTCTTCTGCTATAGCCTTCTTCCAACAATCATGAGAGGCTGCCTGAGAGTATGAAGTAGGAACAGAAACAATATCCAGAGTAGCATTCATGGCAGACATAGAGCATATCAAGTGATCAGGCACTCGATGTTCACGAGCGGAACGACGTATCGAGGTAGGTTCGGGATCTGCAACAGGTATAGTAGATTCGGGTTGAGTAATAGGTGGTGGATCTGTACGTGGTCGACGTGAGTAAACCTGCAACGGACGAGGGAGATTACTTGAGGCAACTGGAATGTCAGGAAAGGTGGTTAGACCAGGGGAGTTGGAGTTGGCGGAGAAGGAAGAGATGAACGGAAGGCAATGTGTTCAAGAAAAACAACATTTCGTGAAACCCGAACACGACGAGAAACAGGATCATAACATCGAAAACCTTTCTGAGTTTCCCCAAATCCCAAGTACATACATTTGACCGATTTTGGAGATAGTTTGTTACGTTCACGTGAAGCCAGGTGAACATAACAGATACAACCAAAAACACGAAATGTGAAATATGCAGGAGGTAAGCCAGTGAGAACAAAGTAGGGAGATTTACTGTTCAGAACTTTGGTTGGCATCCGGTTAATCAAGTAGACTGAATGTAACATTGCTTCCACCCAGAAAGAACGAGGAACACTCATAGCTATCATCAGGGTGTTGGCAGTTTCAACAATATGATGATTTTTCCGTTCAGCCACCCCGTTCTGTTGTGGAGTATCAGAACAGGTGGTCTGATGAATAATCCCATGTTCTTGAAGAAATGTACGAAAATCGGTTGAGAGATATTCCCCCCCTGAGTCAGAACGGAGAGTTTGAACCGGAACCTGAAATTGAGTCTTCACCATAGAGTGAAATAACTTGAATTTTTCAAAAACCTGTGACTTTGATTGCAGAAAGTAAATCCAAGTGTAACGTGTGAAATCATCAATGAATATAACATAGTATCATAACCCAGAGAGAGACATAATTGGTGATGGACCCCAGACATCCGTATGCACAAGTTCAAACATAGAAGATGATTGTCTAGTACTGAGAGAAAAGGGAATACACTTACTCTTTGAAAGACAACAGGAAGAACAAGAAGAATCCAAATCATTTTTATTAAGAGAAATGTTCCCTAACATGCCAGAAGAAATTAACTGAAATAACCGATCTGAATGGGGATGGCCTAGGCGACAATGCCACAGTTTCTACAATTTATTTGCCGAACAAATATCTGATGAAGATGGAGAAAAGAAACAGCGAGCCGGAGTGACAGACGGATCAAAGTCCAGCACGTACAGACGACCATGCCGCCTACCCTTCCCAAGTACCTTCCCCGTTGTCAGATCCTGCACAAAACAACAGTTGAGAAAAAATATGACTAAGCAGTTATTGGATGTGAGTTGACCAACTGAAATTAAATTGGAGGAGAGGTTAGGGACATGAAACACATCACGAAGAGTGAACTGGCGATGAGCAGAAGGAGAGACAGTCAATGATCCAACTGACTGAATAGGTAGTCTAGTGCCATCCGCAGTAGAAATATCCTGATTGCCGGTGTAGGGACGAATGTCACGAAGATGGGATACAGCACCAGTCATATGATTTGAAGCACCCGAATCGAAGAACCATGTAGAAGATGGGGATATACCTGACATACCGGCCGCAGAAAGGGCCTGAACAATTTGCTGGAGCATCGCAGGAGTCAATGGAGATGAAAGGCCATCAGCAGAAACAGTAGATGCAGAATCAGTAATAGACGGCTCGGAAGAAATAGTAGCAGCAGTAGCAGAAAGAGCATGACCACGACCACGACCACGACCACCACGTCCACGGCCGGAAGAAGATGCATAGGCACGTGTACGGCAGTCCTGAATACCATGACCAGTCCGTCGACAATAAGCGCACCATTCTTTGCATTGAGCGACAACATGACTCCTTTGTTGCAGTCGCGACAAGTCAAAGGAGTGGAACCACGTTCGGTGTGTGGTAGACACAGCAAGTACCATCTCAGATGATCCCGGAGTTGAGGAAGGAAGGGAAAGAACTTTCAGGCGTTGTTCCTCAGCCAATAAATCATTTATAACTGCATTCAGTGAAGGAGTAGGGCTACGGTTCAAGAGAGCAGCCCGACAATGCTCAAATTCCGGACGCAGCTTCATAAGAAACTGTCGAACTTGCGCACTCTCGCGCATAGTTTGGAATATTTTAAAATCGTGAGGAAATGTTGGATCCATCATAGTCATTTCAGTCCAAATTGAGATAATTTTGCAGTAAAAAGATTAAATACTGTCATCACCCTGAGTAAGGTTAATGAGATCCTGTTCCAGGCGGTATAACCGAGCCGCATTACTCTGTTGATAAATTGTCTGGAGATGGTTCCACATTGCCTTAGCAGTGCGATGAGGTGTGAGGCCAACAGCAATAGGCCGATCGACGGAATCGAGAATCCAGGTAATAATCCGTCCATTGTTCATTTCCCAATCCGCTAATTTATCGGCATCTGTGGAAGTGGGGATAGTAACAGATCCATCAATAATCCCCACAGACCACGACCCTGAGGAAGTTCTGTTCTGAAAATGGATGGCCCATAGAGAATAGTTGGTACCATCAAAACTACAACGTGGGGCCTCATGACGTGATGAGTTCTTGTCCATTGAGCTGAAGTATGAGAAAGCACCGAGAAAAAAGATTTAGATGTACCATACAACAATAGCAACAGCAACAGATTCTGGATCTGGATCTGAATATGGTTGTGAATCTGGATCTGGAGCTGGTTCTGAATCTGGATCTGGTTCTGAATCTGGAGTGAGATGAACAGAGAGGGTGCTGGAGCGGATCTGGATCAGGAAGAACAGAGGATCGGAACCAATAGCAACAGGTTCTAGATCGGGACGAGCAGGGGGAAGTCGGACGTGTGCAGGGACGAGCAGGGTGGTCGGACGTGCGCAGGGACGAGCAGGGGTGGCCGGTTCTGACAGGGATGGCCGGACGAGCAGGGGACGAGCGCAGGGACATGCGCAGGGACGAGTAGGGGAGTCGGACCAGCGCAGGGACGTGTGCAAGGGATGAGCAGGGGAGTCGGTTCTGACAGAGACGTGCGCAGGGAGGAGCCGGACGTGCGCAAAGAGGAGCCGGATCTGACAGGGGAGGGCCGGACGTGCGCAGGAACGAGCGTGGGGAGGGCCGGTGATGAAGAGATGCCGGATTAGGATCAGATTGCTCTGATACTATGTAAACAAACCAAAAACACGATTTTGGGAAGAATGATTCTCCTTTGCTGTATGTATTTGAGACAACCCAAAAGGGTTGAATATATAGAGATTACAGTCATGTATAAAGGAAAGATAATAAAACCAAAATCCTCTACGAACTATACAAGGTATACAAGCTATACAAGGAATAGAATGTGCTATACACGGAATGGGAGCCTGTCTAACAACATGGCTACCTGGTCAACGATTTGGATTGAACAAAATTACTGGACTACGCCAGCGCCTTATTTCTTGGAGGAATTCAGAAGATCCTGCTCCAGGTGCCTTCTCTCTTCAGATAGAACAAGATGGAACCAATCAGTATTTTATGCTGCAGAATGATTCTAGGTACTGGAGTACTGGTATATGGAACGGTAGTACTTACTTCCCTTCAATGCGATCACGCGGCAACCGTCACATTAATGACTGGGTCAGCTTCAGTTACATCACGAACAGAAACGAGAACTACTTCACCTATCTCTATAGTGATGCTTCCATCATTGTAAGAACAGTGATGAGCACGTCAGGGCAGTTGAAGCAATCGATATGGTCTAAGGACAACGGGAAGTGGACTTCGTTTTGGATCCTTCCTCAAGATCAATGTGAGGTTTATGGTGCCTGCGGATCTTTCGGTGTGTGTAATGCAAACAGCTTGCCGTCCTGTCGATGTTTGCAGGGTTTTCGCCCGCGCTCTTCGAAAGATTGGGGAATGGAGGACTGGAGTGGTGGGTGTGTAAGGGAGACCCATTTGCAGTGCAGTGATAACAGCTCCATTGGTGGAGAAAACGATGTCTTTCTTCCAATACCTAACATGCGATCGCCTGTAAATCCGCAATCCTCAACAGCAGGGAGAGCTGAAGAATGTGAACTAGCTTGCTTCGATGACTGTTCTTGTACTGCTTATGCCTACAATGGTAGTGGGTGTTTTATATGGAATGGAGATCTGTTGAATCTTCGGCAACTATCCGGCACTGATGTTAAAGGAAGAGATCTTTATCTCTGTGTTGCAGCATCTCGTAGAACTAGTAAGGGAGTGGCTGCTGGGGTTATTGTAGGCAGTAGCATTGGGATGGTAGCATTTTTTGTCATTGTTTTGGTGATAATTTGGAGATGCGGAAGGAAATTACTGAATCGTGCATCAACAGCAGTTACTGGTTCTTTGGTTGCATTCAGGTATACAGATTTACGAAGCGCAACCAATGATTTCGCAGAGAAGTTAGGAGGAGGAAGCTTCGGTTCTGTTTTCAAAGGGACTTTGCCTGATTCTTCTGTTGTAGCTGTGAAGAAACTGGAAGGCCTAAGACAAGGGGAGAAGCAGTTCCGGTCAGAAGTGAGCACGATTGGGATGATCCAACATATTAATCTGGTTCGCCTTCGTGGGTTCTGCTCTGAAGGCAGTAAAAGGTTGCTGGTTTATGATTTCATGCCAAACGGGTCTTTAGATTCTCATCTGTTTAGGAAGGATTCCGATGTCTTAGACTGGAAGACGCGGTATCAAATTGCACTTGGAACTGCTAAAGGATTAGCTTATCTCCATGAGGAATGCAGAGAATGCATAATACATTGCGACATAAAGCCTGAGAACATACTTTTGGATGCTGCGTTTTGTCCCAAAGTGGCAGATTTCGGCTTGGCGAAGCTTGTCGGCAGGGATGTCAGCCGAGTACTGACGACCATCAGAGGAACCATAGGGTATCTTTCACCGGAATGGATTCATGGGGTAGCTATAACGGCGAAAGCTGATGTTTACAGTTACGGAATGATGATTTTCGAACTTGTATGGGGAAATAGAAACATCAAGCATTCTGGAATTTCTGGGGCTTCTTATTTCCCTGTTTGGGCAGCAGGCAAGATCATAGAAGGTGATGTCCTCTGCTTATTAGATCACAGATTAGAAGGTAATGCTGATATGGAAGAACTCGACAGAGCTTGCAGAGTTGCTTGTTGGTGTATTCAAGAGAACGAGGCATCCAGACCGTCAATGGGTCAGGTTGTTCAAATTCTGGAGGGAGTTTTGGAGGTGAGTGTGCCACCAATTCCAAGATTTCTTCAAAATCTTGTAGACAATGAGATAGTAACTTAACTCACACTGATAGAAGGGTTATATAGATTACCAAGAGTGCTATCCACGATTCCTTGGTGGTGACTCATCCACTTCAGAGAGCATACATTGCCAGAGTTCACACTGATCTAAAGATCTGTCTAAATTGGTGGCCGTCAATTGGACGGTTAAAAGTAAAATGGTCAGCTTCAGCATTCAATGGATAATATCGGAAGGTCTGATAATCCAATCAGTGTGGTTTCTTTTGGCTATGCCCCATCCTAAAAGGGCCCATGATTTGGACAATCTGGATTGATTTCCATAGTCCATGTATGTCATGTGTATGGTGGATGAATCACCATTAATCAAGATAAGGGTAGCAAATGCATACTGTTGTCTAGTCCATTTGCTGTTTTTAAAATTTTCTTTTTTCACTTTCCATTTAAATCAATGAGGAATTATAAGGCCCTGATCATCAACAAATGTACTGTTTACTGACATGCAGGATTTCGTACATGTGGTGACATTTTTCAATGAGCCAAACTGTTTATATGATTGGCTTCACCTTGGATGGGGGACAACTGAAAAGTCTCCCATTTAGAATTCCATTCCTTTGATCATCGAACTCTAATCCATTGAATACGGGATGTCTCTTAGCTTTCTTTTTGTGGGGCCATTCTTTTCAAAAGGTTATGATCTATCTGGAAGATTTTCAAGGCATTCCACATTAGCTGAATGTCTTATCAGATTAATGGTTTGGATCACAGAACCATTGCCCACATGTACAGAAGTTTGCAGTTAACAAACTGTCCCCAGCCATAATTTTAATGTTTGCAGTAGTTGCTGCCTTTTTCAGTTCCATTGGGATGCAATTATGTTTAAAAGAAGGATAAGCAAGCACAGCTTTTTAGTTAGATTGATATAAAAAATAAGAGCTTCTTTTCATTCAAGCTTGTATATCTATGGATGCTGCAGCTTTGATATGTTAGTTGGGTTTTATATTTTGCGCAATGATCACAGTCATATTGTCATGATCTGTTCTTGTATGAATCTTCTCCAAAAATAGACGCTGACGTCTTCTCTTACCATACCAATTAATCGACATTATGAGGTCTTCTCAACCAAGATTAAGAACCTGCATGTTTATGGGTAAGCTTTATCCAGGTTCTTCGATTGGAAATGGAAATCGGATAGATGCCAAGAAATAAAGTTGACGATTCCTCTTACTTGAATTGCTTCCATCATAGTCTTCCACATTCAATGGGAAAAAGGCCAAAAGAATGGATGGTTAGGATCTTCCTATCAGGGATATTTTTGGCAAATCCCTATCCATGATGGGGAACCATCAGACGAACAGTTGGATCACCAAGATCTATGCTCAACTTGTACAAACTTAAAGCTTCAGGGTAGTATGCATACCAGCACCTCTGAAGATCCTACTAACAGTTGAAAAAATGTTGTACATGCTCCTAAAATCCTTGATGGAATGTGAAAAAGTCTTTCAGAATCCAAACCATTTTCTGGAAGTCATCATTTCAAACTGAAATCATGGCGTCGACGCTTTGAGACCAACATTTCATATCGAATATAGAGCCAAATCAGCAGCATTGATAATTCTCTCGGATGATGTATGGTGTGAGTGTGAATGCCATTGTGACACATCCCACTATTCGAGTTCATGGCGCATCAATGTCTCTATATGCTTGACCATTGGAATAACCGCTAATAAAGTAGATTCATGGAAAAACAGAAATTTGTTACAAACTCAATCTGAGAATATCTCAGTATGCTCCAGGTTTTCAGGTCGTACAAGCGGGGGCCATGTTTCAGTGATCCAAACATTAATATGATGCGCCACAGTGGACTGCCCATGCACCAAAATTCTCCTATGTGTGAAAATCCTAACCCTTCAGTTGGTCGCCAGCAAATAACCTGTTAAGAAAGCAAATACAGCAATGGGCCACATTCAACTGAAAGGAAATGCAACAGTAGCCATCCATGTTGGGGCCCCTATATCAATGTTTCCATCTCAAAACCTTGAGCCCAAGCTGCATAAATTGAAAACACAAGCATACTATAGTCCTTTATGGGTTCACCATTGCATAAAATGTAAATACAGGAAACCCCATTCATGCATCAGAAAGAAGAGGAAGAAGACATTACTCAATAAAACAGATCTTCCCTTCATCTGATTACTACATGGTGTTGAAGTTATAATGTAATAAAATAATGCCACTGACAAAGGGCATAATGGGAAACACATAAGACACAAATGTCTAATTACAGTTATTACCACATGGAAAATCAAGAAAAATGAAAACCATCATGTCCATATGCATAATGTTCCATTCCATCAGTAGATGCAAGGGCATTCCCAGCCCACTCCATGTAAATGAAAGAACAGGAGCTGTGTGGCCCGTTAAGGTACCCACTCTCTCCCCTTTTAATCTCGACCAGACATAAATAGACCCATCGGCGTATCCCGCTGCAACATAATTGTCATCTGGGATCATCCATGAACGACTCTGATTTGATGCCAAGCTATGTCCTTTCACTCTAAACTTGCACAGACTTTGAAGGTTCGTATGTCGAATAACTTGTGCACATTGTCCCTTCCACTCATCAACAAAATGCGTCCACATCCAGACTGAGAGATTGATGTGATGGAGCTGTGATGAGCGGCAATTTCACGGATACACCATGCTGTCTTTGTACCCCACAAACAAAGCTTCCCGTTGGCGTGACCCGACCAAAGTATCCTTCCATCATTGCAACTGCAAAGCGCATTGCAGTTGCTGTTTAAGTAGGCTGTGGTGTTGTAGTAACCACCCTGTATGTCCCAGATTTTTAGTCTTCGATCCTGACCAGCACTGACCACATAGTGCCTTGAAGCATCAATGGTGCAGATCTTATCTGTGTGTCCCTTTATTGTATGAAGGATCATACCAGAGCCTACACCAAACCAATATTACAAGTTCGAGCCGCTTGCTGCAATAACAGAATGATTAGCATGGGTTTTTGCAAGATCGTTAATAGAACCACAGCAAGTGAAAAGAGTGTTGCTCAATGTCATGGTTTTTGTTTCCCACATTTTGATTGTTCCATCCTTCCCTCCAGTAATTAACTTATCGGAATCGTAATCGAACAGTATAGAACCACATCCACCTTCGTGGGCGTTGACCTAGTGCTTGTGTTCAGAGGGAATAGATGAACAGATGAATCCACCACGAACCACACTGTCATCTTCATTGTTGCCGTTGAGCCAATCTATCTCGTCTTTGTACGTTGCGTTAGGCTGAAAGTGCAATCAGAAGTACAATTAGTTGAAATATAGCAGTTACCTCCTTCTAGGCACACCAGTTAGCAAACCCACTGAGATATAGAAAATCCACATCGGATGATGAAATTCCCAAATGAATGCAGTGCAAAAAATAGAATTTGATGATATGAGAAGGCCCAGCAAGAGATGCAAAGCAAAAGAGTGACTCAAGCCCCACAAAGAAATATACAAGAAAACAGAACAGGGCTTGTTGATCCCACATGAGCATATAAGGAAGCTCATCTAGATTCCACAACATGTGCCATTGTGGCACATTGGATCAATATCGAAGCTACCACACGGCTTCTGCTTTTTAGAAGTTGTCCAAAAACCAGGCCATACTTTTCATCACAAGGATCATAGATTGAGAAACATTGGATTTCAACATTGAGGTCACAGGTTCTAGCCAAGCTTACCTGTCCAAAAAAAAAAAAAAAGAAAGAAACAAAAAAGAAAGAAAGAAGTGGATAGCCAAAAAGAGAAGAAAAGAACAATATTAAGCTGTCCATTTATTTCTAACATTGTGGTCCACATAAATAAGTGACTTGGCACAATTTTTTAGCTAGGGCATGTATAGAGTGGGATTCACATTATGGATAGCTTGGATTTTGCATTCAAGTGTCACATGGAAACGTAGCCAAGTGTAGATGTGCCACGTTTCTTCAAATTTCAAGCAAATTTCAGAAGATTGAAAAGAATATAATTCAAATGCAGTTTGTAATAAAATAAAACTATAACATGAGTTGATGATTGAAACCACATTGGTTCCCAGTAGGAGTACAGAATCCACCATCTCTTTGCTACGTTGTTATACAACTCTCATATGATCAGATTCATCTCAAAGACATGAAATGGAATTATTTGTTTAACATGAATCTGAATGGTTGATACAAATAGAAATGCAGATTCATGTGATTAGGGATTATAAAGATTTATGACACAAGTATGAAACTTAATGGTTAACATGAATTGAAAATTCACACACCTGAATCAACCATTTTGAATCTGGCATCTACAAAGGTATCCTTTGATCAGTCGACATCTGTTTCTTAGCCTCTACCTTTCTGGGTTTTAGTGTGCCCTCCCCTGCTTCTGCTTTGATTATCTGGTTCTTGCTTATCAATCGGTCCATTTCCATATCATCTTCTAAAGTTTCCCTTAATTGGGAGCTTTCTCCCCTGCAAAATCTTCGAATAGGTCTTGATCAATCATGCGGTTCACTGAAAAATCTGAAATATGTCACTTGCATGGCTACAAAATGGGGCGAGTTCAAACTTTTGAAATTCTCTTTTTTGAAAATTCATGAGCTTCTACTAAAAATTCACATGAATAATGCAAACAACTTGTGATCTGATCATTATTCCTGAATGATCAATCATTAGAGAAAGAAAGAACCAGAAAAATCCATAAATTTTGTATTGTTCCTGTTTCCTCTGTTTCTTGAAATCAGCCTTCTACTTATTTCTTATTGAATCTTCTAACAACCACAGATGTTTGACTTATCGAGCTTTTCTGAAATCCAGACTTTGTAACAGTGCTACAAGCCTACAAACACCACCTTGCTTGGGTAACTTCATTTGGTAGATCTGGGAACACTTCTTCTTTCTCTTGATCCAATGCTTCTGAGGTACTGGGCTCAACTTCCACTGCAAGCTGCTCAAACAATGTCTTCAAGCTTAGAGACATTGTTCTAGTTGAAGATTCTTCTCCTTTCTCCTTCCACTCTAACCCCTGCATGGATGTACGAATCAATTCAATCACAACAGTATGAAATAATAAATAAATAAAACTGTATTCCACTGAAGCATAAAAGACTAACCATGACAGATTGAAAAGGATAGTAGACAATCCAAATTTTCTTGGATTAGAATATTTTCCAATCATTTCCCTCAATATCTTGTAGAAAATGAGGGAGACAGTAACTTACACTGAAAGCAGGACTAGATAGTCTACCAAGAATGCTTTCCACCACTCCTTAGTGGTGACTCATCCACTTCACAGAGCATACATGCATGGGTCAAATTGCAGTTGCCAGAGATCACACTGTTCAAACGATCTGTCTAAATTGGTGGCCCTCAATTGGACAGTTTATAAGGAAAATGGTCAGCTTCCACATTCCATGGATAATATCAGATGGTCTAGCAATCTAATCAGTGTGGTTTCTTTTGCTATGCTCCATCCTAAAAGGGCCCATGATCGATTGTTTATGTCATGGGCTTCACCTTGTACATTCGGTGACATTTTTCAATGTGCCAAACTGTTTATATGATGGGCTTCACCTTGGATAGGGGACAGCTGAAAAGTCTCCCATTTGGAATTTCAGGCCCATTAGAGGATCCATGGTCCTTGACAAAACAGGGGTAGGCCTCATCAGACACTATCGAGTTAAGAAAGGGATCGGCTGATCTGCCTCTGCCTGGCCTGTTTTTCAGGCCAATTTTTCAGGCCCTGTCGCCCCACCTTTCTCTCAGCTTTCTCCTTGCGCCCCTGCCCGATGCTAATACTAGTTCCAATTTTTCTGCTGTCTACCTGTATGTTTTTGGCCACCATGGTAATGCCGATCTCTGGGTGCTGCTGGCTCTTCCTGCTCCAATCTGCTGCAGCTGCTGATTTCGCCTCTCTACAGCTGATCCCTGCTGTTGCTGGCCCCTGCCTCCCTCCTCTCTTGCTCCCCTGGCCCCCCTCTCCTTCCATTCTGTAGTTTTTTTCATCATACGATAGGCAGGACCGTTTGCCTTTTTGTATCCGGGAATGCCAGAATGGCTGTACACTCTGTTTAGTTAATTCAAAGATGGTGGCTCTGCCCACTTAAAAAAAAAAAAAAAACTTGCTCACTCTATCCCCTTTTAATCGCAACCAGATATAAATAAACCCATCAGTGTACCCCGCCATGACATAATTGTCAGATGGGCTGACGCACGAACGGCTCTGATTTTATGCCAAGCTATATCCTTTCACTCTAAACTTGCCAGGTTCCTATGTCGAATACTTGTGCTCATCAACACAATGCGTCTGCATCCAGATAGAGATAGAGAGATTAATGTGATGGAATTGTGATGAGCAGAAATTTCAGAGACGCCATCCTGTCTTTGTACCCCACAAACAAAGCTTCATGTTGGCATGACCCGAGCGAAAGAACTGTCCATCATTCCAAAGTGCAAAGTGCGTTGCAGTTGCTGTCTAAGATGGTGGTGGTGTTGCAGTAACCACCCTGTATGTCCCAGACTTTTAGAATTTGATCATGAGTGGCACTGACCACATAGAGGCTTGAAGCATCAATGATGCAGATCTTATCTGCATGGTCCTTTAGTGTATGAAGAATCCTACCAGAGCCCACACCAAATACATCCAAGTTCGAGCTGCTTGTTGCAATAACAGATTGTTTATCATGGGTTATTGCAATTTGCAAGATCATCAATAGAACCACAGCAAGAGAAAAGAGTGTTTCTTAATGTCACGGTTTTTGTATCCCACATTTTGATTGTCCCATCCTTCCATCTAGTAATTAACTTGTTGGAATCATATTCAAGCGGTATAGAACCACATCTGCCTTCATGGGTATTGACCTTGTGCTTGTATTTAGAGGGAACTAACTAACAGATGAATCCACCACAAACACTGTCATCTTCACTGCTTTTGTTGTGTCAATCTACCATGTCTTTGTACACTGCATTAGGCTGAAAGTCAAACAGAAGTACAATTACTTGCAATACAGCGGTTACCTTCTTCCAGGCACACCGGTTGGCAAACCTACTTAAATATAGAAAACCCACATTAGATGATGAAATTCCATAAGGAAATGCAATGAAAAAACAGAATTTGATGATATGAGAAGACCCATCAAGAGGTGCAAAGCAAAACAGAATGTGGTTTTCTTGATCCCACCTGAGAATATAAGGAAGCCCCACAAAGACATATACAACAAAACGGAATGTGGTTTTCTTGATCCCACCTGAGAATATAAGGAAGCTCATCTACATTCAATAACATGTGCCAATGTGTCACATTGGATCAATATTGAAGCTGTCCAAAAGGCTTCCGGTTTTTTATACATTGTTGTCCAGGCCATTCCTTTCATCACGAGGATCATAGATTGAGAAGCAGTGGATTTCAACACTGAGGTCACAGATCCGAGCAAAGCTTACCTGTCCCCCCCAAAAAAATAAAAATGGAAACATGATGGATAGCTTGGATTCTGCATTTATGTGCTACATGGAAACATGGCAGTGTGTAGATGTGCCACATTTCTTCAAATAAATTTCAAGCAGATTTCAGAAGATTGAAAAGAATACAATCCAAATGCAATTTGCACTTAAACAAAACTATAACATGAGTTAATGATTGAAAAGTAGTTTGTTTCCAAGTAGGTGTTCGGAACGCTCCATCCATCATATGAGCGGACTCATCTCAAAAACATGAAAAGAATTATTTTTTTAACATGAATCCGAATGGTTCATACAAATAGAAATACAGATTCATGTGATTAGGGATTAGAAAGATTCATGACAAAAGTATGAATCTTAATAGTTAATACAAATTGAAAATCCACACACCTTAATCAAACCATTCTGAATCTGGCATCTCCCAAGGCATCTTATAATCAGTCAACATCTTTTTTTTCTTTTTTCTTTTTTCTTTTTTCTTTTTTGCCACTACATTTCCAGCTTTCAATGTACCCTCCTCTGCTTCTGATTTGTTGTATTTGATGCCTTAAATCTAATTAGATTCTGCACAGATTTTTCGCGCAACTGCGAAAGGGCGGGATTTGTTTCCGATTTCGTTTATGATACTTTCCGATTTTGTTTGGGATTCCTCCTAAAACTATATATATGGGTGTAAGCGGGATTGGGAGGTATGATTCTAAGGGATTCTAAGAGTTTCTAAAAGGGTTATAGGGTTATCAAAGGATGTAGCAATGGTGAGATTCGAGGCTGTTCGAATCGGGTAAGTCCTCTCTCTTTGTAATTTCTATTTTCATAGTGAAGATCTGTCACTTTGTGCCGTGGTTTTTTCCCGCAAGGGTTTTCCATGTTAAATTTGCGTGTTCTCTTGTGTGTGCTTGGTGCCATTGGATTGCTATCCTAGATCTAGATCTGTGTGATTCTGCAGGCCAAAATCCCAACAAGTGGTATCAGAGCAATTATTGGGGCACAGATCTGAATCTGAGAGATTAGTAATAATGGCAAGTACCAGGAATAATATTGAGAAGTACTCAGGAAAAAATAATTTTGAGTTATAGAAGATCAAGATGATGAGTTCCTTAATCAAGCAAGGCAAAGATGGTGCTCTTGAGAAGCGAAAGTCTACTATGACTGATGATGAATGGAATACTCTTGATAAGAAGGCTTTATCATCGATCTGTTTATGTCTCATGGATGAGGTTCTCTACAATGTCATGAGGGAGAAAACTGCAGCTAAGTTATGGGCGAAGTTAGAGGATGTCTATGCAAAAAAATCCTCTGAAAATCGCCTACACTTGAAGCAGCAGTGGTATAACTTCAAGATGGCAGAGAGTGGAGATCTAGAGGCTCATATCAGTAACTTTAATGAATTGGTTTGCAAATTGTTGAATATGGAGGAAGTGATGAAAGATGAAAAAAAATATGTATGTTGTTAAATTCTCTTTCGGCGTCTTATAAGTCATTCAAGGACACAATGTGCTCCACGAATAAAATCCAGAGTGTCGACACTGTTATCTTAGCCCTTCAAGGGAAGGCTATGAGAAAGCTTAATGTCGACATGGGAATATCTTCTAATGCACTGGTTACAAGGGGTAGGAATTTTGAATAAGGTACAGTTTCTTCAGGATCTATATCCAAATCCAAGCGCAAGGACAAGGGAAAGTTAAAGTGTTGGAACTATGGGAAGGAAGGACATGTGAAGAAGGATTGTGAAAATCTTAAATCTAAGAGAGAAGATTCTGAGGCTTCATACAAGGAGGTCAATACTGCCACATCAGATGGATCGAGTGGATGTAATGGTGATGTTTTGTCTGTGTTTACGATCAGACACTTTTACGATGATTATAAGGACGAGTGGATGCTAGACACATGGGCATCTTTTCACATGACTCCTCATCAGAGTTGGTTCACCAGCTATAGAGAGTGCGATGGTGGACAGGTGTTTATGGGCAATGACATTGCCTGTAATGTTGTGGCTGTTGGTACGGTGCGCATCAAGATATTTGATGGGGTAGAGCGTACCTTAACTGATGTGGGGCACGTTCCTGACATGAAGAAAAATTTAATTTCTCTTGGTGTACTTGAGGTAATGGGTTGCAAGTTCATAGGTATTGATGGTGCTCTTAAGGTATCTAAGGGGGCACAGGTAATCATGAAAGCACAACGACTAGGTAACATGTACAGGTTGATCGGGAGCACTTCAAAAGGTGGAGCTGTAGTGGATGTAGCAGATTCCACCTCTACACGTGTGTGGCATGTTGGGTATTGCCACATGAGCGGGTAGGGCAAGAAGGCTGAGACACGCGTAAAGAGATACAGAGCAGGTGGAGCAGCCACCTGTGAGGAGAATCACACGGCATGATCGCAAGATATCAGCGAGGTACATGGACGACTCCATTATCGCAAGGATTCATCTTCTATTCAGACGGCTCTAGGTGAGCCTGGTGCTGAGAAGTGGAAGGTGACTATAGGCGATGTGATGGACTCGTTGTACCAGACCGACATATGGGAGCTGGTGGAGCTTCCAGTGGGCCGGGAAGCGGTTGGATGCAGGTAGATCTTCAGGAGGATACAACATAAATACAGGGAGAGGTTGGTAGCGAAGTGTTATGCTCAGAGAGAAGGGATCGGTTTCTCAGAGATATTCGCGTCGACGGTATAGTAGGTGTCTGTTAGATCCGTGATTGGCACTGGTTGACCAATATGATTTTGAGCTGGAATGATGGATGTGGAGTTTGCACTTCTGTACGGGAAATTGGAAGAGCAGATTTATATGAAGCAACCAGAGCGGTTTGAAGTTAAAGGAGCTGAGAAAAAAGTTTGTAGGAGGTCGTGGTTCAACTCGCCTAGGTAATGGTTTGATTCCTTCATGGTGGGTCAGGTATTGTATATTGATGACATGTAAATTGCCAATTATGACATGTCTGAAATCAATGTACTGAAGACTCGGTTAAGTGGGACATTCAAAATGAAGGATCGGGGGGCTGCAAAGATGATTCTCGGCATTGAGACTGAAAGAGGAGTGGACTTTGGTTATCTCAAGCAAAATACCTTGGGTAGGTATTGATCAAGGATGTGATGGACCAGGCAAAGCCGGAAAGCGTTTCCTACGCGTCTCTCCTCAAAGTTTTCCTCAGGACATGTCCTAAAACAAATGAGGAAAAGCAGGATATCTCATGAGCCTTATTCGAATGCGGTTGGCAGTGTATGTCATGGTCTGAATTAGACCGGTTATTTCATAGGCTATCAATATTGTGAGCAAGTACCCCGACAAGTAATACTGGGTAGCAGTGAGATGGTTAGAAGACTACGTCTTTCATTTTGAGAAGATAGGAGCAAAGGTGGTTGGGCACGTGGATTCTGATTCGACAAACATGCTCACCTAGAACGTTCTTGCAGATAAGTTCAAGTTTTGTGCAACTTCTTTGGGCTTGGTGATGGTGAAAAAGAAGGACGGAGTGTGCACGAGAAGATATGCTGTGTTGCAAATATAAGAGAAGAGGACAAAGAGTTACACATTTGAAGATTGAAGACATGGTGGAGATTGTTGTATTTGATGCCTTAAATCTAATTAGATTATGCGCAGATTTTTCGCGCAACTGCAAAAGGGCGGGATTTGTTTCCGATTTCGTTTATGATTCTTTCCGATTTTGTTTGAGATTCTTCCTAAAACTATATATATGGGTGTAAATGGGATTGGGAGGTATGATTCTAAGGGATTCTAAGGGTTTCTAAAAAGGTTATAGAGTTATCAAAGGGTGTAGCAAGGGTGAGATTCGAGGCGGTTAGAATCGAGTAAGTCCTCTCTCTTTGTAATTTATATTTTCATAGTGAAGATCTGTCGCTTTGTGCAGTGGTTTTTTTCCGCAAAGGTTTTCCACGTTAAATCTGTGTGTTCTCTTGTGTGTGCTTGGTGCCATTGGATTGTTATCCTAGATCTAGATCTGTGTGATTCCGCAGGCCAAAGTCCCAACAAGATTCAATTTCATCTTCAGAATTCTCCTTTAGTTGGGAGCTTTCTCCCCTGCGAAATCTTGCAATATGTCTCAATCAATCAAGCAGTTCCCTGAAAAGTCAGAAATATATCACTTGCATGGCTACAAAATGGGGCGAAGTTCAAACAATCTCTCTCTCTCTCTCTCTCTCTCTCTCTCTCTCTCTCTCTCTCTCTCTAATTCATGAGCTTGTAATAAAATTTCATATGAATAATGCAAACAAGTTCTGATCTGATCAGTATGTCAGAATTGTTCAATCAGTAAAAGAGAAAGAAAGAACCAAGAAAAATCCAAAAAATTGTATTATTCCTGTTTCTCTGAAATTTCTTGAAATCATCCTAATCTTTTAATCTATTTGAAATCTCTATAAACCACAGATGTTTGACTTATCGAGCTTTTCTGAAATCCAGACTTTGTAACAATGCTACAAACAACACCTCTTGCTCAGGTAACTTCATTTTACAGATTCGAGAACACTTCTTCTTTAATTCTCTTGATCCAATGCTTCTGAAGTACTGGGCTCAACTTCCATTGCAAGTTGCTCAAACAGTGTACTTAAGCTTAGATACCTTGTTCTAGTGGAGGGCTCTTCTCCTTTCTCCTTCAATTCTAAGCCCTACATGGACATTACAAATAATTCAATCACAACATTATGAAATAATAAGACCGGCGGTCCTTCTGTTCACCTCCTCCTTCCATTTTAAAACCTGTTTTTGGCCATTTCTTGCCCAAAAACCTTAATTTCTCCCTCTTTCTTTCCAAATTCCTCTTCTTCTTCTTCAAAATTTTCAATTGCCTCTCTTTTCCATCATTTTCATCCTTTCTTCTCACCTTTTTCGAGGTCATGGATGGATATAAATTAATTCTAACTTACTATTGCAATTTGTTATCAGATATGATGTCCTTAATTCTTTTGGGCTGCTCAACCGGTCGAGAGCCTGGCTCAACGGGTCGAGGGTCCACTCGACCGGTCGAGGGTCCACTCGACCGGTCGAGGCCCGCTCGACTCAAAGTCCAGCAAGCTATATTTTTTGGAGGTTTGGGCCACTCGACCAGTCGAGGGTCAGATCGACCGGTCGAAGCGGTCCTTCAACCAGTTGAAGCCCTGACTCGACTAGTTGAGGATTATGCAGCCCATGCGCAAATTGCGTAAATTTGATGGAATTTTTCAAACTAGGTGCGTAAGTGGAGTTTCCTAAACTATAAATAGGGGTCCCTAGGGCTATTCTAAAGCATTCTAAGGCTTCCTAAAGGTATTCTAAGGGTTTCTAAAAGGGTTCTAGGGTTATCAAAGGGTGTAGCGAGGGTGAGATTCAAGGTTGTTCGAATCGGTTAAGTCCTCTCTCTTTCTAATTTTTATCTTCATAGTGGATTTCAATTGCTTTGTGCCGTGGTTTTTTCCCGTAAGGGTTTTCCACGTTAAATCTTTGTGTTATCTTGTTTTTGCTTGGTGCTCTTGGATTGCTATCCTAAATCTAGATCTATGTGATTCCTTGGACACAAATCCCAAGAAGTGGTATCAGAGTAATTGTTGGGGCAGAGATCTGAATCTGCAGGATTAACAATAATGAGAAGTACTAGGTATGATATTGAGAAGTACTCAGGAAAAAATAATTTTGAGTTATGGAAGATCGAGATGATCAGTTCCTTAACCAAGCAAGGCGAGGATGGTGCTCTTGAGGCGAGAAAGTCTAGTATGACTGATGATGAATGGAATACTCTTGATAAGAAGGCCTTATCCTTAATTCGTTTATGTCTCGTGGATGAGGTTCTCTATAATGTTTTGAGGGAGAAAATTGCAGCTAGTTTATGAGCGAAGTCAGAGGATATCTATGCAAAAAAATCCTCTGAAAATCGCCTACACTTGAAGCGGCAGTGGTATGACTTCAAGATGTCCGATGGTGGAGATCTGGAGGTCTACATCAGTAACTTTAATAAATTGGTTTACAAATTTTTGAATATGGAGGAAGTGATGAAAGATAAGGAAAAAGCATGTATGTTGTTGAATTCTCTTCCGGCGTCGTATGAGTTATTCAAGGATACAATGTGCTCCATTAATAAAACCCTGAGTGTCGACACCGTTATCTTAACCCTTCAAGGGAAGGCTATGAGAAAGCTTAACAACAACACAGGGACATCTTCTGATGTACTGATTACGAGAGGCAGAAATTTTGAGCGAGATATAGGATTTTCAAGACCTAGATCCAAATCCAAGGGTAAAGGCAAAGGAAAACTAAAGTGATGGAACTGTGGGATGTCTGGACACATGAAAAAGGATTGTACCAATCCTAAAGCAAAGAAAGAAAATTCAGCGGCTTCTTCCAAGGAGGTCAATGTTGTCACATCTGATGAAGAAACAAGTGGTGGTGAGTTTTGTCTATTTCCATGATTGGTCACTTACACGACAATCATAAAGACGAGTGGATAGTTGACACATGAGCATCTTATCACATGACTTCTCATCGGAGTTGGTTTGCCAGTTACAAGGAATGTGATGGTTGATAGGTTTTTATGGGTAATGACAATTCCTGTAATGTTGTGGCTATTGGTACGGTGAGCATCAAGATGTTTGATGGGATGGAGCGTACCCTGACTGATGTCAGGCATGTTCCTGATATGTAGAAAAATCTGATTTCTCTCAGTGCACTAGAGGCTATAGGGTGCAAGTTCACCGGTATTGATGGTGTCCATAAAGTTTCAAAAGGGACACTCGTTGTTATGAGAGATAAAATGTACGGAAACCTTTATAGGTTGATTGGGATCACTTCAACAGGTGGAGCAACATCAGCTATTATAGACTCCACGTCTCTATGCATGTGGCATGCTCGTCTTGGCCACATGAGTGAGCGGGGCATGAAAGTACTATCTAATCATTGTTTGATTCTAACTTTAAAAAAATTCTAATTTAGATATATGCAAGCATTGTATATATGGTAAACAATCTATATTATCTTTTAAATCTAGAAAACATGTATATAAGGGAGTGCTCGATTATGTGTACTCTGACGTATGGAGGCCATCGCCAGAGGTTTTCATTGGGGGGTCATCATGGTTTGTTTCATTCATTGACGGCTACTCCAGGAAAGTTTGGGTTAATTTACTTCATGAAACGTAAATCTGAAATTTTCACCATATTCAAACAATGGAAGGAAATGGTGGAAAAACAATCAAAGCGAAAAATAAAAGTTTTAAGGACTAACATTGGTAGAGAATTTACTTCCACTGAGTTTAATGATTACTGCAAGGATGAAGGGATCATCAGGCACAACACAGTGTGCCACACACTTGAACAAAATGATGTGGCTGAGCGAATGAATTGGACTCTCCTGGAGATGGCTAGATGCATGTTAAGTAATGCTGCGTTGGGCAAGGACCTATGGACAGAGTCCGTTAAAACGGCTTGTTATTTGATGAACCGATCTCCTTCAACAATAATTGAATGTAAAATTCTAGAGGAAGTATGAAATGGTCAGAAAATCGACTACTCAGATCTACGCATATTTAGTTATGAGGCTTATTCTCATGTACCGTCAGTTAAGAGAGATAGCTAGACCATAGAACTGAAAAGTATATCTTTATTGGCTATGATATTGGTGTGA
The DNA here is from genome assembly GCA_021015155.1 of Magnolia officinalis. Classification (NCBI taxonomy): domain Eukaryota; kingdom Viridiplantae; phylum Streptophyta; class Magnoliopsida; order Magnoliales; family Magnoliaceae; genus Magnolia; species Magnolia officinalis. The sequence continues at coordinate 15,491,428 of JAJHSJ010000002.1, read as the reverse complement.
AAGGTTACAGGTTATTTGACAAGGGTCACACGTAAGTTCATCACTAGCCATGACGTCAGATTCGATGAAAGCTTCATATTCAGTAGGAATAATCAGGAGGAGCAAGAGCCAAAAAAGTTGATCGTAGACATCCAGATTGACACAAATGATACTCAGGCAGAAACAGATGCGCAGACAGATGTACAAGATCAGGTGGAGTAGCTACCTATGAGAATGAACCCACCGTGTAATCGTAGGAAAGATACAGGGACGACTCTAATATTGCATATGCCATCGTTACAGATGAGAGGGATCCGTCTACTATTGAAGGGGTTCTTAGTGAGCCTGGTGCAGAAAAAGTGGAAGGCGACTATGAACAATGAGATGGACTTGTTGCACAAGAATCACACATGAGAGTTGGTGGAGCTTCCAGTGGGTCAAAAAGCGATCGAATGCAAGTGGTTATTGAAAAAAAACATGATAAATACAAAGCTAGATTGGTAGCAAATGGTTATGCTCAGAGAGAAGGAATCGACTTCACAGATATATTCGCACCGGTGGTTAAGCAGGTGTCTATCAGATTCATGTTGGCACTGGTTGCCCAATACGATCTCGAGCTGGAACAAATGGATGTCAAGACTGCATTCCTGCACGGGGAGTTGGAAGAGTAGATCTACATGAAGCAACTAAAGGGCTATGAAGTTAAAGGAGTAGAGAAGAAAGTTTTGCAGGTTAATGAGGTCGTTGCACTGCCTGAAACAGTCTCCTAGGCAGTGGTATAAAAAATTTAATTCTTTCATAGTGAGTCAAAAATTTACTCGGAGTGAATACAATCACTATGTCAATTACAAGACACTGACTTATGACAAATTCAGTATCCTAGTATTGTATGTGGATGATATGTTGATTGCTTGTCATAATATGTCTGAAATCAACATACTGAAGACTCGGTTATCAAGGATATTCGAGATGAAAGATCTGGAGGCTGCAAAGAGAGTTCTCGGCATAGATATTCATAAAAAAGGAAGAGAAGTGGGCTTTGGTTATCACAGGTAAATACCTTGAAAAAGTGTTGATCAAATATGGGATGGACTAAGCAAAGCCGGTGAGCGTTCCCCACGCGGCTCACTTCAAGCTTTCCTCAGAATAATGTCCTAAATCAAATGAAGAAAAGCAGGTTATGTCTCATGTGCCTTATTCGAATGCGGTTGGCAGTTTAATGTATGTCATGGTATGTACGAGACCAGATATTTCACAGGCAATCCATGTTATGAGCAGATACATGTCAAACCCCGATAAGCAACATTGGGAAGCGGTGAAATGACTATTCGATACATTTGAGGTACGAAAGACTACGTCCTAACTTTTGAGAAGATAGGGACAAAATTGATAGGGTATGTGGATTCTAGAAATTCTACTTCAGGATATTCGTTTGTACTAGCAGGTGGATCAATTAGTTAGATGTCAAAGCTTCAGTCTGTGGTGGCTCCTCCACGACCGAAGCAGAATATATGGCAGTAACGAAAATGTTTAAAGAAGGTGTTTACCTCAGAGGCATGATAAATCAGTTGAGACTTTAGTAACAGGATGTGCCAGTTAACTGTGAAAGCGAGTGTTATTGTCACTCCCCAAACTCGAAAACCGGGCTCACAAAATTCTCTATCGCCGAATCCGGTGCTGACAGCCTCCGTAGTACCCCATTCTCGGTTCCCAGCGCACATGCGCCAGATTCTGATCCTGGGATCCTACAAGGAGGATTTTTAATATGAATTTTTTTTGGTAATAGAGCATAACCACAAGCATAATCAGGTCACAAAACAACATCATCACCACATATCCACTAATATAATCATTTGAGTACAATGTTGAAATGGAAATACAATACGAAGATATCAAAGAAAACTCCGAAAAGCTCTGTTGCACGCCCCAGCCTCAGATCGACTGCATCCTAACATCACCTGCACGCATCTATCGTGCACAAGCTTATAGAAAGCTTAGAGGGTGGTGAAAGTGTGTGCGCAAGATAAGTGTCAAGCACCCAAATACAACGCCATAAATCATACAATATCGGAATAAGCAGAAATACTGACAAGATCATGAATCGTACGATATCAGAGTAAGCGGAAATATACTGGTAAGTCCATGAGTCATACGATATCAGAATATGCAATGTAAACGCGGAATCATAGAGAGTCAAATATCAGATGCCGAGGATGCAATGCAATAAACAAATCCTGCTAAGTCTGTTTCGGCCATATAAGTACAGAAACATAGTAACCCAAAATGTCATATGCTTGCAGATGTAATGCAATATGCGATGCGAATGAAATGACCAAGCTGGAGTGTGAAGTCGGAATGATAGTACGTAATATCGCAGGCTATGGGGTCTATCAAAGGGAATTCTATCCAACCAGTCCCATACCTAAATTTGGATAGTCAAAGACAATGTGGTAAACTCCTGATCTCAGGTTAGTCGCGCGCCCCAACCGAAATCCTGGCCATTACGAAGGTACACGTAACAAATAGTTGCGCACCACCAGCCCGAGTAGATAGTGAATGGATGAATGAATGAGTATACAACTCCTGCTCAGTAGCTTACCAGCATAGTAGCCTGCCAACCACTGGTAGTTCGCCTAGGCCTCAGCCCCACCCCATAAGCGTCCGCCCACGTGCACCCTCTCATATGTGGAACAGTGATGGGGTGTCATAATATCATGTCAATCCTCATATCAAGTCCACATATGAATACGATTCCTCTTTGGGAATCACCGGGGTCCAATACACTTTACACTGACTGCCGCCTCCCTAACCGCACAGTCCAGTAAGTGAAAAAGACCACACTATCCGCCTGACCAGTAGTCTGCTAACACCTACCCGGCTCGTCGATAGCGAACTCATTTCTGAGCTACTCAAACTCAGCCTAGCTTATAGCCCCCTCACTCGGGTGGATAAGGCCACACCCCCTTCCAACCGACCACGACACAGTGGGAGACACGGCCTCATGGTATAGGCACTGACACTCATATTCCACTCGGTCTAGACGTTGGAACATCTCCTGGTACGAAGGAGGTTATGGGATTTTCACCCAAGGACATCCTACGTGCCTACAGTGCTAGAACCAAGTATTTTCGATGTCCCACCTGGCCATCCACGATGTACCTGTGAGGCCACAGCCCTGATGTTGCTAGGGTGTACAATAATCATATCACACAATGCAAGATGCATAAGTCATACAATCCAGTCATGTATCAATTCTACGCATAACGTGCGCTCATGTGAGACAATCTTCGTCCATCAGGGAGTCTCATAATAATATGCCCAATGACATATGCAATGGTCAGTCACACCTCATAACAAACATGCAGATGATGCGTATGGGCATGTATCATGATGCTATGTTGTTACCTACTCATAATCAGTATCAATAACTGGCATCGACAATCGGCATTGACAATCGGCCTCGACAATGTGGTCATTTAACCAACATTGCCCCCAAGGGGTGGTCCACATAGAGCCCAACATATAGTGGACCCATGGCCTCACACAAGAGCCTAATATACAACACCATGGACCTCACTCAAGAGCTTAATGCACATCACGATGGGCCTCTCACATGGGCCTAATATACATCACAATGGACTCCATCGCCTGGCCCTCAAATGCATCATAATGGGCCTCATCACATATACCTCATATTCATCACATTAGGCCTTAAACACGAGCTGCATATATATCACATAGGTCTCGACAATCGGCCTTAGCAATCGAAATCGGCCTATATAGTGAATATACCCAACCTGGTAACACATATTCTTCCACCTATGGCAAGGGGAATTACGATGATGTATTAATGTCAAGGATGAGTTTCACACTCGTCCTAAGAAGGTAGATGGATGGTGTGGTTGATAGATACATAACACGAAGTCCTAGCAATCGATTCAAAGGTAGGGCACATCACACAGGGTGAGTTTAGCGGGTATACAACAAGTGAGCTTTCATTTCATGTGGGGCCCAATATGAATACAAGGCGGGCCTCGGTAGGGTCCATTCATCTAGGACTATGTGTCCCTACAAATGGGTCGAGTAGTTCACCCATCATCTAAGTGGGCCTCGGTTTGGTTCACTAAGCTTAGGCAAACTCATGCATCTAGGTGGATCACATTTACTATGGAAGGCCTGCTACGAATCACAAGGGATCCAAAGCTTAGGGTAGTTCTATAGGGTATGGTAGAAAGCATCACTATCAATGGGGCCCAATGTTTTGTGGTAGCCCGACAATACATATGATGTGTAAGTATTATGAAGGTATACTAGGCATATTCTGTGGTGATGAAGTACTCTCCTCATAAGGATGGGCCTAGATGTCTTCCTATATCAAGAATGGGCCTAAGAACAAGGAATGAACTTTCACACCAGCTCCATCATGTAGTAAGCTAGACTTCCTAAGGGGCCCAAATAGCACAAGATGGGCTTGATGTCTTGGACATTTCTACAAGACACGATGTCAAGGTGGGCAGCCCAAAGCCTAGAAAATGGGCGAACAGTACACACAATATGGTGGGCCGCACAAGGCAATCCCGGAGTCCAGACATGGATGGACTGTATGCATATAACGCATCCATCAACGTGGTCTTCAAGGTTTGGACAATCCTACCAGGCATGGTGGGAGTACCATTTATACTGGGAGCCCAACAATTTGGGTTAGTCCATTAAAGCGAGATGGGTCATACTAATAACAGTGGGGGCCTAACGATTTGGGCTAGCCCACTAAAGGAGATGAGAATGGACCTAACAACGGGCCCTAGGGAGGATTACAATGCGGACATTTAACCAACATTATTCTTACAATGTGGACGTTAAACCATCATTGCTCACAAGGCATAGCCCGCCCTAAACATCATTACATAAACCATGGCGGAATTACACATTGTAATGGGCCTTATATACATCCCATCGGGCCTCGACCCATGGGCCTTAGATACATCAAATGGGCCGCATCACATGGGCCTCATATATATCAAGGTGGGCCTTAACCATGAGCCATAACTACATCAAGATGGGCCTCCTTAAATGGGCTTGATATATATCAAGGTGGGCCTCAACAACGAGCTACAAATACATCACAATGGGCCTCAACCCATGGGCCCCAAATACATTACATCAGGCCTCATCAAATGGGCCCCAAATACATCAAATGGCTGATTCAAATGAGCCGATTCAAATGAGCCGAATCAAATGGGCTTTATGTATATCAATTGGGCCCACCCTTATGTATATTTGAGATCCGACCTATTCATAAGTTAACATAGAAATAACTGAAGTGCAGACAAATATCGGCTTAATTAGGAAATTACCATAACCCTTAGAAGTTTGAACGGTGGATGTCACAGTCCACATATTTCAGTGGTGGGGTCCACGTCCAGTGAATGGACAGTTAGGATATAACACATGCCTCGTGGAGTGGCCCACCAGATAAATAGATTCATCTCATTTTTGCCTCAAGCCTTAAGACAAGCTAACTGGATGGACGGTTTGGATGTAACACAGACATCAAGGGTGGGGTCCACTGGCCGTCCATGCAAATGGTTGGACGGCATAGATGAAACACATGCATCGTGGCTAGGACCCACGGTCCCTGGCCCTTCGTCCAACAGCGCACGACGTTGCACCACGCACCACAGTTGAGGGTTTTACCCTCTATAAACATTCATAATTATTCGTTGGGCCCACCAATCTGTAGTTCACAAATCCAACCATCTATTATGTGTGTCCCACTAGATTAAGGGGTCAAACCAAGTTTCAAGTGCATCCAAACCTCAAGTGGACTCCAGTAAATGTTGTCATATAGTTTAACATATATTCACATGATCGAAGATGGAGTGGGCCACCTGAGATCTGTATATGGCTGATTTTTGGGGGACCCACTTCCCTAAAAGGGAGCCACCAAATGCACGGTGTGGATGTATGGCACACATCATGGTGGGGCCCACGTATGGGACCCACCTCCCTGCCCTCCGTCCACGCAGCAGCGCCCTGCTGCACGTCCGCTAGACATCAGCGGTAGGGCTGCTGCATATATATATATATATATATAATATATATATATATATATATATATATATATATATATATATCGAATATTTTTTTTCTCACGCTGCATTTTGGTGCATAGAAACATCAGAGTGGGTCCTAACAACCTTTAATGGCCAATATCACTGTTTTCTATGGTATAGCCCGCTTAATTCTCGGATTAACATCATTTTTTGGCTCAACGCCTAAAATGGGCTGGGGAATGGAATGGACGGCATGGATTAAACTTATACACCAAGATGGAGCCTGCATGAGTGGCCCACCCAAAAGCCTTAAAAATCAAATGCTTTTGCAGTGAGGTGTCGTCACTGTTTGTTCACAATTCAATGAACACGTCCAGCGTCCAGGGACACTAGACGGACTATGTTCACGTGAAAATCAAGGTGGGTCCCACAGGGACATGGCCCACTTGATCAATCTAATCTTTGTGTTTTCCCATCATCCAGAGGGTAGGGTCCACATGGCTTGGATGGCCATGGGGTCCATTTGATGGACGGTCTAGATACCATATACACTCATCATGTGGGCCATAAAATAAAGGGAGGAGAGAGAGAAAGAGACACGTGATGATGGAGGGATCCCGACATTATGGGCCCTCCCTTCCATGCATATCAATCGTACATCAAGTGAGTCCCAATACATGTGGGCCCACTAAATCAAAATCAACGGTGGAGATTCCTTTTCCACCAAAATGGAAGGTCTAGATGACCCTTATCAAACTAGAAAGTAAACATCATGATGGGGTCCATGAAGAATGGCCCCATCAAGGAATGATCATGATAATCAAGGTGGGCCATCGGCCACATCTAGGGTCCAATGTGAGATCCATACCATCAATTGGTAGGCCTCACTTGGTCCATCAGAAAAACATGAAATCTAGGCTATAGAAACACCCACCGTTCGATCTTCTTGGTCCGATGGAACGCCGAGCTCTAGTGCTTCTCTTTGATGGAAGATGATGAGAGATGAATGGTTAGGATGAAGGATTTTGGGATGGGAAGGTCGGCCACGCAACACACTTTCTCTCTTTAAAATTGAAGGACGTCCACCACTTCTTTTGGTTGCTTGGAATTTGTGAAGAGAGAGAGAGAGAGAGAGAGAGAGAGAGAGGGTTGTAAGGAGAGAGTGATGGGTGATGGATGTGAGGTGAGTGATGAGTGAGGTGAGAGATTAGCTGACTTGGTGGTTACTTGACTTGTGGAGAAAAAAAGTATGGGTGCTCTTGTACTTAACATGAGGTGATTGCTTGATTGATTGATTGATGGATTGATGGGACATATTGTAAAGATTCTTTTGGGATTGCAAACGTGCGGTGCTTTTTCTCGAATTGAACGCAGGCCCACATCTCCTGGCCTGGTATCGCCTTGGCGCGCGAGACGAGGCGTCGGAACCGCGGCGATGGCATGGTCGCAATGGTACAAATTTCGAATTAAGCCGACTCAAATCTATGGAATACGACTTAGGGTCGCGCGCAAACGTCGATCATAGGTCACGGATTGCCGGAATTCGACGGGAAGGATCATGACAGTCGACAAAAGAGTACGGATTAGGATATGGGTTTTACAACTATCAATTTGGCTAAAAATTTTGTTTTTCACTCACGTACTAAACACATTATATTCGTCACCACTTTATCCGACAGGTACTTGAGGAAGGAGGCATAACACTCGAGAAGATTCACACCAGCATAAATCCAGCAGACATGCTCACCATGGTCGTTCTTACAGAGAAGTTTAGTTTTGTGCAACTTCTTTAGGCTTGACGATGGCATAAAAGAAAGACGGAGTATGCACAAGAAGCGTTGATTGAAGCTATGATGCGATACAGAGATAAGAGAAGATGTCAAAAAGCTACACGATTAAAGATTGAAGACATGGTGAAGATTGTTGTTAGATATGATGTCCTCAATTCTTCAGGGCTGCTCGACCGGTTGAGGGCTTGGCTAGACGGGTCAAGGGTCTACTCGACTGGTCGAGGCTCGCTCTACTCGAAGTCCAGTGAGCTATGTTTTTTGAAGGTCCAGGCCGCTCAACCAGTCGAGGGTCAGGCTTGATCGGTCGAAGGGGTCCTTCGACCAGTCGAAGCCTTGGCTCGACTAGTCGAGGATTACGTAGCCTACGCGCGACTGGGTAAATTTGATGTGGTTTCCAGAAATTTTCAAATTAGGTGCGTAAGTGGAGTTTCCTAAACTATAAATAGGGGTCCCTAGGATTATTCTAAAGCATTCTAAGGTTTCCTAAAGGTATTCTAAGGGTTTCTAAAAGGGTTTTAGGGTTATCAAAGGGTGTAGTAAGGGTGAGATTCGAGGTTGTTCGAATCGGGTAAATCCTCTCGATTTGTCATTTCTATCTTCATAGTGGATTTCTGTCGCTTTGTGCCGCAGTTTTTTCCCGCAAGGGTTTTCCACAGACACAAATCCCAACACAATTCACTAGAGAGAAGTGGAGAGCCTAACTAAGCTACACTAATCAATCCGGACTTGTTGCAGTGAAGAGGCTAAATTAGGTTAAGCTATGCTAAGATAAATGTCCACGTTGGATTCAAAGATTTGATAAATAGCATTGAGCTAAATAAGAGATTTGTTGTATCTAAATTGGCAATGGCCTAGAGTTCTTTGTTCTCTGCTGCTTTTATAAACTTATGTTAGGTGATGGCCTTGTATATGGTCCATTGGCTTTCAGGATCAACGGTTCGATCAGTTAGCAGCCTTGGCTTGATATGCTTCTATTTTAAGAAGTGGCATGTTAACAATTACATTATTGTGTGTATACTTATATCTCCAATTTTAGATAGCCTTGTTTCGACAAGAAAACAAATGTGTTTGATTTGGGGGATTTATTCAATGATAATAAAGAAAGAACAAGAGAACATTGATCACATTTATTCTGAGTTCATTTACATCCTCTAATTCCCATGATTCTGAAAACAAAATACAATTAATCAAAGTAGACAAGACAGTCCAATAGAAATTTCGAAAACATTCCGGCGCTATTTCAGTCATCTCCCAATACTTAGGAGGAATTGCTAATTCGATCAGCTAATCTCCAATGAGATAGGAATTTCGGCAGCACTCCGGCGCTATTTCGGTCATCTCCTAGATACTTAGGAGGAATGTTGATCTAATCAATCAGTCTTCATTGAGATGGGGTTGTGCGAGTCGCACAACACTTTTCTTTAGTTGTGCAGATCGCACAACACTTTCCTGCTGTTGCTCGGGTCACACAACCGTTGTACAGGTCACACAACACTTTTCTTCAGTCGTGCGGGTCGCATAACACTTTCCTTCCGTTGCGTGGGTCACACAACACTTTCCTTCCGTTGCGCGGGTCGCAAAACAGCTTCCTGCCGTTCCGCGGGTCGCACAATAGCTTCTTGCCGTTACGCAGGTCGCAGAATAGCTTCCTGCCGTTCCGTGGGTCGTACAACAGCTTCCTGTCATTCCGCGGGTCGCACAACAGCTTCCTTCCGTTCCGCAGGTCGCGCAACTGCATACCTCTCTCTCTCCCCACCTCTTCTTCTCCATTTCTCTTCCAACTGATCCAAATGATCCAACCCATCTAATGAATCAGGGAGGGGTATTTATAGGCCCCACCACTCTTAGAAAGTGGTGATCACCACCACTTATCTCTTCACATTTGGACATCTTCTTCTCTTAAACCATGATGTCCACCAAACTCCCTCTTAAATGGTGGTGTACAGCCTCTCTTTACTAAAATGACACCTGCTTTATTACCAAAATACTCTTTCTAATCCCTTTTACTAAAATACCTAAACTACCCTTAGACACTGACTTTTACCAAAATACCTAAACTATCCCTGGACATGGATTTTTACCTAAATACTTAAACTACCCCTGGACATGGATTTTTACCAAAATACCTAAACTACCCCTGGACGTGGATTTTTACCAAAATACCTAAACTACCCCTAGACATGGATTTTTACCAAAATACCTAAACTTCCCCTGGACATGAATTTTTACCAAAATACCTAAACTACCCCTGGACATGGATTTTTACCAAAATACCCCTGACATGGATTTTTACCAAAATACTCCCAACATGGATTTTTACCAAAATATCCCCGGACATGGAATTCTCTGACCACTGCAATGAGATATTTTTTGTGCCTCAACAAGCCTTCTCTTCTTGGTGCACCCCTTAATGATCCATGGGTGTGTGTGACCAATTAAATCTTACCATGTGTCTCTGGATATCATCGCCATTAGGGTTATTCTAGATTACGCATGCTTTCTAGGTGCTTTGCGTCTATGTAACTTGTGTCTTTTGGTCATGTGTCATTAGCGAAATAACCGCTTCTAGGGTTTTGGTCGTGATTATGTCTCTGACGTTATAATCTCAGCATGACACACATGTCATTGAGAGAATGAGCACCCCTAGAGTTTTAGTTGTGCGTATGTCATTAGCGTTATAATCCTGGTGTAACACACGTCTTCAACAGAGGCATCATTCAATTCCTTGCGATCTCTCCGCACTCAATAAATATTATTTCCTAGTTTTTGTGCTAGTGTTCCAACACGTGGCAACATCTTATTCACTGGAGTTGGCCATGACAAGTGGCGTGCAAACATATGTTACAACGTGTGTGCCTTGCTACCGTGATGAAAGAACGTTGAACAAATGGTCTTGACTATTTCCATCTTAAGGTGGCACTTACAACAAGGAAAGGAAATTTTCAATGGCTAGTAATTTAAAATTTAAAAGTTGGGATTGCCACAGAAGCATAATTATGGGACTATGGAGTTGTTTGTTTACCACTTAATATGTCACTTAAATCTTAAAATTAGATTTCAACCACTTAATATGTTATTTTGGATTTTCGTTTAACACACTTACAAAGGTTCTTAATGAAAATTAATCACATAATTAATTCAGGAGTGGTGTATGCGGCGAAGATGGCAAGTAATTTTGACAAAATGTAGTAAGTGATTTTAAGGCAAAACAATTTTCTTTTTCTAAATTAGTACTTTACCTTTTTCGAAGTAACTTCCAATGAAAGCTTTTAGGGCTAATTGCATAGTTGTTGTGTGAACCTGACAAAGGTTTTTGGGCCTATCACAGTGTATGTGTTAGATCCACCAAATCCCTCCATTTTGCCGCATCATTTTAGGATATCAGCCAAAAATGAAAAAGCTCAAGTGGACCACACCAGGGAAAGTTGTGGGGACAATACCACACACCAGCTATATTGCTGCTGTAGGTATGTTTCTTGTGAAGACGAGCACCGACGCTCCTCGAGCTACGAGTCGTACGACCAGTTCAAAAGAGATCAAAGTTACATTGACCTACAGTGATGTATTTATTATATTTACACCGTTCATCTATTTTTAGAGATTATTGTAGAGTATTATCCAAAAAATGAATTATATCCAAAGATCATCTGGACCACACCACAGATAGCAGAGGATATGATGATTTTCACCGTTAAATAATTCGTAGGGCCCACCATAACATTTATTTTCCATCCACTCTATTTATAAAGTCACAAAGACCTGAATTAAGAGGAAAAACAAATTTCATATTGATCCAAAACCCATTTCACAAACCCATTTCTTCATGTGGATAAAGGGATGCATGGATCCAAAATGATCGGCACTGGTAGCTCACCTTTTGATATGCGTGTCTACAGATTTAACACTTCCTATGAACTACATAATTCGAAGGCGTCGTTGAAAAAATTAGGAACGTAGATGCTTAGCTTTTAAGGTTTTTTTTGTTTTTTTCTTCTTCGACGGCCGCAGAGTTTGAACGCCAAGTTACATTTTTAGGGTACGGACAGACGAAAATACTCCTCCTATCTGGCAGAAGCAGTTGAAAAAGCTAGGGTTATTTGCGTCTGAAATGGTTTTTCCGTACAGTAGAGGTCTAGTTTGGTTATGAAAGTTTAGGGTCGGCTCAAAAAGGTGAGGGGGATAAAAGGTGGTGTCTATAGCAAAAAATTACCCGCCGTCGTATATCTCTCCCCGAAATTTAGTTGGAAATACCCAAACAGTGGAAAACGCGGTATTTAACTGTCGTTTTCCTCCCTTGAGCCAAGAGGCAAAAGCGGTTATCATCCACAATCATTTTAAAATCAAAATCACCAAAATTAATTTTCCAATTAAGACTTCCTCTTCTTCTTGTTCATATATCTTCGTCGTCTGTTCTTTTCTCATGAAAAGATGGAAACCACAAGCAGGTCATGGTTCTTTCTTGATGTTTTTCTCCTCTTGACTTTCAAGATCCATTTCTCCATGGCAGCTGATACCATCTCTCTAACCCAACCTCTCTCTGGAAATCTCACCATAACCTCCAAAGGTGGCAAATTTGAACTGGGTTTCTTCACACCAGGCCACTCCCAAAAATACTACATAGGCATCTGGTTCAAAAAAGTCTCCCAACAAACCGTCGTTTGGGTGGCCAACAGAGAAACACCCCTTCCCGATGCTTCGTCACAGCTAAAAATATCAGAACAAGATGGAAATCTAGTCCTCATCAACCACACCAAAATCCCAACTTGGTCATCAAATTCGACCTCTAAAATCTCAAATCCCACTGTTGCTGTCCTTCTCGACACTGGAAATCTTGTTCTGAGAGAAGTGTCCAATTCGTCTGCTGTGATTTGGCAGAGCTTTGATCACCCAACTGATACATGGCTACCTGGTCAACGATTTGGATTGAACAAAATCACTGGACTACGCCAGCGCCTTATTTCTTGGAGGAATTCAGAAGATCCTGCTCCAGGTGCCTTCTCTTTTCAGATAGAACAAGATGGAACCAATCAGTATTTTATGCTGCAGAATGAATCTTATAGGTACTGGAGTAGTGGTATATGGAACGGTAATTACTTCCCTTCAATGCGTTCACGCGGCTACCGTCGAATTAACGATTGGGTCAGCTTCAGTTACATCACAAACAGAAACAAGAACTACTACGCCTTTCTCTATAGTAATGCTTCCATCATTGGAAGAACAGCGATGAGCACGTCAGGGCAGTTGAAACATTCAATATGGTCTAAGGACAATGGGAAGTGGACTTTTTTTTCATTCCTTCCGCAAGATCAATGTGAGGTTTATGGTGTCTGCGGATCTTTTGGTGTGTGTAATGCAAACAGCTTGCCCTCCTGTCAATGTTTGCAGGGTTTTCGCCCGCGCTCTTCGAAAGATTGGGGAATGGAGGACTGGAGTGGTGGGTGTGTAAGGGAGACCCATTTGCAGTGCAGTGATAACAGCTCCATTGGTGGAGAAAATGATGTCTTTCTTCCAATACCTAACATGCGATTGCCTGTAAAACCGCAATCCTCAACAGCAGGGAGAGCTGAAGAATGTGAACTAGCTTGCTTCAATGACTGTTCTTGTACTGCTTATGCCTACAACAGTACTAGTGGGTGTTTTATATGGAATGGAGATCTGTCGAATCTTCGACAACTATCCAACAATGATGTTGAAGAAAGTGATCTTTATCTCCGTCTTGCAGTATGGAGTAGTAGAGCTAATAAGGAAGTGGCGATTGGGGTTATTGTCGGCAGCAGCATTGGGGTGGTAGCATTTTTTGTCATTGTTTTGGTGATAATTTGGAGGTGCCGAAGGAAATTACTGAATTGTGCATCAACAGCGGTTACTGGTTCTTTGGTTGCATTCAGGTATTCAGATTTACAAAGCGCAACCAATGATTTTGCAGAGAAGTTAGGAGGAGGAAGCTTCGGTTCTGTTTTCAAAGGGACTTTGCCTGATTCTTCTGTTGTAGCTGTGAAGAAACTGGAAGGCCTTAGACAAGGGGAGAAGCAGTTTCGGTCAGAAGTGAGCACGATTGGGATGATCCAACACGTTAATCTGGTTCGCCTTCGTGGGTTCTGCTCTGAAGGCAGTAAAAGGTTGCTAGTTTATGATTTCATGCCAAACGGGTCTTTAGATTCTCATCTGTTTAGGAAGGATTCTGATGTCTTAGACTGGAAGACACGGTATCAAATTGCACTCGGAACTGCTAAAGGATTATCTTATCTCCATGAGGAATGCAGAGAATGCATAATACATTGCGACATAAAGCCGGAGAACATACTTTTGGATGCTACGTTTTGTCCCAAAGTGGCGGATTTCGGCTTGGCGAAGCTTGTCGGCAGGGATTTCAGCCGAGTACTGACGACCATGAGAGGAACCATAGGGTATCTTGCACCGGAATGGATTCATGGGGTAGCCATAACGGCAAAAGCTGATGTTTACAGTTATGGAATGATGATTTTCGAACTTGTATGGGGAAATAGAAACATCAAGCATTCTGGAATTTCTGGGGCTTCTTATTTCCCTGTTTGGGCAGCAGGCAAGATCAAAGAAGGTGATGTCCTCTGCTTATTAGATCACAGATTAGAGGGTAATGCTGACATGGAAGAACTCAACAGAGCTTGCAGAGTTGCTTGTTGGTGTATTCAAGAGAACGAGGCATCTCGACCGTCAATGGGTCAAGTTGTTCAAATTCTGGAGGGAGTTTTAGAGGTGAATGTGCCGCCGATTCCGAGATTTCTTCAAAATCTTGTAGACAATGAGACAGTAACTTAACTTACACTGATAGAAGGGTTATATAGATTACCAAGAGTGCTATCCACCATTCCTTGGTGGTGACTCATCCATTTCAGAGAGCATACATTGCCAGAGATCACACTGATCTAAAGATCTGTCTAAATTGGTGGCTGTCAATTGGACGGTTAAAAGTAAAATGGTCAGCTTCAGCATTCAATGGATAATATCAGAAGGTCTGGTAATCCAATCAGTGTGGTTTCTTTTGGCTATGCTCCATCCTAAAAGGGCCCATGATTTGGACAATCTGGATTGATTTCCATAGTCCATGTATGTCATGTGTATGGTGAATGAATCACCATTCATCAAGATAAGGGTAGCAAATGCACGCAGTTGTCTAGTCCATTTAGTGTCTTTTAATTTTTCTTTCTTCACTTTCCATTTAAATCAATGAGGAATTATGAGGCCCTGATCATCAACAAATGTAGTGTTTACTGACATGCAGGATTCTGTACATGTGGTGACATTTTTCAATGAGCCAAACTGTTTATATGATGGGCTTCACCTTGGATGGGGGACAACTGAAAAGTCTCCCATTTCGAATTCCATTCCTGAATGTCTCATCAGATTAATGGTTTGGATCACAGAACCATTGCCACTTGTACCGAAGTTTGCAGTTCAGCAAGCTGTACCTTTGCCGAAGAGTGGGATCCTATAATTCCCCAGCTATAATTTTAATGTTTGCAGTAGTTGCTGCCTTTTTCAGTTCCATTGGGATGCAATTATGTTTAAAAGTAGGACAAGCAAACACAGATTTTTAGTTAGATTGATATATATATATATATATATATATATATATATATATATATATATATATATATATATATATATATATATATATATATATATATAGATAAGAGCTTCTGAAGGGCTTCTTTTTCATTCAAGCTTGTATATCTATGGATGCTGTAGCTTTGATATGTTAGTTGGGTTTTATATTTTGCACAATGATCATAGTCCTATTGTCATGATCTGTTCTTGTATGAATCTTCTCAAAAAAAGAGGCACCGACATCTTCTCTTACCATACTCATTACTCGATGTTATGAGATCTTCTCAACCAAGATTAAGAACCTGCATTCTTATGGGTAAGCTTTATCCAGGTTCTTCGATTGGAAATGGAAATCAGAAAGATTACAAGAAAGAAAGTTGATGATTCCTCTTACTTGAATTGCTTCCATCATAGCCTTCCACATTCAATAGGAAAAGGCCAAAAGAATGGCGAGGTTACAATCTTCCTATCAGGGATATTTTTGGGGAATCCCTATATATCCATGATGGGGAACCATCAGATGAACAGTTGGATCACCAAGATCTATGCTCAACTTGTACAAACTTAAAGCTTCAGGGTAGCATGCATACCTGCACCTCTGAAGATCCTACTAACAGTTGAACAGTGTTGTACAAGCTCCTAAAATCCGTTGATGGAATGTGAAAAGGTCTTTGAGATGATGACTTCTAGACAATGGAATGTGAAAAAGTCTTTCAAAGCGTTGATGCCATGATTTCAGTTTGAGATGATGACTTCCAGACAACTATCAATCCAAACCATTTTCTGGAAGTCATCATCTCAAACCAACATTTCATATCAAATATAGTGCCAATCGGCTGCATTGATAGTTCTCTTGGATGATGTGTGGCATGCCATTGTGACACATCCCAGTATTCAAGTTCATGGCGCATCAATGTCTCTATATTCTTTACCATTGGAATAACCTCTATTAAAGTAGATTCATGGAAAAACAGAAGTATGATTCAAAATCAATCTGAAAATATCCACAGTATGCTCCAGGTTTCCAGGTCATACAAGTGGGGCCCATGTTTCAGTGATCCAAACATTAATATGATGGGCCACAGTGGACTGCCCATGCACCAAATTTCTCCTATGTGTGAAAATCTTAACCCTTTAATTGGTCGCCAGCAAATAACCTGTTAAGAGAGCAAATACAGCAATGGTCCACATTCAACTGCAAGGAAATGCAACAGTAGCCATCCATGTTGGGGCCCATATATCAATGATTCCATCTAAAAACCATGAGCCCAAGCTGCATAAATTGAAAACACAAGCATACCATAGTCATTTATGGGAACACCATTGTATAAAATATAAATACAGGAAACCCCATTCATGCATCAGAAAGAATAGGAAGAAGACATCATCTTCCCTTAATTTGATTACTACATAGTGTTGAAGTTATAATATAATAAAATAATGCCACTGACAAAGGGCATAATTAATGGGAAACACATAAGACACAAATGTCTTATTACAGTTATTACCACATGGAAAATCAAGAAAAATGAAAACTATCACGTCCATATGCATAATGTTCCATTCTCATCAGTTGAAGCAAGGGGCATTCCCAGCCCACTCCATGAACATGAAAGAACAGGAGCTTTGTGGCCTGTTAAGGTACCCATTCTCTCCCCTTCTAATCTTTACTAGACATAAATAGACCCATCGGTGTACCCCGCTGCAGCATAATTGTCATCTGGGCTCATGCATGAACGACTCTGATTTGATGCCAAGCTATGTCCTTTCACTCTAAACTTGCCACAGACTTTGAAGGTTCGTATGTCGAATAACTTGTGCACATTGTCCCTTCCACTCGTCAACAAAATGCGTCCACATCCAGACGGAGAGATTGATGTGATGGAGCTGTGATGAGTGGCAATTTCACAAATACTCCATGCTGTTTTTGTACCCCACAAACAAAGCTTCCCATTGGCACAACCCGACCAAAGGATCCTTCCATCATTGCAACTGCAAAGCGCATTGCAGTTACTGTCTAAGTAGGCAGTGGTGTTGTAGTAACCACCCTCTGTCCCAAATTTTTAGTCTTCGATACTGACCAGCACTGACCACATAGTGCCTTGAAGCATCAACGGTGCAGATCTTATCTGTGTCCCTTTAGTGTATGAAGGATCCTACCAGAGCCTACACCAAACCAATACAAGTTCGAGCCGCTTGCTGCAATTACAGAATGATTATCATGGGTTATTGCAAGATTGTTAATAGAACCACAGCAAGTGAAAAGAGTGTTGTTCAATGTCACAGTTTTTGTGTCCCACATTTTGATTGTTCCATCCTTCCCTCCAGTAATTAACTTATCGGAATCGTAATCGAACAGTATAGAACCGCATCTGCCTTCGTAGGTGTTGACCTTGTGCTTGTATTCAGAGGGAATAGACGAACAGATGAATCCACCATGAAATTCGCAAAGGAATGCAGTGAAAAAATAGAATTTGATGATATGAGAAGGCCCAGCAAGAGATGCAAAGCAAAAGAGTGACTCAAGCACCACAAAGAAATATACAAGAAAACAAAACAAGGCTTGTTGATCCCACATGAGCATATAAGGAAGCTCATCTAGATTCCACAACGTATGCCATTGTGGCACATTGGATCAATATCGAAGCTGCCACACGGCTTCTGCTTTTTAGATGTTGTCCAAAAGCCAGGCCATACTTTTCATCACAAGGATCATAGATTGAGAAACAGTGGATTTCAACATCGAGGTCACAGGTTCTAGCCAAGCTTACCTGTCCAAAAAAAAGAAAAAAGGAAAAAGAAGTGGATAGCCAAAAAGAGAAGAAAAGAACAAGATTAAGCTGTCCATTTATTTCTAACATTGTGGTCCACATAAATTAGTGATTCACATTATGGATAGCTTGGATTTTGCATTCATGTGTCACATGGAAACGTGGCCGAGTATAGATGTGCCACGTTTCTTCAAATTTCAAGCAAATTTCGGAAGATTGAAAAAAATATAATCCAATTGCAGTTTGTAATAAATAAAACTATAACATGAGTTGATGATTGAAACCACATTGGTTCCCAGTAAGAGTACAAAATGCACCATCTCTTTGCTACATTGTTGCACAACTCTCATATGAGCAGATTCATCTCAAAGACATGAAATGGAATTATTTGTTTAACATGAATCTGAATGGTTGATACAAATAGAATGCAGATTCATGTGATTAGGGATTATAAAGGTTTATGACACAAGTATGAATCTTAATGATTAACAAGAACTGAAAATTCACACACCTGAATCAACCATTTTGAATTTGGCATCTCCAAAGGTATCCTTTGATCAGTCGACATCTGTTTCTTAGCCTCTACCTTTCTGGGTTTTAGTGTGCCCTCCCCTGCTTCTGCTTTGATTATCCGGTTCTTGCTTATCAATCGGTCCATTTCCATATCATCTTCTAAAGTCTCCGGAGCTTTCTCCCCTGCAAAATCTTGGAATAGGTCTTGATTGATCATGCGGTTCACTGAAAAATCAGAAATATGTCACTTGCATGGCTACAAAATGGGGCGAGTTCAAACATTTGAAATTCTCTTTTTTGAAAATTCATGAGCTTGTACTAAAATTTCACATGAATAATGCAAACTTGTGATCTGATCATTATTCCTGAATGTTCAATCAGTAGAGAAAGAAAGAACCATCCATAAAATTTGTATTGTTCCTGTTTCCTCTGAAAAATTCTTGAAATCAGCCTTATGCTTTTTTCATATTGAATTTTCTAACAACCACAGATGTTTGACTTATCGAGCTTTTCTGAAATCCAGACTTTGTAACAGTGCTACAAGCCTACAAACACCACATTTAGATCTGGGGACACTTCTTCTTTCTCTTGATCCAATGCTTCTTAGGTACTGGGCTCAACTTCCACTGCAAGCTGCTCAAACAATGTCTTTAAGCTTAGAGACATTGTTCTAGTTGAAGATTGTTCTCCTTTCTCCTTCCACTCTAAGCCCTGCATGGATGTAAGAATCAATTCAATCACAACAGTATGAAATAATAAATAAATAAAACTGTATTCCACTCAAGCATAAAACTTGCAAGAATTTACGGGTGTTTTTTATTAACAATATCAACAAAAGACTTAACCATGCCAGATTGAAAAGGATAGTAGATAATCCAATTTTTATTGGATTAGAATATTTGCCAATCATTTCGCTCAATATCTAGCTGGATGTTTTTAGCTTCAAACGAAAAATAATGTATTTCTTACAATATTGAGGATAGTTATTATTATTATTATTATTATTATTATTATTATTATTATTATTTTTAAAGTCTCCTGACTAGTTAATTTCAGCTTTTCAGAAAACAATTGAATTACACCATGGGTGTCATGTAACACTACACCAAAATCGATAATTAGAAACAGACATATTTTTGGTTCAGGTATGGTTTTAAGCCGCTTCTAATTTCTAAGTATTGAAATGTCCTGCTCTTTCCTTTTTCTTTTCTTCCTATTTATTCTCTTCCCATCTTTTCTCATGTCTTCTCATCTCTTCTCCATGGTGATTCAACTCTGGATTCTAAGTAAAGACAGAAAAACGGAGAGATGTGAAAATCCCGTCTTCTCCACCATTTCTCTCTCGGATCGATCAAACCCTAACCATAGTTTTCACTGCAGCTGCATCAGATCTGAGCTCCCAATTTTCATGGAGGGAGTCTCAGGCGGCACCAGCGACGGATCTGCCAATCTCCCAATTTTCTTGGAATCTATTGGCAGTTTCAGCAAAAACCTCACCGATTTCCGATTGGTGTTGCTGACAAGGAAGAAACAATAACAGAGCTGCCGACAATGGGGTCCGTGCTCTGTTAATGGGCTGCCAGAAGCTTAGGAGGTTCGCCCTCTATCTACGACAAGGGGGTCTGTCGGACGTTGGTCTTGGTTATATTGGCAAGTACAGCGATAACATCATGTGCATGTTGTAGGGTTTTTTGGGAGATTCCAATGCCGGGCTTCTGGAATTCTCGAAAGGCTGCCCGAAGATGCAGAAGCTGGAGATATGGGGTTGTTGCTTCAGTGAGAGGGCGTTGGCCCTGGCCGTGATGCATCTGAAGTCTCTGAGGTACATATGGGTGCAAGGGTACATGATATCATTATTCCCATATCTAGGGTCTCACAACTTTCACCCTTTTATTTTTATTTTTCTTTTTCTAACCGTATGAAAATGGTGAAGGGTGATTTGGTTGGCTATCTTCCCTTGAAATGGACTTCTACAACTTTTCAGCTTTGCATTTTGGACTAATCATTATTATTATTATTATTATTATTATTATTATTTATGAGTGATTGTTATTGTTATTGCTTCATAAGTTGGTTGGGCTTTTCAGAAGGATGAACTAAGGGGTCGTTTGGATGCCTGTAACTTCTCTAAAATGTAAGTAAGTTACAGGTGACTTAGTTACAGTTGGTGTTTGGGGGAGAAAAGTCACAGGTGACTTTCTCTCAACCTGTAACTAAGTTACAGGAGAAAGGGCTGAAAATCTTACAGGAGAAAAAGTCGTTTTTCAAGTTACCTGTAACTTAGTTACAGGTAACGGTTGGAATTTTTGAAATGCAAAACCTTGGGAAATTCAGTCGTTTCTCTCTCTCTCTCTCTCTCTCTCTCTCTCTCTCTCTCTCTCTCTCTCTCTCTCTCGGTATGTTTCCCTCTTTTTTTCCATGATTAATCAGTCATGAAATTTCATTGATATTTGGTGCAAGTGCAACCAAATGCACCATTAGTCTTTCTTGAGTATTTCAGAAGGCCAGTTTTTGCTCTTATCGTGCTTGAGATGTTCTTGTTGTTGCCCAACCAACTTACATTTGTTGTGTAGCTGAGCTGATTATATGCTTAGTGTAGATGAGTTGCTTGTATGCTTAAATATTAGGTCCTCGTGTCAAGCATTGCAAACCTAGCTTGGGTATTTGGATCGCAGTTATTGTTTGAATGTACTACTAACTCATGGTTAATGCAAATTCCTAGCCAATGAGGCAAACTTGGTGTTTGGGGTAGCATGGTATATGGTAACTGCATTAAATGGACTTCTATTCGACCCGAAATCACAAGGGATAAGTATGGGAAGGTCCTAAAGTGAAGTACCTAGTATCCGCTGACATCTGAGAATTGAGAATGAAATGGATGGACTGATTCTGGCTCATCGAAATGAATTGTATTGATTCTGGTCCCCGGAAAATTTTTGCTTGGATATGTTACTTCAAGTTTTTTGTTCACATTACTAGCATTTTGAAAACATAGGCCCACTTTTATAGTCCACCTGTTGATTAGTTTAGCCTAAGAATCGGCCAAACTATTCGTTTATATGGGCTTAATAAAATGGAATAACTTTATCCCAGTCTTTTTTATGTGTCAATCTAATTTTTCAACGATTCTCTATTTCAAACTCTATCTAGCGTGAATATCTAACTTATTACCTGTAACAAAGTTACAGGTTATCCAAACACAAAAACAAAGTTACCTGTAACTAAGTTACAACTTACATCCAAACAGGATTACCTGTAACTTAGATATACCTGTAACTAAGTTACATGTAACTTACTTACAACTTAAAAAAGTTACAGGCATCCAAACAGGCCCTAATTCTTTCGCTGCCGCTAATTGGATCTTCAAGTATTAGGTACTGCATCTATCTAAAATTTTTAGTTCCTTTTTAACTCTTGTCATGACCGAATTTTCCCACTTGGCCTACTTTAAGAATATCAAGAATGAAGGAAAACGGATTAATTGTATTTTCATATACATTGTTTGCACAGCACTGCATGTCTGGTGGTCATCATTGGTGTCTTAGGTCCGCTGCTCGAGGAGACTGTGTTTCAAGGGTTTCAGATGGTGTCCCTGACTAAGTGGTAATGCCCCTCTTCTTCATTATGAAATGCCCACTTACTAAGAGAAATGGCGTGATTCTAATCTCCATATGTGTGGGCATTTTTCGAACTCAGTTCGACGGTGTCGCCACATCACTTCTGTTGTTATCTATTGTTTCCTATCTGAATCTTCGGGTCTTAGTAATAAAGATAGGTTCGTGGAGTTACATCTAGGGCTGTCAACAGGCTGGTTTGAGGTCTGTCCAAGTCTGGCCTGCATAGTAAAACCCGGACCTGGGTCAGTGATGGGCCAAAACAAACAAGTCTAAGCCTTTCCCATGATGATTATAAATGGTGTGGGTCTGAGTCCGTCCCAGGCCAGAGCCCTGCCACCCTCTTTTGTACAAGATGTAGGCTGGTCATTTGACGTGCCCAATCATGCGTGATACAAAAATATCCCTTGAAACCTTAAATGGGCGGACAGGCTATTAGATGCAGCCCAAGCCTGACTTGATTAATAAACTGGCTTAAATTTTAGGCCAGGTCTGGCCATTGGACCTAGTATTTCAGCCCAAGCCCCAACTCAGGCCAAGACAGCTCTAGTTACATCATGGGAAGGGCAATTGTTAGCCAATACATAGAAACAAGCTTAATACCCTTCTTTTTTTTTTTTCCAGGGGACTGATTTTGCTTTGTCATTGGCCTCTTTTAATACATGATAAAACAAAATCTTTAGTTTCGATGCCAAATCTGAAACTCATTATTGAATGTGAATCTCCATGGTTCGGAATCCATAGATGAAGCCCTTTTTTTTTAAAAAAAAAATTAAAATTAAAATCTATAGATGAATCTCCGTTATTGATAACAGCTCCATTGGTGGAGAAAAAGATGTGTTTCTTGTGATGCCCTACATGCGATTGCCAGTAAATCCGCAATCCTTAACAGTAGGGAGAGCTGAAGAATGTGAAATAGCCTGCTTCAATGACTGTTCTTGTTCTGCTTATGCCTACAAAAGTAGTGGGCGTTTAATATGGAGTGGAGATCTGTTGAATCTTCGACAACTATCCAACACTGATGTTGAAGGAAGAGATCTTTATCTCTGTCTTGCAGCATGGAGTAGTCATAAGGGAGTGGCAGTTGGCGGCATTGGGGTGGTGCCATTTTCTGTCATTGTTTTGGTGATGATTTGGAGATGCCGAAGGAAATTACCGAATCACGCATCAACAATGGTTGCAGGTTCTTTGGTTCCATTCAGGTATATAGATTTACGAAGCACAACCAACGATTTCTCGGAGAAGTTGGGGGCAGGAAGCTTCGGTTCTGTTTTCAAAGGGACTTTGCCTGATTCTTCTGTGGTAGCTGTGAAGAAACTGGAAGGCGTTAGACAAGGGGAGAAGCAGTTCCGGTCAGAAGTGAGCACGATTGGGATGATCCAACATGTTAATCTGGTTCGTCTTCGTGGGTTCTGTTCCGAAGGCAGTAAAAGGTTGCTGGTTTATGATTTCATGCCGAACAGGTCTTTAGATTCTCATCTGTTTAGGAAGGTTTCCAACGTCTTAGACTGGAAGAAGCGGTATCAAATCGCAGTCGGAACTGCTAAAGGATTATCTTATCTCCATGAGGAATGCAGAGAATGCATAGTACATTGCGACATGAAGCCTGAAAACATACTTTTGGATGCTGCATTTTGTCCCAAGGTAGCAGATTTCGGCATGGCGAAGCTTGTAGGCAGGGATTTCAGCCGAGTGCTGACATCCATGAGGGGAACCATAGGGTATCTTGCACCGGAATTGATTCATGGGTAGCTATAACGGCAAAAGCTGATGTTTACAGTCATGGAATGATGATTTTCGAACTTGTATCAGGCAATAGAAACATCAAGCATTCTGGAATTTCTGGGGCTGGTTATTTCCCTGTTTGGGCAGCAGGCAAGATCAAAGAAGGTGATGTCCTCTGCTTATTAGATCACAGATTAGAGGGCAATGCTGACACTGAAGAACTCAACAGAGCTTGCAGAGTTGCTTGTTGGTGTATTCAAGAGAACGAGGTGTCTCGACCATTGATGGGTCAGGTTGTTCAAATTCTGGAGGGAGTTTTAGAGGTAAGCGTGACACCAATTCCGAGATTTCTTCAAAATCTTGTAGACAATGAGGGAGACGGTAACTTACACTGAAAGCAGGACTAGATAGTCTACCAAGAATGCTTTCCACCATTCCTTAGTGGTGACTCATCCACTTCACAGAGAATACATGCATGGGTCAAATTGCAGTTGCCAGAGATCACACTGTTCAAACGATCCGTCTAAATTGGTGGCCCTCAATTGGACAGTTTAAAAGGAAAATGGTCAGCTTCCACATTCAATGGATAATATCGGATGGTCTAGTAATCCAATCAGTGTGGTTTCTTTTGCTATGCTCAATCCTAAAAGGGCCCATGATTGTTTATATGATGGGCTTCACCTTGTACATTCGATGACATTTTTCAATGTGCTAAACTGTTTATATGATGGGCTTCACCTTGGATAGGGGACAACTGAAAAGTCTCCCATTTGGAATTTCAATCCTTTGATCATTGAACTCTAATCCTTTGAATACAAACATCTCTTTACTTTCTTTTTGTGGGGTCATTGTTCAAAAGGTTATGATCTTCAAATCTGGAAGATTTTCAAGGCATCCCCCATTAGCTGAATGCCTCATCAGATTAACGGATTGGAATACAGAAACATGGCCCACATGTATAAAAGTTTTCAGTTCAGTAAAGTGTACCTTTGCCAAAGAGCGGGATCCTATAATTTCCCAGCTATAATTATAATGTTTGCAGTAGTTGCTGCCTTTTTCAGTTCCTTTGGGATGCAATTATGTTTAAACTAAGGATATCTCTTTACTTTCTTTTTGTGGGGTCATTGTTCAAAAGGTTATGATCTTCAAATCTGGAAGATTTTCATGGCATCCCCCATTAGCTGAATGCCTCGTCAGATTAACGGATTGGAATACAGAAACATGGCCCACATGTATAGAAGTTTTCAGTTCAGTAAAGTGTACCTTTGCTGAAGAGCGGGATCCTATAATTTCCCAGCTATAATTATAATGTTTGCAGTAGTTGCCGCCTTTTTCAGTTCCTTTGGGATGCAATTATGTTTAAACTAAGGATAAGCAAATATAGCTTTCTTTTTGTGAGATTGATATAAAAATAAGAGCCTCTGAAGGGCTTCTTTCTAATTAATGCTCATGCAAGCTTGTAAATCTATGGATGCTGTAGCTTTGATATGTTAGTTGGGTTTTATATTTTGGGCAATGATCATAGTCCAATTGTCTTGATCTGTTCTTGTATGAATCTTCTATAAAAAGAGACGTCTACGTCTTCTCTTACCATACTCATAACTCGACGTTATGAGATATTCTCAACCAAGATTAAGAAACTGCATTCTTTTGCCTAAGCTTCGTCCAGCTTCTTCAATTAGAAATGGAAATTGGAAAGATGACAAGAAAGAAAGTTGGTGATTCCTCTTACCTAAATTGCTTCCATTATAGCCTTCCACATTCAATGGGAAAAGGCTAAAAGAATGGAAGCTTACGATCTTCCTATCAGGGATAATTCTGGGGAATCCCCTATTGGTGATGGGGGAGGCTGATTTTTGGACATTGAATGGATTAGCTTATGAACAAAGCTCCATTTTTGTCAGTCCGGTAGGTCCTGACTCGAATGAAGTTCAACACAAATGCGGCATGTGGGTCAGGCCACGAAGCCATTAAGGATTTCTGAACACAACACTCTGCCCAACATAGTAGCATTTTTTTCTATGTTCAGAAAAAAAGACACAAGGGAGAGAAACTGATCTACTTTAGTAGATCATATGGATGTAGAAAAAACTTCTGATTTGGAGGAATTGGAAACATCTCTTTTCCATTTCCATTTACCCAGTTCATATCTTTGCTTTGTTCCCGGCAGGAATTCGATTGTCGACCACCAGATCTTCCAGTTTCCTGACACTCCACTCCCCTGAGAACTGGAACGCATGATGGGAACCATCAGATGAACAGTTGGATGACCAAGATCTGTGCTCGACTTGTACAATCTTAAAGCTTCAGGGTAGTACACATACCTGCACCTTCGAGGATCCTACTTACAGTTGAACAATGTTGTACATGCTCCTAAAATCCATTGATAGAATGTGGAAAAGTCCTTCAGAATCCAAACCATTTTCTAGAACTCATCATCTCAAATTGAAAATCATTCTGTCAATGCTTTGAAACCAAAATTTCATATCGAATGTAGTGCCGATCATCGGCATCAATACGTCACTGAGATGGTGTGGAACAAATGCCATTACGACATATCCCGGTATTGAGTCCATGGCACAACAATTTTTCTATAAGCTTGACCATTGGCATAACTTCTAATAAAGTAGATTCATGGAAAAACAGAAGTATGATACAAGCTAAATCTGAGAATATCCACAGTATGCTCTAGGTTTTCAGGTCCTACAAGTGGGGGCCATGTTTCAGTGATCCAAACATTAATAAGATGGGCTACGATTGACTAGCCATGCACCAATATTCTCCTATGTGTGAAAATCCTAACCCTTGAATTGGTTGTCTGCAAATAACCTGTTAAGTTAACAAATACAGCAATGGTCCACATTCAATAGAAAGGAAATACAACAGTAGCCATCCATGGTGGGGCGCATATATCAATGATTCTATCTCTAAACCATGAGCCCAAGTTGCACAAATTGAAAACACAAGCATACTATAGTCATTTATGGGTCCACCATTGTATAAAATATAAATACAGGAAACCCCATTCATACATCAGAAAGAAGAGGAAGACGGTACAACAGATCTGATTATCACATAGCGATGATTTTATAAGATATAGGAAACACATTAGACATAAATGTCTTATTACGGTTAGTACCATATGGAAAATGAAGAAAAATGAAAACTACCATGTCCATATGCATAATTTTCCATTCTCATCAGCAGAAGCAAGGGGCATTCCCAACCTACTCCGCGAACATGAAAAAACAGGAGCTGTGCAGCCCTTTAGGCAGAAGCAAGCAGCGGCGCCCCTGACAAGCTCTTCCTTAACTGCGCTGAGCTTTCCAGGCCCATTAGAGGATCCATGGTCCTAAACAAAACAGGGGTAGGCCTCATCAGACACTATTGAGTTAAGAAAGGGATCGGCTGATCTGCCTCTGCCTGGCCCGTTTTTCAGGCCAATTTTTCTGGCCCTGTCACCCCGCTTTTCTCTCAGCTTACTCCTTGCGCCCCAGCCCTATGCTAATACTGGTTCCAATTTTTCTGCTGTCTACCTGTATGTTTTTGGCCACGATGGTAATGCCGATCTCTGGGCACTGCTGGCTCTTCCTGCTCCAATCCGCTGCAGCTGCTGATTTCGCCTCTCTACAGCTAATCCCTGCTGTTGCTGGCCCCTGCCTCCTTCCTCTCTTGTTCCCCTGGCCCCCCTCCCCTTCCATTCTATAGTTTTTTTCATCATACGATAGGCAGGACCCGTTCACCTTTTTGTATCCAGGTATGCCCGAATGGCTGTACACTTTGTTTACTTAATTCAAAGATGGTGGCTCTGCCTACTTCAAATTTTTATTTTTATTTTTTTTATTTTATTATTATTATTATTTTTTTTTTTAAAAGGTGCTCACTCTATCCCCTTTTAACTGCAACCAGATATAAATAGACCCATCAGTGTACCCCGCCATGACATAATTGTCATATGGGCCGACGCACGAACGGCTCTGATTTTATGCCAAGCTATATCCTTTCACTCTAAACTTGCGAGGTTCCTATGTCGAATACTTGTGCACATTGTGCCTTCTGCTCATCAACACAATGCGTCTGCATCCAGATAGAGAGATTAATGTGATGGAGTTGTGATGAGCAGCGATTTCACGTACACGCCATCCTGTCTTTGTACCCCACAAACAAAGCTTCATGTTGGCATGACCCGGGCAAAAGAACTTTCCATCATTCCAAGTGCAAAGTGCATTGCAGTTGCTGTCGAAGAAGGTGGTGGTGTTGCAGTAACCGCCCTATATGTCCCAGATTTTTAGAATTTGATCATGAGTGGCATTGACCACATGGTGGCTTGAAGCATCAATGATGCAGATCCAAGTCCGAGCTGCTTGTTGCAATAACAGATTGTTTATCATGGGTTATTGCAATTTGCAAGATCACCAATAGAACCACAGCAAGAGAAAAGAGTGTTTCTTAATGTCACGGTTTTCATGTCCCACATTTTGATTGTCCCATCCTTCCATCTAGTAATTAACTTATTGGAATCGTAGTCAAGCAGTATTGAACCACATCTGCCTTCATGGGTGTTGACCTTGTGCTTGTATTCAGAGGGAACCGACTAACAGATGAA
Organism: Magnolia officinalis; assembly: GCA_021015155.1. NCBI lineage: Eukaryota > Viridiplantae > Streptophyta > Magnoliopsida > Magnoliales > Magnoliaceae > Magnolia > Magnolia officinalis. The sequence continues at coordinate 15,462,790 of JAJHSJ010000002.1, read as the reverse complement.
TCCACCACGAACACTGTCATCGTCACTGCTTTTGTTGAGCCAATCTACCACGTCCTTGTACACTGCATTAGGCTGAAAGTCAATTAGAAGTACAATTACTTGCAATACAGCAGTTACCTTCTTCCAGGCACACTGGTAAGCAAACCTACTTAAATATAGAAAACCCACATCAGATGATGAAATTCCTAAGGGAATGCAAGGTAAAAGCAGAATTTGATGATATGAGAAGACCCATCAAGAGATGCCAAGCAAAAGAGTGACTCAAGCCCCACAAACACATGTACAACAAACAAAACAGAACATGGTTTTCTTGATCCCACCTGAGAATATAAGGAAGCTCATCAACATTCAATAACATGTGCCAATGTGTCACATTGGATCAATATTGAAGCTGTCGAAAAGGCTTCCGCTTTTTTATACATTGTTGTCCAGGCCATTCCTTTCATCACCCCCCCCCCCCCCCCCAAAAAAAAAAAAAAAAAGAGCTTGGATTCTGCATTGTTGTGCTACATGCAAACATGGCAGTGTGTAGATGTGCCACATTTCTTCAAATAAATTTCAAGCACATTTCAGAAGATTGAAAAGAATACAATCCAAATGCAATTTACAATAAATAAAACAATAACATGAGTTAATGATCGAAAAGTAGTTGGTTTCCAAGTAGGTGTTCAGAATTCTCCATCCATCATATGAGTGGATTCATCTCAAAAACATGAAAAAGAATTATTTGTTTAACATGAATCCAATGGATGATACAAATAGAAATGCAGATTCATGTGATTAGGGATTTGAAAGATTCATGACAAAAGTATGAATCTTAATAGTTAGTACAAATTGAAAATTCACACACCTTAATCAAACCATTCTGAATCTGGCATCTCCCAAGGCATCTTATAATCAGTCAACATCTTCTTTTTTCTTTTTTCTTTTTTGCTACTACATTTCCAGCTTTCAGTGTACCCTCCTCTGCTTCTGATTTGAGTATCTGGTTCTTAGTTATCAATCAGTCCAAAATTCGATTTCATCTTCTGAATTCTCCTTTAGTTGGGAGCTTTCTCCCCTGCAAAATCTTGGAATAGGTCTCAATCAATCAAGCAGTTCCCTGAAAAGTCAGAAATATATCACTTGCATGGCTACAAAATGGGGCAAGGTCAAACAATTTGAAATTCACTCTTCTTCTTCTTCTTCTTCTTTTATTTTATTTTATTTTAATTCATGAGCTTGTAATAAAATTTCACATGAATAATGAAAACAACTTATGATCCGATCATTATTTCAGAATTGTTCAATCAGTAAGAGAGAAAGAAAGAACCCAGAAAATCCTGTATTATTCCTGGTTCTCTGAAAATTTCTTGAAATAATCCTAATCTTTTTTTTTTTTTTCTCTTATTGATATTTCTATAAACCACATATGTTTGACTTATCGAGCTTGTCTGAAATCCAGACTTTGTAACAGTGCTACAAACAACACCTTTCTCAGGTAACTTCATTTTACAGATCCGGTAACACTTCTTTAATTCTCTTGATCCAATGCTTCTGTAGTACTGGGCTCAACTTCCACTTCAAACTGCTCAAACAATGTACTTGAGCTTAGATATGTTGTTCTAGTTGAAGGCTCTTCTCCTTTCTCATTCAACTCCAAGCCCTATATGGACATTACAATCAATTCAATCACAGCAGTATGAAATAATAAGACCGGCGGTCCATCTGTTCACCTCCTTCCATTTTAAAACCTGTTTTTGGCCAATTTTTTGCCAAAAAACCTCAATTTCTCCCTCTTTCTTTCCAAATTCCTCTTCTTCTTCTTCATTTAAAAAAAAAAAAAAAAAATTCCCTCTCCTTTCTATCATTTTCATCCTTTCTTCTCACCTTTTTCAAGGTCATGGATGGAACTAAATTAATTCCAACTTACTGTTGCAATTCACTAGAGAGACGTGGAGAGACTAACTAAGCCACACTAATCAATCCGGACTTGTTGCAGTGGAGAGGCTAAATTAGGCTATGTTGTGCTAAGATAAATGTCCATGTTGGACAAAAAGATTTGATAGATAGCATTGGGCTAAATAAGAGATTTGTTGTATCTAAATCGGCAATGGCCTAGAGTTCTTTGTTCTCTGCTGCTTTTATAAACTTATTTTAGGGGGTGGCCTTGCATATGGTCCACTGGCTTTCGAGATCAACGGTTCAATCAGTTAGCAGCCATGGCTTGATATGCTTCTATTTTAAAAAGAGGCAGGTCAACCATTACATTATGGTGTGTATGCTTATATTTTCAATTTTAGATAACCCTCTTCTTGGTGCACCCCTTAGTGATCCACGGGTGTGTGTGACCAATTAAAACCTACCATGTGTCTTTGGATATCATCGCTATTAAGGTTATTCTGGATTACGCATGCTTTCTAGGTGCTTTGTGTCTATGCAACTTGTGTCTTTTGGCCATGTGTCATTAGTGAAATGACCGTCTCTAGGGTTTCGGTCGTGCTTACGTCTCTGACGTTATAATCACAGTGTGGCACACGTGTCACTGAGAGAATGACCGCCCCTAGAGTTTCAGTTATGTGTATGTCATTGGCATTATAATCCTGGCACTACAATAAATTAGACTTTTGCAACGATTTTTTTAGCGAAAAGTCTAATTTCATTGGAAAATGCAATTTTTTACAACGACATTTCAAGTCGTTGCAAAAAATAGATTATTTACGATGACAGTTTAAATCGTCGCTAATAGTTAACTTTTTTGCGACAAGCTTCAATTATCGTCGCAAAACTTGTCGCAAAAAGTTTTCGTATGAATATTTTACAACGATCTTAACAATCATCACTAATAGCCAGTTTTTGTGACAAATTAGGTGTCGTAAAAAAAAAAATTTTACGACAACACAAAAGTTGTCGCAAATAGTAGCTTTTGCAACAATTAGTTCAACCCATTGCAAAAAAATACTGAATTATACTTTTTGCGACGAATGTAGTTTCATTGCGAAATATTAGAGTATTTGCAACAACATTATAAATCATCGCAAATAGTCAACATTTTTGTGACGAGTTATAATTATCATTGCTAAAACATTTCCCACCAATTTCTTCCGGAAAAATTACATGGCGGGAAAGACGTTTCGCCACGCGTTTCTTTGGTCATCACTAATGTCCACTTTATGCGACGAATTAAGTGTCATGACAAAATATTATTTTTTGCAACAACACAAAAGTCGCTACAAATAGTCTGTTTTAGCGATGACCAGGTTAACTCATTGCGACAAATACAAATTGAAACTTTTGCGACGAACGTAGTTTCATTGCAAAAAGTTAGAGTATTTGTAACAATATTGTAAATCATTGCAAATAGTCGACATTTTTACGATGAGTTATAATTATCGTCGCTAAAACATTTTCCACCAATTTCCCCCATAAGACCCACTGTACTATTTATTTGACATCTAATCTGTTGATTAGGTCATAGAGGACTAGATGAGGGGAAAAACCAAAGATCGGCTTGATCCAAAACTTTTATGGCCTCGAAAAGGTTTTTAATGGTCCACACTCATTCAACTCTATTTCCTGTAATGTGGTTTGGTTGAGATTGGGATGTACCTCATTTTTTGTCTTACAGTATAAAATTATCTGGAAAAATAGATGGATGGCATGGATGAAACAAGTACATCATAATGGGGCCCACAGAGCCCCAACCACCAGCCATTGGCCAGTGGCAAGGGGAGTAGCCAATCCGTTTCCCCTTTCTATCGTATATGTGGGCGCGGATTGGATACTGACCAGGTTAGTAGCCAAATCGCTGCTGAAGTGACGTCAACAAGCTCTGTGGACCCCACCATGATGCATGTGTTGTATCCATACCATCCAACCATTTTTAAAGATTTATTTATGAAATTACAAAGAGAATGAGGGCCATAATAGTTTTTGATAAAGCTGATATTTTTGTTTTCACTTCAGCTATCTCTATATTAACTTATAAATATGATGGATCTTAAAAATACATCACTGTGGGCCTTATAAATGTTTCAACGGTGGGTGCGACGGCTCCCATGTTTTTCTATAGTGGGTCCACTTGAAATTTAGATCTATCTCATTCTCTTTGTAATGCCATAAAAATAATTCAAATTAAACTGTCCAGATTTGGGGTACAAGTTTAGGTGTAGCCAAAGAAGAAGAAAAAAAACACTACTCATGGTGAATTATTGATTGTAAGATTGGTGGAAATTATTGATTGGACTGTTAAAAATGAAAAAAATATCCAACGGTCTTGTTTCACCGAACAAGTGGTTGTGGATCAGAGGCTCGGATTGTTCTATAACTTGGTAAATTGGACTCCATAATTTAGTCAGTCTAATTTAAGTCGGATTATTCAAGTAAGATCTAGAATCGAATAAAGCCCTAAAAATGAAGGATTTTTTACCATAAGTTTCCGAGGAATCTTCATTTTACCTTTATTTTTTTATTTAAAAAGTAGTGAAGTTCAAGACTGGTCGGGCCACATGGAATGTATATAACATCCAACCATCTAACTTATGCACCCCATCATATGTATAAGTTTATAACGTACATCAAGTCGATCAGATCATCAAATTAGCAACATTTGAAATCGAATATCTTGAATGATTTTTTTTTTTGGTTTTGGATATCCATCTTATGATCGTATCTGCCATAAATTTTTTTGTTCATCTAATGTAGAATGCTTGGAAATGAATAATAGCAGACATGTCATAGTGTCATGTGTGGGTACATGAAGCCAAATTGCTACATACATTTTATGTGTAAGTTGCTTGAAGTTGTATGGTGGCACATGTGGAGTAAGATATGCATCACAAATTTAACATTTGAGCACTTAAAGTTAGATGTAGTACTTATGCTCATTAGCATCATTAGCACATGTAGCATATTCGGAACTAATAAAGATGGATGATGGCACATGTGACATATTGGAACAAGAAATGCCATGTAGTGTAGGACATGCATTGGCACATTTGACATGTTGATTAGAGCTGGGCACAAACTGACCCGATCCAACGGATCTGACCCGATCCGAAGGCCTAGATCGGTGTTGTTCGAGTTGGATCAATCAGATCTGACCGTTCATCGAATCGAGTTTGGATCGTGGTTAATCCGGACCGATTTGAACTGATTAGATCCGATCTGGACCGATCCGATCTAATCCGGAGTTATTCTTATGAATATTTATCACATATATTTATCTTATGAACATTTTGGATGAAAAATAAACATCACTGGGGCCTTATAAATTTATCAGCGGTGAAACTCAATACTGCTACTTTTTCCTATGGTATAGTCCACTTGAGCTTTGGATATGCATCAATTTTGGGTTCAACCACTAAAATGATCTGGAAAAACGAATGGACAGCGTAGATAAACCACATGCATTCACGATGGGCCCCAACAGAGTTTACTCAGTACGATAAGAGCCCACTGAGAAATTTTGTGATGTGCATGTCAAGTCATCAACACAGCTCAGCAGCTTGGAAGCGGATTACGTAGTGAACAATTCACTACACTTAGCATACGGAGTGAAGTCTATGGGGTCCACCATGATTTATGTATTTTATCCGCTCCGTTCATTCATTTTGCAAAATAATTCAGGGCTTGAGCCCAAAAATTAGAGATATCCAATATTCAAATGGACCACACCACAGTAAACAGTTGAATTGAACATCTACCGTTGAAAAATTCTTGAGGGCCACTAAAGTTTTAGATCAAGCTTATATTTGCGTTTTCTCTTCATCCATGTATTTATGATGTTATGAACAGGTTAGATGACAAATAAACATCACTGTGGGCCTAAAAAGGTTTCAACGGTGGAAATCATTATCTCCACTGTTTCAAGTGGTATGATCCACTTGATCATTGGATATGCTTCAATTTTGGGATCAACCCACTAAATTAGATGGAAAAACGGATGGACGTCGTGGATAGACTACATACATTCAAGGTGGGCCCAACTGAGTTTACTCAGTATGATGAGAGCGTACTGATTACTGAGTAACTCAGTACGCAATCCGATTTGCAGCAGCTTACGAGTTGTAAGTTGTAGCCTGCAGCTGGTGTATAAATACGTGTCGTGCAAAGACAGGCGGTGTGGATAGAATTCATACATCTCATTGGCCCCTTAGTGGCCCATCGGAGCCTCATTCATCTCATCCCCCATCCAACCATTGCATCCCCCATCAAACCATCTATTCGTCTTATACAATAATCCAAACATCCATCAATCAATCTATCCAACCATTCCATCCATCTATATATCCAGTCATCCAAACATCCATCCATACATCCATCCATCCAACCATACTATCCATCCATTTAACATCCGACCATCTCGTTCATACATCTGATCATCCCATCAATCATTAAAACATCCATCCATCCATGTCATCTATCCACCAAACATCGTTGATCTTGTGATTGTCGATGATGTGCAACATTCGATTGTTGAATGGAGACTTAATGAAGTGATGCACGATGATTTCCATCATCCGATAAAGGATTGGAGGTTGATCGGATGATCAACAACACTTTCTATATATCGTTCGATTGTTGATTGGAGGTTGATCAAGCGAATGTCGATGTGTACCATTCTATTGTCAATAGGGAAATTGATAACAAGATTTATGCTGGTTCATACCATTCAATCATTAATTGGAGGTTCATCAAATGTTCAACAACACTTCGTGTCGTCCGATTTGTTGAGTAGGAAGCCGATTGACCGATCATCAGTAATGTGCATTGTTCAATCATCAATCAGGAACTTAATGAGGCAATATACGTTGGTTTCCACTGTTTAATTGATAAGCACACAGACAGATGAAGGAAAACTATTTATAAAAGTAAACATGCAGATAATTTAAGATGTTATTGCAAATACTCTACCCTTTCGCAATGAAACAACATTCGTCGTAAAAAGATTCAGTAGGTATTTGTCACAATGAGTTAACCTGGTCCTCACTAAAACAAAATATTTGCAGCGACTTTTGTGTAGTTACAAAAAATAATGTTTTGCTACGCCACTCAATTCGTCGCATAAAGTGGACATTAGCGACGACGATGGAAACGTGTGGCGAAACGTCTTTCCCACTACAATTTTTCCGGGAGAAATTGGTGGGAAACGTTTTAACAACGATAATTATATCTCGTCATAAAAACGTCGACTATTTGCGATGATTTACAATATTGTTGCAAATACTTTAGCATTTTGCAATGAAATTACGTTCGTCGTAAAAAGTTTCAGTTTGTATTTGTCGCAATGAGTTAACCTAGTTATACATAAAACAGATTACAAAAAATAATGTTTTGCCACAACATGATTCGTCGCATAAAGTGGACATTAGCGATGATCATGAAAATGCATGATGAAACGTCTTTCCCGCCATTTAATTTTTCGGGAAGAAATTAGTGGAAAACGTTTTAGTGAAGATAATTATAGCTCGTCATAAAAACGTCGACTATTTGCGATGATTTACAATATTGTTGCAAATACTCTAACATTTTGCAATGAAACTACATTCGACGTAAAAAGTTTCAGTTTGTATTTGTCACAACGACTTAACCTGGTCGTCAATAAAACAGACTATTTGCAGCGACTTTTGTGTCATGACAAAAAATAATGTTTTGCCACGACACTCAATTCGTCAGATAAAGTGGACATTAGCAATGACCATAGAAACGAGTAGTGAAACGTCTTTCCCGCATGTAATTTTTTCAGGAGAAATTGGTGGGAAACGTTTTAGCGACGATAATTATAGCTCGTCGCAAAAACGTCTACTATTTGCAATGATTTACAATGTTGTTGCAAATACTATAATATTTTGTAATGAAACTACGTTCGTCGAAAAAAAGTTTTAGTTTGTATTTGTCGCAACGAGTTAACTTGGTCGTCACTAAAACAGACTATTTGCAGCGACTTTCGTGTCGTGGCAAAAAATAATGTTTTGCCGTGACACTCAATTTGTCGCATAAAGTGGACATTAGCGATGACCATGGAAATGCATGGCGAAACGTCTTTCTCACCATATAATTTTTTCGAGAGAAATTGGTGGAAAAAGTTTTAGCGACGATAATTATAGTTTGTCGCAAAAACATTAACTATTTACGATGATTTACAATGTTGTTACAAATACTCTAACATTTCGCCATAAAATTACATTCGTCGCAAAACGTTTCAGCTGGTATTTGTCGAACAAGTTAACCTAGTCGTCGCTAAAATAGACTATTTGTAGCGACTTTTGTGTCGTTGCAAAAAAATAATATTTTACCACGACACTCAATCCGTCGCATAAAGTGGACATTAGCGATGACCATAGAAACGCGTAGCGAAACGTCTTTCCCATCATGTAATTTTCTGGGAGAAATTGGCGGAAAACATTTTAGCGACGATAATTATAGCTCGTCACAAAAACATTGACTATTTGCGATGATTTACAATGTTGTTACAAATACTCTAATATTTTGCAATGAAACTACATTCGTCACAAAAAGTTTCAGTTGGTATTTGTAGCAACGAGTTAACCTAGTTGTCGATAAAATAAACCATTTGCAGTGACTTTTATGTTATTGTAATAAATAATGTTTTGCTATGACACTCAATTCATCGTATAAAGTGGACATTAGCGATGACGATAAAAACGCATGGTGAAACGTCTTTTCCGCCATGTAATTTTTCTGGGGAAAATTGGCAGAAAACGTTTTAGCGAGGATAATTATAACTCGTCGCAAAAATGTTGACTATTTGCGATGATTTATAATGTTGTTGTAAATACTCTAACATTTTGCAATGAAACTACGTTCATCGCAAAAAGTTTCAGTTTGTATTTGTCGCAACGAGTTAACCTAGTCGTCGATAAAATAGAATATTTGTAGCTACTTTCGTGTCGTTGTAAAAAATAATATTTTGTCATGACACTCAATTCGTCGCATAAAGTGGACATTAGCGATGACCACAGAAATGCGTGGCGAAACGCCTTTTCCGCCATGTAATTTTCCAAGAAGAAATTGGTGGGAAATGTTTTAACGACGATAATTATAGCTCGTCGTAAAAACGTTGACTATTTGTGATAATTTACAATATTGTTGCAAATACTCTAATATTTTGCAATGAAACTACATTCGTCACAAAAAATATAATTCAGTATTTTTTTTGCAATGGGTTGAACTAGTTGTTGCAAAAACTACTATTTGCAACAACTTTTGTGTCGTCGTAAAAATTTTTTTTTTTTCCTACACCTAATTTGTCACAAAAAGTGGCTATCAGCGACGACTGGTTAAGATCGTTGTAAAAAATTCATACGAAAACTTTTTGTGACGATAATTGAAGCTCGTTGCAAAAAAGTTAACTATTAGCGACGATTTAAACTGTCATCGTAAATAATCTATTTTTTGCAACAACTTGAAATAAGGTTGTAAAAAATTGCATTTCCCAATGAAATTAGACTCGTCGCTAAAAAAATCGTTGCAAAAAGTCTAATTTGTTGTAGTGCGTGTGTGGCAACATCTTATTCACTTCTTTTAAAAGAATTTGTAGGAAGTTCCTGCAATGGGAAGCTATATGGGGCCCAACATGATGTTTATCATGAGAAATCCACCTCATCCATCCATTTTGCCATATCATTTTAAGACATGAGATATAAAAAAAGAGGCATATCCAAATCTCAAGTGAGTCACAAAACAAGAAATAGTGGGCAGGGAAATGCCTACCATTGAAGCCTCCTTGGATCCATTTATATGCCATTCATACAAGGTCATTTCTATTGGGATGAACTGAAACCACAAAACTATTAGCTTGATCCAAATCTCTTGTCGCCCTACAAATGTTTCAACGATGTACATTCAATCCTCACTAGTTCCTATCATATGGCTCACTTGAGTTTTGTATCTGACTTTTTTTTTTTTTTTTTGTCTCATTTCCTAAAATGATCTGAAAAGCATATGGACACGTGAATTTCTCACAAACATCAAGTTGGCCCCACCCTGCCATGGTTGAAGGAACTTATGAGAGGCTTTTTCAGGAAATCCACATCCTTCGGAGCGGGAGCAAATTATGTATTACCGGGGTTAGGGTTACACGAAAGTGGGTGTTGTCGTGGCCATGGGGCCCACTTTGATAAATTAATATATTTTATATGCATGCAATCCATTAGTTTTTCTTGCTCATTTTAGTTCATGGGCCAAAATTTGAAGCAGATCCAAATCTCAAGTGGACCACACCACGGTAAATGACCACGATTAAAAACATCATAGGGCCACCATAGTGTTTATTAGCTATCCAACCTATTTATAAAGTCACATAGACTTGGATGAAGGGAATAGACATATATTAGCTTGATTCAAAACTTTCGTTGCCCCGTAAAGTTTTTAAGTGCAGGAATTCAATCCTTGTGGTGTGGTCTCTTGAGATAAGGATCTTCTTCATTTTTTTCACCATTCAGTAAAATGATCTAGAAAAATGGATGGACCAAGTGGATATACAACACATATAAGGGAGGGCCCCACCTTCCAACATTACCCAAGTAACACCTAATCTACTCCAACTTTGGAAGCATGCAAAGCCCACCATAATATTTGTGAGAAATCCACCTTGTCTATTCACTTTTTCAAATCATGTTAGGATATAGATCCAAATTAGCCATAATTTGGTAACATCTTCAAATTTCAGGCATTTTTAACAAACATAAAATTTTTAATTCAGTACTAAAATTAATTTTAGTGGTTGGTAATTTTTTCAAATAGTTTACCAAACAGGCATTTCGGTACTTATCAATTTTAACAAACATGCATTGAGTCGAATATGGACTATTCAAATAATCAGATCATCTCACCACGTGGGTCCAATGGATGGCAACGCACTGAATTGGGAGATGTGACAAAGGCGAAACAACTCAAGAAGAGGGGAAAAAGTGGAAAGAGAGAGAGAGAGAGAGAGAGAGAGAGAGAGAGAGAGAGAGAGAGAGAGACTCATATATGGACTAACACAATAGAAAGCAGTGGGCCTCACCATTGAAAACTTCCTGAGGGCTACAAAAGTAGTGGATCAAGCCGATATTTATGTTTTCCCTTCATCCTGATCTCCACGTACATAACATAGTGTTGAAAAATAAATATAATGGTGGGCCCTAAGAAGGTTTCAAAAGAGGGCATATATTGTCTCACTGCTTCCTATAGTATGGTCAACTTGAGCTTTGGATCATTTAAAATTTTAGACTATGCCTTTAAATGATTTCGCCGCGTAAATGGATGGTAATGCAGGGATATATGTGATGAGGTCAATTACCGTCTTCGTCAAGGATAACTACTTTGAATTCACTAGCTTCTTTAGACTACTCACATAGATTCCTCAAATTCATGAAAAGAAATAGAAAATAGAAATAAATTTTAATATATTCGAAAATATATTAATTGATAATAAAAATGAAATTACAACCCTTTAAATAGTAATTAATCAAGCTCTAGCTCAAACTCCCTAAAAACATGACTTACTATAAATTGTAAACTTACTATTTATAGACGGTATTTCTACTAGACTTTATGACTTCCGGCTAAAAATAATAAGTTTCCAATTTGGCCTAACCATGTTGTTCTCCAAGTCTTTCTAAGCCATTTTCATGTTGGGCACGACTCCTAAAGTTCAAAGAATCAAGAGTTATGATTGAATTAGAACTTACTATATATAAATAGAAAAAACAAAATTAAAAATGACTTTCGACCATGAAATTAGATGGAATTTCACAAATCTGGCGTGGGCAACCGGGCATAGCCAGGTTGGTTGGCTAAAGTAGTTTCTCCTATACAAAATCATATATGATAGGTTGAATGACTCATTTTGGTTTGTGAGATGAGTCTATTTTAGAGTTCCGATGATCCTGATCACTTCCACCTGCAATGCGGCTCTTCTCTAGACCATCTCGGAGATGAAAGTTCCCCCTCTACATCAGGCGACAGAGAACTTTGCCACGCAATACACCACATAGGTCACACATCCAATTAACTTCCTGACCGCCGAATTTTCTTACACTGATGCGTAAAGCAGGACTGGATTGGCTCGTGTACCAAACACCACCAACCTAGCTAGTATGATGACGTCTGTTGGGGACAAAAGTATGCCAAGTCTGGAGACTCGGACTTGGCGCCTCGGGTCGCCGAAGCATTCGTTAAGTCCGAGGGAAGGTTATAAACCGAAGAAAGCGACACGAGTTAAGTTGGCTCGGGTGACGAGATAGCAACCTGGGCATGTCTCGGCTAAGGTACTGAGACCTTGTCTCATAAAGCCGGTTCACTTAATTGAATCAGAGCCGGATGAGCCGAATGAAGGAAAGATGGTGTAAAAGGAAATGCCATCCCGAATGTCTCGCAAAAGGATTTCCGATCCCGAAGATCACGGGATCGGATAGAGACCACAAGCGAGCAAAATCAAATCTCCACGATACTGGGAGGAGAATCCTCGCATGATGGGATCCTCTCGTATCTATAAATAAAGGACTTTCATCCTATTGAAAGGTACGCAAAAACTCTCTCCCAGAAGCCCTCAATACAATAAGACCCAGATTCCTAGCCTGACTTTGGCATCGGAGGGTCCCCTGCTCTAGCCAGGGTTCCTTTGTCTTCTTCCTGTGCAGGTACTCGAAGACTTAAAGAGGGTGGACCAGATTTTTGCAGCAACAGTTTGGCGCCGTCTTTGGGAATCCATACGAAAAGCCATCCTATATTCGAATATTGAGAATTTATCCTCATGGTGATGACTAGAAGGACGGTTCAAGAAGAAGAACTGAATGAGGTCGCGGTTACAGGGCCAGCGGGCCCAATAGCGATTCCGGCAGCCCAAAACCCACCTAACAACCGCCAACGAGCAACGACCGGAGCAAATAATAACCAGCGGGCTCGTAACGATGGGCGGTTAGACCAGGAGGTTCAAGAAATTCGATCCGACATGAATGTGATGAAGCAAATGCTGGAACGGATGTATCAACAAATGCAACCGCCTCCGCCTCCCCAAGGGGAGACAGCACATGTCCCGACTGCGGTGGTTGATCCTCAGCCTTTCGCGCCGCAGTCGTTCCAACTGGGTCAACCCCAAGGTGTTTCTGAGCCACCTCCGGCTCAGTTGGCTAACGCCGCTTTGCCCCCGACTGATCTTCGACACGAGATAGATCGAAAGAGGCATAATCGACCTCCCGTTGAAGGCAAGGTGGAGAGCGGCGAGCCTTGGAAAGCTGACATTCAAGACTTTAAAAGAGAGGTGCGGGAAGAAATGGCGAAAGAAATGGCAGACATGAGACAGGGCCGGAGCGTATACCCGGCCAGATCTGAGGCAAAAGCGTCCCCTTTTGTGGACGAGATAATGCAGGCTCGGTTGCCCGAAAGGTTTCGATTACCTCAAATCACTCCTTTTAGCGGCAAAACCGACCCAACAGAGCATATTGAATTCTTCAGGACCTACATGGAGCTCCACGATGCCTCAGATGAAGTGATGTGTCGAGCCTTCTCTCTTACGCTGACCGACGTAGCTCGACTTTGGTTCAAACAGTTGAAGCCAAGGTCCATCAGCTCATTCGTTGAGCTAAGTGACGCCTTTCTCACCAACTTAATAGGTGGAAAGAAGAAATTGAAGCCCCCTGCACATTTGAATAACGTAGTTCAAAAGCAGGGAGAGCTATTGAAAGATTATATCAAGCGTTTCAACTTCGAATCTCTTCAGGTTCGAAAACATTCATAAGAAATGGCACTCAATGCGCTCATGCAAGGAGTTAGAGACAAGTCGTTCTTGGCATCTCTGGACAAAAATCCGCCCGATACTCTAGCAGAGTTTATGGCACGGTCGGATAAATTTGCGAACGCCGAAGAAACGCGGATCATGCGTGAGACTAAATCCTTGGTCAAAGAATCGGCCAAAAAGGAAGCCGACTCGACCAGAGGAAAGAAGCGAAAAGATGATCAAGCGCGCGATGAGCGAAGGTCGGGCAAACGGCCAGATCGAGATTTTCCACATATACCCCCTGAACAAAACTCAGGAGCAGGTGCTGATGGAAATCAAAAGCGAAGGCTTTGTCAACTGGCCCAATAAGCTCAGAAGTAATCCCAATCGGTGGAACAAGGATAAATATTGCCATTATCATCGCGATCACGGGCATAACACAAGTGATTGTTATCATCTGAAGGAAGAGATCGAACGACTCATAAAGGAAGGCCGACTCAAAGAACACGTGGTCAAAGCCGGGGTAGCAGAGGGACGTCTGACCGAAAATCAACCTATAGAAGAAATTTGGACTATTATTGGCGGTCCGCGAGGCGGAGGCGATTCAAACAATGCTTGAAAGAATCATGCAAGAAGTCTCACTCGGCCCGAGTCCGAGCTCATGATTATAGCTCGGCCTACTAAAGAAAAGAAAAGGGAAAAATATTGCATCTCATTCACGAGGAAGATGCCTGAGGTATTTGTCACCCCCACGATGACGCATTAGTTGTCACCCTGACTATCGCTAACCGAAAGGTATTCCGGATACTCGTCGACACGGGATCATCTGCAGACGTGTTATTCACTCAGGCGTTCGACAAAATGGGGGTTGAGCGATCCATGCTACATCCAGTTCGGACCCCATTGATTGGTTTTTCTGGTGGACAAGTACTACCTAAAGGGATCATCTCGCTACCACTCACTGCTGGTAGTTTCCCGCATCAGACGACGGTAATGGTCGAATTCTTGATCGTCGATCAACCCTCAGTATACAACGCCATACTCGGCCGACCTTCTTTAAGTCTGCTCCAGGCCGTGGTATCTACATACCATCTTTCACTGAAATTCTTGACTGAGTCGGGAGTAGGGGTTGTCAAAGGAGACCAGCAAGATGCGAGGCGTTGTTACGTGACAGCTGTAAAAGGCCCCACCGACAAAACTCCGATCGATATATCAACGATCGAATCATTGGACCCCCGAAGCGAGAGTCATGAATGAGGGCAGCCAGTTGAAGATCTTGTCTCGGTTCCCTTGGTGGAGACAGATGGATCCAAAATAGTACAAATTGGCTCGTCTTTACGGTCCCCCTTGAAAGAAAAGTTGATAGCTTTGCTCCGCAGATACGCTGATGTATTTGCTTGGAGCCATGCAGATATGCCCGAGATCGACCCATCTGTGATTACTCACCGACTCAATATCGATCCGACCTATCGACCAATCCGACAGAAGCGACGACCGCTAGGCCCCAACGATACGCTGTCATTGAAGAAGAGGTCAGCAAGCTCCTCCAAGCAAACTTCGTAGAAGAGATATACTATCCAGAATGGGTTGCGAATATTGTGCTCGTGAAAAAATTCAACGGGAAGTGGCGAGTCTGTATTGATTATACCGACCTAAATAAGTCTGCCCGAAGGATAGCTTTCCTCTTCCAAGGATAGACCAATTAGTGGATTGTACCGCGGGACATGAACTTCTTAGTTTCATGGATGCATATTCGGGCTATAACCAGATTGTAATGCATTAATCAGATAAATAAAAAACTACCTTTGTCACGGACAAAGGCCTTTATTGTTACCGTGTGATGCCATTTGGTTTGAAGAATGCTGGTGCAACTTATCAAAGATTAGTTAATAAAATCTTCGCTCGGCTTATAGGTCGAACCATGGAAGTATACGTTGACGACATGCTCATTAAAAGTATACACGCGGCCGATCATACAGCTGATTTAGAGAAAATGTTCCTTATCTTGCGGAAATTTCAGATGAAGCTAAATCCGAGTAAGTGCGCCTTTGGGGTGAGCTCTGGAAAGTTCTCGATTTCTTGGTTAG
Source organism: Magnolia officinalis (assembly GCA_021015155.1). Taxonomy (NCBI): domain Eukaryota; kingdom Viridiplantae; phylum Streptophyta; class Magnoliopsida; order Magnoliales; family Magnoliaceae; genus Magnolia; species Magnolia officinalis. The sequence continues at coordinate 15,446,998 of JAJHSJ010000002.1, read as the reverse complement.
TCAGCGAGGAATTGAAGCAAACCCTGAAAAAATAAAAGCTTTGCTTGATATGGAATCTCCCAAAATAATTAAAGACATTCAAAGGTTGACTGGATGAGTAGCAACACTTAATCGGTTCCTGTCCAGAGTCATGGATAAATGTCTCCCCTTCTTCAAACAGTTGAAAGGTCGACAGACAATGGATTGGACGGAAGAATGTGAAGTTGCATTCCAGCAACTAAAATCGTATCTCGGCTCTCCACCTCTCTTATCAAAGCCCGAGTCAGGAGAATCTTTGCTGCTTTACCTAGCGGTATCCGAGGCAGCGGTTAGCTCGGCCCTGATACGAGAATACGAAGGAAAGCAACTGCCGGTCTATTATGTCAGCAAAGCGTTATTGTCAGCAGAAACAAGATACCCATTCTTAGAAAAAGTAGCTTTAGCTCTAATAATTTCCTCGCGCCGACTTAGGCCGTATTTCCAAGCCCATACCATTGTCGTGATGACCGATCTTCCACTATACCAGGTCTTGCAGAAACCAGAGGCTTCCGGCCGACTTACGAAGTGGGCAATTAAACTCAGTGAATTCGACATTCAGTACAGGCCAAAAGCAGCAATCAAAGGGCAAGCCGTGGCCGATTTTATTGCCGATGTAACACCGCCAACCGACCTCTCGGTCGGTAATATGACCGAGAACGTTGAAGTATCGACCACAGCTTCTACCTCATCCCTGCCCGGCCCTGTTCCTTGGAAATTGTATGTCGACGGTTCTTCCAACTCTAAGGCAAGTGGGGCTAGGGTAGTGCTGGAGACCCCTGATCATACCTATATGCAATATGCCTTACGACTTGGATTCCAAGCTTCGAACAATACAGCCGAATATGAAGCACTGTTACTCGGCCTCCGACTCGCAGCTAGCATGGGAGTTATGCACTTAAATGTTTTCAGCGATTCTCAGTTGGTTGTTAATCAAGTTACCGGTGTATATCAAACACGGAAAGAGCAATTAAGAGCGTACATGGAAAAAGCGAAAGAGATGATCAGCGGATTTCGACTTTGTATTGTCACTCGTATCCCTCGGACAGAAAATGGCAAAGCCGATCTGTTAGCAAAGCTCGCCTCCGCCGATGAAGATGACATACCCAGGTCTGTTCCTATCGAATACGTCGCTAGGCCAAGTATTAATGAACCAGTTAGTTCGGTCGTCAATGCAATTGACTCAGAACCTTCCTGGATCGATCCAATCATCCAATATCTCGACAAGGGTAAGCTGCCTGAAGATCGTGCCGAGATTCGACGAATTAAGATTCGAGCATCCCGTTACACCATGTTCAACGGAACCTTGTACAAAAAAGGTTACGATGCTCCGTTGCTGCGATGCCTCAAGCCCAGCGAGGCTGACTATGTGTTACGTGAGATTCATGAAAGAATCTACGGAAACCATTCTGGAGGGCGATCCCTTGCCCATAAGGTCCTACGACAGGGATATTATTGGTCAACTATCCAACACGATGCTCGCAGGCTCGTTCAAAGATGCGACAAATGCCAGAGGTTCGCGGTTATTCCAAGACAAGCTCCCGAGGCACTAACGCCTATGACTGGTCCTTGGCCCTTTGCACAGTGGAGTATCGACATCATAGGTCCACTCCCTATGGGAAAAGGTCAGACCAAGTTCGCTGTGGTGGCCGTGAATTATTTCACGAAATGGGCTGAGGTAGAGCCATTAACTAAAATAACCGAACAGAAGATTACCGATTTTGTGTAGAAAAATATTATCTGCCGGTTCGGAGTACTCCGTACCATTATTACAGACAATGGAAGGCAATTTGATAATAGGAGCTTTCGCGAAATGTGCGACAACCTCGGAATCAGAAACGTGTATTCTTCACCCCATCATCCTCAGACGAATGGACAGGTTGAGGCGGTTAACAAGATTATCAAGCAACATCTCCGGACCAAGTTTGACCGCGCCAAAGGAGCATGGGCCGAAGAACTCCTGAAAATTCTTTGGGCATATCGAACTACAGCTCGAACCGCCACAGGAGAAACTCCCTTCTCCCTTGCTTATGGCTTGGAAGCCGTCACTCCCGTCGAGATCAGGTTACCTTCGGCTCGAGTCACTTCATTCAACGCGGAAGAAAATGAAGAACTCCTAGCATTCGGACTCGACCTTCTGGACGAACGAAGGGAAGTGGCACGGCTGCGTACAGAAGCCCGGCAACGACAAGTAGCTCGGTTTTACAATACCCGAGTTAAAATCAGGCAATTTCGAATGGGAGATATGGTTCTCCAAAAAGTATTTCCCAATACGAAGGAATTTGGATCGGGTACATTGGGACCTAACTGGGAAGGACCCTATATTGTCTCGGGTACCATTCGGCTAGGAACGTATCGGCTAGAAGACCTAAATGGACAATTATTGCCTCATCCTTGGAACGCTGAGCACCTCAAGATCTATTATCCTTAGCTCGGTGTTCAAAGCTCAAAGATTCCAAACTAAGAAAGATTTAAGCCAAGTCATATGAATAAAACTAAGTGTTTTCTTTCATTTATCTACTAAATATTTTTACACCAAAGTAAACCCCAAAACCTGTTACAACGCCGTCTCAAAAAAAAATGGAGCCTGACTACTGACCCTCAGTGGAAACGACTCCCAAAGCATTCTCAGAGGTACCAGCCTCGTCCCCCACTGTGATATTGGCAGTGACGTTAGCGGTACTGGTATCAGGATTCTCGGATTCCGAGGCTTCTCCTCCCTCGACTCCTGAAAGATCAAGGTCAGGGAAAGCATTCTTCTTATCCTTGACACATTCCAAATACCCGCCTTGGAACAGGCGATCCCTCTCGTCCTCGAACTCCTTAGACTCAAGGAAGGCTTGAACGGCTTGATCCCTGGCCTTCTCGGCCTCCTGGGTCTTCTCCTTGGCTTGTTGGATAAGCCCCGCCGCCTCAAGCTTAGTTCGAGCCAAGGTATCTTCACAAGAAGCGTGCACTTCGAGTATCCGCCGATTCTCTTCTTTGGCCGCGGATAGAAGAGCCAACACTCGAGCAACCTCGGCTTGTGTATCTTCAAGAGCCCTTCTGGCGAAAGCCGCTTCAGCTTTCGCATCTTCAGCAGCCTTCCTGGCAAGGGCCGCCTCACCAGTCAGAACACCGACCTGGATCTCGGCATTTTCGCGTCATCCCTCTGCTTCCGTCTGGAGGGTCTGCAGCCTATGAGTTGAGGATAATTCCTTACAGGCCTTAACCAAGCAGGGAGCGAGTTCAAAAAGCACCCTCGCCGCATGGCCGACGGTTTGTGTCATAAGAGCGTTGTAGAGGCTGACAAACTCTTTTTCGCTCCCATGAGCTAAGGCCCACGGGACCATCCCCGACACTACCGTCCATAAGGCCGACGGCTCCTCTTGACTCGCCTCCCCTCTGGAGGATGCAGCCCTCATCTTCTCTCTCTGCCTCGAGACGTCCGCCACAATAGGTCCCGATTCGGACGCCGTCTGAGGTTCAACGGCTACAAGTCTCCCTTACTTCCAACCTTTCCTCCGGGTCCGAGAGCACGACTACAGTGGGGGCAGAAGAACCTGCAGGTTCCTTCTCCTTCTGTGCCGTTCTCTGTTTCTTTAATGGCCGAGGCTCTGACAGAAGAACTGATCGTGGAGGGGCTTTTATCTTCGAAACCACCCTAAGGGGAGGCCGAGCTCCTGGTCATCTCTGAAGGGACCGATTCCGGAACAGTCTTAAGAACAGGTCGAGCTTCGGCTAAGTCTAAAAGAAGATAAAATAGATCAGATAAGGTTTAGAGAACATATGAAGATACATCATAAATTACCTGTGACGGCCGAGGCTAAACCTGCAAGATGAAGGTGCTCTGGCTGTAAGAGCACCTTCCAGACCGAACTGCCGGATCCAACACTCTCAACTCCTTGATTCGAGCTAAAGCACTGAATCCAAGCTTCTGCCGCTTCTTCGGGATATCTGCCAAACATAAGTCCGTCAGACTCAAAGCACTATGAAAACAAAAGGGCAAAAAGAGAAATGCCAAATCACCTGCTTTCTGAAACGTCCGAGGTACACGAGCCTCGTAGAAACCGGATTCAGCCGTTTCCCAGCGACCACAGGCCCAAAACCAATGCTCTCTCTAATGTTTATTGGAAGTGGGAGGGTCGGTTATTAAGGAGCCACCTCTGCCCCGCCAAGCAGCGAAGACATAAAAGCCGGGATAGTTTGGATTTATGCGCACTTGATATAAGTGGAGGAATTCGTCAACTGTCAGTGATGGCTGTTCTAACTCAGCCCACAACACCGCACATCCGAATAAGTTCCTCCACCCATTCGAAACTATTTGTCCAGGAGCAATCCGAATGCGAGACAAATGCTTCGGACAATGGGCTGAAGGAGCAGACGTAAGCCACATTGCATTGAGACTTGGAAGATCGCGACCGCCCCAGCAGGGGGATGGTCCGGTAAGTCATTCGGACAGGGAAGATAAGTGATAACCGAATCAGGGATATTATACCTGATTCAGATCCTATCCAAATCCACCTCGGTCAAAACTGAGGGGACAGGGCCGCTCAGTTCATCCCCTGACTCTTCTCCTTCGGACCGGCCTGCGCCGACATATCAACAGAAGCCGACCTAGAGGTTCCCTCGGCGACCAACGTTTCCTCTTCCTCCTCTTCTTCCTCTTCCAAATCCATTGGAGGGTTAGGCCTCCCTGGGCGGGTTATCAGGGACGACCCGTCACGAGAAGGACCAGCAGAAGCAGGGCGTTCCGCCGGAGCTCCGGTGGTTCTCTTAGAGAGGAAAGCGGCATTCGCATCAACCGCTATCTCCGTCAATAAAGAAGGCGATTCCGCAACGTTTCAAAAACGTTGCGCTTCGCCTTCATCTCCGGAAGTTCCCTCCCGGGGACTTTGAGAGCCTTGCGCTGCCATTACCGATAATTAAAGGGGAGGGAAGAACTCACCGGAGGGAGAAGGAAAGCGAAAATTGCGGAAGGAGCCGTTGACAGTCAAGAAAGGAGAAAGGGAAGAAGAAGAAAACTAAGCTCCAAAATGAATGAAGAGAGGGAAGAGTTGCAGTAAGAATTCAAAATGCGGGACCTCCCATCCTTTTATAAAATTGCCACGTGGCACGTGCAGTTAATGAAGAAATGATTCGACGCCGGCATCGACTCCCCCGCTCGACACGTGGAGCACGCCGACTGACGACGATAAAGCCTTTGCTACGTGTCTAACACTCATTGGCGGGGGGATCGTTTTGACGGCTGTCAGCGCACGCGGTCGCACTAAATGAACCGTCTCCCATCAAAAACGACCAAAATGCATTAAATGCCTAATTATTATCTCAGACTTTGCTGCGAGCCGACTCAAAAGCTCGCTACTCCGTAGTGTCATAGGAGACACACGGAGTAGGGGGGCTTACTGTTGGGGGCAAAAGTATGCCAAGTTCGGAGACTCGGACTTGGCGCCTCGGGTCGCCGAAGTATGCGTTAAGTCCGAGGGAAGGTTATAAACCGAAGAAAGCGACACGAGTTAAGTTGGCTCGGGTGACGAGCTAGCAACCTGGGCATGTCTTGGCTAAGGTTCTGAGACATTGTCTCATAAAGCCGGTTCACTTAATTGAATCAAAGCCGGCTGAGCCGAATGAAAGAAAGATGGTGTAAAAGGAAATGTCATCCCGAATGTCTCGCAAAAGGATCTCCGATCCCGAAGATCACGGGATCGGATAGAGACCAGAAGCGGGCAAAATCAAATCTCCACGATACTGGGAGGAGAATCCTCGCATGATGGGATCCTCTTGTATCTATAAATAAAGGACTTCCATCCTATTGAAAGGTACGCAAAAACTCTCTCCCAGAAGCCCTCAATACAATAAGACCCAGATTCCTAGCCTGACTTTGGCATCGGAGGGTCCCCTGCTCTAGCCAGGGTCTCCTTTGTCTTCTTCCTGTGCAGGTACTCGAAGACCTGAAGAGGGTGGACCAGATTTTTGCAACAACAACGTCAACAAGTTATCTAAGTCCCCCATAATGAGATATGTGTTATTTTTCAAGATGGTGGCAAGGCTTGAGCTGAAAAATAAGACACATCCGATCAAGTGGACCACACTACAAAAAGCAGTGGAGATTGAATGTCTACCATTGAAATCCTTTTGAGGGTTAAAGAAGTTTTGTATTAGTATGATATTTGTTTTTAGTATTCATCCGGGTCCATGTGAAGTTATGAACAGAATTGTGGGAAAATAAATGTTATTAACGGTGAAAATCAGTCTCAGTGCTATTTGTGGTGTGGTCCACTTGAGCTTTTGATACCACTCGTTTTTGTGGTCATGCTCTTAAATGATGTCACCAAATGGATGAACGGTGTGGATATAATAAATACATCATTGTGGGGCCATGTAACTTTGACCTCCTTTGAACCGTTGGTACAACTCTAAACTCGAGTCAGCGACCCGCAGGACACGTACCCACACTAGCCAGGTAGGTGGTGTGATCATTTTATGGTATGATCCAAAGAAATATATATATATATATATATATATATATATATATATATATATAGAGAGAGAGAGAGAGAGAGAGAGAGAGAGAGAGAGAGAGAGAGAGAGAGAGAGAGAGAGATGCCCAGAAACCTTAGGGCCTGTTTGGCCGGGCAGATCCCATGGTATTACGAGGGATGGGATCAATTTTAAGGTAATGATGATGGTGTCAGTGGATTGTCTTAAGATCCACGGGATTGCTTATATCCCGGGACAAGTTCATTGGGTCTGTTTGGCACGCCGTGCATATCCCGGGATTTTACCTTCCAATCCATCCCACCAAGGGATAGGATCAATTTTAAGGTAATGATAGTGATGTCAGTCGATTGTCTTAAGATCTATGGGATTGCTCGTATCTTGGGACAAGTTCACCGGATTTGTTTGGCTCGTCATGCCTATCCCAGGATATTGCCGATCCCATCCCTCCTAATACCGTGGGATCTGCCTGGCCAAACAGGCCCTTAGTAAGATCCACCGTTGTGTTTATTTGAGATCTAATTTATTCATAAGTTAACACAGACATTAAAATAGGTAAAACACAAATATCAGCTTCATCGGAAACTTGTGGCCATTATAAGTTTTTAATGGTGGATGGCACTCACTCTGCTTTTTTTTCTTTTTGGTGGGGTTCACTTGAGCTTTAGATCTGAATCATTCTTTGGATCATGCCTTAAAATGGTCTGACAAAATGGATGGCCCATGTGGATACATAAAATACATCATGGGGGGTTGATGACGTCACTTCAATAGCAAGTCCGGCAACTCAACCTGTCAGTAGCGAATCGGCGCCCTAAGGAATGGGCCGTGTTTGTTACCTAATGATTACGTAAGTTTGAAAATTAAAGTCTAAGTTTGAAAATTGGAGACAGTCAACCATAAACGCTGGGTGTTTGGATTGAGACTGAAATTTCTTCCGTTGACTTTTTTTATTTGAAATGGGGCTGGACAGCTTTTCGTACTCCTCCTGCGTACAGCATCATAAATTCACGGTCGAGATCTGCTGTAGTTATATGCATCGCATCAATGCAGGAATCAAGACCGTTTCTTCAAGTGGATAAAGTGATGCATGGATCCAAAATGATCGGCACTCGTAGGCCGTAGCTCACCTTTTGATATGCGTGTCTACAGATTTAGCACTTCCTACGAACTACCATAATTCGAAGGCGTCGTCAAAAAAATTAGCACCGTAGACGATTAGCTTTTAAGGCGTTTTTCTTTTGGTTTTTCCTCGACGGCCGCAAAGTTTGAACACCAAGCTACATTTTTAGGGTACGGACCGACGAAAATATACCCCTCCTATTAAGGTAGAAGCAGGTGAAAAGTTAGGATTATTTTCGACCGAAATGGGTTTTTCCGTACAGTAGAGGTCTGATTTAGTTATGGGAGTTTAGGGTCGGTTGAAAGAGGTGAGGTGGATAAAAGATGGTGTCTATGGTAAAAAAATTACCCGCCGTCGTTTGTCTCTCCCCGAAATTTAGTTGGAAATACCCAAACAGTGGAAAACGCGGTATTTAACTATCGTTTTCCTCCCTTGAGCCAAGAGGCAAAAGCGTTTATCATCCACAATCATTTTTAAATCAAAGTCACCAAAATTAATTTTCTCCGCTTGGGAAATATCATCCATAAATTCAATTAAGACTTCCTCTTCTTCTTGTTCATACATCTTCCTTGTCTGTTCTTTTCTCCTCTTCATGAAAAGATGGAAACCACAAGCAGGCCATGGTTCTTTCTTGCTGTTTTTGTCTTCTTCACTTTCAAGATCCATTTCTCCATGGCAGCTGATACCATCTCTCTAACCCAACCTCTCTCTGGAAATCTCAACATAACCTCCAAAGGTGGCAAATTTGAACTGGGTTTCTTCACACCAGGCCACTCCCAAAAATACTATATAGGCATCTGGTTCAAGAAAGTCTCCCAACAAACCGTCGTTTGGGTGGCCAACAGAGAAACACCCCTTCCCGATGCTTCGTCGCAGCTAAAAATATCAGAACAAGATGGAAATCTAGTCCTCATCAACCACACCAAAATCCGAACTTGGTCATCGAATTCGACCTCTAAAATCTCAAATCCCACTATTGCTGTCCTTCTCGACACTGGAAATCTTGTTCTGAGAGAAGTGGCCAATTCGTCTGCTGTGATTTGGCAGAGCTTTGATCACCCAACTGATACATGGCTACCTGGTCAACGATTTGGATTGAACAAAATTACTGGACTACGCCAGCGGCTTATTTCTTGGAGGAATTCAGAAGATCCTGCTCCAGGTGCCTTCTCTCTTCAGATAGAACAAGATGGAACCAATCAGTATTTTATGCTGCAGAATGATTCTAGGTACTGGAGTAGTGGTATATGGAACGGTAGTACTTACTTCCCTTCAATGCCATCACGCGGCAACCGTCACATGGTCAGCTTCAGTTACATCACGAACAGAAACGAGAACTACTTCACCTATCTCTATAGTGATGCTTCCATCATTGTAAGAACAGTGATGAGCACGTCAGGGCAGTTGAAGCAATCGATATGGTCTAAGGACAATGGGAAGTGGACTTCGTTTTGGATCGTTCCTCAAGATCAATGTGAGGTTTATGGTGCCTGCGGATCTTTTGGTGTGTGTAATGCAAACAGCTTGCCCTCCTGTCAATGTTTGCAGGGTTTTCGCCCGCGCTCTTCGAAAGATTGGGGAATGGAGGACTGGAGTGGTGGGTGTGTAAGGGAGACCCATTTGCAGTGCAGTGATAACAGCTCCATTGGTGGAGAAAATGATGTCTTTCTTCCAATACCTAACATGCGATGGCCTGTAAATCCGCAATCCTCAACAGCAGGGAGAGCTGAAGAATGTGAACTAGCTTGCTTCGATGACTGTTCTTGTACTGCTTATGCCTACAACAGTAGTGGGTGTTTTGTATGGAATGGAGATCTGTTGAATCTTCGGCAACTATCCGACACTGATGTTAAAGGAAGAGACCTTTATCTCCGTGTTGCAGCATCTCGTAGAACTAGTAAGGGAGTGGCTGCTGGGGTTATTGTAGGCAGTAGCATTGGGATGGTAGCATTTTTTGTCATTGTTTTGGTGATAATTTGGAGATGCCGAAGGAAATTACTGAATCGTGCATCAACAGAAGTTACTGGTTCTTTGGTTGCATTCAGGTATACAGATTTACGAAGCGCAACCAATTATTTCGCAGAGAAGTTAGGAGGAGGAAGCTTCGGTTCTGTTTTCAAAGGGACTTTGCCTGATTCTTCTGTTGTAGCTGTGAAGAAACTGGAAGGCCTAAGACAAGGGGAGAAGCAGTTCCGGTCAGAAGTGAGCACGATTGGGATGATCCAACACATTAATCTGGTTCGCCTTCATGGGTTCTGCTCTGAAGGCAGTAAAAGGTTGCTGGTTTATGATTTCATGCCAAACGGGTCTTTAGATTCTCATCTGTTTAGGAAGGATTCCGATGTCTTAGACTGGAAGACGCGGTATCAAATTGCACTCGGAACTGCTAAAGGATTAGCTTATCTCCATGAGGAATGCAGAGAATGCATAATACATTGCGACATAAAGCCTGAGAACATACTTTTGGATGCTGCGTTTTGTCCCAAAGTGGCGGATTTCGGCTTGGCGAAGCTTGTCGGCAGGGATTTCAGCCGAGTACTGACGACCATCAGAGGAACCATAGGGTATCTTTCACCGGAATGGATTCATGGGGTAGCTATAACGGCGAAAGCTGATGTTTACAGTTACGGAATGATGATTTTCGAACTTGTATGGGGAAATAGAAACATCAAGCATTCTGGAATTTCTGGGGCTTCTTATTTCCCTGTTTGGGCAGCAGGCAAGATCATAGAAGGTGATGTCCTCTGCTTGTTAGATCACAGATTAGAAGGTAATGCTGATATGGAAGAACTCGACAGAGCTTGCAGAGTTGCTTGTTGGTGTATTCAAGAGAACGAGGCATCTCGACCGTCAATGGGTCAGGTTGTTCAAATTCTGGAGGGAGTTTTGGAGGTGAGTGTGCCGCCAATTCCAAGATTTCTTCAAAATCTTGTAGACAATGAGATAGTAGCTTAACTCACACTGATAGAAGGGTTATATAGATTACCAAGAGTGCTATCCACGATTCCTTGGTGGTGACTCATCCACTTCAGAGAGCATACATTGCCAGAGTTCACACTGATCTAAAGATCTGTCTAAATTTGTGGCCATCAATTGGACGGTTAAAAGTAAAATGGTCAGCTTCAGCATTCAATGGATAATATCGGAAGGTCTGATAATCCAATCAGTGTGGTTTCTTTTGGCTATGCTCCATCCTAAAAGGGCCCATGATTTGGACAATCTGGATTGATTTCCATAGTCCATGTATGTCATGTGTATGGTGGATGAATCACCATTAATCAAGATAAGGGTAGCAAATGCATACTGTTGTCTAGTCCATTTGCTGTTTTTTAATTTTTCTTTTTTCACTTTCCATTTAAATCAATGAGGAATTATAAGGCCCTGATCATCAACAAATGTACTGTTTACTGACATGCAGGATTCCGTACACGTGGTGACATTTTTCAATGAGCCAAATTGTTTATATGATTGGCTTCACCTTTGATGGGGGACAACTGAAAAGTCTCCCATTTCGAATTCCATTCCTTTGATCATCGAACTCTAATCCATTGAATACGGGATGTCTCTTAGCTTTCTTTTTGTGGGGCCATTGTTTTCAAAAGGTTATGATCTTCCAATCTGGAAGATTTTCAAGGCATTCCACATTAGCTGAATGTCTTATCAGATTAATGGTTTGTATCACAGAACCATTGCCCACATGTACAGAAGTTTGCAGTTCAACAAACTGTACCTTTGCGGAAGAGAGGGATCCTATAATTCCCCAGCCATAATTTTAATGTTTGGAGTAGTTGCGGCCTTTTTCAGTTCCATTGGGATGCAATTATGTTTAAAAGAAGGATAAGCAAACACAGCTTTTTAGTTAGATTGATATAAAAAATAAGAGCTTCTTTTCATTCAAGCTTGTATATCTATGGATGCTGCCGCTTTGATATGTGAGTTGGGTTTTATATTTTGCGCAATGATCATAGTCATATTGTCATGATCTGTTCTTGTATGAATCTTCCCCAAAAATAGACACTGACGTCTTCTCTTACCATACCAATTACTTGACGTTATGAGATCTTCTCAACCAAGATTAAGAACCTGCATGTTTATGGGTAAGCTTTATCCAGGTTCTTCGATTGGAAATGGAAATCGGATAGATGCCAAGAAAGAAAGCTGATGATTCCTCTTACTTGAATTGCTTCCATCATGGTCTTCCACATTCAATGGGAAAAGGCCAAAAGAATGGAAGGTTAGGATCTTCATATCAGGGATATTTTTGGCAAATCCCTATCCATGATGGGGAACCATCAGATGAACTGTTGGATCACCAAGATCTATGCTCAACTTGTACAAACTTAAAGCTTCAGGGTAGTATGCATACCTGCACCTCTGAAGATCCTACTAACAGTTGAAAAAATGTTGTACATGCTCCTAAAATCCGTTGATGGAATGTGAAAAAGTCTTTCAGAATCCAAACCATTTTCTGGAAGTCATCATTTCAAACTGAAATCATGGCGTCGACGCTTTAAGTCCAACATTTCATATCGAATATAGAGCCAAATCAGCAGCATTGATAATTCTCTCGGATGATGTATGGCGTGAATGCCGTTGTGACACATCCCAGTATTCGAGTTCATGGCGCATCAATGTCTCTATATGCTTGACCATTGGAATAACCGCTAATAAAGTAGATTCATGGAAAAACAGAAATTTGTTACAAACTCAATCTGAGAATATCTACAGTATGCTCCAGGTTTTTGTTACCATTGGAATAACTGCTAATAAAGTTCGAGCCGCTTGCTGCAATAACAGAATGGTTATCATGGGTTATTGCAAGATCATTAATAGAACCACAGCAAGCAAAAAGAGTGTTGCTCAATGTCATTGTTTTTGTGTCCCACATTTTGATTGTTCCATCCTTCCCTCCAGTAATTAACTTATCGGAATCGTAATCGAACAGTATAGAACCACATCCACCTTCGTGGGCGTTGACCCTGTGCTTGTGTTCAGAGGGAATAGATGAACAGATGAATCCACCACGAACCACACTGTCATCTTCATTGTTGCCGTTGAGCCAATCTATCTCGTCTTTGTATGTTGCATTAAGCTGAAAGTGCAATCAGAAGTACAATTAGTTAAAATATATAGCAGTTACCTCCTTCTAGGCACACCAGTTAGCAAACCCACTGAGATATAGAAAATCCACATCGGATGATGAAATTCCTAAATGAATGCAGTGAAAAAAATAGAATCTGATGATACGACAAGGCCCAGCAAGAGATGCAAAGCAAAAGAGTGACTCAAGCCCCAGAAAGAAATATACGAGAAAACAGAACAAGACTTGTTGATCCCACATGAGCATATAAGGAAGCTCATCTAGATTCCACAACATGTGCCATTGTGGCACATTGGATCAATATCGAAGCTGCCACATGGCTTCTGCTTTTTAGAAGTTGTCCAAAAACCAGGCCATACTTTTCATCACAAGGATCATAGATTGAGAAACATTGGATTTCAACATTGAGGTCACAGGTTCTAGCCAAGCTTACCTGTCCAAAAAAAAAAAAAAAAAAAAAAAGAAGGAAAGAAACAAAAAAGAAAAAAAGAAGTGGATAGCCAAAAAGAGAAGAAAAGAACAATATTAAGCTGTCCATTTATTTCTAACATTGTGGTCCACATAAATAAGTGACTTGGCACAATTTATTAGCTAGGGCATCTATAGAGTGGGATTCACATTATGGATAGCTTGGATTTTGCATTCATGTGTCACATGGAAACGTGGCCGAGTGTAGATGTGCCACGTTTCTTCAAATTTCAAGCAAATTTCAGAAGATTGAAAAGAATATAATCCAAATGCAGTTTGTAATAAAATAAAACTATAACATGAGTTGATGATTGAAACCACATTGGTTCCCAGTAGGAGTACAAAATGCACCATCTCTTTGCTACGTTGTTACACAACTCTCATATGAGCAGATTCATCTCAAAGACATGAAATGGAATTATTTGTTTAACATGAATCTGAATGGTTGATACAAATAGAAATGCAGATTCATGTGATTAGGGATTATAAAGATTTATGACTCAAGTATGAATCTTAATGGTTAACATGAATTGAAAATTCACACACCAGAATCAACCATTTTGAATCCGGCATCTACAACGGTATCCTTTGATCAGTTGACATCTGTTTCTTAGCCTCTACCTTTCTGGGTTTTAGTGTGCCCTCCACTGCTTCTGCTTTGATTATCTGGTTCTTTCTTTTCAATCAGTCCATTTCCATATCATCTTCTAAAGTCTCCCTTAATTGGGAGCTTTCTTCCTTGCAAAATCTTGGAATAGGTCTTGATCGATCATGTGGTTCACTGAAAAATCAGAAATATGTCACTTGCATGGCAACAAAATGGGGTGAGTTCAAACATTTGAAATTCTCTTTTTTGAAAATTCATGAGCTTCTACTAAAAATTCACATAAATAATGCAAACAACTTGTGATCTGATCATTATTCCTGAATGTTCAATCAGTAGAGAAAGAAAGAACCAGAAAAATCCATAAAATTTGTATTGTTCCTGTTTCCTCTGAAAATTTCTTGAAATCAGCCTTCTACTTTTTCCTTATTGAATTTTCTAACAACCACAGATGTTTGACTTATCGAGCTTTTCTGAAATCCAGACTTTGTAACAGTGCTACAAGCCTACAAACACCACCTTGCTTGGGTAACTACATTTGGTAGATCTGGGAACACTTCTTCTTTCTCTTGATCCAATGCTTCTGAGGTACTGGGCTCAACTTCCACTGCAAGCTGCTCAAACAATGTCTTCAAGCTTAGAGACATTGTTCTAGTTGAAGATTCTTCTCCTTTCTCCTTCCACTCTAAGCGCTGCATGGATGTAAGAATCAATTCAATCACAACAGTATGAAATAATAAATAAATAAAACCGTATTCCACTGAAGCATAAAAGACTAACCATGACAGATTGAAAAGGATAGTAGACAATCCAAATTTTATTGGATTAGAATATTTTCCAATCATTTCCCTCAATATCTTGTAGAAATTGAGGGAGACAGTAACTTACACTGAAAGCAGGACTAGATAGTCTACCAAGAATGCTTTCCACCATTCCTTAGTGGTGACTCATCCACTTCACAGAGCATACATGCATGGGTCAAATTGCAGTTGCCAGAGATCACACTGTTCAAATGATCTGTCTAAATTGGTGGCCCTCAATTGGACAGTTTAAAAGGAAAATGGTCAGCTTCCACATTCAATGGATAATATCAGATGGTCTAGCAATCTAATCAGTATGGTTTCTTTTACTATGATCCATCCTAAAAGGGCCCATGATCGATTGTTTATGTCATGGGCTTCACCTTGTACATTTGGTGACATTTTTCAATGTGCCAAACTGTTTATATGATGGGATTCACCTTGGATAGGGTACAACTGAAAAGTCTCCCATTTGGAATTTCAATCCTTTGATCATTGAACTCTAATCCTTTGATACAAACATCTCTTTACTTTCTTTTTGTGGGGTCATTGTTCAAAAGGTTATGATCTTCAAATCTGGAAGATTTTCAAGGCATCCACCATTAGCTGAATGCCTCAACAGATTAATGGATTGGAATACAGAAACATGGCCCACATGTATAGAAGTTTTCAGTTCAGTAAAGTGTACCTTTGCCGAAGAGCGGTATCCTATAATTTCCCAGCTATAATTTTAATGTTTGCAGTAGTTGCTGCCTTTTTCAGTTCCTTTGGGATGCAATTATGTTTAAAGTAAGGGTAAGCAAATACAGCTTTGTTTTTTGTGAGATTGATATAAAAATAAGAGCTTCTGTAGGGCTTCTTTTCAATGCTCATGCAAGCTTGTACATCTATGGATGCTATAGCTTTGATATGCTAGTTGGGTTTTATATTTTGGGCAATGATCATAGTCTTATTTTCTTGATCTGTTCTTGTATGAATCTTCTACAAAAAGAGACATCTACGTCTTCTCTTACCATACTCATTACTCGACGTTATGAGATATTCTCAACCAAGATTAAGAACCTGCATTCTTTTGCCTAAACTTCATCCAGGTTCTTCAATTAGAAATGGAAATCGGAAAGATGACAAGAAAGAAAGTCGGTGATTCCTCTTACCTAAATTGCTTCCATTATAGCCTTCCACATTCAATGGGAAAAGGCTAAAAGAATGAAAGGTTATGATCTTCCTTTCAGGGATAATTTTGGGGAATCCCCTATCGGTGATGGGGGTGGCTGATTTTTGGACATTGAATGGATTAGCTTATGAACAAAGCTCCATTTTTGTCATTCCGGTAGGTCTTGACTCGAATGAAGTTCAACACAAATGCAGCATGTCGGTCAGGCCACGAAGCCATTAGGGATTTCTGAACACCACACTCTGCCCAACATAGTAGCATTTTTTTTCTATGTTCGGAAAAAAAGACACAAGGGAGAGAAACTGATCTACTTTAGTAGATCATATGAATGTAGAAAAAACTTCTGATTTGGAGGAATTGGAAACATCTCTTTTCCATTTCATTTACCCAGTTCATATTTTTGCTTCCTGTGTTCCCGGCAGGAATTCGATTGTCGACCACCAGATCTTCTAGTCTCCTGACACTCCACTCCTCTGAGAACTGGAAGGCATGATGGGAACCATCAGATGAACAGTTGGATGACCAAGATCTGTGCTCGTCTTGTACAATCTTAAAGCTTCAGGGTAGTACACATACCTGCACCTTTGAGGATCCTACTTACAGTTGAACAATGTTGTACATGCTCCTAAAATCCATTGATAGAATGTGGAAAAGTCCTTCAGAATCCAAACCATTTTCTGGAACTCATCATCTCAAATTGAAAATCATTCTGTCAATGCTTTGAAACCAAAATTTCATATCGAATGTAGTGCCGATCAGCGGCATCAATAGGTCACTGAGATGGTGTGTAACAAATGCCATTACGACACATCCCGGTATTGAGTCCATGGCACAACAATGTCTCTATAAGCTTGACCATTGGCATAACTTCTAATAAAGTAGATTCATGGAAAAACAGAAGTATGATACAAGCTCAATCTGAGAATATCCACAGTATGCTCCAGGTTTTCAGGTCCTACAAGTGGGGGCCATGTTTCAGTGATCCAAACATTAATACGATGGGCTATGATTGACTAGCCATGCACCAATATTCTCCTATGTGTGAAAATCCTAACCCTTGAATTGGTTCTCTGCAAATAACCTGTTAAGAAAACAAATACAGCAATGGTCCACATTCAATAGAAAGGAAATTCAACAGTAGCCATCCATGTTGGGGCCCATATATCAATGATTCTATCTCTAAACCATGAGCCCAAGTTGCATAAATTGAAAACACAAGCATACTATAGTCATTTATGGGTCCACCATTGTATAAAATATAAATACAGGAAACCCCATTCATACATCAGAAAGAAGAGGAAGACGATACAACAGATCTGATTATCACATAGCGATGATTTTATAAGATATAGGAAACACATTAGGCATAAATGTCTTATTACGGTTAGTACCATATGGAAAATGAAGAAAAATGAAAACTACCATGTCCATATGCATAATTTTCCATTCTCATCAGCAGAAGCAAGGGGCATTCCCAGCCTGCTCCACGAACATGAAAAAACAGGAGCTGTGTAGCCTTTAAGCAGAAGCAAGCAGCGGCGGCCCTGACAAGCTCTTCCTTAACTGCGCTGAGCTTCCCAGGCCCGTTAGAGGATCCATGGTCCTAGACAAAACAAGGGTAGGCCTCATCAAACACTATCGAGTTAAGAAAGGGATCAGCTGATCTGCCTCTGCCTGGCCCGTTTTTCAGGCCAATTTTTCTGGCCCTGTCGCCCCGCTTTTCTCTCAGCTTGCTCCTTGCACCCATGCTCGATGCTAATTCTGGTTCCAATTTTTCTGCTGTTTACCTGTATGTTTTTGGCCACAATGGTAATGCCGATCTCTGGGTGCTGCTGGCTCTTCCTGCTCCAATCTGCTGCACCTGCTGATTTCGCCTCTCTACAGCTGATCCCTGCTGTTGCTGGCCCCTGCCTCCCTCCTCTCTTGTTCCCCTGGCCCCCCTCTCCTTCCATTTTGTAGTTTTTTTCATCATACGATAGTTTTTTTCATCATATGCCCTAATGGCTGTACACTCTGTTTACTTAATTCAAAGATGGTGGCTCTGCCCACTTTTTTTTAAAAAAATAGACCCATCAGATAATTGTCATATGGGCTGACGCACGAATGGCTCTGATTTTATGCCAAGCTATATCCTTTCACTCTAAACTTGCCAGGTTCCTATGTCGAATACTTGTGCACATTGTCCCTTCTGCTCATCAACACAATGCGTCTGCATCTAGATAGAGAGATTAATGTGATGGAGTTGTGATGAGCGGCAATTTCACGGACACGCCATCCTGTGTTTGTACCCCACAAACAAAGCTTCATGTTGGCATGACCCGAGCAAAAGAACTGTCCATCATTCCAACTGCAAAGTGCATTGCAGTTGCTGTCTAAGATTTTTAGAATTTGATCATGAGTGGCACTGACCACATGGTGGCTTGAAGCATCAATGATGCAGATCTTATCTGCATGGTCCTTTAGTGTATGAAGAATCCTACCAGAGCCCACACCAAATACATCCAAGTTCGAGCTGCTTGTTGCAATAACAGATTGTTTATCATGAGTTATTGCAATTTGCAAGATCATCAATAGAACCACAGCAAGTGAAAAGAGTGTTTCTTAATGTCACGGTTTTTGTATCCCACATTTTGATTGTCCCATCCTTCCATCTAGTAATTAACTTGTTGGAATCATATTCAAGCGGTATAGAACCACATCTGCCTTCATGGGTATTGACCTTGTGCTTGTATTTAGAGGGAACTAACTAACAGATGAATCCACCACAAACACTGTCATCTTCACTGCTTTTGTTGTGTCAATCTACCATGTCTTTGTACACTGCATTAGGATGAAAGTCAATCAGAAGTACAATTAATAGCAATACAGCAGTTACCTTCTTCCAGGCACACTGGTTAGCAAACCTACTTAAATATAGAAAACCCACATCAGATGATGAAATTCCTAAGGGAATGCAAGGTAAAAACAGAATTTGATGATATGAGAAGACCCATCAAGAGATGCAAAGCAAAAGAGTGACTCAAGCCCCACAAACACATATACAACAAACAAAACAGAACATGGTTTTCTTGATCCCACCTGAGAATATAAGGAAGCTCATCTACATCCAACAACACGTGCCAATGTGTCACATTGGATCAATATTGATGCTGTCGAAAAGGCTTCCGCTTTTTTATACATTGTTGTCCCGGCCATTCCTTTCATCACAAGGATCATAGATTGAGAAGCAGTCGATTTCAACATTGAGGTCACAGGTTCGAGCAAAAAAAAAGAAGCTTGAATTCTGCATTGTTGTGCTACATGGAAACATGGCAGTGTGTAGACGTGCCACATTTCTTCAAATAAATTTCAAGCATATTTCAGAAGATTGAAAAGAATACAATCCAAATGCAGTTTACAATTAAATAAAACTATAACATGAGTTAATGATCGAAAAGTAGTTGGTTTCCAAGTAGGTGTTCAGAATTCTCCATCCATCATATGAGTGGATTCATCTCAAAAACATGAAAAAGAATTATTTGTTTAACATGAATCCAATGGATGATACAAATAGAAATGCAGATTCATGTGATTAGGGATTTGAAAGATTCATGACAAAAGTATGAATCTTAATAGTTAGCACAAATCGAAACTTCACACACCTTAACCAAACCATTCTGAATCTGGCATCTCCCATGGCATCTTATAATCAGTCACATCTTCTTTTTTCTTTTTTGCCACTACATTTCCAGCTTTCAGTGTACCCTCCTCTGCTTCTGATTCGATTTCATCTTCTGAATTCTCCTTTAGTTGGGAGCTTTCTCCCCTGCAAAATCTTGGATAGGTCTCAATCAATCAACGGTTCCCTGAAAAGTCAGAAATATATCACTTGCATGGCTACAAAATGGGGTGAGTTCAAACAATTTGAAATTCTCTTGAGCTTGTAATAAAATTTCACATGAATAATGCAAACAAGTTCTGATCCGATCATTATTTCAGAATTGTTCAATCAGTAAGAGAGAAAGAACCCAGAAAAATCCAAATTTTTTTGTATTATTCCTGTTTCTCTGAAATTTCTTGAAATCATCCTAATCTTTTATTCTATTTGAAATTTCTATAAGCCACAGATGTTTGGCTTATCGAGCTTTTCTGAAATCCAGACTTTGTAACAGTGCTACAAACAACACCTTGCTCAGGTAACTTCATTTTACAGATCCAGGAACACTTCTTTAATTCTCTTGATCCAATGCTTCTTTTTTTTTTTTTTTTTTTTTTTTTGGGTTAGTTTGTTAGTACACACCCATGTCAGCACACACACTCCATGTTAGCCACCCCCACTAGGGATCGATACCAAGACCTCAAGTGTGATCCAATGCTTCTGAAGTACTGGGCTCAACTTCCACTTCAAGCTGCTCAAACAGTGTACTTAAGTTTAGATACGTTGTTCTAGTTGAGGGTTCTTCTCCTTTCTCCTTCAACTCTAAGCCCTACATGGACATTACAATCAACTCAATCGCAGCATTATGAAATAATAAGACCGGCGGTCCATCTGTTCACCTCCTCGATCCTTCCATTTTAAAACCTGTTTTTGGCCATTTTTTGCCCAAAAACCTCAATTTCTCCCTCTTTCTTTCCAAATTCCTCTTCTTCTTCTTCAAAAATTTTAATTCCCTCTCTTTTCCATCAATTTCATCCTTTCTTCTCACCTTTTTCGAGGTCATGGATGGAAATAAATTAATTCCAACTTACTGCTGCAATTCACTAGAGAGAAGTGGAGAGCCTAACTAAGCTACACTAATCAATCCGGACTCGTTGCAGCGGAGAGGCTAAATTAGGCTAAGTTATGCTAAGATAAATGTCCATGTTGGACAAAAAGATTTGTTCACTCCCCAAGTATAGGATTGTGATGTAGTAATAATTTCGGTAAGACCGAGGTCGAATCCACAGGGACTGAAACCTGTACGTGATCTGAAACCAACTAGAACCAGAACTAGGATAAGATGAAATCTAAATCGAATGATTTTTGATGAATAATGGTGAAATAATTATCTAAACTTAAAGAGAATTCAGAAGTGGGAAACTAGGGATTCAGAGGATCCACTTGTAGAGATCAGGGAGATCTTATGCCTGCTTCACAAATCATGGAAATTAACTGAACTGACATTGATATAATTTTCAAGAGATGAAAGGTATATGAATTAGAATGGATTCTATCACCAAACCATGCCCAGGAGACAAAGCAAACAACAGAATTAAACTAATTACAACCACTCAGATGATTATGAAGGTTAGGAAGGGTACCGACATCCAACCATGCTCAGGAGACGATGGTGAACAACAGGGCTTCTGACGTCATAAACATAAAAAGGGAAAGGAAATACTCCAAGCCATCGCAGACCCATTGTAATTTCAGTCACAACAGACCATTAAAAACTAAAAATATTCCCATAATAATCAAACCAATATCAAATTCGGTTCATAAATTGAAATTAAATTAAAGGCATATAATGTCCCATCGTACTACAAGCTTCACCTCTTAGCCCTAGCTAAGAGGCTTAGCTAACCATAGGTATAGTTGAACTAAATCTCAACAGAAAAGAAAAGAAAAAGAAAAAGAAAACAAAAAAACAAAAAAAACTCCCTGGTGCTTCACGTCCAAGCCGTCGATCCCTCCTTCCCACCTTCTCTTTTCCCTGTTTATAGCAATCAAGGTCGGTGGGGTGGCTGAGTCCGTCGGAAAAACTTCTATTTCCGCAATCAGGGAGGTCGGCTGGGTCTTCCGTAGAAGTATACGCAACTACAAATACACAGCACCGACTTGCCCTTTGGAACCAAAATCGCAACCGCACATGCACAATCTGAGACGTCCAGTCGCCTTGGATATGGTCGGTCCCACCTTAGAAAGATTTTGGACGGTCCAGATAGTCGGACCGAGCATCCCCATGATCACCGAACTTCTGTAACGTACAGGCGTCCGTAACGAGCGCCTGCGGACCGAGCTGCGGTGCTGGTGGGACCCACTTCTTGACATTTCTTGCAGAATCCAGTCCGTTCGTTGGACTGTGCACAGAAAACTGTTAGGATATGACCATTCTTTTCTCTGTTTTGGTGTGGCCCACCGGATTTCTTCTTACGTCGTCTATCTTGCGTTCAACGGCTAGGCTCTTCCGATAGCTCGCATGGGATCAATCAGACACCTAGGCGAGGATAAGGGGCTCATTGGGATTTCAATGGACGGTCCGGATTGGACCGTCGATGCACTGTGAGGGCCTACAAGAACTCCACCGCAGCTCTGTTTCGCACCAGTGAAACAGAGTTTCCTGTTTCTTTTTAAGAAGCTCGGTCAAACGCGGTTTGACCGGTTTGAGCCATTTGGTGTGGTGCGGGAGTCATGTACCCCATGTACATGCGTTGTACATACGAGGTCCCCTATGATGTTCGCGAGAAATCCATTCCGTCCATCCCTTTCCTCAACTCATTTAATGAGTTGAGACCAAAATCGAAGCAGATCCAGCTATCAAGTGGGCCGCAAATCAATGATTTCAGGGCTGATATCTCTGTTGGGCAGCTTCCACCAGGATCCAACGGCCGAAATTTAACGTGTATGGTTAATTTATGGTCTTCAGGCCATGTATGAGATTTTGAGCCGAACGGATGGTGAGAACCCCTTGATCTTGTATTTTGGACTAATTTTGGGCCCCTTGAGCTTCAGTTTCTCGATTTTCTCCCATCTCTGGCTTGTAAATCCGCTGATCTTGGTCTCCTGGGGTTCGTCCCTTACCTTGGCATCATCATAATGTTAATTTCATGTGTTAGCACCTTTTTGTAATCCAAGCTTTCAAATATACCCTGTATCACGAACACAGTTAAACCCGAACATTAAACAATATTATGCATGTAAATCCAGGCAATAAATGGGGTCTGATATGCAATATTTGACCCTCAACAAGATTTGATAGATAACATTGAGCTAAATAAGAGATTTGTTGTATCTAAATTGCCAATGGCCGCCTAGAGTTCTTTGTTCTCTACTGCTTATATCAACTTATGTTAGGTGATGGCCTTGCATATGGTCCCTTGCCTTTCGGGATCAACAGTTCGATCAGTTAGCAGCCTTGGCTTGATATGCTTTTGTTGGGGATTTGTGCTACGGAATCACACAAATCTAGATCTAGGATAGCAATCCAATGGCACTAAGCAAAACATAAGAGAACACATAGAATTACGTTAAAAACCCTTGCGGGAAAAAACTACGGCACAAAGCGACAGATCTTCACTATGAAAATAGAAATTACAAAGAGAGTGGACTTACCCGATTCAAACAACCTCGAATCTCACCCTTGCTACACCCTTTAGAAACCCTAAAACCCTTTTAGGAACCCTTGGAACCCCTTTAGAAAGCCTTAGAATACTTTAGAATACTCCTACGGACCCCTATTTATAGTTTAGGTGTAACGCCCTGAAAATTGAGGGTTGAGCAGGAGCCCAACTCTCGAGTTCCAACGCATTACTTATGCAACATAGATAATGATGATTTAATGTTGTCCGTGTTAGTGCAATAACATGAATGAGAATAAGCTAAATCAGCATATCATACTCCAGAGACAATCAAATTTAAGCAAGCGGAAGACTGTGATGGATATATATACCATATACGTTGTTGTAGGTCTGCAGAGTGTGATCATGTTACCATGTTAAACATATTACACGTATAGTTCCCAAAATTACAAAACGAACAAAATGATAAAGTGCGATGTCTGCTAATCCATATCCTTGTAGCCCCGTCGGCTCAACTCTAGGTCTACATAGACTAGCCAGAGAGTTGCAAGTAGGAGAACTCCTCATCATCATAAAAGTCAGGCTCCGCCTCGTAAGCATCGCCATCATCTGCACCTAAACTAGAGTTTGATTGGTGTTTTAAAACACCGTTCCAGAGTGAGAGTGAGTGATCAACTCAGTGGAGCTATAAGGCAAAGGTCAACATGTTATCAATTCAGTCAAGCAGTAATGATAAAGCAGTACAACACTCATATCCTAAGTACTCGTATTAATGTAGGAATGATATGATGTAATGATGCATGACCTCGCCTACACTCCCTCAGCGACACCATCTCACGATCGCGGCATGCACCACTCCGAACACGTGCACTTCCTCGCCAAAGCACATGCAATGTGGTGCATGATCATGTTAGTCAATACTTGATTAGGTTTATTCATACAACAGGTTCGAGAAGCTAAGACACCTCCCTTTTCATATCATTGACCCAACAATGATCCATCTAGGGTCGTCAATCCTAGTTAATCACATATGATAGACAAGTTATAGAGCAACGTCACCCCTGATTTAAAAGCAGTGGACAGGCAAGTTCAGGTCACTATGAAGAGGCTCGTCACCTCAACGTAGGCCTTAGTTTAACTTGAGGTCACTACAGGAAAGACTCGTCACCTTAGTGTAGGCCGACAGCTTGAATACAGTGTCCCATACCACCATATTCGGCTCACGAGTTTGGGTTGCTCACTAGTCACTACGAGGAGGCTCGTCACCCCAGCGTAGGCCGACAGCTCGACCACGGTGTCTCATACCACCATGCCCAGCTCATGAGTCTTAGCAGATCGAGGTACCAAGGTTAAACGTGCTTTGCACTTGTAAGTTGGTACCTTAGATTCAAGCAGTAGTGTCCATACATGGTGAACATACATTGGGTTAATTGGGTTACTTGACAGGCTCGACTGGTACGAGCGTCCGTTGAATTAATCGACATGGAGCGCATACACACTCCTCATGGCCTAACCACTGTCGATAATCACCGTACGACTCGGATTCCTCGAACGTATCCATCGTAGCTAAAATAGTTCGGCTACCGATAGTAAATCATTACTAATTGCCTGGACTACATTGTAGCCCCAATCACACTTCAAACAGTAGCACTCACATGTGATAGTCAAAGACAACATATAACAATCAATTTCAGTATCAATCTCATTTAAGCATTTCAGCAAAACTTGTAGTACACATATTATCATACATAGGCATTTCATCCATAAATCATATAGTAGTAAGATAGGTTACATAAAGGAAACTGTAACTAAGGATAGGGGAATTGAGAATCCTATCTCAACACCCCCATTAAATACATTACAACAAACATTTTCTCATTTAGACATTTTATCAAACACTTAGACTATACATATCACATACACGCAATAAATTAGTTAAAGTACATATTATAACAAATCCTTCCACATAGAGTTGCCACACGTACAACAATCATGTATTCCCAAACATCCATCATAACAAGCACAAATCATAATTCCATATTCATTCAGACATTTCAACAAACACCTAGAATGCATTAATTTCAACATAGTTCATATATATTTGTAATATGCAGAAACATCGTAACTAAGCATATGTGATAGCAATCAAGTCAGTCATAAATCATTAACTGACATTGAAAGCTTTGAAAACCATAACCTAAACATTTATAGTTCGCACCTTTCGCTGGTAAACACGTATCGAACTCAGTTTCTACACTAAGTCTTTATCTACGGCACAACGGCTACCTGAATCACGAAATAGGTTAGCTATTTCGCCGATTTTTCTATTTGGATATCTAAAACAAGTTAGGGTTAGGATTTTTTGCCCAAAAATGGAATCGGAATCGCCGGTATAGCGATACGGAAGCGGTGGTTAAGCACGTGGAGTGGTGGGATCGAATCCCAAGAACAACTCCTAACTCTCTTTCTTTTCCACTTTCTCCTTCTCTTTCTCTCTCTTCTCTCTCCTAGGGTTTGAAATTCGTATGGAATGAGAGAGGGGTGGGTAAAGGCCCATATATAGGCCTAGAACTGATGGGAATGGCCCCAGGGCCATGGTATACTCAGGTTATAGCCAAAAGTCACCTGTTTCAGGTCAACGGAACACATCTGGAGGCCCCTTTTCTGCATACGGCTCAGAGAAAGTTCCCTGACATTGGATCTAGGTCAGGTTAAATTTTTGGTCCGATCAAATTTGTGGATCGACCGTGGCTGACCAGTTTCAGTTCAACGGTCATCGTCGCTCAATCAGGGCCACAAGTATACTGAATTGTACAGGGAAATTTCTCTGATCCGAGGGTGTATTTGGGTTAGTTTTTGATGGCCTGAAACCTTAAATTTGGCCTACAAGCGAATGACCTAATTCACTTAAATCTGAGTTTATTTTTTAAAGATATTCGCGTTTCTCACACACTTCGTTCCGGGCTCAAGTTGTGGGTTTCTGGATACTATTTGGATTTGATTTTCGAGATGGATGTCAAGCCCAGTAAGGCGGTCATAACTGTATAGTTTCGCGGTAATCTGATTTTCGACGCGCTGTCCAGGTCTGATACGGAGTTTCAAGATGCTCCCGAGAGCAACTGGGTTTAGAGATTATCTTAGGTTTTTAGGTAATGTAGCATCAGCGATTCTACTGATTTTGGGTCTTACAGCTCGTATTTAAAGTTGTTGATGCTAATTCCACAGACGATTTAATTTAGCACGTAGTTAATTTTTGTCTAATTCCTAAAGGATTTGGTCCTGAGTGATTTTTGCCTGAGGTGGTACTCGGGTCTTTGTATGGATTTTTTTGAGACGTTACATTAGGAAACTCCACTTATGCACCTCCTTTGGAAAAGTCAGGAAACCGCCTCAAATTTACGCAGTCCGCGCATCGGCTGCATAACCCTCAACTAGTCGAGCCAAGTCCTCGACTGGTCAAAGGGCACCCTCGACTGGTCGAGCATCCCGGATACTCAAAACATGTGCTTGTTGGACTTTGAGTCGAGCAAGCCTCAACCGGTCAAGTGGACCCTCGACCGGTGGAGCATACCAAAAACCAGATTTAAGACATCAATCACAACAATCTCCACCATATCTTCGATCTTCAACCATGTAGTTTTTTTACCTCTTCTCTTATCTCTGCATCACATCATAACTTCTTGTACACACTCCGTCCTTCTTTTCCGTCATTGCCAAAGCTAGAGAAGTTGCACAGAACTTGAACTTCTCTACAGGAACAATCTAGGTGAATATGTCTGCCGAATCTGAATCCACATGCCCAACCACCTTTGCTCCTGTCTTCTCAAAAGGAAAGACATAGTCTTCTTACCATCTCACCGCTACCCAATATTGCTTATCGGGGTATTTGCTCACAACACTGATAGCCTGTAAAATAACCGGTCTATTCCAAACCATGGCATGCTATGCCAACCGCATTTGAATAAGGCTCATGATATATCCTGCTTTTCCTCATCTGTTTTGGGACATGTCTTGAGAAAAACTTGAGGAGAGACGCGTAGGGAATGCTCTTCGACTTTGCCTGGTTCATCACATCCTTAATCAATACTTACCTAAGGTATTCTGCCTGCGATAACCAAAGCCTACTCCTCCTTCAGTCTCAATTCCGAGAACCCCTTTGCAACCCCCGATCCTTCATCCTGAATGTCTCACTTAACCGAGTCTTCAGTACTTTAATTTTAGACATGTCATAATTAGCGATCTACATGTCATCAATTTCTAACTCACCATGAAGGAATCAAACCACTGCCTAGGCGACAAGTAGTACCACGACCTCCTGCAAACTTTTTTCTCAGCCCCTTTAACTTCGAACAGCTCTAGTTGCTTCATGTAGATCCACTCTTTCAATTTTCCTTACAAAAGTGCAGACTCCACATCCATCCTTGCAGCTCAAGATCACATTGGCCAACCAGCGCCAATCACGGATCTAATAGACATATGCTATACTGTCGGCGTGAATATCTCTGAGAAGCAGATCCCTTCTCTCTGAGCATAACCCTTCACTACCAACCTCGCTTTGTATCTGTGTTGTATCCTCCTAAAGATCCACCTGTATCCAACCGCTTTCCGGCCCACTGGAAGCTCCGCCAGCTTCTATGTGTCGATCTGGTACAATAAGTCCATCATATCGCCCATAGTCACCCTCAACTTCTCAGCACCAGACTCACCTAAAGCCATCAGACTAGAAGACGGATCCTCCTACGATATTGGAGTCATCCATGTACCTCGCCGATATCTTACGATCATGCCGTGTGATTCTTCTCACAGGTGGCTGCTCCACTTGCTTTGTATCTGTCTGCGTGTCTCAGCCTTCCTGCCCTGCCCGCTCATGTGGACATGCCCAGCATGCCACACACGTGCAGAGGTGGAATCCGCTACAGCCCCTGCAGCTCCACCTTTTGAAGTACTCCTAATCAACCTGTACATGTTACCGAGTCGTTGCGCTTTCATGATTACCTGTGCCCCCTTAGATACTTTAAGAGCACCATCAATACCTGTGAACTTGCAACCCATTTCCTCAAGTACACCAAGAGAAATCAAATTCTTCTTCAAATCAAGAACGTGCCTAACATCAGTCAAGGTATGCTCCACCCCATCAACCATCTTGATGCGCACCAAACCAACAGCCACAACATTACAGGCAATGTCATTGCCCATAAATACTTGTCAATCATCGTACTCCCTGTAGCTGGTGAATCAACCCCAATAAGGAGTCATGTGAAAAAATGCCCCTATGTCTAGCATCCACTCGTCCTTACGATCATCGTATAACCGTCTAAGCGAAGACAAAGACAAAACATCACCATCACATCTACTTGATCTATCTGATGTGGCAGTATTGGCCTCCCTGTACGAAGCCTCGGAATCTTCTCTATTCGATTTAGGATTTTCACAATCCTTCTTCACATGTCCTTCCTTCCCACAGTTCCAGTACTTTACCTTTTCCTTCCCCTTGCCCTTGGATTTGGATCTAGAACTGTACCTTGGTTAGAATTCCTACCCCTTGTAACCAGTGCATTAGAAGATATCCTCATGTCGACGTTAAGCTTTCTCATAGCCTTCCCTTGAAGGGCTGAGATAATAGTGTCGACACTCAGGGTTTTATACGTGGAGCACATTATGTCCTTGAATTACTCATAAGACGTCGGAAGAGAATTCAGCTACATACATGTCTGTTCTTCATCTTTCATCACTTCTTCCATATCAAGCAATTTGCAAACCAATTTATTAAAGTTGCTGATGTGAGCCTCCTGATCTCCACCCTCTGCCATCTTGAAGTTATACCACTGTCGCTTCAAGTGTAGGCAATTTTCAGAGGATTTTTTCATATAGACATCCTTTAACTTCGCCCATAACTTAGCTGCAGTTTTCTCCCTCATGACATTGTAGAGAACCTCATCTCTGAGACATAAATTAATCGATGATAATGCCTTCTTATCAAGAGTATTCCATTCATCATCAGTCATAGTAGACTTCCGCTCCTTAAGAGCACCATCTTCGCCTTACTTGATTAAGGAATTGATCATCTCGATCTTCCATAACTCAAAATTATTTTTCCCTGAGTACTTCTCAATATCATTCCTAGTGCTTGCCATTATTACTAATCCCTCATATTCAGATCTGTGCCCTAACGATTGCTCTGATACCACTTGTTGGGGATTTGTGCTACGGAATCACACAGATCTAGATCTAGGATAGCAATTCAATGGCACCAAGCAAAACACAAGAGAACACACAGATTTACATGAAAAACCCTTATGGGAAAAAACTACGGCACAAAGTGACAAATCTTCACTATGAAAATGGAAATTACAAAGAGAGAGAACTTACCCGATTCGAACAACCTCAAATCTCACCTTTGTTATACCCTTTAGAAACCCTAAAACCCTTTTAGGAACCCTTGGAACCCATTTAGAAAGCCTTATAATACTTTAGAATACCCCTACGGACCCCTATTTATAGTTTAGAAAACTCTACTTATGCGCCTCCTTTGAAAAAAATCCACAAACTGCCTCAAATTTATGTAGTCCGCGCACCAGTTGTGTAACCCTCAACAAGTCGAGCCAAGTCCTCGACTGGTTGAAGGGCACCCTTGACCAGTCGAGCCTAACCCTCGACTAGTCGAGCATCCCGGACTCCCAAAACATGTGCTCACTGGACTTTGAGTCGAGCAGGCCTCGACCGGTCGAGTGGACCCTTGACTGGTCAAGCCAGTCCCTCAACTGATCGAGCATACCAATAACCAGATTTAAGAAATCAATCGCAATAGCTTCTATTTTAAGAAGTGGCAGGTCAACAATTACATTATCGTGTGTATACTTATATCTCCAATTTTAGATAGTTTTCTCTTCTTGGTGCACCCCTTAGTGATCCATGGGTGTGTGTGACCAATTAAATCTTACCATGTGTCTCTGGATATCATTGCCATTAGGGTTATTCTAGATTACGCATGCTTTCTAGGTGCTTTGTGTCTATGTAACTTGTGTCTTTTGGCCACGTGTCATTAGCAAAATGACCGCTTCTACAGTTTCAGTCGTGCTTATGTCTCTGACGTTATAATCCCAACATGGCACACGACGTTATAATCCCAACATGGCACACGTGTCACTAAGAGAATGAGCGCCCCTAGAGTTTCAGTTGTGTGTATGTCATTAACATTATAATCCTGGTGTAACACACGTATTCAACAGAGGCATCATTCAATTCCTTGCGATCTCTCTGCGTTCTATAAATATTATTTCCTAGTTTTTGTACTAGTGTTCCAACACGTGGCAACATTTTATTCACTAGATTTGGCCATGACAAGTGGGGTGCAAACATATGCTACAACGTGTGTGCCCTGAACCACCCAAATTGTGGAATCTATGTTGTACGTGCTACTGTGATGAAAGAATGTTGAACAAATGGTCTTGACTATTTCCATCTTAAGGTGGCACTTACAACAAGGAAAGGAAATTTTCAATGGCTATTAATTTAAATTTTAAAAGTTAGGATAGCCATAGAAGCATAATTATGGGACCAAGGGGTTGTTTGTTTACCACTTAATATGTCATTGAAATCATAAAATCAGATTTCAACCACTTAATATGTTATTTTGGATTTTTCGTTTAACACACTTAAAAAGGTTCTTAATGAAAATTAATCACGTAATTAATTTAGGGGTGGTGTATGCGGCGAAGGCGGCAAGTAATTTTGACATAATGCAGTAAGTGATTTTAAGTCAAAACATTTTTTTTTTCTTAATTACTGCTTTGCCTTTTTCGAAGTAACTTCCAATGAAAGCTTTTAAGGCTAATTGCATAGTTGTGTGGACATGACAAAGGTTTTTGGGCCCATCATAATGTATGTGTTATATCCACCATGTCCCTCGATTTTGCCACATCATTTTAGGGTATTAGCCAAAAAATGAGAAAGCACAAGTGGACCATACCACAAAAAGTTGTGGGGACAACGGCGCCCATTTTTGAGCCCTTCTCATGGCCCACCATGAAAACACAAATATCAGCTTGATCCAAAACTTCTATGACCAAGGAAATTACTGAATCATGCATCAACAGCGATTACTGGTTCTTTGGTTGCATTCAGGTATTCAGATTTACGAAGTGCAACCAATGAATTTGCATAGAAGTTAGGAGGAGGAAGCTTCGGTTCTGTTTTCAAAGGGACTTTGCCTGATTCTTCTGTTGTAGCTGTGAAGAAACTGGAAGGCCTTAGACAAGGGGAGAAGCAGTTCCGCTCAGAAGTGAGCACGATTGGGACGATCCAACAAGTTAACCTGGTTCGCCTTTGTGGGTTCTGCTCTGAAGGCAGTAAAAGGTTGCTGGTTTATGATTTCATGCCAAACGGGTCTTTAGATTCTCATCTGTTTAGGAAGGATTCTGATGTCTTCGACTGGAAGACAAGGTATCAAATTGCACTCGGAACTGCTAAAGGATTGTCTTATCTCCATGAGGAATGCAGAGAATGCATAATACATTGCGACATAAAGCCGGGGAACATACTTTTGGATGCTACGTTTTGTCCCAAAGTGGCGGATTTCGGCTTGGCAAAAGCTTGTCGGCAGGGATTTCAGCCGAGTATTGACGATCATGAGAGGAACCATAGGGTATCTTGCATTGGAATGGATTCATGGGGTAGCTATAACGGCAAAAGCTGATGTTTACAGTTATGGAATGATGATTTTCGAACTTGTATGGGGAAATAGAAACATCAAGCATTCTGGAATATCTGGGGCTTCTTATTTCCCTGTTTGGGCAGCAGGCAAGATCAAAGAAGGTGATGTCCTCTGCTTATTAGATCACAGATTAGAGGGTAATGCTGACATGGAAGAACTCAACAGAGCTTGCAGAGTTGCTTGTTGGTGTATTCAAGAGAACGAGGCATCTCGACCGTCAATGGGTCAGGTTGTTCAAATTCTGGAGGGAGTTTTAGAGGTGAATGTGCTGCCGATTCCGAGATTTCTTCAAAATCTTGTAGACAATGAGACAGCAACTTAACTTACACTGATAGAAGGGTTATATAGATTACCAAGAGTGCTATCCACCATTCCTTGGTGGTGACTCATCTATTTCAGAGAGCATACATTGCCAGAGATCACACTGATCTAAAGATCTGTCTAAATTGGTGGCTGTCAATTGGACGGTTAAAAGTAAAATGGTCAGCTTCAGCATTCAATGGATAATATCAGAAGGTCTGGAAATCCAATCAGTGTGGTTTCTTTTGGCTATGCTCCATCCTAAAAGGGCCCATGATTTGGACAATCTGGATTGATTTCCATAGTCCATGTATGTCATGTGTACGGTGGATGAATCACCATTCATCAAGATAAGGGTAGCAAATGCACGCAGTTGTCTAGTCCATTTAGTGTCTTTTAATTTTTCTTTTTTCACTTTCCATTTAAATCAATGAGGAATTATAAGGCCCTGATCATCAACAAATGTACTGTTTACTGACATGTAGGATTCTGTACATGTGGTGACATTTTTCAATGAGCTAAACTGTTTATATGATGGGCTTCACCTTGGATGGCGGACAACTGAAAAGTCTTCCATTTCGAATTCCATTCCTTTGATCATTGAACTCTAATCCATTGAATACGGGACGTCTCTTAACTTTCTTTTTGTGGGGCCATTGTTATCAGAAGGTTATGATTTTCCAATCTGGAAGATTTTCAAGGCATCCCACATTAGCTGAATGTCTCATCAGATTAATGGTTTCATCACAGAACCATTGCCACTTGTACAGAAGTTTGCAGTTCAGCAAGCTGTACCTTTGCCGAAGAGTGGGATCCTATAATTCCCCAGCTATAATTTTAATGTTTGCAGTAGTTGCTGCCTTTTTCAGTTCCATTGGGATGCAATTATGTTTAAAAGTAGGACAAGCAAACACAGATTTTTAGTAAGATATATATATATATATATATATATATATATATATATATATATATAAAGAGCTTCTGAAGGGCTTCTTTTTCATTCAAGCTTGTATATCTATAGATGCTGTAGCTTTGATATGTTAGTTGGGTTTTATATTTTGCGCAATGATCATAGTCCTATTGTCATGATCTGTTCTTGTATGAATCTTCTCAAAAAAAGAGGCACCGACATCTTCTCTTACCATACTCATTACTCGACGTTATGAGATCTTCTCAACCAAGATTAAGAACCTGCATTCTTATGGGTAAGCATTATCCAGGTTCTTCGATTGGAAATGGAAATCAGAAAGATTACTAGAAAGAAAGTTGATGATTCCTCTTACTTGAATTGCTTCCATCATAGCCTTCCACATTCAATAGGAAAAGGCCAAAAGAATGGCGAGGTTACAATCTTCCTATCAGGGATATTTTTGGGGAATCCCTATATATCCATGATGGGGAACCATCAGATGAACAGTTGGATCACCAAGATCTATGCTCAACTTGTACAAACTTAAAGCTTCAGGGTAGCATGCACACCTGCACCTCTGAAGATCCCACTAACAGTTGAACAGTGTTGTACAAGCTCCTAAAATCCGTTGATGGAATGTAAAAAAGTCTTTGAGATGATGACTTCTAGACAATGGAATGTGAAAAAGTCATTCAAAGCGTTGACGCCATGATTTCAGTTTGAGATGATGACTTCCAGACAACTATCAATCCAAACCATTTTCTGGAAGTCATCATCTCAAACCAACATTTCATATCAAATATAGTGCCAATCAGCAGCATTGATAGTTCTCTTGGATGATGTGTGGCACGCCATTGTGACACATCCCAGTATTCAAGTTCATGGCGCATCAGTGTCTCTATATTCTTTACCATTGGAATAACCTCTAATAAAGTAGATTCATGGAAAAACAGAAGTATGCTCCAGGTTTCCAGGTCATACAAGTGGGGCCCATGTTTCAGTGATCCAAACATTAATATGATGGGCCACAGTGGACTGCCCATGCACCAAAATTCTCCTATGTTTGAAAATCTTAACCCTTTAATTGGTCGCCAGCAAATAACCCGTTAAGAGAGCAAATATCGCAATGGCCCACATTCAACTGCAAGGAAATGCAACAGTAGCCATCCATGTTGGGGCCCATATATCAATGATTCCATCTAAAAACCATGAGCCCAAGCTGCATAAATTGAAAACACAAGCATACTATAGTCATTTATGGGACCACCATTGTATAAAATGTAAATACAGGAAACCCCATTCATGCATCAGAAAGAATAGGAAGAAGACATTATCTTCCCTTAATTTGATTACTACATAGTGTTGAAGTTATAATATAATAAAATAATGCCACTGACAAAGGGCATAATGGGAAACACATAAGACACAAATGTCTTATTACAGTTATTACCACATGGAAAATCAAGAAAAACGAAAATTATCATGTCCATACGCATAATGTTCCATTCTCATCAGTTGAAGCAAGGGGCAATACCAGCCCACTCCAAGAACATGAAAGAACAGGAGCTTTGTGGCCCGTTAAGGTACCCACTCTCTCCCCTTTTAATTTTGACTAGACATAAATAGACCCATCGGTGTACCCCGCTGAAACATAATTGTCATCTGGGCTCTTGCATGAACGACTCTGATTTGATGCCAACCTATGTCCTTTCACTCTAAACTTGCCACAGACTTTGAAGGTTCGTATGTCGAATAACTTGTGCGCATTGTCCCTTCCACTCATCAACAAAATGCGTCCACATCCAGACTGAGAGATTGATGTGATGGAGCTGTGATGAGAGGCAATTTCACGGATACACCATGCTGTCTTTGTACCCCACAAACAAAGCTTCCCGTTGGCACGACCCGACCAAAGGATCCTTCCATCATTGCAACTGCAAAGCGCATTGCAGTTGCTGTCTAAGTAGGCAGTGGTGTTGTAGTAACCACCCTGTCTGTCCCAAATTTTTAGTCTTCAATACTGACTAGCACTGACCACATAGTGCCTTGAAGCATCAACGGTGCAGATCTTATCTGTGTGTCCCTTTTGTGTATGAAGGATCCTACCAGAGCCTACACCAAACCAATACAAGTTCGAGCCACTTGCTGCAATAACAGAATGATTATCATTGGTTATTGCAAGATTGTTAATAGAACCACAGCAAGTGAAAAGAGTGTTGTGTTGATTGTTCCATCCTTCCCTCCAGTAATTAACTTATCGGAATCGTAATCGAACAGTATAGAACCACATCTGCCTTTGTGGGTGTTGACCTGGTGCTTGTATTCAGAGGGAATAGACGAACAGATGAATCCACCATGAAATTCCCAAAGGAATGCAGTGAAAAAATAGAATTTGATGATATGAGAAGGCCCAGCAAGAGATGCAAAGCAAAAGAGTGACTCAAGCCCCACAAAGAAATATACAAGAAAACAGAACAAGGCTTGTTGATCCCACATGAACATATAAGGAAGCTCATCTAGATTCCACAACGTGTGCCATTGTGGCACATTGGATCAATATCGTAGCTGCCACACGGCTTCTGCTTTTTAGATGTTGTCCAAAAACCAGGCCATACTTTTCATCACAAGGATCATAGATTGAGAAACAGTGGATTTCAACATCGAGGTCACAGGTTCTAGCCAAGCTTACCTGTCCAAAAAAAGAAAAAAAAGAAAAAAGAAGTGGATAGCCAAAAAGAGAAGAAAAGAACAAGATTAAGCTGTCCATTTATTTCTAACATTGTGGTCCACATAAATAAGTGACTTGGCACAATTTTTTAGCTAGGGCATCTATAGAGTGGGATTCACATTATGGATAGCTTGGATTTTGCATTCATGTATCACATGGAAACGTGGCCGAGTGTAGATGTGCCACATTTCTTCAAATTTCAAGCAAATTTCAGAAGATTGAAAAAAATATAATCCAAATGCAGTTTGTAATAAAATAAAACTATAACATGAGTTGATGATTGAAACCACATTGGTTCCCAGTAGGAGTACAAAATGCACCATCTCTTTGCTACGTTGTTACACAACTCTCATATGAGCAGATTCATCTCAAAGACATGAAATGGAATTATTTGTTTAACATGAATCTGAATGGTTGATACAAATAGAAATGCAGATTCATGTGATTAGGGATTATAAAGATTTATGACTCAAGTATGAATCTTAATGGTTAACATGAATTGAAAGTTCACACACCTGAATCAACCATTTTGAATCTGGCATCTCCAAAGGTATCCTTTGATCAGTCGACATCTGTTTCTTAGCATCTACCTTTCTGGGTTTTAGTGTGCCCTCCCCTGCTTCTGCTTTGATTATCCGGTTCTTGCTTATCAATCGGTCCATTTCCAAATCATCTTCTAAAGTCTCCCTTAATTGGGAGCTTTCTACCCTGCAAAATCTTGGAATAGGTCTTGATCGATCATGCGGTTCACTGAAAAATCAGAAATATGTCACTTGCATGGCTACAAAATGGGGCGAGTTCAAACATTTGAAATTCTCTTTTTTGAAAATTCATGAGCTGGTACTAAAATTTCACATGAATAATGCAAACTTGTGATCTGATCATTTGACGCAGGGGAGGACGTGAGGTCGAGCACCGTCTTCCTCAAGAGGATAACTATTCCGAATCCACAGAACTTCTCTGGACTACT
This sequence comes from Magnolia officinalis, assembly GCA_021015155.1. NCBI lineage: Eukaryota > Viridiplantae > Streptophyta > Magnoliopsida > Magnoliales > Magnoliaceae > Magnolia > Magnolia officinalis. The sequence goes on along the minus strand of JAJHSJ010000002.1, from coordinate 15,410,358 downwards.
CACAGAGACTTCTCAAATCCACGAGGAAAGAAAGCAGAAAATAGAATTAAATTCTAATAAATTTGAAATTGATTAATGAATGAATAAAAACGAGTTCACAACCCTTTAAATAGGGGTACCAAGCAATGGGAAAGAAATCAGAATCAAACTACAACTACAACTCCTAAAAATCACGACTTACTATAAATAGTAAACTTACTATTTATAGACGGTCGTGATGTCTACTAGTGCGCAAGGTTTTCGGCCAAAAATAGTAAGTGTCCTATTTGGCTTCATCAAACCATTCTCCTAATTATTCTAAGCTCTTTTCACGTTGGGCGCAACTCCTAAAGCCCGACGGATGAAGAGTTATAATCAAACTAAAACTTACTATTTATAGTAAAAACGAAATTAAAACAGGGAAACGACTGTCGATCCAGGGGTTTTTCGTAATTCTGGGCATCGCAACCCTGCGTTGAGGGTTGGTTGGCTAAAGTAGCTCGTTCTACCCCAAAATCATATATTTTACGTCATGTAACTCATTCCGAATTGTGAGATACGCTTGATTTAAGGTCCGATGGTCTGGATCACTTCTGTCGCCGACCGGGCCTTTTCTGATCCATCTTGGCCATGAAATTGTCCGCGACCCACTCTACATCAGTCCCCTCCACTTCAAAAGAACTCGTCCTCGAGTTCTCATCTTGCGCTGGTTCATGATACTCGGTCAGGTCCGCGACGTTGAAAGTCCATGAGATTGCCATGTCATCTGGAAGATTAACAACATAAGCATTGTCATTGATCTTTTGAATGATTGGTACCGGTTCAATCTTTTATTCTTCAACTTGTTGTACGTTCCGATCGGAAATCATTCTTTGTGCAGATGGACCATTACTTGATCGCCCACCTCGAACACTTTTTTGTTGCTGATGCTTATCTACTTGCTCCTTGTAGTTTTCGTTCGAGGCATGTAGCTTGGTTTGTGCCTCCGCATGAATGCCTATGATCTTGTCAGTCATATGTTCTTTTGCAATGCTCATGCCTGGGAGCTTGGGCAGATGAACCAAGTCTAGTGTGTGGCGAGGTACTCGTCCGTAAATAACCTAGAACAAGGATTTCCCTGTCGAGCGGTTCACCATATTGTTGAATGCAAACTCCACTTGAGACAAAGCCAAATCTCACTGCTTTGGTTTTTCTTCTGAAATACATCGAAGGAGGTTTCCCAACGTGCGATTCATAACCTCAGTTTGACCGTCAGTCTGTGGGTGGTAGGCGCTGTTGAACTAAAGTCGTGTATCGAATCGAGTCCACAAAGTCCGCCAAAAGTGGCTTATGAACTTCGTGTCACGATCAGAAGTAATAGTCTTGGGAACCCCGTGTAGCCGCACAATTTCTCTGAAGAATAGATTCGCCACGTGTGTTGCATTGAGAGTCTTCTTGCATAGAAAAAGTGCGCCATCTTGGAGAAACGATCTACTACCACGAACACTGAATCCATGTCGCATTGTGTTCGTGGGAGACCAAGTACAAAGTCCATAGATAAATCCTCTTAAGGGCCATCAGGCACGGGTAATGGGGTGTAGAGGCCCGTATTATGCGATTGCCCCTTGGCGGTCTGACAAATATAACAACGTTAGACTGTCTTTCCCACATCACGTACCAATTGCGGCTAGTAATATCGTTCTTCCACAAGAGCTTGCGTCTTGTCTCGCCCAAGGTGTCCACTGAGGCCACTTCCATGTAGCTCTTGGATTATCTGTTCCCTTAGCGAACTGTTCGAGATGCACAGTCGATTTCCCTTGAAAAGGCACCCATCTTGCATATGTAAGTCGTCGGGGTGACCTTCTAGGCATCTAACCCATGCGTCCTTGAAGTCGTCGTCATCGGCATATATGTCTTTAAGGCGCTCTAACCCGACAACCTCATTGCTCATAGCGACTAACAAAGTTGCACGGCGACTTAGTGCATCAGCTACTTTGTTCTGTTGCTCTGACTTATGTTTTAGTATGAACGTGAATTCCTACAAAAACGAGATCCATCTAGCATGCACACGGTTAATGTTAGCTTGACTATTAATGAATTTGAGAGCTTGATGGTCCGTGTAAAGTATGAATTCCCTTTGAATTAAATAATGTCGCAGTGCCTGAACCACCGTATATAACTCGATCTCATATGTAGACTACTTCTTAAGTGCATCGCTAAGTTTCTCACTGTAGAAGGCTATCGGCCTACTTTCTTGAGACAAAACTCCCCCAATTCCGACATATGAGGCATCACATTCGACTTTAAACAGTTTGTCGAAGTTGGGAAGTACAAGAACCGGGGTCGTGGATAATCTGCGCTTGATTTCGGTAAAGCTCCTGTCGACTTCGTCAGTCCACTGAAACTGTCCTTTCTTCATGCAATCTGTGATTAGTGACACAATAGTACTGAAATTTTTCACGAACCGACGATAGAATGTCGCCAGTCCATGAAAACTTCGCACTTCGTGAATATTTGTGGGAACCGGCCATTTTCTGATTGCCTTCACCTTTTTCTCATCCACTCGAATACCCGTGGATGTTACGACAAAACTCAGAAATAATAGGCTATCAGTCATGAAGCTGCACTTTTTTAAATTGATATACAATTTATTTTTAGTGAGCGCTTGAAGGACCTTCTTGAGGTGTTCCATATGGGTGGTTTCGTCTTGACTGTATATCAAAATATCATCGAAATAAACCACAACGAACGCCCAATGAAAGGTTTTAGAACTTGGTTCATCAATCTCATAAATGTGCTAGGCGCATTCGAAAGACTGAAGGGCATGACCATCCATTCGTATAATCCTTCCTTGGTCTTATAGGCCATTTTCCACTCATCACCCGGCCGTATTCGAATCTGATGGTAGCCGCTCCTTAGGTCCAATTTAGAGAATATTTTTGCACCCTCTAACATGTCCAGCATATCGTCCAACCGTGGTATAGGAAACCTGTATTTTATGGTAATTTTGTTGATGACTTGGCTGTCGACACACATGCGCCAATTCCCATCTTTCTTTAGAGTTAATAGAGCTGGTACAACACATGAACTCATGCTTTCTCGAATAAGACCCTTATGGATCAACTCCTCTACTTGTCCCTTCAGAATCTCGCACTCATTCAGACTCATTCGATAATGAGGACGAATGGGTAAATTGGACCCAGGGACAAGGTCGATATGGTGTTGGATATCCCGCATGGGGGGTAACCCATCGGGAAGGTCATCAGGCCAGATTTCTTTGAATTCATATAGCAGGGGCCTTAATCTTTCAGGGATGATGGTAGGCTCGAGTTATTCCCCTTTTACAATTAATGCATAAGTCTGTCCTATTTCTTTGGATTCTTCCACGAAGTCCCTTATGGTTAAAAGAAAAAAGGCCCTTCACTTTAGAAGTTTCAGGTGGTCCCTCTGGATCCATAGGGGCCAATATGGTCTTCCGGCCGTCCTTGACGAAGATATATATGTTATCTCGCCCTTTATGAGTGGCGTTACGGTTAGATTGTCAGGGCCGACCGAGTAGTATGTGACATGCTTTCATGTCAACCACATCGCATACTACTTCATCCTTATAATGTTTGTCAATTGAAAAGGATATGGTGTACCGTTCAGTTACCTTTGTTTCGCTGACCTTCTTGATCCAACTGATTGTATATGAAGAGGGATGAAGCTCCGTTTTCAATTACAATTTTTCCACCATGACCTTGGATACGATGTTCTCGCTGCTCCCACTGTCAATGATCACGTCATAAACCTTTCGATTCACCGTACACCTAGTGCGGAAGATGTTATGCCGCTGTGGATGCACTTCTTTTCTTGGCGCATATAATAGTCACCTCATTACGAGCGACTCGCCGTGATCTTTCTAAACGCAACCTGAATCATCTGCCTCGTCTTCGGTGGTATGCTCATATTCTTCAATATCTAGATCTTCATAAGCGTTATCAACACTACCATCATTGATGGCGAGGTTTGTCACTTTTCGCTGGGGACAAGTATTTAATAGGTGGCCCGGTTGGCCACAACGATAGCAATTGTCGGGCCTTGACCGAGTATAGGGGTTCGGGATTCTACTTGGACCAGTAGCAGTCGATATGCCCATTTGGGGTCTAGCTTGATCTCGGTTATCAGACGTATGAGGTTGAGTGCGTGCTCCTACGGGCTCCTTCCCCTTGGGCTGTGCAGTTCCCTAGGGCGGACCTGCCACAGGGATCCTTACAGTAGGATAGATCCGTGTGCCAGGACGTTCAAGTTGCGCATCTGCCCGAGTAACCAACTTGATCGCCTCATTCATCGTCCAGACGGACTGCATCTGGACCCGATCCTGGATAGCCATACGCAATCCACCGTTGAATCGGGTGACTTGTTGCAATTCAGTCTCGACCAAATCGTTACGCGCCGCCAGGCAGTAAAATTCTTCTGCGTATTCTCTCACCGACCGACTACTCTGTCGACAATTTTGGTATTGTTCGAATAATACCTGATCATAATCGATAGGGAGGAATCGGTGTAACGACTCGTAATTTTCCTTACTATGGCTCGAGTACCACCTCAACCAGAAATCACTTAGGATTAAATCCTTTAGATATTTAACAAAGTTAACTAAGTGCTAAACTAGATTAGCCATGAAATCCGTTGGAATCACTTTAAATATGATCTGCAAGACCCAAAACTTGTAGAATCATTGACGCTAGGTTACTCTAAAGTCTAGGATCAAACTCATTACCCGACTGCTCTCGGGAACACATTGAAACTCCGTATCAGGTCTAGACCGCACATCGGGAGTCCGAATAATACAAAGTTAAGGAATTAGGACCGCCTCGCTGGGCTTGACAACAATCTCAGAAATCAAGTCCAGACAGTGTCCCACGGCCGTTCGCTCGAGTCCGGAGCGAGGGAGTGTGAAAACTCTTGTTTTCTTTACAAAATAAATATCTTGAATAGTGATCTGGCACATATCACTTGCGTACATTTTATAAGCAACCAGATCGTCAGAATCTGACCTAAATATACCCTCGGATCAGGAAAAATTTCAGGAACATTTACATGTACTTAGAATTTCGGATCGAAGTCCGCTGACCGTTGAACTGAAACTGGTCCGCCACGCGTGATCTGGAAACCCTACTGGAACGAAAACTTAACTTCATCTAGATCCAGGATGGGTGATCTTAAGTCTGACTTTTGGCTCAAGGAGGCCCACCAGAAACCCTCCGTTGAGCTGAAACAATGTCGATTTGATTATAATATAAGTATATCTTGAACATAAGTCTATTCCAGAGAGTTTTTAGGCTATATAAGGGCCTTAGAACACCCTCTCTCACAGCCATACGAATTTGAAGAAAACTCTAGAGAGAGAAGTGAGAAAAGAGAGTGAAAGAGTGATAGAAGTGGGAGAATCTCCCTATTGCTGTTTCCTCTCCCTACCCTAGCTCCACCACACCGATCTTGCCGCTTTCCCGGGGATACCGACTCTGTTTCTAGGTAAGAAACCCTAACCCTAACCTGTTTTGGAGTTGTGAAGGGTGTGGGTTATGAAATAGCAACCTATTTCATGTCTTAGGTTACCGTTGTGCCTTAGACAAAGCAAGGGTGAACGAACTGACTCCGTTACGCGTTTATCGGCGTAAGGTGAGGACTTTAGGTGTATAGGTTACGGTTTTCAACGCTTTCAATGTCAGATAATGATAGATTCATGATCTGCATGTATTTGCACATGTACAAAGTACTTTCCGTTTCCTGTTTCGATTAAAGATGCAAAATATGGAATTTTACATACTCTAGGTATACGTAGAAATACCATATACGTACACATTTTGGAAATGTGTTTGCTATGATTAATTTTTGTATGATTATATAGTATATGGATAAAATATTTATTTGGCGAAAGGAATTGCCGTAATACATGTTTGCTTATATACACTATGTATGTTGAAATTGTGTATTCTAGAAAATACCGCATATGTATAAATTTTGGAGATGTAATTGTCATGATTATTTGCTGTGTGAATATGATATACACGGATAAAATACTAGTTTGGTGAAAGGACAACCCTAATACATATTTTACTAACATACGTCATGTATGTTGAAATAGTGTACTCTAAGTGTTTGTGAAAATGCTTGTGAGAGTAAGTGCTTAGATGTTAGTGCCTTAGGTAGGTGCTGAGATGGGGTTCTCAACTACCTTAGAGACATGTATGATTCCCTCCACGTGGTTGTTTACTCTAACCACTCACTTATGAAATATATGTGTTTGTATCCCTATTTGTATAGTGCTCTATAACATGCTTTTTAACATGCTTTGTAACATGTTTCATAACATGATTTATAACATGCTTTATGACATGTTTGCTAGCATGCTTGAATTACTTTGTTTATCATGCTTTACTCCACATGCTATGGATGAGAATTGATTGAGTTTGAGACTATGTCCATAGTCCAGACATTCGGTACCAGACTTGAGATCGTGGCTGAGTTTTATGTCACCACGAGGGATGTGTTTGACGAACCCGAGTCGTACTTCGGTTGGCGATAGTGGTTGGCCACACGGAGTGCTTCTGCGCTTCATATCGTACAACTTGTTGTGCGCTCGAGCTAGCCGAGCACGTCAAGTAACCCATGTGTCTTATGTATGTTCACCATGTTTGGTCGCTAATGCTTGAACCTAGGGTACCAAACTTACCAGTGGGAATCCCGTTAACCATGGTACCTCGATCCGCTAAGACTCATGAGCCGGGCATGGTGGTATGGGACACCATGGTCAAGCTGTCGGCCTACGCTGGGGCCACGTGCCTCCCCGTAGTGACCAGTGAGCAACCAGACTCGTGAGCCGATTATGGTGGTATGGGACACTATATTCGTGCTGTCGGCCTACATTGATAAGGTGATGGGGGAGCGGTGCAACCTTTGTGCGTAACAGCCCTGACAGCCCTTTGTAGTGACCTCGAGCATACTCTGAAATCGCAGTGAGCCTTAGGATTTTACCGCGGTATATAGAGTATGAACTAGGCTTGTTTTTGTATTGTGATGAATCGTTTAAGAGGTGATGGGGGAGTGGTGTAACCTTTGTACGTAACAGCCCTGGCAGCCTTTGTAGTGACCTAGAAAACATACAATCGTCTAATATTAACTAGGACTGACGACCCTAGAATTGATCATGTTTGGGAATGATACAAGGGAGGTACCTTAGTTTCCCAATCCTGCTGTTTGAAATGGACTAATTAAAAACTCGGTAATCATGCTCATCATGCATTGCATGTGCCTGGAAGATGTGGAGCACTGAGGGATGAAAGCATACCGTGAACGTGAGATGGTGTCGCACGAGGGAGGGTGTGGTGAGGGCATCCATCATACCTGCATCCATACTTGCATTAATAAGAGTAGTTAGGAGTGTTTGATTTTACTGCTTTATCATTACTGCTTGACTGCATTGATAACATGTTAACCTATGCTTTATTGTTCCACTGAGTTAGCTACTCACTCCCATGTTACGGGACGGTGCTGCGCACACCAACCAGACTCTGTCTCAGGTTTAGACGAGCCGACGACTCAGGAGGCAGAGCCTGATTATGACGAGGACCAGGAGGAGTTCTCTTATATGCAGTAGTATGGCGGCTTCGACTAGGCTGCCGGACTGACGGGATTTGCAGGGATTGCCTCTTAGATTATTTTTGACATTTTGTTCACAAAATAAACATATGTATATGGTAACTCAGATAGATTCATACTCTGGAGAACAAAAATGATTTTTGTTTCATTACATACATGTATATGTAGTTCAGTCTTCCGCTTGCCTTTATACTAATGATCTGGAGTATGAATTACTATTTTTGGTATAATCTCACTCATGTTTATTGTTCTAACACAGACAACATTTAATCAGCATTATTTATGTTGCATAAGTGATGCGTTGAAACTCGGGAGTTGAGTTATACTCGACCCCCGATTTTCAGGGTGTTACAATCAGGCACGTAATAGCTGCTTCATTCGCTGCCAGGTGCGGATTGGTGCTTTGGTCTGTCTGGTTCGCGCGAGTCGTAGTTGTTCCCACCAAGCTGAAGCTCCTCCTTTCAGCTTGTAAGCCACAAGCTTGACCTTCTTTGCTTCATGGATGTCCATATAGTCAAAAAATCGCTTAACTTCAGAAAACCAATCGAGGAAATCCTCAATGTGTAGTTGGCCATTGAAGCTAGGAATATCAACCCGCATCTTAAATTCTCGATCCGTTCGATCTACTCGATAGCTGCCAGGTCTGGGGTGTTGGAAGATTATGTCATCGATTTCCTCCTCACTGGAGCCCCCTTCCTCAGGAATGACCCTTGGATACACTGCCAGTACTATCCTGCGATCAGGGCGATTACGAGTTTCAGCAATTGGTGGTGGAGGCTTACCACCAGGAACACGGAGTTGCCTTAGGTTTTCCGCCAAGAGATCCGCTATGCGGTCGATGGAAGCCTGCAGCCCTTGCATGGCTTGCCGATTCTCTTGTTGCGCTACTTCGAAAGCTGCCGCCGTTAAAGGTAAATTCCCTGGAGCATCGCCCATGGGATTGTTGCCCAACCCGTCATTAGAAGACATCGATCCGAGGAGAAACCTCACTTTGATACCAAACTGACGCAGGGGAGGACGTGAGGTCGAGCATCGTCTTCCTCAAGAGGATAACTATTCTGAATCCACGGAACTTCTCTGGACTACTCACAGAGACTTCTCGAATCCACGAGGAAAGAAAACAGAAAATAGAATTAAATTCTAATAAATTCGAAATTGATTAATGAATGAATAAAAATGAGTTCACAACTCTTTAAATAGGGGTACCAAGCAATGGGAAAGAAATCAGAATCAAACTACAACTAAAACTCCTAGAAATCGCGACTTACTATAAATAGTAAACTTACTATTTATAGACAGTTGTGATGTCTACTAGTGCGCAAGGTTTTCGGCCAAAAATAGTAAGTGTCCTATTTGGCTTCACCCAACCGTTCTCCTAATTATTCTAAGCTCTTTTCACGTTGGGCGCAACTCCTAAAGCCCGACGGATGAAGAGTTATAATCAAACTAAAACTTACTATTTGTAGTAAAAACGAAATTAAAACAGGGAAACGACTGTCGATCCAGGGGTTTTTCGCAATTCCGGGTGTCGCAACCCGGCGTAGCTGCGTTGGTTGGCTAAAGTAGCTCGCTCTACCCCAAAATCATATATTTTACGTCAGGTAACTCATTCCGGATTGTGAGATGCGCCCGATTTAAGGTCCGATGGTCTGGATCACTTCTGTCGCCGACTGGGCCTTTTCTGATCCATCTTGGCCATGAAACTGTCCGCGACCCGCTCTACATCATCATTATTCCTGAATGTTCAATCAGTAAAGAAAGAAAGAACCAGAAAAATCCATAAAATTTGTATTGTTCCTGTTTCCTCTGAAAATTTCTTGAAATCAGCCTTATGCTTTTTTCTTATTGAATTTTCTAACAACCATGGATGTTTGACTTATGGAGCTTTTCTGAAATCCAGACTTTGTAACAGTGCTACAAGCCTACAAACACCACCTTGCTTGGGTAACTTCATTCGGTAGATCTGGGAACACTTCTTCATTCTCTTGATAGAATGCTTCTGAGGTACTGGGTTCAACTTCCACTGCAAGCTGCTCAAACAATGTCTTTAAGCTTAGAGACATTGTTCTAGTTGAAGATTGTTCTCCTTTCTCCTTCCACTCTACGCCCTGCATGGAAGTAAGAATCAATTCAATCACAACAGTATGAAATAATAAATAAATAAAACTGTATTCCACTCAAGCATAGAACTTGCAAGAATTTACGGGTGTTTTTTATTAACAATATTGACAAAAGACTTAACCATGCCAGATTGAAAAGGATAGTAGACAATCCAGTTTTTATTGGATTAGAATATTTGCCAATCATTTCCCTCAATATTTAGCTGGATGTTTTTAGCTTCAAATGAAAAATAATGTATTTCTTACAATATTGAGGAAAGTTTTTTTTTTTTTTTTAATTATTATTTTTAAGTCTCCTGACTAGTTAATTTCAGCTTTTCAAGAAAAGAACTGAGTTACAACCTGGGTGTCATGTAACACTACACCAAAATCGATAGTCAAAAACAGACATATTTTTGGTTCAGGTATGGTTTTAAGCCGTTTCTAATTTCTAAGTATTGAAATGTCCTGCTCCTTTGAAACTTAATTAGGGCAAAGTTAAAACCCACTATCCTTTTTCTTTTCTTCCAATTTATTCTCTTTCCATCTTTTCCCATTTCTTCTCATCTCTTCTCCATGGTGATTCAACTCTGGATTCTAAGTAAAGACAGAAAAACGGAAAGAGAAAATCCCGTTTTCTCCGCCATTTCTCTCTCGGATCGATCAAACCCTAAACATAGTTTTCACTGCAGCTGTATCAGATCTGAGCTCCCAATTTTCACGGAGGGAGACTCAGGTGGCACCAGCGATGGATCTGCCAATCTCCCAATTTTCTTGGAATCTATTGGCAGTTTGAGCAAAAACCTCATTGATTTTCGATTGGTGTTGCTGACAAGGAAGAAACAATAACAGAGCTGCCAACAATGGGGTCCGTGCTCTGTTAATGGGCTGCCAGAAGCTTAGGAGGTTCGCCCTCTATCTACGACAAGGGGGTCTGTCGGACATTGGTCTTGGTTATATTGGCAAGTACAGCGATAACATCATGTGGATGTTGTAGGGTTTTTTGGGAGATTCCAATGCCGGGCTTCTGGAATTCTCGAAAGGCTGCCCGAAGATGCAGAAGCTGGAGATAAGGGGTTGTTGCTTCAGTGAGAGGGCATTGGCCCTGGCCGTGATGCATCTGAAGTCTCTGAGGTACATATGCGTGCAAGGGTACATGATATCATTATTCCCATATCTAGGGTCTCACAACTTTCACCCTTTTATTTTTATTTTTCTTTTTCTAACTGTATGAAAATGGTGAGGGGTGATTTGGTTGGCCATCTTCCCTTGAAATGGACTTCTACAACTTTTCAGCTTTGCATTTTGGACTCATTATTATTTTTTTTTTTTATGAGTGATTGTTATTGTTATTGCTTCATAAGTTGGTTGGGCTTTTCAGAAGGATGAACTAATTCTTTTGCTGCCGCTAATTGGATCTTCAAGTATTAGGTATTGCATCTAAAATTTTTAGTTCCTTTTTAACTCTTGTCATGACTGAATTTTTCCACTCGGCCTACTTTAAGAATATCAAGAATGAAGGAAAACGGATTAACTGTATTTTCATATACATTGTTTGCACAGCACTGCATGTCCGGTGGTCATCATTGGTGTCTTAGGTCTGCTGCTCGAGGAGACTGTGTTTCAAGGGTTTCAGATGGTGTCCCTGACTAAGTGGTAATGCCCCTCTTCTTCATTATGAAATGCCTGCTTACTAAGAGATGGTGTGATTCTAATCTCCATATGTGTGGGCATTTTTCGAACTGGACCAGTTCGGCGGTGTCGCCACATCACTTTTGTTGCTATCTTTTGTTTCCTATCTGAATCTTCGGGTCTTAGTAATAAAGATAGGTTCGTGGAGTTACATCTAGGGCTGTCCAAGTCTGGCCTGCAAAGTAAAACCCGGACCTGGGTCAGTGATGGGCCAAAACAAACAGGTCTAAGCCTTTCCCATGATGATTATAAATGGAGTGGGTCTGAGTCCGTCCCAGGCCAGAGCCCTGCCACCCTCTTTTGTACAAGATGTAGGCTGGTCATTTGACCTGCCCAATCATGCGTGATATTGACAAAAATATCCCTTGAAACCTTAAATGGGCGGACAGGCTATTAGATGCAGCCCAAGCCTGACCTGATTAATAAACTGGCTTAAATTTTAGGCCAGGTCTGGCCTTTGGGCCTAGTATTTCAGCCCAAGCCCCAACTCAGGCCAAGACAGCTCTAGTTACATCATGGGAAGGGCAATTGTTAGCCAATACATAGAAACAAGCTTAATACCCCTTTTTTAATAATAAAATTAAAATCCATAGATGAATCTCCATTTTTGATCACAGCTCCATTGGTGGAGAAAGAGACGTGTTTCTTGTGATGCCCAACATGCGATTGCCAGTAAATCCGCAATCCTTAACAGTAGGGAGAGCTGAAGAATGTGAAATAGCCTGCTTCAATGACTGTTCTTGTTCTTCTTATGCCTACAACGGTAGTGGGTGTTTAATATGGAGCGGAGATCTGTTGAATCTTCGACAACTATCCAACACTGATGTTGAAGGAAGAGATCTTTATCTCCGTCTTGCAGCATGGAGTAGTCATAACGTTGTGGCAGTTGGCGGCATTGGGGTGGTGCCGTTTTCTGTCATTGTTTTGGTGATGATTTGGAGATGCCGAAGGAAATTACCGAATCATGCATCAATAGTGGTTGCAGGTTCTTTGGTTCCATTCAGGTATATAGATTTATGAAGCACGACCAACGATTTCTCAGAGAAGTTGGGGGCAGGAAGCTTCGGTTCTGTTTTCAAAGGGACTTTGCCTGATTCTTCTGTGGTAGCTGTGAAGAAACTGGAAGGCGTTAGACAAGGGGAGAAGCAGTTCGGTCAGAAGTGAGCATGATTGGGATGATCCAACATGTTAATCTGGTTCGTCTTTGTGGGTTCTGTTCTGAAGGCAGTAAAAGGTTGCTGGTTTATGATTTCATGCCGAACAGGTCTTTAGATTCTCATCTGTTTAGGAAGGTTTCCAACGTCTTAGACTGGAAGAAGCGGTATCAAATCGCAGTCGGAACTGCTAAAGGACTATCTTATCTCCATGAGGAATGCAGAGAATGCATAGTACATTGCGACATAAAGCCTGAAAACATACTTTTGGATGCTGCATTTTGTCCAAAGGTGGCAGATTTCGGCATGGCGAAGCTTGTAGGCAGGGATTTCAGCCGAGTGCTGACATCCATGAGGGGAACCATAGGGTATCTTGCACCAGAATGGATTCATGGGGTAGCTATAACGGCAAAAGCTGATGTTTACAGTTATGGAATGATGATTTTCGAACTTGTATCGAGCAATAGAAACACGAAGCATTCTGGAATTTCTGGGGCTGGTTATTTCCCTGTTTGGGCAGCAGGCAAGATCAAAGAAGGTGATGTCCTCTGCTTATTAGATCACAGATTAGTGGGTAATGCTGACACTGAAGAACTCAACAGAGCTTGCAGAGTTGCTTGTTGGTGTATTCAAGAGAACGATGTGTCTCGACCATCGATGGGTCTGGTGGTTCAAATTCTGGAGGGAGTTTTAGAGGTAAGCGTGACACCAATTCCGAGATTTCTTCAAAATCTTGTAGACAATGAGGGAGACAGTAACTTACACTGAAAGCAGGACTAGATAGTCTACCAAGAATGCTTTCCACCATTCCTTAGTGGTGACTCGTCCACATCACAGAGAATACATGCATGGGTCAAATTGCAGTTGCCAGAGATCACTCTGTTCAAATGATCCGTCTAAATTGGTGGCCCTCAATTGGACAGTTTAAAAGGAAAATGGTCAGCTTCCACATTCAATGGATAATATCAGATGGTCTAGTAATCCGATCAGTGTGGTTTCTTTTGCTATGCTCAATCCTATAAGGGCCCATGATTGTTTATATGATGGGCTTCACCTTGTACATTCGGTGACATTTTTCAATGTGCCAAACTGTTCATATGATGGGCTTCACCTTGGATAGGGGACAACTGAAAAGTCTCCCATTTGGAATTTCAATCGTTTGATCATTGAACTCTAATCCTTTGAATACGAACATCTCTTTACTTTCTTTTTGTGGGGTCATTGTTCAAAAGGTTATGATCTTCAAATCTGGAAGATTTTCAAGGCATTCCCCATTAGGTGAATGCCTCATCAGATTAACGGATTGGAATACAGAAACATGGCCCACATGTATAGAAGTTTTCAGTTCAGTAAAGTGTACCTTTGCCGAAGAGGGGGATCCTATAATTTCCCAGCTATAATTATAATGTTTGCAGTAGTTGCTGCCTTTTTCAGTTCCTTTGGGATGCAATTATGTTTAAACTAAGGATAAGCAAATATAGCTTTGTTTTTGTGAGATTGATATACAAATAAGAGCTTCTGAAGGGCTTCTTTCTAATTAATGCTCATGCAAGCTTGTAAATCTATGGATGTTGTAGCTTTGATATGTTAGTTGGGTTTTATATTTTGGGCAATGATCATAGTCCAATTATCTTGATCTGTTCTTGTATGAATCTTCTACAAAAAGAGACGTCTACGTCTTCTCTTACCGTACTCATTACTCGACGTTATGAGACATTCTCAACCAAGATTAAGAAACTGCATTCTTTTGCCTAAGCTTCGTCCAGGTTCTTCAATTAGAAATGGAAATTGGAAAGATGACAAGAAAGAAAGTTGGTGATTCCTCTTACCTAAATTGCTTCCATTATAGCCTTCCACATTCAATGGGAAAAGGTTAAAAGAATGGAAGCTTACGATCTTCCTATCAGGGATAATTTTGGGGAATCCCCTATTGGTGATGGGGGAGGCTGATTTTTGGACATTGAGTGGATTAGCTTATGAACAAAGCTCCATTTTTGTCAGTCCGGTAGGTCCTGACTCGAATGAAGTTCAACACAAATGCAGCATGTGGGTCAGGCCACGAAGCCATTAGGGATTTCTGAACACAACACTCTGCCCAACATATTTTTTTCTATGTTCGGAAAAAAAGACACAAGGGAGAGAAACTGTTCTACTTTAGTAGATCATACGGATGTGGAAAAAACTTCTGATTTGGAGGAATTGGAAACATCTCTTTTCCATTTCCATTTACCCACTTCATATCTTTGCTTTGTTCCAGGCAGGAATTCGATTGTCGACCACCAGATCTTCCAGTCTCCTGACACTCCACTCCCCTGAGAACTGGAAGGCATGATGGGAACCATCAGATGAACAGTTGGATGACCAAGATCTGTGCTCGACTTGTACAATCTTAAAACTTCACGGTAGTATATGTTGAGGTCAAAATCTGGATCGCTCTCCACTCCTCGGTTGATCCTGGTCCTGCACAAAGGGTGAGCAAAGGAGACCCTGGCTAAGCCGGGGGACCCTCCGATGCCTAAGTCAGGAGAAGGGAATCGGGGTCTAGTATTGAAGAGAAGAGGGAGAGTCAGATCTTGCGTACCTGTAGCAGTGAGGTCTTCTCGTCTTTACACTTAGCTATCGAAGGATCTGGATCTGATGATCACGGCACGATTCCCTCAATCAGGGAGATTTTCGGATCATGGAGATATCGTATGCAATCCAAAGATCATATCTGCAAGCGACATAATCCCCCACGTCTCCTTAGAGCGGTTTCTAAGTTCGGCTTACCCACGTCTCCTTACGGCAGCTTCTAAACCTGGCATGGGGGACGTCCGCCTTTGAAGGTGGGCTCGGCTCGGCACAGTTGATGGCGGCCATCATGGTCCAGGCCGATCCCCCTTTGGTTATATAGGAATATCCCCTTTCGGGGGCGGACTCTGCCTCGCACAATTGTGATAACATTGGCCTCGGCAGACTCCCAAATGAAGGATGTCGACCTCAAGCTTGTGTCGACGAGTGTGGGTCACAGTCCGCGCGGACAATAGATGGGTCGGAGGGCACACCCTTTTCGTTTCATACACTGCCGGGCCAAGTGCCTGGACCTTTGTGGTGTTTATTCTCGGGTCGCTAAGGGGTCGGAGCTTCCACCTTTTTATTTGAACTGAGTTGTTATCTGTTCGTCAGATCGGATCGGAGTACTGCCCGGCACTGGAGTTATAAGGGGCTCGGATTTCCCCATAACAGAAGCCCCCTACTCTTCGAGGGCTGTTAGGGGCTCGGAGAGTAATCATACGGGATACCGAATACATCGGAACCCCAGCAGTTTGAATCATCACGTTCGCAGGATTTCCCGCCCATGGACTGACGCGTGACAGGCACGCTGCGACGGTTAATTCTCCGAATCGTCGTCCGCTTATGGGTTGCTGCCACGTATGCCTGTCATTACTCGGACGTCTTTTCCCTTATTCGAAGCACGCCGCTTGACAGAGATCGAGCCAATGGGGTAGTGCCATGTCAGCTCCGAGTGATATTTACGGCGATTTGGCTGCGACCATCATGGCCATAATTAATGCGCCGACGCAGCTGAGCCTATATAATCCTTCTTTCGAAAGCTTAAGGTTCACTTCTGCGCGTTGTGTTGAGCTGATATCGGAGGAGGCGATTTCCGGCGAAGGCGATTCCGTTCGTTCCAAACTTTCCGTTAGGCGATTCAGACCGGTCGAGTATTTCCAGCAGGAGCGATTTCCGGTGAGTCTTCTCGTGCTTCCTCGCCCTTCCTTCTTTTTCGAGATGTCGTCATCGGACCTGGAGTCTGTGCGAGGCTACGGTAATGACTCTGAATCTGAAAATTCAGACAGCAGGGTAGGGGCCTCCGAAGGGCCTTATGAAGCTGTGCCCCTATACCCTCCGCCCCGAAGGCAAAAAAGAACCGGGGCTCGGACCCGTAAAACTACCATTATGAAGTCCACCCGACTTCCTCAGACTGCCGCTGTCGAGGTCGTCGGGATGCCTGCTGATGTGCGAGCATCTGAGGTAGTCCCAGGGGGTTCAGTGTTGTCCGAACCCCAAATAGAATGGATCCGATCGGAGTTTCAGATCTCGGATTCCGTTTAGACAAGGGCCCCTGGGCCACTAGAAACTGCCGGTGCACCCGCTAAGGGGGAAGTCACCATTTTCCTATGTGTGCTTCAATGTGGGATCCGTCTTCCCCTGCACCCCTTCGTCCGATCTACGATTGCCCACCTCGGATTAGCCCCCGGGCAGCTGACCCCCAACGCCTGGAGAGTATTAGTCTCTTTTACATCATCTGGCGGCTAGTTGGGAATTCTGAGCTAACCCCAGAGGAACTGATGAGCCTGTACTTAGTTAAGCACGATAGTAACGAACCGTGGTATTACTTCGCGACCCGAGGCAGCAAGGGGTCAGGACTGGTTTTGAATCTTCCGTCGTCCAATAAAGACTGGAAGAACAAGTGGTTCTGGGCCACGGGCGAATGGGAAGCTCCGGCGTCTGAGATCGGGTCTCTGTCGGTCCGGGTTCCGACCCTTTTTCAAAAACCAGGTCGGACTAGTTACCTTCAATCTTGTCTTTTTTGTTTTGTCAGTCGGACTGAAATCTTTGTTCCTTGTTGCGAAGCTTTTCCTAGGGGGACACCGCTCCTCGATTCCAGTCAGAAGAATCGGATCGCCAAGGCGAGGGCTCGATCGGGGGAGCTGCGCTCTTGGTCAGATCTGATCACCGCTGCCAACCTTCAGTTATCTGGACTGTGCAAATTTCCACCCCTCCCGACTTCTTTTAGTAAGTATTCTGCCTGTTTATTTCAGAAGGATGAGATTTGCCTTTATATGTCGCTAATTCTCCGTTTGTGCAGGCATGGCCGAGGCGTCCGGTTCTCGGAGGAAGAGGGCAGTCCCGACGGCAGAAGAAATGCTGAGACGGACGAAGACCACCGTTCGGAGGAGGCAAGCAACCCCTTGCGGTGAAACTCCTTCTGGTTCGAGGGCCGTGGCCAAACATCTGACTGTCGCAGCAGCTGCGACTGATTCTACGGCCGCGGCAGCTGGCCCAACCCCAACCCCGGTTCCAACCGCCCCGACAGTTGCACCTGCTGCAGTTCAAACTTCAGTGGTCGTCGTTCCTGCTCCGACGATCACTGACGCGCTCCCCGTCGGGGAGGTTCGCCCGGCAGCGCATTACATTGTCATTCCCTCATCGTCCGAGCGGGAGGAGGAGGCCGTTAGGATGATGGCTGATGGCTAACTGAACCTCTCGAAGTCGGCGATGGCATCGGGGCCGAGGTGCAGGCCTCTGCCCACTACTAGGAGCCAGCTAGGCTGGGAGGCAGGGGAGTCGACCAGGCGGGGCCAAGTGGCACTCGATATGAGCCGGGTTTTCACATGTCCTGCCTGGGTCGACTGGGCGGCCAAGTACGCTCCGGAAGAGGAGATCGCTGACCTCCTCTCCAAGTCTGACGATGCCTTCCTGAAAGGAATTCGCGGCAGTCCTTTACAAGGTATCTTTTAGTTTCTTTATACTCTGTTTCTACATGTATATCTCCATACGGACTTACTCCCCTGTCTTTTCCATTATTCAGTCTGTTCCAAGGCTCCTCTTGGCTTGGGAGGGGGTGCGCGAGCGTCGAAAAATAGACGCGGAGGTAGAGACCCTCCGGGTTGAGGTGGGAGTCCTACGGAAAGAGGCGGCTTCTCTCCGGACTGAACAAGATGAATGGAGTTGGCAGGCGGCAGAGGGGAAGGCCAGGGAGCTCCATTTACAAGGGACGATAACTGACCTTGAGGCGAAGGGGCTGCGCTTGCAAGGGGCGGTAGAGAATTTGACAGCTCGGTGTGAGACGCTGCGACCATCGAGTTGACCCGATCTCGGGCCCATGCAGACACGCTAGCCCAGGAAAATGCCCGTCTAGCCGGAGCCCTTGACCAGGCTAAGATTGAAGCTGCGAAGGAACTATCCCGAACAGTCGTCCAGGCCAAGGAAGCCCAACAGGCCGAGGATAAAGCTTCGCTGGTTGAGGCCATAGCTGCAGCGCTGGAAGCCTACAAGACGTCCAAGGAGAGGGACGCCGAAGCCGCCCAGTTTTATGACCGTGGCTATGATGACTGCATAGAAGCGGTTCTGGGTTTATATCCCGGCCTCAACCTCGATTCTCTGCTGCCTGGAGAAGAGTCACCTGTGGGTGAAGTCTGACCGGATCAAGCCCAGGATACCCAAGCCCCTCCGCCGTCTGCCTAACTTTTGACATATATTTTTTATGTATTTTTCTGTAACTGGTTTAAACCACTTGTTGATTGATCTCTTGGAATGAACTAATTTTGAGCAAAATCTCGCACATTGTTGATTGTGGATTTGTATGATTGGTGATTTGATTTGTTCGGATTCTTCATTGAGTCATTTTCTTTCAAGTTGCCGAAATTTCGTCGTGCGACTGAGGCTTTAGTCTGATCCTTACAGGATCGGCTCGCTCTGCACTCGGCGAAGGTCTTATGTATTGGGGATGTCGACTCCTCTGTAGGGAAGTCGGGTAGCCCTTGGCTTTTTTCTCCTCAATTAAGGGGAGATGCCTTTGTCGATATTGGTCCGACTCCGCCGTTGGGTGAGTCGGATCACCTCTTGGCTTTTTCGCCCCGGCTAAGGGGAGATGCCTTCGTAGAAATTGACTCGTCCATGCAAGAATGGAGAATTTTATTGAGAGTCTTAAAGGCTAGTCGCTTGAAGGCATACATTTATTCATGGCCTTTGAAGCTTACCGCTCGGAGGTCATCCCATTAGGGGTAATATATTTTTAGGTGCTCGGCGTTCCAGGGGTGGGGGCTGTCGGCCCTCGAGGTCTTTCAAATGGTAGGAGCCTGGTTTGGTTGACCGTACGACCCGATAGGGACTTTCCCAGTTCGGTCCTAGTGTTCCAGCCCCCGGTTCGGCAGTATTCTGGAATACTTGGCGAAAGACTAGGTCCCCTGGTCGGAACCGTCTAGTCTTGACTTTCGAATTGTAGAATCGTGCCACTTGTTGATGTCGAGCGGTGATTCGGAGCTTCGAAATATCTCTTGCCTCTTCGAGTAGATCTAAGTTTGCGAAAATCTGTTCGGAGTTTTCCCCTTCTTGGTAGCCCTCGACTCGAGCGGTGTGGAGACCAATTTCTACCGGCACTATCGCTTCCGAGCCATAGGAGAGTGAGAATGGAGTTTCTCCTGTTGAGGACTGAGCAGTGGTCCTATAGGCCCAGAGGACGAACGGAAGTTCCTCGGCCCAATCGCCTTTTGCTTTCTCCAGCTTTGTTTTGAGATGGTGCTTGATGACTTTGTTGACCGCTTCCACCTGTCCGTTCGATTGGGGATGTCGGGGGAGAAGAATACGCATTCGTGATGCCGAGTCCTTGACACATGTTTCGAATTTATCGTTGTCGAACTGTCGCCCGTTGTCAGACACGATGGTTCGTGAAATCTCGAACCGACAAATTATGTTTTTCCATACAAAGTCGACTACCTTTTACTCCGTTATCTTGGCTACGGGCTCGGCCTCGACCCATTTGGTGAAGTAGTCGATAGCGACGATCGCAAACTTGACCTGCCCTTTCCCTGTGGGTAAGGGGCCGATAATGTCGATTCCCCATTGGGCGAACGGCCAAGGGCCTGCTCATGGGAGTCATTTCTTTAGTAGGCTGCCGCGGCACAGTCGCGAACCTCTGGCATTTATCACATTTGCGACGTATTCTTTTGAATCTTCTTTGATAGTAGGCCAAAAATACCCTTGCCGGAGTATCTTCAAAGCCAAGGCTCGGCTACCGGAATGACGTACTCTGCTTCTTCGGGCCGGAGACATCTTAGATAGGGCTAAGAGTGTCCTTTTTTGTATACGATGTCACCCAGGACGATGTATCGGGCCGCTCGAACCCTAAGTCTCCTGGCTTCTAGCCTATCCGAAGGGACCTCACCTGTTGTGAGATAGGTCAGAATTGGATCCATCCAGCTCGGACTTGCCCGAACTAGGTTGACTTCCTTCTGCTGTCCGCCGATACTTGGCTGCTCTATGAATTCGATAGGAATACTCGAGGGATCTTATTCTCCAGGGCTGAGCCGAGCCGTGTCAGAGCATCGGCCCATGTATTTTCTGTTCTTTTGAGGTCAAAATTGGATCGCTCTCCACTCCTCAGTTGATCCTGGTCCTGCACAAAGGGTGAGTAAAGGAGACCCTGGCTAAGCCGGGGGACCCTCCGATGCCTAAGTCAGGCGAAGGGAATCGGGGTCTAGTATTGAAGAGAAGAGGGAGAGTCAGATCTTGCGTACCTGTATCAGTGAGGTCTTCTCGTATTTATACTTAGCTATCGAAGGATCTGGATCGATGATCACGGCACGATTCCCTCAATCAGGGAGATTTTCGGATCATGGAGATATCGTATGCAATCCAAAGATCATATCTGCAAGCGACATAATCGCCCACGTCTCCTTAGAGCGGTTTCTAAGTTCGGCTTACCCACGTCTCCTTACGGCAGCTTCTAAACCTGGCATGGGGGACGTCCGCCTTTGAAGGTGGGCTCGGCTCGGCGCAGTTGATGGCGGCCATCATGGTCCAGGCCGATCCCCCCTTTGGTTATATAGGAATATCGCCTTTCGGGGGCGGACTCTGCCTCGCACAATTGTGATAACATTGGCCTCGGCAGACTCCCTAATGAAGGATGTCGACCTCAAGCTTGTGTCGACGAGTGTGGGTCACAGTCCGCGCGGACAATAGATGGGTCGGAGGGCACACCCTTTTCGTTTCATACACTGCCGGGCCAAGTGCCTGGATCTTTGTGGTGTTTATTCTCGGGTCGGCCAAGGGGTCGGATCTTCCACCTTTGTTATTTGAACTGAGTTGTTATCTGTTCGTCCGATCGGATCGGAGTACTGCCCGGCACTGGAGTTATAAGGGGATCGGATTTCCCCACTCGGATTTCCCCATAACAATACACATACCTGCACCTTTGAGGATCCTACTTACAGTTGAACAATGTTGTACATGCTCCTAAAATCCATTGATAGAATGTGGAAAAGTCCTTCAGAATCCAAACCATTATCTGGAACTCATCATCTCAAATTGAAAATCATTCTGTCAATGCTTTGAAACCAAAATTTCATCTCGAATGTAGTGCCGATCATCGGCATCAATAGGTCACTGAGATGGTGTGGAACAAATGCCATTACGACATATCCCGGTATTGAGTCCATGGCACAACAATGTTTCTATAAGCTTGACCATTGGCATAACCTCTAATAAAGTAGATTCATGGAAAAACAGAAGTATGATACAAGCTAAATCTGAGAATATCCACAGTATGCTCTAGGTTTTCAGGTCCTACAAGTGGGGGCCATGTTTCAGTGATCCAAACATTAATGCGATGGGCTACGATTGACTGGCCATGCACCAATATTCTTCTCTGTGTGAAAATCCTAACCCTTGAATTGGTTGCCTGCAAATAACCTGTTATGAAAACAAATACAGAAATGGTCCACATTCAATAGAAAGGAAATACAACAGTAGCCATCCATGGTGGGGCGCATATATCAATGATTCTATCTCTAAACCATGAGACCAAGTTGCATTAATTGACAACACAAGCTTACTCTAGTCATTTATGGGTCCACCATTGTATAAAATATAAATACAGGAAACCCCATTCATACATCAGAAAGAAGAGGAAGACGGTACAACAGATCTGATTATCACATAGCGATGATTTTATAAGATATAGGAAACACATTAGGCATAAATGTCTTATTACGGTTAGTACCATATGGAAAATGAAGAAAAATGAAAACTACCATATCCATATGCATAATTTTCCATTCTCATCAGCAAAAGCAAGGGGCATTCCCAGCTTACTCCACGAACATGAAAAAACAGGAGCTGTGTAGCCCTTTAAGCAGAAGCAAGCAGTGGCGCCCCCGACAAGCTCTTCCTTAACTGCGCTGAGCTTCCCAGGCCGATTAGAGGATCCATGGTCCTAGACAAAACAGGGGTAGGCCTCATCAGACACTATCGAGTTCAGAAAGGGATCGGCTGATCTGCCTCTGCCTGGCCCCTTTTTCAGGCCAATTTTTCTGGCCCTGTCAGCCGCTTTTCTCTCAGCTTACTCATTGCGCCCCAGCCCGATGCTAATACTGGTTCCAATTTTTCTGCTGTCTACCTGTATGTTTTTGGCCACAATGGTAATGCCGATCTCTGGGCGCTGCTGGCTCTTCCTGCTCCAGTCTGCTGCAGCTGCTGATTTCGCCTCTCTACAGCTGATCCCTGCTGTTGCTGGCCCCTGCTTCCTTCCTCTCTTGTTCCCCTGGCCCCCCTCTCCTTCCATTCTATAGTTTTTTTCATCATACGATAGGCAGGACCCATTCACGTTTTTGTATCCAGGTATGCCCGAATGGCTGTACACTCTGTTTACTTAATTCAAAGATGGTGGCTCTGCCGACTTTTAAACAAAAAAAAATAAAATAAAATAAAATAAAAAATGTGCTCACTCTATCCCCTTGTAATCGCAACCAGATGTAAATAGACCCATCAGTGTACCCCGCCTCGACATAATTGTCATATGGGCTGACGCACAATGGCTCTGATTTTATGCCAAGCTATATCCTTTCACTCTAAACTTGCCAGGTTCCTATGTCGAATACTTGTGCACATTGTCCCTTCTGCTCATCAACACAATGCGTCTGCATCCCGATAGAGAGATTAATGTGATGGAGTTGTGATGAGCGGCAATTTCACGGACACGCCATCCTGTCTTTGTACCCCACAAACAAAGCTTCAGGTTGGCATGACCCGAAAAAAAGAACTTTCCATCATTCCAAGCGCAAAGTGCATTGCAGTTGCTGTCGAAGTAGGTGGTGGTGTTGCAGTAACCACCCTGTATGTCCCAGAGTTTTAGAATTTGATCATGAGTGGCACTGACCACATGGTGGCTTGAAGCATCAATGATGCAGATCTTATCTGCATGCTCCTTTAGTGTATGAAGAATTCTACCAGAGCCCACACCAAATACATCCAAGTTCGAGCTGCTTGTTGCAATAACGGATTGTTTATCATGGGTTATTGCAATTTGCAAGATCATCAATAGAACCACAGCAAGAGAAAAGAATGTTTCTTAATGTCACGGTTTTTGTGTCCCACATTTTGATTGTCCCATCCTTCCATCTAGTAATTAACTTATTGGAATCGTAGTCAAGCAGTATAGAACCACATCTGCCTTCATGGGCATTTGACCTTGTGCTTGTATTCAGAAGGAACCGATTAACAGATGATTCCACTACATACACTGTCATCTTCACTGCTTTTGTTGAGTCAATCAACCATGTCTTTGTAAACTGCATTAGGCTGAAAGTCAATCAGAAGTACAATTACTTGCAATACAGCGGTTACCTTCTTCCTGGCACACAGGTTAGCAAACCTACTTAAATATAGAAAACCGACATTAGATGATGAAATTCCTAAGGGAATGCAAGGAAAAAACAGAATTCGATGATATGAGAAGACCCATCAAGAGATGCAAAGCAAAAGAGCGACTCAAGCCCCACAAAGACATATACAACAAACAAAACAGAACATGGTTTTCTTGATCCCACCTGAGAATATAAGGAAGCTCATCAACATTCAATAACATGTGCCTATGTGTCACATTGGATCAATATTGAAGCTGTCGAAAAGGCTTCCGCTTTGGCCATTCCTTTCATCACAAGGATCATAGATTGATAAGCAGTGGATTTCAACATTGAGGTCACAGGTTCGAGCAAAGCTTACCTGTCCCAATTTTTTTTTATTTTTTATATTTCCAAAAAAGGAAACATGATGGATAGCTTGGATTCTTCATTTTTGTGCTACATGGAAACATGGCAGCGTGTAGATGTGCCACATTTCTTCAAATAAATTTCAAGCAGATTTCAGAAGATTGAAAAGAATACAATCCAAATGCAATTTGCAATTAAATAAAACTATAACATGAGTAATCATCGAAAAGTAGTTTGGTCAGAATGCTCCTTCCATCATATGAGCAGATTCATCTCAAAAACATGAAAAAGAATTATTTGTTTAACATGAATCCGAATGGTTGATAAAAATAGAAATGCAGATTCATGTGATTAGGGATTAGTAAGATTCATGACAAAAGTATGAATCTTAATAGTTAGTACAAATTGAAAATCCACACACCTTAATCAAACCATTCTGAATCTGGCATCTCCCAAGGCATCCTGTAATCAGTCAACATCTTTCTTCTTCTTCTTCTTCTTCTCTCTCTCTCTCTCTTTTTTTTTTTTTTTTTTTTTTTTTTTTGCCTCTACATTTCCAGCTTTCAGTGTACCCTCCTCTAATTCTGATTTGAGTATCTGGTTCTTAGTTATCAATCGGTCCAAAAATTGATTTCATATTCTGAAGTCTCCTTTAGTTGGGAGCTTTCTCCCCTGCAAAATCTTGGAATAGGTCTCAATCAATCATGCGATTCCCTGAAAAGTAAGAAATATATCACTTGCATGGCTACAAAATGGGGCAAGTTCAAACCATTTGAAACTCTCTCTCTCTCTCTCTCTCTCTCTCTCTCTCTCTCTCTCTCTCTCTCTCTAATTCATGAGCTTGTAATAAAATTTCACATGAATAATGCAAACAACTTGTGATCCAATGCTTCTAAAGTACCGGGCTCAACTTTAGAGCTGTACACGAGCAGACAAAGGCTCGAGTACTCACTCGACTCGACTCGGAATACTCGACTCGTACTCGACTCGCCTGAGTTAGAGCCGAGTACGAGCGGGTTTTCACTACTCGTTTAAAGTACGAGTAGAGTACGAGTCTAGAGGTACTCGACTCGATACTCGACTTGGTACTCGACTCGTACCCATGTATATAAACGCCCGAAAACAAAAACCCTACTACCCCACCCGTCCGTCATTTTCCATTCCAGCCGCTCCCAAACCCTACCCCACTCGTCCTTTTCAGAAGCAGCGCCCGAACCCTTCCCTCCTAGCGAGCGTTCGAAAAAAATCTCTCTCTCTCTCTCTCTCTCTCTCTCTCTCTCCCAGCGCCCGTCCGGCCGTCCCTCTTCTTCCCTCTCTCTCTCTCTCTCTCACTCGCCCCTATCCCTTGTCCGGCGGTGTCCGGTGCCGCTCATCCCTGCGTCCTGTCCGGTGCCCCTGTCCGGTGACAGAGCTCGTCCCTGCCACTCGTCCGGTGCCGCAGCTTGTCCCTGTCAGGCTGCCACTCGTCCCGTCATCCGTCATCGTCTTGCCCTACACGCAGTTACTGGTCGTCCCTCTTCTGCTCGCTCGGTAAGTCCACTATACTGTTTACTTGCCATATGATTTCTGCTCGTACTCGAACTCGCCTCGAAAACTCGGACTCGACTCGACTCGTTTACTACTCGTACTTGGCTCGTACTCGGGCGAGTAGAGTACGAGCAGGGAGTCCCTGCTCGTTGGCCGAGTAGAGTCAAGTACGAGCATCACTCGGGCGTTAAGAGCCGAGTACGAGTAGGGCGATACTTGACTCTACTCGACTCGTGTACAGTTCTACTCAACTTCCACTGCGAGCTGTTCAAATAATGTACTTAATGATGTAGAGCGGGTTGCGGACAGTTACATGGCCAAGATGGATCAGAAAAGGCCCGGTCGACGACAGAAGTGATCCAGACCATCATACCTTAAATTAGGTGTATCTTGCAATCCGGAATGAGTTATCTGACGTAAAATATATGATTTTGGGGTAGAACGAGCTACTTTAACCAACTAACCCTGCTATGCTAGGTTGCCCAAGCCGGATTTGCGAAATACCGCCAGATCGACGGTCGTTTCCCTATTTTAATTTCGTTTTTACTATAAATAGTAAGTTTTAGTTTCATTATAACTCTTCATCCGTTGGGCTTTAGGAATTGCGTCCAACGTGAAAAGAGCTTAGAAAAATTAGGAGAATGGTTTGGTGAAGTCAAATAGAACACTTAATATTTTTGGCCAAAAACCTTGCACACTAGTAGACATCACAACTGTCTATAAATAATAAGTTTACTATTTATAGTAAGTCATGAATTCTAGGAGTTTTAGTTAGTTTGATTCTGATTTCTTTGTCATTGCTTGGTACCCCTATTTAAAGGGTTGTGAACTCATTTTATTCATTCATTAATCAATTTCGAATTTATTAGAATTAATTTCTATTTTCTGCTTTCTTTCCTCGTGGATTTGAGAAGTCTCTGTGAGGAGTCCAGAGAAGTTCCATGGATTCAGAATAGTTACCCTCTTGAGGAAGACGGTGCTTGACCTCACGTCCTTCCCTGCGTCACTTAACCTTAGATATGTTGTTCTAGTTGAGGGCTCTTCTCCTTTCTCCTTCAACTCTAAGCCCTACATGGACATTTCAATCAATGCAATTGTAGTAGTATGAAATAATATGACCGGCGGTCCATCTGTTCACCTCTTCCTTCCATCTGTTTTT
The DNA here is from genome assembly GCA_021015155.1 of Magnolia officinalis. Classification (NCBI taxonomy): domain Eukaryota; kingdom Viridiplantae; phylum Streptophyta; class Magnoliopsida; order Magnoliales; family Magnoliaceae; genus Magnolia; species Magnolia officinalis. Next base: position 15,383,372 of record JAJHSJ010000002.1, on the reverse strand, counting down.
GGCCATTTTTTGCCCAAAAACCTCAATTTCTCCCTTTTTTCTTTCCAAATTCCTTTCCTTCTTCTTCATTTTTTTTATTTATTATATAATTCCCTCTCTTTTCCATCATTTTCATCCTTTCTTCTCACCTTTTTCGAGGTCATGGATGGAACTAAATTAATTCCAACTTACTGCTGCAATTCACTAGAGAGAAGTGGAGAGCCTAACTAAGCTACAATAATCAATTCAGACTTGTTGCAGTGGAGAGGCTAAATAAGTTATGCTAAGATAAATGTCCATGTTGGACAAAAAGATTTGATAGATAGCATTGAGCTAAATAAGAGATTTGTTGTATCTAAATTGACAATGGCCTAGAGTTCTTTGTTCTCTGATGCTTTTATAAACTTATGTCATGTGGTGGCCTTGCATATGGTCCCTTGGCTTTCGGGATCAATGGTAATTTGATCAGTTAGCAGCCTTGGCTTGATATGCCTCTATTTTAAGAAGAGGCAGGTCAACCATTACATTATCGTGTGTGTACTTATATTTCCAATTTAGATAACCTTCTCTTCTTGGCACACCCCTTAGTGATCCACGGGTGTGTGCGACCAATTACATCTTACCATGTATCTTTGGATATCATCGCCATTAGGGTTTTTCTGGATAACGCATGCTTTCTAAGGGCTTTGTGTTGTCTATGCAACTTGTCTCTTTTGGCCACGCGTCATTAATGGAATGACCACCTCTAGCTAGGGTTTCAGTCTTGCTTATGTCTCTGACAGTATAATCCCAACGTGGCATACATGTCACTAAGAGAATGACCGCCTCTAGAGTTTCAATTGTGTGTATGTCATTAGCATTATAATCCTGGTGTAACACATGCCTACAACAAAGGCATCGTTCAATTCCTTGTGATCTCTCTACGCTCTATAAATATTATTTCCTAGCTTTTGTACTAGTGTTCCAACACGTGGCAACATCCTATTCACTGAAGTTGGCCATGACAGGTAGGATGCAAACATATGTCACAACGTGTGTGCCCTGACCCACCCAAATTGTGGAATCTATGTTGTACGTGCTATTGTGATGAAAGAATGCTGAACAAATGGTCTTGACTAGTTCCATCTTAAGGTGGTACTTACAACAAGGAAAGGAAAATTTCAATGGCTAGTAATTTAAAATTTACAAGTTAAGATCACCACATAAGCATAATTATAGGACTATGGGGTTTGTTTACCACTTAATATGTCATTGAAATTTTAAAATCAGATTTCAACCACTTAATATGTTATTTTGAATTTTCATTTAAATATTTAAAAAGGTTCTTAATGAAAAATAATACGTAATTAATTCAGGGGTGGTGTTGAAGTTGGCCATGACAGGTAGGATGCAAACATATGTCACAACGTGTGTGCCCTGACCCACCCAAATTGTGGAATCTATGTTGTACGTGCTATTGTGATGAAAGAATGCTGAACAAATGGTCTTGACTAGTTCCATCTTAAGGTGGTACTTACAACAAGGAAAGGAAAATTTCAATGGCTAGTAATTTAAAATTTACAAGTTAAGATCACCACATAAGCATAATTATAGGACTATGGGGTTTGTTTACCACTTAATATGTCATTGAAATTTTAAAATCAGATTTCAACCACTTAATATGTTATTTTGAATTTTCATTTAACATATTTAAAAAGGTTCTTAATGAAAAATAATCACGTAATTAATTCAGGGGTGGTGTATGCGGCAAAGGTGGCAAGTAACTTTGACTGAATGCAGTAAGTGATTTTAAGTCAAAAACATTTTTTTCTAAATTACTACTATGCCTTTTTCGAAGTAACTTCCAATGAAAGCTTTTACGGCAAATTGCATAGTTGTTGTGTGGACGTGAATAAGGTTTTTGGGCCCATTATAATGTATGTGTTATATATCTACAACGTGCCTTTATTTTTGCCACATCATTTTAGGGAATTAGCCAAAAAATGAGAACGGTCAAGTGGACCACGCCACAGAAAGTTGCGGGGACAATGGCACCCATCGTTGAACCCCTCTCATGGCCCACCGATAAAACACAAATATCAGCTTGATCTAAAACTTCTATGACCCTCTAGAAGTTTCCAATTGCAGGTGATCAATTTCTACTGGTTTATGTGCTACTGTAGTCCACTTTAGCTTTGGGTTAACCACATTTTTTGGCTCATGACCTAAAATAATATGGCAAAAACTATGAACAATATCGATTTAACACATACATCATGGTGGGGCCTACAGAACTTTATTACATCAATACTGTACCCACAGAGGTGCATGGATTCCTTTCCAAAGCCTTTGTAGGAAGTTCCTGTGATGGAAAGCTAGGTGGGGCCAACATGATGTTTATAAGAAATCCATCTCATCCATCCATTTTGCCAGATCATTGTAAGACATGAAAAAAAAATGAGGCATATCCAAATCTCAAGTGGGCCGCACAACAGGAAATAGTGGGTAGGGAAATGCTCACTGTTGAAGCCTCCTTGTATCCATTTATATGCCATTCATACCTCTAATTATAAGGTCATTTCTACTGGGATGAACTGAAAACATAAAACTATTAGCCTGATCCAAAACTCTCATCCCTTCGATTCAATCCTAACTATTTCTTATCATGTGGCCTAGTTGAGTTTTGGATTTCAATCCTCTTTTTTTGTCCCGTGTCCTAAAATGATATGGAAAAGCATATGTACATATGCATTTCTCATAAACATCAAGTTGGGCCCCACCTTCTCGTGGTTGAAGGAACTTATGAGAGGCTTTTTCAGGAAATCCACATCCTACGGAGGGGGAGAGGGAGCGGATTATGCATGTATTACCCGGGTTACACGATAGTGGGTGTTGCCGCGGCCATGGGACCCACTTTGATAAATATATTTTATAAGCATGCCATCCATCAATTTTTCTTGCTCATTTTAGGCCAAGGGCTAAAAAAGAAGCAGATCCAAATCTCAAGTGGACCATACCACGGTAAACAATGGTCATTGAATGACCACCAGTAAAAACATCTTAGGGCCCACCATAATATTTATTTGCTATCCAACCAGTTTATAAGATCACATAGACCTCGATGAAGGGAATAGACATATATTAGCTTGATTCAAAACTTTCGTTGCCGCAGAAAGTTTTTAAGTGCAGGAATTCAATCCCGTGGTGTGGTCTCTTGAGATCAGGATCTTCTTCATTTTTGTCACCATATCCTAAAATGATCTAGAAAAAATGAATAGACGGAGTGGATATACAACACATATAAGGGAGGGCCCCACCATCCAACATTACCCCAATAACACCTAATCTACTCCAACTATGGAAGGACACTAAAGCTCACCATGATATTTGTGAGAAATCCACCTTGTTTGTCCACTTTTTCAAATTAGCCGTAATTTGGTAACATTGTCAAATTTCAGGCATTTTTAACAAACATAAAATTTTAAATTCAGTACTAAAATTAATTCCAGTGGCTGGTATTTTTTTCAAACAGCTTCCCAAACAGGCATTTCAGTACTAATCAATTTTAACAAACATGCATTGAGTCGCATATGGACTATTCAAATAATCGGATCATCTCACCACATGGGTCCAGTGGATGGCGACACACTGGATTGGGAGACGTGACAAAGGCAAAACAAACTCAAGAAGAGGGGAAAAAATATGGAGAGAGAGAGAGAGAGAGAATCATATATGGACTAACACAACAGAAAGTAGTGGGCCTCACCATTGAAAACTCCCTGAAGGCTACAAAAGTAGTGGATCAAGCTGATATTTATGTTTTCCCTTCATCTAGATCTCCACATGCATAACATAGTGATGAAATATAATGGTGGGCCCTAAGAAGGTTTCAAAAGAGCATATGTTGTCCCACTGCTTCCTATAGTATGGTCAACTTGAGCTTTGGATCATTTTAAATTTTAGACTATGCCTTTAAATGATTTTGTCATGTAGATTGATGGTATGAATATAATACATACATCATGGTGGGGTCATGATGTAGGGATGAACATGAGGTAGATTCAAGGATAACTACTTTGAATTCACTAGCTTCTTTAGACTACTCATATAGATTCCTCAAATTTTATTTATTTATTTATTTTTTAAAAAAAATAGGAATAAATTTTAATATATTTGAAAATAGATTAATTGATAATAAAAATAAAATTACAACCCTTTAAATAGTAATTAAAGAAGTTCATAATCAAGCTTTAGCTCAAACTCCTTAAAAACATGACTTACTATAAACAGTAACTTCTTATTTACAAACCGTCATGATTTCTACTAAACTTTATGATTTTCGGCTAAAAATAGTAAGTTTTCAATTTGGCCTAACTACGTTATTCTCCTAATCTATCGACCATCAATTTGGTGGAATTTCACAAATCTAACATATCCGGGTTGTTGGCTAAAGTAGCTTCCCCTGTACAAAATCATATATGGTATGTGGAATAACTCATTTTGACATGTGAGATCAGTCTCTTTTGAAGTTCTGACAATCCTGATCACTTCCACCTGCAATCGGTTCTTCTCTGTCCTTCTTGGAAATGAAAGTTCCCCCTCTACATCAGGCAGTAGAGAACTTTGCCACGCAATACACCACATAGGTCACACGTCTAATTAACTTCCTGACTGCCGAATTGTCTTACACTGATGCGTAAAGCAGGAACTGGATTGGCTCGTGTACCACACACCACCAGCCTACCTACTGTGTTGACAAATCGAGATACGTGTTGTATCCAAATCCCTTCCAGTTTTTGAGATGTTGGTACGCGTTGAGCTGAAAAATAAGATACATCCGAAGATCAAGTGGACTACACTACAAAAAGCAACGGGGGATTTGAACCTCTACCATTGAAATCTTTCAAGTTTTGAATGGTATGATATTTGTTTTTAGTATTCACCAAGGTCTGTGTGAAGTTTTTTTTTTTTTTTTTCACACGCGCACACACCCCCACACACTCACGCCACACGCACACACACCCCACACACACACCGTGTGAAGTTATGAACAGAGAAAATAAATGTTATTAACCGTGAAAATCATTGTCCCAGTGCTATTTGTGGTGTGGTCCACTTGAGCTTTTGACACCACTCATTTTTGTGATTATGCTCTTAAATGATGTCGCCGAATGGATGAACGGTGTGATATAATAAATACATCATTGTGGGGCCAAATAACTTTGATCTCCTCTGAACCGTTCGTACAACTCAGAGCTCTCGCGTCAGCGGCCGTCTTCCCAGGACACGTACCCGCACTAGCCAGGTCCGTGGTGTGTGGAACACTAGCCAATCCGCTTCCTGTAAAGCGTCTGAAACATGCTCTGAAATTGACTGCTAAAATTCAATCAGTAGAGGAACAAACGTCTGCTAGCTGCCATCATTACGATAATATGCATTTGATAAAACAAACATGACGAATGGGAACGCGGATTAGCTAACTGACAGGTTGAGTACCGAGACTCAGTACTGAAGTGACATCTGCAAGTTCTATGGGTCTATCATGATGTATGTGTTGTATCCACACCGTCCATTCATTTGAAGAGATCATTTTAGAGTATGATCTAAAGAATGTAATGGACCCCACCATTTAAAAAAAAAAAACAAAAAAAAAAAAACACAACACCATGGAGAGATTGACGCCGACTGTTGAATCCTTCTTAAGGTCCATCGTGATGTTTATTTTAGATTAATCTATTCATAGGTTAAGGCAAACATTAAAGAAGGTAAAACACAAATATCACCTTCATCAAAAACTTTTGTGGCCCTTGGAAGTTTTTAATGGTGGATGTCACTCTCTCCACTTTTTTATATGGTGGGGTCCACTAGAGCGTTAGATCTGAATCATTCTAGAGATCATGTCCTAAAATGGTCTCTCAAAAATGGATGAACCGTGTGGATACATAGCATACATCATGGTGGGATTGATGATGTCACTCTCTCCACTTTTTTATATGGTGGGGTCCACTAGAGCGTTAGATCTGAATCATTCTAGAGATCATGTCCTAAAATGGTCTCTCAAAAATGGATGAACTGTGTGGATACATAGCATACATCATGGTGGGATTGATGATGTCACTTCATTAGCGGGTCTGGCTACTCAATCTGTCGGTAGCGAATCCACGCCCTAAGAATGGGTCATGTTTGTTACTTAATGAAGAGGTAAGTTTGAAAAACGGAGTCAGTTAACCATAAACGCTGGGTGTTTGGATTGAGAATGAAATTTCTTCTATTGACTTGAGGGTACAATGTTGGTTGATTAAATGGCATCAAAACTAAGAAATGGGGATGGACAGCTTTTCGTGCTCCTCCTGCATACAGCATCACAAATTCACGGTCGAGATCTGCTGTAGTTATATGCATTGCATCAATGCACGAATCAAACCCATTTCTTCCAGTGGAAAAAAGGGATGCATGGATCCAAAATGATCGGCACTCGTAGCTCACCTTTTGATATGCGTGTCTACAGATTTAACATTTCCTATGGACTACCATAATTTGAAGGCGGCGTTTGTCTCTCTCTGAAATTTCGTTGGAATACCCAAACAGTGGAAAACGCGGTATTTAACGGTCGTTTTCAACCCTTGAGCCAAGAGGCAAAAGAGGTTATCATCCACAATCATTTTTAAATCAAAATCACCAAAATTAATTTTCTCCGCTCGGGAAATATCATCCATAGATCCAATTAAGACTTCATCTTCTTCTGGTTCATATATCTTCCTTGTCTGTTCTTTTCTCCTCTTCATGAAAAGATGGAAACCACAAGCAGGCCATGGTTCTTTCTTGCTGTTTTTCTCTTCTTCACTTTCAAGATCCATTTCTCCATGGCAGCTGATACCATCTCTCTAACCCAACCTCTCTCTGGAAATCTCAACATAACCTCCAAAGGTGGCAAATTTGAACTGGGTTTCTTCACACCAGGCCACTCCCAAAAATACTACATAGGCATCTGGTTCAGGAAAGTCTCCCAACAAACCGTCGTTTGGGTGGCCAACAGAGAAACGCCCCTTCCCGATGCTTCGTCGCAGCTAAAAATATCAGAACAAGATGGAAATCTAGTCCTCATCAACCACACCAAAATCCCAACTTGGTCGTCGAATTCAACCTCTAAAATCTCAAATCCCACTGTTGCTGTCCTTCTCGACACTGGAAATCTTGTTCTGAGAGAACTGTCCAATTCGTCTGCTGTGATTTGGCAGAGCTTTGATCACCCAACTGATACATGGCTACCTGGTCAACGATTTGGATTGAACAAAATCACTGGACTACGCCAGCGCCTTATTTCTTGGAGGAATTCAGAAGATCCTGCTCCAGGTGCCTTCTCTCTTCAGATAGAACAAGATGGAACCAATCAGTATTTTATGCTGCATAATGATTCTTATAGGTACTGGAGTAGTGGTATATGGAACGGTAATTATTTCCCTTCTATGCGAGCACGCGGCTACCGTCAAATTAACGACTGGGTCAGCTTCAGTTACATCACAAACAGAAATGAGAACAACATCGCCTTTCTCTATAGTAATGCTTCCATCATTGTAAGAACAGTGATGAGCACGTCAGGGCAGTTGAAGCAATCGATGTGGTCTAACGACATCGGGAAGTGGACTTCGTTTTGGTTCCTTCCGCTAGATCAATGTGAGGTTTATGGTGCCTGTGGATCTTTCGGTGTGTGTAATGCGAACAGCTTGCCCTCCTGTCAATGTTTGCAGGGTTTTCGCCCGCGCTCTTCGAAAGATTGGGGAATGGAGGACTGGAGTGGTGGGTGTGTAAGGGAGACCCATTTGCAGTGCAGTGATAACAGCTCCATTGGTGGAGAAAACAATGTGTTTCTTCCAATACCCAACATGCGATTTCCTGTAAATCCGCAATCCTTAACAGTAGGGAGAGCTGAAGAATGTGAACTAGCTTGCTTCGATGACTGTTCTTGTACTGCTTATGCCTACAACAGTAGTGGGTGTTTTATATGGAATGGAGATCTGTTGAATCTTCGACAACTATCCAACAACGATGTTGAAGGAAGTGATCTTTATCTCCGTCCAGCATGGAGTACTAGAGCTAATAAGGGAGTGGCGATTGGGGTTATTGTCGGCAGCATCATTGGGGTGGTAGCATTTTTTGTCATTGTTTTGGTGATAATTTGGAGATGCCGAAGGAAATTACTGAATCGTGCAACAACAGCGGTTACTGGTTCTTTGGTTGCATTCAGGTATACAGATTTACGAAGCGCAACCAATGATTTCGCAGAGAAGTTAGGAGGAGGAAGCTTCGGTTCTGTTTTCAAAGGGACTTTGCCTGATTCTTCTGTTGTAGCTGTGAAGAAACTGGAAGGCCTTAGACAAGGGGAGAAGCAGTTCCGGTCAGAAGTGAGCACGATTGGGATGATCCAACACATTAACCTGGTTCGCCTTCATGGGTTCTGCTCAGAAGGCTGTAAAAGGTTGCTGGTTTATGATTTCATGCCAAACGGGTCTTTAGATTCTCATCTGTTTAGGAAGGATTCCGAGGTCTTAGACTGGAAGACGCGGTATCAAATTGCACTCGGAACTGCTAAAGGATTAGCTTATCTCCATGAGGAATGCAGAGAATGCATAATACATTGCGACATAAAGCCTGAGAACATACTTTTGGATGCTGCGTTTTGTCCCAAAGTGGCGGATTTCGGCTTGGCGAAGCTTGTCGGCAGGGATTTCAGCCGAGTACTGACAACCATGAGAGGAACCATAGGGTATCTTGCACCGGAATGGATTCATGGGGTAGCTATAACGGCGAAAGCTGATGTTTACAGTTACGGAATGATGATTTTCGAACTTGTATGGGGAAATAGAAACATCAAGCATTCTGGAATTTCTGGGGCTTCTTATTTCCCTGTTTGGGCAGCAGGCAAGATCATAGAAGGTGATGTCCTCTGCGTATTAGATCACAGATTAGAGGGTAATGCTGATATGGAAGAACTCAACAGAGCTTGCAGAGTTGCTTGTTGGTGTATTCAAGAGAACGAGGAATCTCGACCGTCAATGGGTCAGGTTGTTCAAATTCTGGAGGGAGTTTTAGAGGTAAGTGTGCCGCCGATTCCGAGATTTCTTCAAAATCTTGTAGATGATGAGACAGTAACTTAACTGACACTGATAGAAGGGTTATATAGATTACCAAGAGTGCTATCCACCATTCCTTGGTGGTGACTCGTCCACTTCAGAGAGCATACATTGCCAGAGTTCACACTGATCTAAAGATCTGTCTAAATTGGTGGCTGTCAATTGGACGGTTAAGAGTAAAATGGTCAGCTTCAGCATTCAATGGATAATATCAGAAGGTCTGGTAATCCAATCAGTGTGGTTTCTTTTGGCTATGCTCCATCCTAAAAGGGCCCATGATTTGGACAATCGGGATTGATTTCCATAGTCCATTTATGTCATGTGTATGGTGGATGAATCGCCATTAATCAAGATAAGGGTAGCAAATGCATACAGTTGTCTAGTCCATCTGCTGTTTTTAAAATTTTCTTTTTTCACTTTCCATTTAAATCAATGAGGAATTATAAGGCCCTGATCATCAACAAATGTACTGTTTACTGACATGCAGGATTCCGTACATGTGGTGACATTTTTCAATGAGCCAAACTGTTTATATGATTGGCTTCACCTTGGATGGGGGACAACTGAAATGTCTCCCATTTCGAATTCCATTCCTTTGATCATCGAACTCTAATCCATCGAATATGGGATGTCTCTTAGCTTTCTTTTTGTGGGGCCATTGTTTTCAAAAGGTTATGATCTTCCGATCTGGAAGATTTTCAAGGCATTCCACATTAGCTGAATGTCTTATCAGATTAATGGTTTGGATAGCACATTAGCTGAATGTCTTTTCAACCTCTAATAAAGTAATTCATGGAAAAACAGATTTTCAAGGCATTCTTGTACTGCTTATAAAGTAATTCATGGAAAAACAGAAATTTGATACAAACTCAATCTGAGAATATCTACAGTATGCTACAGGTTTTCGGGTCGTACAAGCGGGGGCCATGTTTCAGTGATCCAAACATTAATACGATGGTCCACAGTGGACTGCCCATGCACCAAAATTCTTCTATGTGTGAAAATCCTAACCCTTCAATTGGTCGCCAGCAAATAACCTGTTAAGAAAGCAAATACAGCAATGGGCCACATTCAACTGAAAGGAAATGCAACAGTAGCCATCCATGTTGGGGCCCATATATCAATGATTCCATCTCAAAACCATGAGCCCAAGCTGCATAAATTGAAAACACAAGCATACTATAGTCCTTTATGGGTTCACCATTGTATAAAATGTAAATACAGGAAACCCCATTCATGCATCAGAAAGAAGAGGAAGAAGACATTACTCAATAAAACAGATCTTCCCTTCATCTGATTACTACATAGTGTTGAAGTTATAATATAATAAAATAATGCCACTGACAAAGGGCATAATGGGAAACACATAAGACACAAATGTCTTATTACAGTTATTACCACATGGAAAATGAAGAAAAATGAAAACCATCATGTCCATATGCATGATGTCCCATTTTCATCAGTAGAAGCAAGGGGCATTCCCAGCCCACTCCGTGAACATGAAAGAACAGGAGCTGTGTGGCCCGTTAAGGTACCCACTCTCTCCCCTTTTAATCTCAACCAGACATAAATAGACCCATCAGCGTACCCCGCTGCAACATAATTGTCATCTGGACTCATGCATGAACGACTCTGATTTGATGCCAAGCTATGTCCTTTCACTCTAAACTTGCCACAGACTTTGAAGGTTCGTATGTCGAATAACTTGTTTACATTGTCCCTTCCACTCGTCAACAAAATGCGTCCACATCCAGACTGAGAGATTGATGTGATGGAGCTGTGATGAGCGGCAATTTCACGGATACACCATGCTGTCTTTGTACCCCACAAACAAAGCTTCCCGTTGGCATGACCCGACCAAAGTATCCTTCCATCATTGCAACTGCAAAGCGCATTGCAGTTGCTGTTTAAGTAGGCAGTGGTGTTGTAGTAACCACCTTGTATGTCCCAGATTTTTAGTCTTCAATCCTGACCGGCACTGACCACATAGCGCCTTGAAGCATCAACGGTGCAGATCTTATCTGTGTGTCCCCTTTAGTGTATGAAGGATCCTACCAGAGCCTACACCAAACCAATATTACAAGTTCGAGCCGCTTGCTGCAATAACAGAATGATTATCATGGGTTATTGCAAGATCGTTAATAGAACCACAGCAAGCGAAAAGAGTGTTGCTCAATGTCATGGTTTTTGTTTCCCACATTTTGATTGTTCCATCCTTCCCTCCAGTAATTAACTTATCGGAATCATAATTGAACAGTATAGAACCACATCCGCCTTCGTGGGCATTGACCTTGTGCTTGTATTCAGAGGGAATAGACGAACAGATGAATCCACCATGAACCACACTGTCATCTTCACTGTTGCCGTTGAGCCAATCTATCTCGTCTTTGTACGTTGCGTTAGGCTGAAATTGCAATCAGAAGTACAATTAGTTGCAATATAGTGGTTATCTCCTTCTAGGCACACCAGTTAGCAAACCCACTGAGATATAGAAAATCCACATCGGATGATGAAATTCCCAAAGGAATGCAGTGAAAAAATAGAATTTGATGATATGAGAAGGCCCATCAAGAGATGCAAAGCAAAAGAGTGATTCAAGCCCCACAAAGAAATATAAAACAAAACAGAACAAGGCTTGTTGATCCCACACAAGCATATAAGGAAGCTCATCTAGATTCCACATGTGCCATTGTGGCACATTGGATCAATATCGAATCTGCCACAAGACTTCTGCTTTTTAGATGTTGTCCAAAAACCAGGCCAGACTTTTCATCACGAGGATCATAGATTGAGAAACAGTGGATTTCAACATCGAGGTCACAGGTTCAAGCCATGCTTACCTGTCCCAAAAAAGAAAAAATAAAATAAAATTATTATTATAATAATAAATATAAATAAAGAAGTGGATGACCAAAAAGAGAAGAAAAGAACAAGATTAAGCTGTCCATTTATTTCTAACATTTGTGGTCCACATAAATAAGTGACTTGGCACAATTTTTTAGCTAGAGCATCTATAGAGTGGGATTCACATTATGGATAGCTTGGATTATGCATTCATATGTCACACGGAAACATGGCAGTGTAGATGTGCCGCATTTCTTCAAATTTCAAGCAAATTTCAGAAGATTGAAAAGAATATAATCCAAATGCAGTTTGTGATAAAATAAAACTATAACATGAGTTGATGATTGAAACCACATTGGTTCCCAGTAGGAGATACACAACTGTTGTATGAGCAGTTTCATCTCGAAGACATGAAAATGAATTATTCGTTTAAGCTGAATCCGAATGGTCCATACAAATAGAAATGCAGATTCATGTGATTAGGGATTAGAAAGATTTATGACACGGGTATGAATCTTAATGGTTAATACGAATTGAAAATTCACACAACTGAATCAACCATTTTGAATCTGGCATCTCCAAAGGTATCCTATGATCACTTGACACCTGTTTCTTAGGCTCTACCTTTCTGGCTTTTACTGTACCCTCCTCTGCTACTGCTTCGATTATCTGGTTCTTGCTTATCAATCGGCCCGTTTCCATATCATCTTCTAAAGTCTGCCTTAATTGGGAGCTTTCTCCCCTGCAAAATCTTGGAATAGGTCTTGATCGATCATGCGGTTCACTGAAAAATCAGAAATATGTCATTTGCATGGCTACAAAATGGGGTGAGTTCAAACATTTGAAATTCTCTTTTTGAAAAATTCATGAGCTTGTACTAAAAATTCACATGAATAATGCAAACAACTTGTGATCGGATCATTATTCCTGAATGTTCAATCAGTAGAGAAAGAAAAAACCAGAAAAATCCATAAATTTTGTATTGTTCCTGTTTCCTCTGAAAATTCCTTGAAATCAGCCTTATCTTTTTTTCTTATTGAATTTTCTAACAACCATAGATGTTTGACTTATTGAGCTTTTCTGAAATCCAGACTTTGTAACAGTGCTACAAGCCTACAAACACCACCTTGCTTGGGTAACTTCATTTGGTAGATCTGGGAACACTCCTTCTTTCTCTTGATCCAATGCTTCTGAGGTACTGGCCTCAACTTCCACTGCAAGCTGCTCAAACATTGTCTTTAAGCTTAGAGACATTGTTCTAGTTGAAGATTCTTCTCCCTTTTCCTTCCACTCTAAGCCCTGCATGGATGTAAGAATCAATTCAATCACAACGGTTTGAAATAATAAATAAATAAAACTGTATTCCACTCAGGCATAAAACTTGCAAGAATTTATGGATGTTTTTTCTTAACAATATCAACAAAAGACTTAACCATGCCAGATTGAAAAGGATAGTAGAAAATCCAAATTTTATTGGATTAGAATATTTGCTAATCATTTCCCCTAATATCTAGCTGGATGTTTTTAGCTTCAAACGAAAAATAATGTAATTCTTACAATATTGAGGAAAGTTTTTTTTTTAAGAGTCTCCTGACTAGTTAATTTCACCTTTTCAAGAAAAGAACTGAGTTACAACATGGTTGTCATGTAACTACCATTGTCATGTTCACAAAGAGCCAGAGAAGACTAAAAATCAATAAAAGCATTAGGGTGAATAATCATTGTCATAAAAAAAAGCTATTCCACCACTCATTACTATCCAAGACCTAAAGCCTTTGTAACCCTTCTCACCACCTTGATCCAAGTTCTTTTAGGTCTTCCTCATATCTTCTTTTCAGGTAATTCAACTCTAACCAAAGTCCACTCCTTACCAAGGCTGTCTCTGGTGGCCTTCTTTGCACAAGGCCGGACCGTTTCAGTCTGCTCTCCGTCATTTTCTCTCTTACAAGGACCACCACTAGGCTACTTTGGATGGCCTCAGTCCTTGTTAATCTTCTAACACACCCATCTCAACATCCTCATCTCTGCAACACATCCTCCCCATGCTGTCCCAAGCACCAAAACACATCAAGCTGTCTTACAAGAATTTCTCATATGTTTCATACACTCCAGAGATAAATCTCCACTTCATCCACCCATCTCTAATTCTTGGAAACATCCTCACCAATATCCATCATTTTGAATGATTGCCCATTGCATTTTTAAGTAGAAAGCTTTGAGATGGATGCAACTTGTCAACACTCTCTATGAAGTCATTGTACAACTTGGAAGACGGAGTATGGATAATTTCTGAAAATCAGAGAAAAATAAAAGGACAATTTTACAAATAAAAATAAAAAAATCAATGTCTTATTCCCATTGATAGCCTCAACACTCTTGATCAAGAACTTGAGATTCGCCAGTAATTGTGGTGATTGTTCCTATTGTCAATATCCATGCAATAAATTATGCATTGCAATGTAGTTATGTATCATATTCCTACAAGTAGGCTTCCATACTCCCATTTTAATCCACCACCTACTTCCAATGGGACCCATAATATCTTCAATAGGTTGATGAAAAAAAAAAGATCAAAGATTCTTTGTATGTGGAGCCACATCATAGAAAATAATGCAAAATCACCCAAAATGCCACCAAATTCAATTGTTGGGGCCCACCTGATGGTTGGAATGACCTGATTTGTGGAGTGTCCCATCATCATGGTGGGGAGATGGATGTGTTGGATGTCATGTGCAAACGGCATGGGATGCACCACTTGAATTTCTGTGATTGTTGCGTTGAGAAGATTTTTAGGGAATGGTCCACCACAGTGAGGTCCAACAGACAGATGGTTTGGATCACTGAACAATGTGTCACATTCCTATCTGACAGCTCAAGCGAATCTATCAGATTGAATGCCACAATTATAGTAAGATACTGAATCTTTCTTCTAAGGGTCTATTTGGGAGCTTGGAAAGTATTTGGGTAGAAAATACTTTCCAAGAAAATTACATTTTCCCCTATTGAGAATTCACTTTTTGATGGAAAACATTTCCCTAGAAAGTGTTTTCATAGAAAAAGTCCTGAAGATTTTATTTTCCATGCTCCCGAACACGCCCTAAAAATATTTACTTTCTGAATCTTCTAAACTTGTGGGAACTCGAAAGTACCTGAGAAACGAGCGGCAGAGAGAGAGAGAGAGAGAGAGAGAGAGAGAGAGAGAGAGAGAGAGAGAGAGAGAGAGAGAGAGAGAGAGAGAGTACTTGCATTTGGAAGGGGGCAATTGTTTTTAAATTGCAGTGAGAGAGAGAGAGAGTACTTGCATTTGGAAGGGGGCAATTGTTTTTAAATTGCAGTGAGAGAGAGAGAGAGTACTTGCATTTGGAAGGGGGCAATTGTTTTTAAATTGCAGTAAGTATTTATTTTTTTCCTTTTCTGTTTCTTGGAGGAAACGGAATAAAGAGTAACCGGCAGTTGAATTTCGCGGGATTATTTTAAAGGAAGCGGTTTAGTAGACCGCAGGACTAGATACAGATCGTAGTCCGTGGGCGACCTCAGTGGGAGGGGCTGATGTTCTTCCGTTCAGTTAGGTGAACTAAACGACTGGACCATGTCTCTACGTAGCTATTGCTGTGATTAATGGCTTTGTAAAAACATTTTAGTTAGAATTAGAAAACCCATCTTTAATAAGATAAGCGTTTTGTACGGTTGAGATCCCATCTTTAACAGATGCGTCGACTGCATCCTTAGTGCATGTACCTGCCTATACTCTGACCATTAACCATTAATATAATCTGGTACGGTGAATCGTACCACAAAAGGCCAGGAATTTAAACCGCCTATGATGGCTTTAGGTTTAAGGATTATTTAAAACTAATGTATGATTAAGTCAATCTAAAATGAGTAAGATCGATGGATCTTCCAAATTAAAGGCATGATATAATACCCCAATGCAAGTGCTCAGTTAGCCCAAACACCAAAACTTACTTTCTCATTTGACAAAAGGTGAAGCCCCGTTGCCCTAATGGTGGAGACCTTCCATTGTTACCGCTAGTTTTTACTCATGGTTCAGTGGTAAACTCGCAAGAGTTTCATCACTACGGGCATGTTTGATACATGGGCTTAGATGCGATTAGATGGGATGGAATTACATTTGATTTTTTGTAAATTCTATTTATGTTTGGGGAGGATAGAAAATGTTGGAATTAGGTGGGATGGAGTTGCATTCGGTCCTTACTGAAGTTTCACTGGATTTTGAAATCCACTATACATATGGGTCCCACATTAATGCATGTGTTTTATTCATGTTGTCCATCTATATATGCTCTTTATACTTGATATTTTAGTTATATATGTGTACACGTAATTGACATCCACTGTGATTTTGGTTCATTGATTACAATTCCATGATCCATCAAATAGGGTTTTGCTTAATTGAGTGTTTTCCCTGTAATAAGAATTTGGATTGGATGGCCAAATTGCCATCATTGTGTAATAGTAGTGTTAATCTCATCTAATACAATTCTATACCATTTAATTCTACAGACCAAACAGACGTCATGGGTTGGAGTGCTACTCACTGTGGTGTTTATGAGCCAAGAGTGTAATTTAAATATTTAACAAAAAAAAATAATAAAAATAAAATAAAATAAAATAAAATTATCAATGTTTCACAAGTTATTTCCAACTGTGCGACCCATATATCTTTTGAAGCCCACATGCTTTTTACCTCCCAAGAATAACCCCCAACTGTACGGCCCCATTTTTCAGGTCGAAAATGCCTCTGCTTTCTTTCCGGAAGCAGATGGCCTGGTGCTCGAAGACGAGCGCTGACGCTCTTCAAACTCCGAGTTGTGCTAACGGTTCAAAAGATATCAAAGTTACATGGCCCCACAGTTATGTATTTATTATATCCACAACGTTCATCCATATTTTGAGATCATTTCGGAGCATTATCAAAAAGAAAAAAATCATATTCAAAGATCAACTGGACCACACCACAAAGAGCAGCGGGGAAATTGATTTTCACCGTTAAAAATTTTGTAGGACCCACCATAACATTTATTTTCCATCCAATCTATTCATAATATCACAGAGACCTGGATGAAGAGGAAAAACAAATTTCATAATGATCCAAAACTTCTGTAACCCCTAAAAGGGTTTCAATGGTAGAGGTTCAATTCCCCACTGCCTTTTACAATGTGGTCCACTTGATAGTTAGATCTGTCTTATTTTTCGTTGCAAGCGTTAACATGAGCTCGCCAAATAGATGGACGGTTTGGATATAACACAAACCTCATAATGGGACCCACAAAAGCAACGAAAATTCTACCCGGAAAAAAAAAAAAAAAAAAAAAAAAAAGCCCAGTATGCGACGGCAGCACTGCCGGTACGGCAGTGCGCTAGTCTAACAGTTTTTTTATTTTTTTTTGTAGGGAGAAATTTTCCTCATTACATTTTTCTCTAATACATAATTACGTGAATATGTATATATAAATATATAAAAATATTTTTCTATTTTTAATTCATTTTTTTATCTATTTATTTAACAAGCATATCTCCTAAACTGGAATGACTTACTCAACGTACCATATATGATTTTGGGGTAGGAGAAGCTAATTTAGCCAACCAACATAGTTATTTTCCAAGATTCCATTAGGTCACCAAATAGATGGTAGGTGAAGTGAAGCGAAATGACCGTGAAATAGGTAGAAATGACCATGAAGTGAAGGGAATTGATCGTGAAATGCATCGAAATGACCGTAAATCAAAACAGAATCGCAGGAAATGACCGTGAAATGCATGGAAATGACCGTGAAGTGAAGTAAATTGACCGTGAAATGCGTGGAAATGACCGTGAAGTGAAGGGAATTGACCGTGAAGTGCATCGAAATGACTGTGAATCAAAACGGAATTGCCGGAAATGACCGTGAAATGCATGGAAATGACTGTGAAGTGAAGCGAATTGACCATGAAGTGCATCAAAATGACCGTGAATCTAAACGGAATCGCTGGAAATGACCGTGAAATGCATGGAAATGACCGTGAAGTGAAGCGAAATGACCGTGAAATGCATGGAAATAGCCGTGAAGTGAAAGGGAATTGACCGTGAAGTGCATCGAAATGATCATGAATCTAAATGGAATCGCCGGAATTGACCGTGAAATGCATAAAAATGACAATGAAGTGAAGCGAATTGAACGTGAAATGCGTGGAAATGACCATGAAATGAAGGGAATTGACTGTGAAGTGCATGAAAATGACCGTGAATCTAAACGGAATTGCCGGAATTGACTGTGAAATGCATGGAAATGACCGTAAAGTTAAGCGAATTGGTCGTGAAATGCATGGAAATGACCATGAAGTTAAGGGAATTGACCGTGAAGTGCATCGAAATGACCGTGAATCTAAACGAAATCGCCGGAATTGACAGTGAAATGCATGGAAATGACCGTTAAGTGAAGCGAAATGATCGTGAAATGCATGGAAATGACCGTGAAGTGAAGGGAATTGACCGTGAAGTGCATGGAAATGACCGTGAATCTAAACGGAATCGTCGGAATTGACCGTGAAATGCATGAAAATGACCGTGAAGTGAAGCGAATTTAACATGAAATGCATTGAAATGACCGTGAAGTGAAGAAATTTGACCATGAAGTGCATCGAAATGACCGTGAATCTAAACGGAATCGCTGGAAATTACTGTGACATGTATGGAAATGGCCGTAAAGTGAAACAAATTGACTGTGAAATGCGTGGAAATGACCGTAAAGTGAAGGGAATTGATCGTGAAGTGCATGGAAATGACCGTGAATCTAAACGGAATCGTCGGAATTGACCGTGAAATGCATGGAAATTCCGGCGATTCCGCTTAAATTCATGAATTTCATGGTCAATTCCGGCAATTCCGTTTAGATTCACGGTCATTTCGATGCACTTCACGGTTAAATCCCTTCACTTCATGGTCATTTTCATGCATTTCACGGTCAATTTCGGTGATTCTGTTTAGATTCACGGTCATTTCGATGCACTTCACGGTCAAATCCCTTCACGGTCATTTCCATGCATTTCAAGGTCAATTCCAACAATTTCGTTTAGATTCACGGTCATTTCGATGCACTTCACGGTCAAATCCCTTCACTTCACGGTCATTTCCATGCATTTCATGGTCAATTCTGGCTATTCCGTTTAGATTCACGGTCATTTCCATGCACTTCACGGTCATTTCCATGCATTTCACAGTCAATTCCGGCAATTCCGTTTAGATTCACGGTCATTTCCATGCACTTCACGGTCAATTCCCTTCACTTCACGGTCATTTCCACGCATTTCACGTTCAATTCGCTTCACTTCACGGTCATTTTCATGCATTTCATGGTCAATTTCGGTGATTCCATTTAGATTCACGGTCATTTCCATGCACTTCACGGTTAATTCCCTTCACTTCACGGTCATTTCCATGCATTTCACGGTTATTTCCATGCATTTCACGTCAATTCTGGCGATTCCGTTTAGATTCGCAGTCATTTTTATGCACTTCACGGTCAATTCCCTTCACTTCACAGCCATTTTCATGCATTTCACGGTCATTTCCATGCATTTCATGGTCATTTCCAGCGATTCCAGTTAGATTCACAGTCATTTCGATGCACTTCACGGTCAAATTCATGCATTTCATGGTCAATTCCGGCGATTCCGTTTTGATTCACAGTCATTTCCATGCACTTCAAGGTCAATTCCCTTCACTTCACGGTTATTTCCATGCATTTCACGGTCATTTCGCTTCACTTCACGATCATTTCCATGCATTTCACAGTCATTTTCAGCGATTCCATTTAGATTCACGGTCATTTCGCTTCACTTCACGATAATTTCCATGCATTTCACAGTCATTTTCAGCGATTCTGTTTAGATTCACGGTCATTTCAATGCACTTCACGGTCAAATCCCTTCACCTCACGGTCATTTCCATGCATTTCACAGTCAATTCGCTTAACTTCATGGTCATTTGCATGCATTTCACGGTCAATTCCGTGAAGTGAAGGGAATTGACCGTGAAGTGCATGGAAATGACCGTGAAGTGAAGGGAATTGACCATGAAGTGCATTGAATTGACCGTGAAGTAAAGGGAATTGACCGTGAAATGCATGGAATTGACTGTGAAGTGAAGGGAATTGACCGTGAAATTCATTGAATCGACTGTGAAGTAAAGGAAATTGACTGTGAAATGCATGGAATTGATCGTGAAGTGAAGCGAATTGACTGTGAAATGCATGGAATTGACCGTGAAGTGAAGCGAATTGACTGTGAAAGTGAAGGGAATATACCGTGAAATGCTTGGAATTTACTGTGAAATGAACTGATTGAAATTGACCGCGAAGTGAATGAAATGGATTTTCGACCATCGACTTGATGGAATCTTTGGAAATAAGTAGGTTGGTTAACTAAAGTAGCATCTCCTACACTAAAATCCTATATGGTTCGTCAAGTAACTCATTCTGGTTTAAGAGATATGTTTGTTAAATGAATAAAGAAAGAAATGAATAAAAGGAGAGAAAAAAAAATTATATGCTTATATATACATATTTATATAAATATGTATTAGAGAAAAATGTAAGAGAGAAAAAGTTCTCCATGTTAAAAAAATAATAATAAATAAATAAATAAATAAATAACCAAACAAATCCCACTGACTCGGTTGACCCAACTCGCTGTCCACCCTCTTGCAAACGGTGGGTTATGGCTATGGTTATAGCTACGGTTATGGCTACGGTTATAATCCGTAGCCAAAGGAAGCCCAAACTTAAAAACTGAAAAAGTAGGGGCATTTTCGACCTGAGAAATGGGCCGTACAGCTGGGGCTTATTCTTGGGAGCTCAAAGTATGTGGGTTTATTTTTGGGAATGGGTGGTACAGTAGGAAATTTCTCATGTTTCACATATTACCAAATCTCACGACCATAGTTGTATGCCAAGGCCCATGGAATACAACTTTTCTTAACTAATAGCCACTATGTCCAGCCTCACATCCTTCAAGGAATTGGAGAAATCCTTTCCAATAACCCATGCTCTAGTCCTTATGCATGTAAGACTTATGAATGGCCCATTTTAAGTATCACCCACTAGGGCTGAAAGTTGGGCGGGTTCAACCCGACCAACCCGTGACTGACCCGACATTGGGTTGGGCTCGGGCAGGATATTTCGGGTCCGATCTTAAGCTTGGTTTATATAAACACCAACTCGATAAAACTTGGGTTGGGCTCGGGTTGAGGTCTCGGGTTGCCCGACCCAACCCGAACCCAATCAATATATAAGTTACTTATAAATTATAATTGAGTGTGGATCGTTTGTGTCGAAGGCACACTAGTGATGTCGAGTCTCATTTGTCCACGTCATTTTCAAGGACTCAAGCTAACAAGATATGCCAGATTTCTCTCCTAAATAGACTTCATGCTATGCTACATGACTTTTAAAGGAGTAGTTGTCTTATATTTAAGCTTGTTTTTAAAGAAAAAAAATGAAGTTTTTTATAATGAATAATCACATATACAATTAATAAAATTATAGATATAAAAAATAAGTCCTATATTGAAATATAATAAACCAATATAATAATGAAAATATTAGCATGTATATACCCGACCAACCCGATCAACCCGACCGAGCCCGCTTGGGTTGGGCTTGGGTTGAGAATTCCCTGTTATAGACAGATGTCTTAAATCTGTCTGGTGGTCTGTCGATGATATCGACAGGACCGTCGATGATATCGAGGATGTCATCGACAGGGTCTTGATGCCATAAATAATTCACAGTATTTTTCACCCCTGGTCGCTGGACAGTTTTGGTCCTATTTTGATATCATCGAAGGACCGTCGATGATATCGAGGCCGTCATCGAGAGTGGATCGATGACATCGATAAGTTCCGCAGATGCGATTGCGGAAATGCAGATTTTGCAGATTTTGTTTCCTACTTGGATTCTACCTCTTTCTATTCTTATATAAAGGGGTGTATCCGGGATTGGGGAGGTATGATGGATGCTAGGGCTTTCTAAAAGTGTTCCAAGGGTTTCTAAAGGGATTTTAGGATTTCTAAAGGGTGTAGCAAGGGTGAGATTCGAGGTTGTTCGAATCGGGTAAGTCCTCTCTCTTTGTAATTTCTATTTTCATAGTGGAGATCTGTCGCTTTGTGCCGTGGTTTTATCCCGCAAGGGTTTTCCACATTAAATTTGTGTTCTCTTGTGTGTGCTTGGTGTCATTGGATTGCTATCCTAGATCTAGATCTGTGCGATTCCACAGGTCAAAATCCCCAACAAGTGGTATCAAAGCAATTGGTTGGGGCACAGATCTGAATCTGCAGGATTAGTAATAATGGCAAGCGCCAGGTATGAGATTGAGAAGTACTCAGGGAAAAATAATTTTGAATTATGAAAGATCAAGATGATGAGTTCCTTAATCAAGCAAGGCGAAGATGGTGCTCTTGAGGAGCGAAAGTCTATTATGAAAGATGATGAATGGAATACTCTTGATAAGAAGGCATTATCATCAATCTGTTTATGTCTCATGGATGAGGTTCTCTACAACGTCATGAGGGAGAAAACTGTGGCTAAGTTATGGGCGAAGTTAGAGGATGTTTATGCGAAAAAATCCTCGAAAAACCGCCTACACTTGAAGCGGCAGTGGTATAACTTCAAGATGGCAGAGGGTGGAGATCTGGAGGCTCACATCAGCAACTTTAATAAATTAGTTTGCAAATTGTTGGATATGGAGGAAGTGATGAAAGATGAAGAACAGGCATGTATGTTGTTGAATTCTCTCCCGACGTCTTTTGAGGCATTCAAGGACACTATGTGCAACACGAACAAAACCCTGAGTGTCGATACCGTTATCTCGGCTCTTCAAGGGAAGGTTATGAGACAACTAAACAGCGACATAGGGACGTCTTTTGATGCACTATTTACAGTGGGTAATGATTCTGGACAAGGTACAGGTTCTCCAGGTTCTAGATCCAAATCCAAGGGCAAGGGCAAAGGAAAGATAAAGTGCTGGAACTGTGGGAAGGAAGGACATGTGAAGAAGGATTGTGGAAATCCTAAATCAAAGAGAGAAGATTCTGAAGCTTCATACAGGGATGTCAATGTTGCCACGTCAGATGGATCGAGTGGATGTGATGGTGATGTTTTATCTGTGTCTTCGCTCAGATGGTCATACGATGATCGTAAGGAAGAGTGGATGCTAGACACAGGGGCATCTTTTCACATGACTCCTCATCGGAGTTGGTTCGCCAGCTACAGGGAGTGCGATGGTGGACATGTATTTATGGGCAATGATATTGCCTGTAATGTTGTGGCCGTTGGTACGGTGCGCATCAGGATGTTTGATGGGGTGAGCGTACCTTGACTGATGTCAGGCACGTTCCTAATTTGAAGCAAAATCTGATTTCTCTTGGTGTACTTGAAGCAAAAGGATGCAAGTACACAGGTATTGATGGTGCTCTTACGGTATCCAAGGGGGCATAGGTAATCATGAAAGCGCAATGACTCGGTAACTTATACAGGTTGATCGGGATTACTTCAAACGGTGGAGCTACAGTAGATGTAACGGATTCCACCTCTGCACGTGTGTGGCATGTTGGACATGACCACATGAGCGGGCAGGGCAGGAAGGCTGAGACATGTGGATAGGGATACAGAGTAGGTGGAGCAGCCACCTGTGAGAAGAATCATACGGCATAATCGCAGGATATCAGCGAGGTACATGGACGACTCTAATATCGCAGGGGATTCATCTTCTATTCAGATGGCTCTAGGTGAGCCTGATGCTTAGAAGTGGAAGGTGACTATGGGCGATATGATGGATTCGTTGTACCAGACTGACATATGGGAGCGGGTGGAGCCTCCAGTGGGCCGGAGAGCGGTTGGATGCAGGTGGATCTTCAAGAGGATACAGCATAGATACAGGGCGAGGTTGGTAGCGAAGGATTATGCTCAGAGAGAAGGGATCGGCTTCTCAGAGATATTCGCGCCGACGGTATAACATGTGTCTATTAGATCTGTGATTGGCGCTGGTTGGCCAATGTGATCTTGAGCTGGAAGGATGGATATGGAGTCTGCACTTCCGCAAGGGAAAGTGAAGAGTAGATCTACATGAAGCAACCAGAGCAGTTCGAAGTTAAAGGGGCTGAGAAAAGACTTTGCAGGAGGTCGTGGTTTGACCTGTCGCCTAGGCAGTAGTTTGATTCCTTCATGGAGAGTCAGGAATTGATGACATGTAGATTGCCAATTATGACATGTCTGAAATCAATGTACTGAAGACTCGGTTAAGTGGGACATTCAAGATGAAGGATCGAGGGGCTGCAAAGATGGTTCTCGGCGTTGAGACTTAAGGAGGAGTAGGCTTTGGTAATCAAAGGAAGAATACCTTGTGTGCAAGTATTGATCAAGGATGTGATGGGCCAAGTAAAGTCGGAGAGCGTTCCCTACGCGTCTCTCCTCAAGTTTTCCTCAGGACATGTCCCAAAACAGATGAGGAAAAATAGGATATCTCATGAGCCTTATTTTGAATGCGGTTGGCAGTGTATGCCATGGTCTGGATTAGACCGATTATTTCACAGGTTATTAGTGTTGTGAGTAAGTACCCCGACAAGCAATATTGGGTAGCGGTGAGATGGTAAGAAGACTACGTCCTTTCTTTTGGGAAGACAGGAGCAAAGGTGGTTGAGCATGTGGATTTAGATTCGGTAGACATGATCAACAAGAATGTTCCTGTAGAGAAGTTCAAGGTCTGTAAAACTTTTCTGGGCTTGGCGATGGCATAAAAGGAAGACGGAGTGTACACGAGAAGCTATGATATAATGTAGAAATAAGAGGAGGACAAGAAGCTATACGGATGATGATTGAAGACATGGTGGAGATTGTTATAGACAGATGTCTTAAATCTGTCTGGTGGTCTGTCGATGATATCAACAGGACCGTCGATGATATCGAGGCTGTCATCAACAGGGTCTCGATGCCATCGATAATTCACAGTATTTTTCACCCCTGGTCGATAGACAGTTTTGGTCCTGTTTCGATATCATCGAAGGACCGTCGATGATATCGAGGCTGTCATCGAGAGTGGATCGATGGCATCGATAAGTTCCGCAGATGCGATTGCTGAAACGCAGATTTTGGGGATTTTATTTCCTATTTGGATTCTACCTCTTTCTATTCTTATATAAAGGGGTGTATCCGGGATTGGGGAGGTATGATGGATGCTAGGGCTTTCTAAAAGTGTTCCAAGGGTTTCTAAAGGGATTTTAGGGTTTCTAAAGGGTGTAGCAAGGGT
>JAJHSJ010000002.1:15283560-15358037 GCA_021015155.1 Magnolia officinalis | reverse complement strand
TAGAAATTGAGCGAGATAAGCTAGAATTTACGCGAGGGAACCTAGAAATTCAGCGAGGCAACCTCGAATTTGAGCGAGGGAAGCTACAAATTGTGTGAGGGAACCTAGAAATTGAGCAAGGTAACCTAGGATTTGAGTGAGGCAACGTAGGAATTGAGCGAGGGAACCTAGGAAATGAGCGAGGCAACGTAGAAATTCAGCGAGGGAAGCTAGAAATAAGCGAGAGAACCTAGAAATTCAGCGTGACAACCTAGGATTTGAGCGAGGGAAGCTAGAAATTGAGCGAGGGAACCTAGGAATTGAGCGAGACAAGGTAGAAATTCAGCGAGGAAACCTAGGATTTGAGCGAGACAACCTAGGAATTGACCGAGGGAAGTTACAAATTCAGCGAGGGGAGCTAGAATTTGAGCGAGAGAACCTAAAAATTCAGCGAGGCAACCTAGGATTTGAGCGAGGCAACGTAGGAATTGAGCGAGGGAACCTAGGAAATGAACGAGGCAACGTAGAAATTCAGCGAGGAATCCTAGGAATTAAGCGAGGGAAGCTAGAAATTAAGCGAGGGAACCTAGAAATTCAACGAGACAACCTAGGATTTGAACGAGGGAAGCTAGAAATTGAGTGAGGCAAGGTAGAAATTCAGCAAGAAAGCTAGGATTTGAGCGAGGCAACCTAGGAATTGAGCGAGGGAAGCTAGAAATTGAGCGAGGGAAGCTAGAATTTAACGAGGGAACCAAATTCAACGAGGCAACCTAGGATTTGAGCGAGGGAAGCTACAAATTGTGCAAGGGAACCTAGAAATTGAGTGAGGCAACCTAGGAATTGAGCGAGGCAACGTAGGAATTGAGCGAGGGAACCTAGGAAATGAGCGAGGCAACGTAGAAATTCAGTGAGGGAAGCTAGAAATAAAGCGAGGGAACCTAGAAATTCAGTGCAACCTAGATTTGAGCGAGGGAACCTAGAAATTGAGCGAGGAACCTAGGAATTGAGCGAGGCAAGGTAGAAATTCAGCGAGGAAACCTAGGATTTGAGCGAGGCAACCTAGGAATTGACCGAGGGAAGTTAGAAATTCAGCGAGGGAAGCTAGAATTTGAGCGAGAGAACCTAGAAATTCAGCGAGGCAACCTAGGATTTGAGCGAGGCAACGTAGGAATTGAGCGAGGGAACCTAGGAAATGAACGAGGCAACGTAGAAATTCAGCGAGGAATCCTAGGAATTAAGCGAGGGAAGCTAGAAATTAAGCGAGGGAACCTAGAAATTCAGCGAGACAACCTAGGATTTGAGCGAGGGAAGCTAGAAATTAAGCAAGGCAACGTAGGAATTGAGCGAGGGAGGCTAGAAATTGAGCGAGGCAACGTAGGGATTCAGCGAAGTAACTTAGGAATTGAGCGAGGGAAGCTAGAAGGATCCTAGAAATTGAGCGAGGCAATGTAATAATTCAGCGAGGGAAGGTAGAAATTAAGCAAGGGAAGCTAGAAATTCAGCGAGGCAACCTAGGATTTAAGCGAGAGAACCTAGAAATTGAGCGAGGCAACGTAGAAATTTAGTGAGGGAACCTAGAAATTCAGCGAGACAACCTAGAATTTGTGCGAGGGAAGCTACGAATTGAGCGAGGGAACCTAGAAATTGAGCGAGACAACCTAGGATTTGAACGAGGCAACCTAGGAATTGAGCGAGGCAACATAGGGATTGAGCGAGGGAACCTACGAATTGAGCTAGGCTTTATAGAAATTCAGCGAGGAATCCTAAGAATTGAGTGAGGGAAGCTAGAAATTGAGCAAGGAAACCTAGGATTTGAGCAAGACAACCTAGAAATTGAGCGAGGCAACGTAGGGATTGAGCGAGGGAAACTAGGAATTGAACGAGGCAACATAGAAATTCAGCGAGGAATCCTAGGAATTGAGTGAGGCAACGTAGGATTTGAGCGAGGCAATCGAGGGAACGTAGGAATTGACGAGGAAAGCTACAAATTGAGCGAGGGAACCTAGAAATTGAGCGAGGCAACGTAGGAATTAAGCGAGGAAAGCTAGGAATTGAGCAAGGCAACCTAGGAATTGAGTGAGGCAACGTAGAAATTGGAGCGAGCCAACATAGGAATTGAGCGAAGGAACCTATAAATTGAGCGACGGAACCTACAAATCTCTTTAAGTGATCAAGAGGGCCCCTTTTCCAGTAGATGAGATTATGACGAAAGGTATTATCTCAATGCTTCTTTTCTCTCTCTTGTTCTTAAAAATCATTGAATCCAAAGCCCTCAGAGAAGAAAGATCCTAGTTGCCTCGCTCAAATCATAGGTTGCCTTGCTCAATTCCTACGTTCCCTCACTCAATTGCTAGGTTGACTCGCTTAATTTATAGGTTGCCTCGCTCATTTCTAGCTTCTCTCGCTCAATTCCTATGTTGCCTTACTGAATTCTTACCTTGCCTCACTCAATTTCTAGGTTCCCTCGCTTAATTCCTAGGATTCCTCGCTGAATTTCTACGTTGTCTAGTTCATTTCCTAGGTTCCCTCGCTCAATTTCTACGTTGTCTCGCTCAATTCCTAGGTTACCTCGCTCAATTTCTAGGTTCCCTTGCACAATTTGTAGCTTCCCTCGCTCAAATCCTAGGTTGCCTCGTTGAATTTCTAGGTTCCCTCGTCAAATTCTAGCTTCCCTCGCTCAATTTCTAACTTCCCTCGCTCAATTCCTAGGTTGCCTCGCTCAAATCCTAGCTTTCCTCGCTGAATTCTACCTTGCCTCACTTAATTTCTAGGTTCCCTCGCTCAATTTCTAGCTTCCCTCGCTCAAATCCTAGGTTGTTTCACTGAATTTCTAGGTTCCCTCGCTTAATTTCTAGCTTCCCTCGCTCAATTTCTAACTTCCCTCGCTCAATTCCTAGGTTGCCTCGCTCAAATCCTAGGTTTCCTCGCTGAATTTTTACCTTGCTTCACTCAATTTCTAGGTTCCCTCGCTCAATTTCTAGCTTCCCTCGCTCAAATCCTAGGTTGTCTCGTTGAATTTCTAGGTTCCCTCACTTAATTTCTAGCTTCCCTCGCTTAATTTCTAGGATTCTTCGCTGAATTTCTACATTGCCTCGCTCATTTCCTAGGTTCCCTTTCTCAATTCCTATGTTGCCTTGCTCAAATCCTAGGTTGCCTCGCTCAATTTCTAAATTCCCTCACACAATTTGTAGCTTCCCTCGCTCAAATCCTAGTTGTCTCGCTGAATTTCTAGGTTCCCTCGCTCAAATTCTAACTTCCCTCACTCAATTTCTAACTTCCCTCGCTCAATTCCTAGGTTGCCTAGCTCAAATCGTAGGTTCCCTCGCTCATTTTCTACGTTGCCTCGCTCAATTTCTAGCTTATCTCGCTCAATTTCTAGATTCTCTCGCTGAACTCCTACCTTGCCTCTCTCAATTTTTAGGTTCCCTCGCTCAATTCCTACCTTGCCTTGCTCAATTTTCAATTTTCCTACTCAATTTTATATTTGTCCCGTTCAATTTCTAGTTTGACCGCGAAGTGACTGAAATTGACAGCGAAGTGAATGAAATGTATTTTCAACCATCGACCTAATGGAATCTTGGAAAATAACTAGGTTGGTTGGCTAAAGTAGCTTCTCTTACCCCAAAATCATATGTGGTACTCAAGTAACTAATTTTAGTTTAGAAGATATTCCTGTTAAATGAATAATGAAATAAATGAAAAAAAGAAGAGAGAATTTTTTTGAAAGTAACCTGTAGCTACGATTATAGCTACGGTTATAATCCGTAGCCATGAAAACCGTAGCCATAAGTTCCTGGTTTTTTTTTTTTTTTTTTTTCTTTTGCTGTTGTAATCCCTACCACCTTTTGTGGGTCCCATCATGAGGTCTGTGTTATATCCAAACCGTCCACCTATTTGGCGAGCTCATATTCAGGCTTGAGACTAAAAATAAGATAGATCTAACTATCAAGTAGACCACACTGTAAAAGGCAATGGGGGAATTGAACGTCTACCATTGAAACCCTTTTAGGGGTTATAGAAGTTTTGGATCATTATGAAATTTGTTGTTCTTCTTCATCCAGGTCTTTGTGACCTATGAATGAACTTAGACGGGGAGGATTTCTCACAAACATCACAGTGGGCCCCCAAAAAGTTTTTAATGGTCGACACTCATTCAACACTGTTTCCTGTAATGTGGTACACTTGAGATTTGCATATACCTCATTTTTGGTCGTATACCATAAAATGATATGGAAAAATATATGGACGGCATGGATGAATAGCATACATCATGGTGGGGCCCACAGACCACCGACCATCAGCCATTGGCCGGTGGCAAGGGGAGTACCCAATCCGTTTCCGTGAAAGGAGGGGTAGTTTCGTCCTCAAAGTCGCTGTCTGCACGTGCTAGTCTAGATTGGTAACTAAAGTTTGTATTCTTTCATAGAAACCGCTGGGTAAAAGGTTTTGTCTACAGTGGTCATTTTCTCATCTTTTGAATATGGGTGATTTTGGAGTTGTCTGGATCACCTAAAAAGAGACACCACTTACACCCAAGGATATTTTTATTCTAGAGAAAATTAGGGAAGTGGACCCCACCTTTTAGCCAGTCGGTTTTATGAAAGAAGACAAACCTTATTTTGCAAGTTAGACCTCCACGTGCGGAGACCCTTTTTTTGGACGAAAATACCCCTCCTTTCCACTGCAAAACGGCAAAGCCTCCCTTCTCGTTCCGCTTTCACTGCCGCTTTCACTGGCATTACCCTTTCACGGCCGTTGCTTTCACCCCCTTTTCTCACTCCGTTTCCACGAGACAGACCAGCGCAGCTCCTTTTGGTGGGCCCCCCTTATTAGCGTTTTGTCGTCTTCTTAAAATGGTCGGTCCAGGGAAGAAATCACGCACCGCAGGTATGATACACCACTCAGTTGGGCCCACACCAGCCCTGTGGCTGGTGGTCGGTGCTCAGTGGGCCCCACCAATCACAATGTGTTTCATCATCGTTTCCGTTCATCCATTTTTACAGATCATTTTAGAGGTTTATCCTAAAAATAAGAGGGATCTAAATCTCAGATGTACCACACTACAGGAAAAAATAAGAGGTTTCCGTTCATCCATTTTTACAGATCATTTTTATGGCCCCAAAAGTTTTCAATGGTTGATGTTCATTAAACACTGTTTCCTGTAATGTGGTCCAATTGAGATTAGGATATACCTCATTTTTTGTATAATACCATAAAATGATCTATAAAATATATGGACGGCATGGATGAAACACATACATCATGATGGGGCCCACAGAGCATCGAACACCCGCCATTGGCTGGTGGTAGGGGGAGTAGTCAATCGGTTTCCTGTAGTATATATACGCCGTCCATTTGTTTTTCCTTCTAAATTAAGGTGTTGAGCCTCAAATTGAAGCATACCAAAATATCAAGTGGATCATACCACTGGAAACAGTGGGCATAATGATTTTCGAGTTTGCCCTGCTGATTTTGATGTTTGCCCCGCTGATCTCATGTTTGGCCCGCTAATATTTTACATATATAGTGAGGAACTCATTTACTTGCTAATGAAATAACATGTTCATGTCCACCAATTAATTGACATGAAAAAATCAAGTGCCAAAATGAATGATATTGAGAAAGACTTGTGCTAGCATATGTTACTTAATAAACTAATAGGGGACGGTTACGAATTGGGATTTCTTGACACCCAGTACATGTCCCCATCTTAAGCACTATTCGCCTCGTTGTTTTTGTAGTTTGCCCCACTGATATTTCACTTTGCCTCGCCGTTTTTCTAGTTTGCCCCGTTGATATTTCAGTTTGCCTCGCCGTTTTTCTAGTTTGCCCCTCTCCATCCGTTTTCCCAACTTATTGTAGCGGTTTAGCCCGAAATTGAAGCATATCAAAAGATCAATTGGATCATACCATGGGAAACAGCGGGGCATAATGATTGTCACCGTTGAAACCATAGTGGGCCCAAGAAAATCATCCATGTCTGTAACAATGTAACAGACATAGATTCCATGTATGAATGGGCTTGATTTGTGTGTGTGTGTGTGTGTGTGTGTGTGTGTGTGTGTGTGTGTGTGTGTATATATATATATATATATATATATATATATATATATAAAGGTTCTATGAGGATCTTTAATAGGATTGTAAGGGTCATTTTTAGTTTTCTATTTTGGGATATCGTAAAAAATATGATTTACGATAAGATTTGTAATTCGATACAATTCAACCCCTACTACGATTTGCGACACGATATCGATTTTGACAACATTGGTCACATGACTCACATCACTTGCATCTGACTGTAATGATGCCTAAAATGGTGGTTTTATAGCGTGAAAATGTAAGGATTATATAACATCACCTCCATCCTTTGCAAGTGTAATTGACTCTCGATATACGAGCCACATTTTATGTTTAAACAAACACTCGGAAATGGTAATGATGGCTCCTTTGCATTTCATATGAAATTGGAAAATCAAACATGCATTGGGGAGAAAACATTCTAATTGAAGAGGGAGAGTTTGAACAAAAATCGCTTTTTCTAGTTTGCCTCGCAGATATTTCACTTTGCCTCGCTGTTTTCTAGTTTGCCCCGCAGATATTTCACTTTGCCTCGCTGTTTTTCTAGTTTGCCCCGCAGATATTTCACTTTGCCTCGCTGTTTTTCTAGTTCGCCCCGCCAATATTTCACTGTGCCTCGCGGTTTCTCTAGTTTGCCCCGCCGGTATTTCACTTTGCCTCGCTGTTTTTCTAGTTTGCCCCGCTGATATCTCACTTTGCCTCGCTGTTTTTTAAGTTTGCCCCGCTGATATTCTAGTTTGCCCCGCCGTTTTTCTAGGTAGCCCCGCTGATATTTCAGTTTGTCTCGCTGTTTTTCTAGTTTGCCCCGCTGGTCTTCTACCATTGTACTAAGTAAACTCCGCTGGGCCCACATTGAATGTATGTAGTATATCCACTCCGTCCATCCGTTTTTCCAACTTATTTTTGCAGTTTAGCCCGGAATTGAAGCATGTCAAAAGATCAATTGGATCATACCATGGGAAACAGCGGGGCATAATGATTTTCACCGTTGAAACCATAGTGGGATACAAGATATATTTTTCTTTGTTATCCACAGAGAATCATTCTCAACGCAAGAAAATCATCCATGTCTGTAACAATGGAACACTAATTTAACACGATTTACAGAAAATAAACGGATCGAAATTCGAAATGCTCACCGAATCGAACATGTGGGATATATTGCACTACTTGTCTGTTTTGTATCGCACTGGACCCTTACAAGATATATTGTGGGATATATCTGCCAATATTGTCGATATTTAAAACATTGACTATAACCACATGCTTGTAATATGCTTATGTCTGTAGATTGATTGGGAGTAGTGTGTGATGAAGATGTGGGTCCCAAAAACCTAATTTACGAGTATGATCTTTAATAGGATTGTAAGGGTCATTTTAGTTGGAGTGTGTGTGTGGTGTGGTGTGTGTGTGTATAAAGGTTCTATGAGGATCTTTAATAGGATTGTAAGGGTCATTTTTTGTTTTCTATTTAGGGAAGAAAAAAAAGTATGATTTACGATAAGATTTGTAATTCGATACAATTCAACCCCTACTACGATTTGCGATACGCTAACGATTTTGACAACATTGGTCACATGACTCACATCACTTGCATTTGACTGTAATGATGATTTTGCTGCATTGTTTGTTTCCACAAATCATGCTTAAAATGGTGGTTTTATAGTGTAAAATGTAAGGATTATATATAACATTACCTCCATCCTTTGCAAGTGTAATTGACTCTCGATATACGAGCCATAATCTATGTTTAAAAACACTCGAAAATGGTAATGATGGCTCCTTTGCATTTCATATGAAATTGGAAAATCAAACACGCATTGGAGAGAAAACATTCTAATTGAAGAGGGAGAGTTTGAACAAAAATCGCTTTTTCTAGTTTGCCCCGCAGATATTTCACTTTGCCTCGCTGTTTTTCTAGTTTTCCCCGCAGATATTTCACTTTGCCTCGTTGTTTTTCTAGTTTGCCCCGCCGATATTTCACTTTTCCTCGCTGTTTTTCTAGTTTGCCCCGCCGATATTTCACTTTGCCTCGCTGTTTTTCTAGTTTGCCCCGCTGATATTTCACTTTGCCTCGCTGTTTCTCTAGTTTGCCCCGCAGATATTTCACTTTGCGTCGCTGTTTTTCTAGTTTGCCCCGTTGTTATCTCACTTTGCCTCGCTGTTTTTTAAGTTTGCCCCGCTGATATTCTAGTTTGCCCCGCCGTTTTTCTAAGTAGCCCCGCTGATATTTCAGTTTGCCTCGCTGTTTTTCTAGTTTGCCCCGGTGGTCTTCTACCATTGTACTAAGTAAACTCCGCTCGGCCCACATTGAATGTATATAGTTTATCCACTCCGTCCATCCATTTTTCCAACTTATTTTTGCGGTTTAGCCCGAAATTGAAGCATGTCAAAAGATCAATTGGATCATACCATGGGAAACAGCGGGGCATAATGATTTTCACACGTTGACAAATGCATTAGTGGGATACAAGATATATTTTTCTTATAAAATGTTTTTAAATCCATCGGTGCAGGCAATGAAGAAGATGCCGTTATCTCCAAGCCATCATGTAGGTGTACACTGACATGGTGGTTTGACAGGTGAAGGCTGGAGTGGAGAAGCACGATAGTCGCCTGAATCTGTTCAGGCAATCCCCTTTCGCGTTTTTGTTACATGTTACATCTTTTAGTTTTGTAGCGGCCATATTTCAGCTACTTTTAGTAAGATACAAAGGTGATTCAGTATTTGAGATAAAGGGGAGACAATTGCAGTTTTCCGAGATGGATTTCGCCCTCGTTACCGGTCTTAAGACTGGAGATCTTACTATACCCAAGAATCGTTGCACTACGCGTACACTAAGAGACAAATACTTCAAAGAACATCCAATATTTAAGAAGCACCTAATGGCCGTGTTTGAGAGATTAGTTGACACCAATAAGCATGATGACGTAGTGAAGGTTGCCCTACTTCTAGTTGTGGAGTGCTTTCTTAGGGGAACCGAACCAAAAACCAAGTGCAACATGGATTATATTCACCTGGTGGACTCGTTAGATGATTTCTATATGTATCCTTGGGGTAGTTTGGGATACATTACAATGTTGCAAGGAATCGAATCTGCCGTTGCCGCATCAAGTTCCCCTCGGTATACTGTATGTGGTTGCATCCTTCCTCTACAAGTAAGAACACCTTTTATTTTCGATATGTTTTCCTTCTATAGTCATCTTTGAATTTATGTTGTTGAAATTTTATTCTAATAGGTATGGGCAGTAGAGATATTACCGGCCCTACAAGAGTGTGTTGTTTCGTATATTCCCCATCAAATTCCACGCTTCATTCAATATCGAGGCTGGAAGTGTTTGAGATACAAAAGAATACATGCTATTGTCCGGAGTAAAGCTGTAAGTTTATATATGTCCATATTTACTTTGCTTAACTTGACAACCTTATCAATTTTTATCGTAATATTACTCCTTGTTCTTTTGCAGACATCGGTAGTGATGAAATTAGAACCAACGCTACGAGAATGGGAAACGGATGCTGTTCGCTCGGTGCGTGACAATTTCCAGGTGAGATGTTATGAAAAATGCACTATATTTTTTATTTTTTGGCTAAAGTTATCCTTACATTTTGTAGATCACTCAAACACAAGAATATGATGAGGAGGATGGCGAGTCAGAAGATAGCGATGAGAATGGCGTGGAGGGAGAGGGACCGAGGGAGGGTATACCAATGGGGGGTATTATGAAGAATGTTGTTTTTATGGAGGAATTTCGGATTGAGAGGGAGGAGTTGAAGAAGGAGAGGGATGAATTGAAAAAGGAGAGGGACGAATTGAGAAAAGAGAGGGAAGGGGTGAGATGGAAAGAAGCACTGATTAATGAGAGGGAAAATATGTTACTGAAAGAGAAAGAACAATTGAGGATGGAGAAGGATTTATTTTTTGAAGAGAGGAAAAAGTTAGCATATGAGATAGAGGAGTTTAATAAGAAAAAGGAAGGTAGTCGTACACAGACGGGATCGTGTGTGATGGAAGAGGAGGGTGAGGAGTTGAGGAAGAGAGGGGAAGTAAATGATGGCCCACATACAAAACCCAGACACGGGGATCTGGATGGGCAATCGTATAGTAATGCCAAAGTCAATGTATTGTATGCATCCACTTCTCATCCCGTTTATAAAAGGAGAACCAAAAGGATACCGAAGCCGTCATATTACAAGATATCTCCGTACTTGTCTCTGTCTGCAATCGATACAACCCCTGGGCCGGTTCCCGAAACGGAGCAAGTAACAGCTTTTGCAACTTCTTCGATACCATTTCCTCTACAGATGGATCCTTTCAGGATACTATCCACACAGGAGGTGAAAGAGGAAGAGGACTGGTACGAAGCAAACAAGGCCAAGGCAGAGGGGAAATGGTTTAGTACGATATGGCTGAAAGATGCGTGGGTTGATAGTGAGGTCCGCATTACTAATTTATTCTCTATATGTATTGATTGACATATAATTATGTGTTATATTAATCTATGAT
Organism: Magnolia officinalis; assembly: GCA_021015155.1. Lineage (NCBI taxonomy): Eukaryota > Viridiplantae > Streptophyta > Magnoliopsida > Magnoliales > Magnoliaceae > Magnolia > Magnolia officinalis. Next base: position 15,347,469 of record JAJHSJ010000002.1, on the reverse strand, counting down.
TAACATTCTACTGCCCACAATCATTAGGCTATCGACACATACATTGAGTTCCTTTCGAGAAGGCATAACGATCTTTCAAAAGCATATCCTCAGGATTGCAAGTTTTGTCCTACGTTTTTTACGGTAACTGTTTATTTGCGTTAATCTGTAATCTCATTGAAAATTTAATTTTCTTATGTGTATTGAACTTTCATCATGTTTGTAACAGCAATGCCTTGAGGGTTGTTTGCCTGTCATGAAAGCATACCAGGCCTCCTCCTCGGCCTCAGAACGGCAGGAGCTATTAGGTCATATGGGTACGGCTTATGCAATTGCCAAGCAGCGTGATCAACCACACGCCAAGCCAATTTGGTGTTATGAACGGGTAATGCATTTGTCATAGAGCATCATCCTTTACTAATATGTCTTCTATCGTGTTTGACTAATATATTAGTTTGTGAATCATGAACAGGTCTATGCGCCCATAAATCAAGAAAATACACATTGGTTTCTACTAGTCATCTACCCTAGAGCAAGAGAAGTTGTTATTGTCGATAGCTTGTGCACAAATTTAATGCCAAAGTACAAGCAAAAGATGAAGAAGATCACTGATGCACTCCCCATTCTCTTTCATGCCATTGGAGACAGCACGGCGTTTGAAGGGCAGAAGTGGACCGTCATAGTCGATGAATCTGCGCCGAAGCAGAACAATGGTTATGACTGTGGTATATTCGTAATGAAATACATCGATATTTTGTGTAGCGGTCTCACCTTGGCGGGAATAGACATGCAAAAATTCACCGCCGATTGGAGGAAGTCAGTAGCATATGATTGTTTGTCTCTAGTTGGTAGATGATATTTGTCCAGTGCCCCCCCCCCCCCCCCCCCCTTGAATTTGGAAAGATGTTGTATACACTGTATTATATACATCGTTGAATATACATTGTAAGTTATGATACAAAGGGAACTTTGTAAGTTATGATGTATAGCATACTTTGATAATTTTGGTGGATAACATACTTATGAATCACCCAAAATTATCACACTTCTTGCACCCAATTCCATCAATAATTCCAGGTCGATTATCATGGTTTCATACTTGGTCTGATTATTAGTACACTCGAACTCTAATTTGAATGCAAATTCCAAACAATTTTCATTCGGTGCAATTAAAATAATCCCGGCTCCTAATGCTTTGTAAGTATTTGATTCGTCGATGATCTACTTCCATGGGGTCAACTATATGCAATACAAATCGAAAACACCTGGAGAATTTTGATCTTCTAAGTCAGACGGATGGTTGGCCAAGAAATATACCTGTGGCCTGGCCTTTTACAGCTTTTTGAGGGACATAACAAAGATCGAGTTCGAATAAAGCTAACACCCATTTGCCAATTTGGCCATTTAAAATATGCCGATTCAACATGTATTTTAGTAAATTAGTCATTGTTATACACGAGTTAAAGCTAGCTCGAAAAGCTCACTCGACTCGGCTCGATCTATCTTAGCTTCAACTACGATTAAAAGCAAGCCAAACTACTGCTGTTCGAACTCGTTTTGAAAATGAGTCGTGTTCGATCATATTGAATCTTGACTTGACTCGTTTTGAAAATGTTCGTTTCGGGGAATACTGGGGATGGCTAACATAGAGGAAGTATACTGACATGGGTGTGTACAACAAACAAATCCAAGAAAATAAAAAAGATTAAAAAAAAAAAAAAAAAAACATATAGCAAGTAGCAATCCTCGATATAATCGACATATCACCGATTTAATCGACAGTAGTCATCGATATATCGACATATTGTAGATTCCATCGACATATCGCATATAAGAAATGTACCGTCGATTTAACCTTCATATCGTCGATATATCGATGCTAGTCATCGATTATATCTACATATCATCGATTATATCGACATAAGTTGTCGATAAATCGAAAACATGTCGATAATATCGAATTCGGTCGCCAAGTGTCCAACAAGTAATTCCCGGAATTTTGTTTTTCATCGATATATCGACACACTGTCGATATATCGACGAGATATATTAAACGATATATCGAAAACGTGTCGATAATATCGAATTAGGTTTTCATTTGTCCAGCAAGTAATCAACGGAATTTACGTACTTCATCGATATATCGACACGATGTCGATATATCGACAGTAAAGTATATCGATATATCGAAAACATGGCGATAATATCGAATTTGGTTTGGAATTGTCCAGCAAGAGTTGGTTCAAATTTCTATTATATCGATATATCGCTAATATCTCGATATATCGATAGTATAAAATATCGATATATCGAGATATTGTCGATAGAATATCGAAAAAATGAGTCGTCGATGGGATCGACAGATCATCGATATAATCTACGTAAGTTATCGATGTAATTTGCATATGATCAATGTAATCGTTATAAGTGATCGAGTAGATCGTCAATTTGACGATAATATCCAATGTTGATGACCAGATTTGAACGATGTATCGACATGTTATCGATATATTGATGGGATACTTTTCGATATATCGACGGTATGTCGATAAAATCGAAATAGGACTGTAAGTCTCCAGAAGCGAAACATTATAAAAAGGATCCTGACGATATATCGATAGGTTGTCGATATATCGATCGCATATTGTCGATATATCGACAACATGTCGATATATCGATGGATTGCGGTTTTCAAAAAAAAAATGCAATAACTGCTTTCACCAACCGGCAGTTATTGCACCAAACGGACGTTTATTTGCACTCCTTCTCTAGGCTTCCCACAACTTCATCTCCAGCGGATTTCTCCCCCCAAGTTGCGCTTAATCTTTGGGCGATTTCCAACTTGATACGATCTCGGTAAGTCTGTGTTCTTTGTATCCGGTCATATTCCTCTCTATTTATCTTCCTCTTCTCCATTTTCACCTTTTATTTCCTATTTTAATGCGTACGCACAATGATGGAGTGTGGTCCAACACAAGAGTGTGTTCTTCTTCTTCTTCTTCCTTCTTCATTTTTATTTGTTTTCTTCATGCACATGAAATTTTATTTTTTTTAAATGTATATAGAGTGTCGGCGAAAACTTGGAAGAAAAACATGCACAAAACACCTTGGTGTGGGTCAATCATCAATAGTGGCTAACCTTTGATGTGGGTTATCCATCATGTGGGGCCCACCTTGGAAGTGGGTTGACCATTGGGCCCTCTTTGGATGTGGCCATTAATCATTAAGAGTCAACCTTTGATGTGGACCATTCTACCCTGATGTGGGGCCCACCTTTGGTGGGGATAGTCCATTGTGTGGGCCCTACTATTGATGTTGACAGTCCATCATGGGAGGCCGCCTTTGATATGGACTGTCAGTGGAGAGATGAGAAAGAGAGTGTGCGTGAGTTCCAAAATTAGAATGTTGTAAAGCAAAATTTTGTTACTGTTTGATAAAATCTTCACTTATCACTTTTAGTTTTCAGAGCTTGCTTTTCAGTTAATCTAAAGACACCTAAGTCATTTTTTACAAAGGCAGGCACCAAACTAACTTATATTTGTTAAATTTATTATTATTATTATTTTTTAAAGGTTACATATAACAGTGTATCCCACTATGGTCAAGTGACATCCTTATCATGCCAAAGGAGGAATGATGAATCCTTTATCTTCCAATCGGGTGTGCCCGACATAGACCAGACCTGCCACTGGTTATCATATGGCCTGGTTCCAACTTGACCTGCCTGTGCGACATGCTTATGAAACTCCAGGGTTGCCTGTGTTGACCTCAATGGACTAAAGAAGGTTTAAGGTTGAAGTCCATGAGATGGGCTTTCAGTTGCAAACAAGTAACTCTTTTCAACTTTAATAAACTGAATCCCTATCCTCTCATTCATAGAGCAAAAATCTTCTTTATTTTTTTTAATTGACCTTTTCACTATCCCGTTTAAGAGCATTTGTGGAATATGGGTGGCAAAGGACTGTGCAGCATTGGCTTTAGTCTCCCAAGGGTCCGTTTGGATTCACCCTTTGAAGGGATGTTTGAGGCTTAAACACCGCCTTTTTTTTACAAACGTGTCGTTGATGTTGTGCAATTGCATGCACTTTTTTAAGACCCATTCTCATCTCCCGCTTGATAAAATAAGTGCTAGAATGCTCACTCAGATTAGTATTTTTTGCTGAGTTAAACCGTAAAAACAGGTACATTAGTTCACTATTCGATTACAAATCATGATTAGGACAGGTATATATCGATATTTTGAGTTTACTGGACATTTTTTTTTTGTTTGAAACAGACAATATCATCACTACAGATAATGACAAAGGATAAAGGGAAAAAGCCTATACTTGGAGAGTCATCCAAGGGAGCTCGTCAAAAAATTCGATCCAGACCTAGACTGGAACAGTCAGAGGAACGGACCTCTCCAATCGAGTCGCCGGCTAGGCGAGCTCGTACTCAGACGAGTGCTCCAATTCAGGACCCCCATCCACTAATCCAACCGGAACAAGTTATCTAGCAGGTTCGTCCTCCTCCTGCGAACCTATACGAAAAATTCCGTGCTCGAAAAATTGTATACGAAAAAAAAATCGACCGAGCGTCCATCCAGCGGTTTGGGATTATTGAGATTTTGGAAAATGTTGGGTGGAGTAAGATCTTAGATTTTGGAGGGACGGTTCGAAATGAGCAAGTTCTCATATTTCTATCATATTGTCACTCTCCGGTATTGCACCCTCCTTCCTTTCAGGTGACCATTGGAGAGAACTCCGTCACCATTGATACTGGGGTAGTTGCACATCTTTTGGGGATTCCTATCACATCTCGAGGATTAACTGATCACGACATCGATGACCCAACTGTGTGGTTAGCAATGACGAAGTTTTTTTGTAACGGTCAGGATGTTCCGTGGAATAAGGGTAATGCACTGAGATCATCGCACATGGAATTCAAGTATAAGGTGCTACATAATATCTTTTGCTTAAATGTTTATCCGAGGGAGTCGAACAAAGTCGATATTACTTCGTATATGTTAGACATTCTATACAGCATCTGTCATGGTATTCCTCTCAGTCTGCCCACAATCATTACTCAAATGATCGCCGACAACATAGCGACCACGAGAAGGGATGCCATTCCATTCCCACACCTTCTATGTTTACTCTCCCGTCATGTAGGGCTGATGCCCACCACTGACAGACCCAGACCCGTGAGAATGTTTACAGAAAACAACATCAAGCGCATGAAAGTGGGGAAGAAAGGGGCATCGGCATCAGTGAGGCGCAGTGAAGTTTTGATGGGAGAGACAGAAGAAGAGGCAGCGGAGACAGAGGCTGCAGAGACGGACGCGGCTGAGACAGAGGCAGCCGACACCGAATATCCCACGGAGGGAGAGCAACGTGAGGAGGCAGGACAACCATATGGTCGTACCAGTCGAAGGATGCCGTACCGCAACCGCCGGGCATATATTGTTAGGCACATGGATGAGCAGGATAGACGAATGTCACGACTGGAGCGGTTTTCTGAGGCCATCCAGAATAGTATCAACCGGGTCGAGCGTAAAATTGATAACCTTATTGCCACAATCACCTGCCGGCGTGATGATGTCGCTCCACCGGGTGGCGGTCCGTCCAGGTAGACTAGATTTACACAGGAATGATGGCTTGTGCATCAGGTATCTTTTTGGTAAGCCAAGCCTATAAAAATTCATATGCTCAAAATGTTTCTTTAAATCATGAGGTGAATTTTACTTTGACTGATGAATGGATGTTGATTTTAGTGCCCAAACTTGGGGATCTTATTTTGATTACTATATATGGTGTTATGCTGAAATTTATTTATGCACTTCATGTTATGTTGCATGTTCTCATTTTCATTCAGTACATATCTGATGTTGATGGATTTCAATGGTGTGCATATGTTCCTTCTTGACAACTTTCATACATCGACATTAGCAAATGATTTCAGATAATGTTTACAAAGTACACTAAAACAAAAGGCGATTTCCCAATTGCTACTCAATGTAAAATTGTGAAGTTGGATTCGTTCACTCAAACTTTGAAATGAACACTCGGTAATTTTATTTTTTGGAGTCCCAAAGTAGAGCCAGTGATCAAATCTGCCTTTATAGGTTACAGTGCCTGCATCTTCGCATACGGACAGATAGGCATCGGAAAACATTAGGAAAGGTATGATTGCCCATTGATGAGAACTAAAGGGTATATTTGAACTTTCAATTAAGTTCATGCAATCAGTTTGTGGAATCCTTCTAGAAAGTTGTAGAACTAAAGGTCGTATTATTGTGACTTCTGATGTATCTGCACGCGGTGTTGATTATCCAGATGTCACCCTTATTATGCACGTAATATCGAATATGGATAATTTCTTTTTACAATATAAAGAGGCATTTTAGAATGCATATATAGATAGGGCTGACAGTTGGTGCATTTTTACACGATATGCTATACATGAAGATCAACTAGGAGCAATATATAACTTTCAATAGTATGTATCATACAAAGTACAAAAATTACATCAATCACATGATATGCTATACACCGGATATCGGATACTTGCACGACCGTCGATTATGCCCGGTTTGTTTGCATCGCCCACACTTTACTGTTTTCGATTCCTCTCCACGCGATGGAATTCTAAGCTTTTTGGGTCTCCCAGCTGGCCTCCTCTATCTTGGGGGTTTAATTTGCGCACAATACTCCTTCATCCCCGCTGACATTTCTCACTCGCTATTGTCGCGTACTGGATACACTGATTCGCTATACATGGCCAGGTAATTATGCGCCGTGTAGAATGGGGAGCAGTATGAGTAGTGATCCAAATTATAGTTTATGCAGGCTGACAGGACATGCATGCAAGGGTACCCCTTCACATCAAACTCATGACATGTACATGAAAACTCACTGAGCTTCACCGTATCGTTATAATCTCCAACGACATAGTACTCATCTCGAGAAATAGCATGGCAACGAACTTCTCGCGCCTTCTGCGTGATATCCTTTAACTGTTTCTCCGCCCATGGTGTCAATGGACCGACAATTGACGCCGCGAATTCTCGTCTTTTGTAAAACAATTCATGTATCTTCAAGATTACAGCCTCTATCAATTTCGTAACGGGGTATTCGCGTGCTTCTTTGAAAAGGGCATTAACGCATTCAGAAATGTTCGTCGTGACCAAGTTGAATCTTCTTCCTGGAAAGTGCGAAGATGCCCATCTCTCGTACCCGATTTTTGTCAGCCATGCATGTACTGGGGGATTGGCCATTTCGATATCATGCATTAGTTTTTCAAATTCGGCCCTCCTGCAAGTCTTCACAGCCATCCAGTAATACATCTCCAACGACTTGTCCTTAAAAGTGTCCACCAAGTTCCTGTAGATATGGTACGCACAATACCCATGGATTGCATGCGGGAAGACTTGAGGAACCTCTATCATTAGACCTTTATGTCGGTCCGATATAATGACAAGACCCTCCACAGACCCTAACACATTGTTAAGGTGGGTAAGGAACCAATTCCAACTACTGCTGTTCTCTGATTCCCCGATGCCAAACGCAAGTGGAAATATATGATTGTCCTCGTCTAAGGCCGTGGCGATGAATAGCACACCCTTATATTTGCCCTTTAAGTGTGTCCCGTCAATAGCCAATACCCTCCGCAATGATTTCTGGAAACTTCGAATGCATTGGCCGAGAGCTAGAAAACATCTCTCGAACCTCCAAGTCTGTTGGTTTATAGAAACGGCAGTTATTGTCCCTGGGTTCGCCCACCTCAACTCATGCAAATACAAAGGGAGTTGATTGTAGGAGTCTTTATAAGACCCCATCACGTGATTAATTGCAAGCTCCCTAGCTTTCCATGCCTTCCAATAATTGATACAAATATTATATTTCTCTTGCATGGCGAAGATAATGTCACGTGGCCTCAACCCTAGGCGTTGTTCAATGCGGCTAAAAATCAGATCACACTCTAGCTTACTGCTGGCTTGCCGGTGATCGCTCTTCATCCATGACATGCCGCACGTGTGTTTTGACGTATAAGTCCGTATTTTAAATATACCTGTATCATTCACCCGAGATGTATGAACCCTCCATTCACATGCATCTTCGAAGCACACCACGGTAAATCTGCTCGAATTTGAGTAGAGTACTCTATACTGAAAATTATTCCGAATTGCAAATTGACTCAAAACATACTGGCACCGACTCTTGTCCTTAAACGTTTGCCCTTCAGCTATATCAGTTGGTTCACATTCCAGATCAGTATATTCCAGCATTTTTGCATTGGTGAGCGCATCATCATCAAATGGCGCGAGAACTTGACGAGTCATGAGGTTTGATGTTTCAGGGAGATCTCGAGACGGAATGTCGCTTACACGCACAGATGAGATGGTAGATGATGATGGCAGATCTATTATGGATGCTAACGGCGGTGTCTTGTATTCATAATTACTGTGAATGTCAACTGCACCACTGACTTGTCTAGTCACGAAGTTTACTGTTTTTGGCGGCTCTTCTAATTGATCATTGCTTGCTACCACTTGTATTGGAGAAGGAATGTGTTTGAATTCCACGCCATAATCCTCAGCCACACTGTCCACATATGTTGTGGTATTGATGTGTTGGATTGTTTCGATGACTAATGGGATGAATTTTTCCGAATGCTCGAATTGGTAAGTCAAGAACTCTTTGACGTCATCGTCGTCTTCGATTTCTATTGGAGGCATTGATTTGTTGGTGCAAGGATTCAATACTTTCATCCTAATATCACATTCTTCTGGTATGCTCTTAATAATCTTGTAAATTCTAGATCGAAGCTCCTCGTACGTAGTCTCGAGACGTAGTGTCATTTGTTTTGATGTTCCACCCGTGTACGAGTATCGCTTATTTTCAAATTCTAACTCCCCGCCAAAAGAGCACATGATTCTTGCAGCCATTATCTGAAAACCAATACAAATGATTTCAGTCAGCAAAATGAGAAGAAAACCCTTCGTACTTCTGTTATTCGTTGGAAGAGAGGGCAGGGGAAGCACCTGCTCGTTTTTTTTCCGTCAAGGGGAGTGAAAGCTACGCTGACAAGCAGCAGCAGTGAGTTGAGCAAAAAGAAGGGGTATTTTCCTTTAGAAATTCAAAGTCCGAATGTGGAGCTCTAAGTTGCAAAAGAAGGTTCGTCTTCATTCATAAAAATGATGGCTTGGAGATAACGGCATCTTCTTCATTGCCTGCACCGATGGATTTAAAAACATTTTATAAGAAAAATATATCTTGTATCCCACTAATGCATTTGTCAACGGTGAAAATCATTATGCCCCGCTGTTTCCCATGGTATGATCCAATTGATCTTTTGACATGCTTCAATTTCGGGCTAAACCGCAAAAATAAGTTGGAAAAACGGATGGACGGAGTGGATAAACTACATACATTCAATGTGGGCCCAGCGGAGTTTACTTAGTACAATGGTAGAAGACCACCGGGGTAAACTAGAAAAACAGCGAGGCAAACTGAAATATCAGCGGGGCTACCTAGAAAAACGGCGGGGCAAACTAGAATATCAGCGGGGCAAACTTAAAAAACAGCGAGGCAAAGTGAGATAACAACGGGGCAAACTAGAAAAATAGCGAGGCAAAGTAGGACCGATTTAGAGTCTTTCTTTTGAAGATCCAGGTCGTTCAATGGATTTGTAGGACCGATTTAGGCCATGAGCCAAAATCTGGAAAGAATCCAAATCTTAGGTGGGCCGTAATATCAATCAACGTGACTTTTTTCAGGCCCATCTTCTGATCCCGTTCTTGTGCATGGTTGCACAAGAACACCATGGTTCCTGCTGAAATCATTCCCCGAACCTACTGGACGGTTCAGATCAACCATATAGATCATGGTTGTGGGCCACAAGAATCCACGCAAGCCCTTGTTTCCGTTTTTTTGTTTCCGTTTTTTTTTTGTTTCTGCTTCGGATTCCATGGAGGCACGATTATCAGTGGGTCCAGGATCGGTCTCAGGTGTAGAATCCACTCCGTCTATTGTCGTCAGGACGAAAAACCATCCGAGAATCTGTATTTTTGGAGCGAAATTGGTGTATCACACGAGCCTGTCTATTCTGCCATCCATTTCATATTCGACAGTTAGGATGTGCAACAGCTTGCATGGTTTCAAATTGCCACTTTGGCAACGGTTAAATCTCCCTTCTGAACACAATAGACGGACCGGATCGATGATTTGAAGATGGAGTGAGCCCTACTAAGAAAATTACAAATTAACTATGAACACGCTGTAGCAATTTCTAAATTTGAGAAGGAGGAGTCGGTCAACTTGTGTTGACTGACTTTGGTTGTAATAGTGTACGGCCGGTGTACTCTTATAGCATGTACATGCAACGTACAGTTGGGCTCAGACATGATGCTCGTAGGAAATCTGCTCCGTCCATCCGCTTTGCCACTGCATTTAATGCGTTGAGACCGAGTTTGGAGTATATCCAGATATCAGATGGGCCGCAAATCATGATTTCAGGGGATGATTTCTCAGTTCGGCCATTTCTAGAAGGATCCAACAACTGAAGATTTGTGTGTATGGTTAATTTAAGGTCCTCAGGTCGTGTATGAAGTTTCGGGTCGAACGGATGGTGGGAACCCTATGATCTTACATTATGGACCAATTTCGGGCCACTTGAACTTCAATTTATCGATTTTCGCGGATCTACAGCGTATAAATTCGTCGATCTTGGTTCCCTGAAGTCTGTCCCTTGCTCTGGTGAATTCTGAGCGTTAAATCTCATCTTTTAGCATCTTATTTCGATCCACGCTCACAAACGTAACCTGCATCACAATCACAGTTAAATCAGGGCGTTAAATAGTATTATGCTTGTAATTCCAGACAATAATGGGGGTCTGATATGCAATATTTGACCCTCAACAGCTACCTAGAAAAACGGCGGGGCAAACTAGAATATCAGCGGGGCAAACTTAAAAAACAGCGAGGCAAAGTGAGATAACAACGGGGCAAACTAGAAAAATAGCGAGGCAAAGTGAAATATCTGCGGGGCAAACTAGAGAAACAGCGAGGCAAAGTGAAATATCAGCGGGGCAAACTAGAAAAACAACGAGGCAAAGTGAAATATCGGCGGGGCAAACTAGAAAAACAGCAAGGCAAAGTGAAATATCGGCGGGGCAAACTAGAAAAACAGTGAGGCAAAGTGAAATATCTGCGGGGCAAACTAGAAAAACAGCGAGGCAAAGTGAAATATCAGCGGGGCAAACTAGAAAAACGGTGAGGCAAAGTGAAATATCAGCGGGGCAAACTACAAAAACAACGAGGTGAATAGTGCTTAAGATGGGGACATGTACTGGGTGTCAAGAAATCCCAATTCGTAACCGTTCCCTATTAGTTTATTAAGTAACATATGTTAGCACAAGTCTTTCTCAATATCATTCATTTTGGCACTTGATTTTTTCATGTCAATTAATTGGTGGACATGAACATGTTATTTCATTAGCAAGTAAATGAGTTCCTCACTATATATGTAAAATATTAGCGGGCCAAACATGAGATCAGCGGGGCAAACATCAAAATCAGCAGGGCAAACTTGAAAATCATTATGCCCACTGTTTCCAGTGGTATGATCCACTTGATATTTTGGTATGCTTCAATTTGAGGCTCAACACCTTAATTTAGAAGGAAAAACAGATGGACGGTGTATATATACTACAGGAAACCGATTGACTACTCCCCCTACCACCAGCCAATGGCGTGTGTTCGGTGCTCTGTGGGCCCCATCATGATGTATGTGTTTCATCCATGCCGTCCATCTATTTTTATAGATCATTTTACGGTATTATACAAAAAATGAGGTATATCCTGATCTCAATTGGACCACATTACAGGAAACAATGTTTAATGAACATCGACCATTGAAAACTTTTTGGGGCCATAAAAATGATCTGTAAAAATGGATGAACGGAAACCTCTTATTTTTTCCTGTAGTGTGGTACATCTGAGATTTAGATCCCTCTTATTTTTAGGATAAACCTTTAAAATGATCTGTAAAAATGGATGAACGGAAACGATGAAATACATTGTGATTGGTGGGGCCCACTGAGCACTGACCACCAGCCACAGGGCTGGTGTGGGCCCAATTGAGTGGTGTATCATACCTGCGGTGCGTGATTTCTTCCCTGAACCGACCATTTTAAGAAGACGACAAAACGCTGATAAGGGGGGCCCACCAAAAGGAGCTACGCTGGTCTGTCTCGTGGAAACGAAGTGAGAAAAGGGGGTGAAAGCAACGGCCGTGAAAGGGTAATGCCAGTGAAAGCGGCAGTGAAAGCGGCAGTGAAAGCGGAACGAGAAGGGAGGCTTTGCCGTTTTGCAGTGGAAAGGAGGGGTATTTTCGTCCAAAAAAAGGGTCTCCGCACGTGGAGGTCTAACTTGCAAAATAAGGTTTGTCTTCTTTCATAAAACCGACTGGCTAAAAGGTGGGGTCCACTTCCCTAATTTTCTCTTTATTCTACGAGCTTTCCAAAGCCCATACGCGTCTACAAGGCAGATCGTATACACCGCATCACAAGCGCTGTGATGTGATGGCTAACAGGTGCAATATCCAAGCCCTCCATCAGGCAATTCGTATCCTTTACCTGTTCTCGACTAGAAAATAATCTGGTACGTTCATCATACTCCCAGGAATTTTTATTTTTATTTTTATTTTATTTTTTTTGGTAAAAGCTAATCCAAATTCCTCTTCAGCCATCCATTTGCTTTCTAACCCCACCTGACAAGTTGGCCAAGAGTATCTACACGGGTATCCTTGTAATGAATGGATTGGATCTAGTACTAATATGCATGCTAACACGTGTACATATCCTATGGTACAGGATCAGATAATTCGTCTTCTATTGTATGGAAACGTCAAAACAAAACGAATACCGTTAGTTAATTAATTAGTTACATACGGATACTGTTAAAACAAAGTAATGAACAGACGATGAAATAGAGGCACCTCGGCCGCTACATCTGCACATTGTCCTCGCCTGTTGAATTTATACTAGTGGGCCCATGGTTCCGTGAATCCAGGCCGTAGGAATCATACGATATATTGTGTTATGAAAATCCCATGTATTGGAAGATCATAGTCACCAGTCTTTTGAGATTTCTTATTTTTTGAAAATGTCCATGTTGCTACATTTCTTTTCCTAACCGTTTATTGTCACGACGCAAATTGAAAGGCTGGTCTCTTAACGGAGGATTTTTGAGAATTGGTGCATCCACATCGGTCCATCGAGACTGATGGAATGGTGAACCTGGGCTCGACCTGTACGACCTCAAAAATGCAAGTTGGTGGAGTACCGACACAGGTGCCCATCCTTTACAATTCATCAGGTGGGGCCCACCTTGGCTGGCCCAAGAAGCATAAATTCCGTCTCCCACGGATGCTGAAACTATATGGGCCAAAGAGCGGTCCATAATCGACGATAGATAATTTCATTAAATGGATGGCTAAGATTGTCATATAGGTGTGTTCTTTTGCACCGTGGGCCATCAAGGGGGGGCCATTGGATGAGTGGTTAGGAAGAACGAGATAAGCCATGGGTAACGTAGAAATGTGAGGGGGACTGGACCACCATCGTGTCAAATTTAATTTGACCACTTCATTTCTTTTATCCTGTGGAAATGGTTGTACCTGTCCTGAAAAGGATGGTACCAGGCATGTACCAGTGTTTGATTTACGGCATGTTCGCTTCGTTTGTTTCTGCTAATACATTAGTATTATTGTAAAATTCTTTTACACGTCACCTTTGAAATCCAAAATGATGTTGGGTGGGCTAATACATCAGTATTATTATAAAATTCTTTTCTGTGTTATGTTTGAAATCCAACGAAAAAACCACGCCCAATTACACACGTATTGAAGAAATCCTTCGCCATTTTTAACGAATTGTTCGATGTGATGGGATAACTATTCGGTAGAGCTGTACAGGAGTCGAACCGACTCGGCTTGGCCACTAGTTCACCCCAGCTCGATTCTCGAGCCTAACTGCTCAACTTGGCTCGACATGGTTCCATCAGCAACTCGGGCCAATTCAAGCCGAGTTCAAGCCTGTGCAGCATTTTCTCAAACACATAGAGTGCACCTTCAATTTCTCATCATATACAAAACTGCAGCAGCAGTTTACATGTATTTCATCAAACACTCAATAGGTAGATTCAAAATCAAGATATAAGGGTAGTTTTATTATGTAATGTTTTTTTTGTTTTAGTGATTTGTTTCATATCCATACCTTCCTCGCCTCTAGCCGATCCCACAGAGAATATATGCACCCAAAACAACAATTTGTTGAGTTATTTCATCAAACACTTGGTGAGCAACATCAATATCAAAATAACCGAGTCACTGAACTGGTTAAGTAAGTGCAAGGTCTTCTAGTTTCGTCCGACGCTCTCAAGGCATCACGGTGAAAGTACAAGCCGATCCAATCCTACCCACTGGAGGCCTTGATAAAACCCGCATCAACAATATTGTCTGGTTGGTGTTTTAAAACACCGTGTCAGGTGGGAGTGAGTAACTAACTCAATGGTTCTATTAGTTTTAGGTTACACATGTTATCGACTCAATCAACGCAGTTAATGATAAACAGAACATCAAGCATTTTTTAAATACTCTTATTAAATGCACGAATGAAATTATATAATGATGAATGTGTCTTACAATCCAACACTCCCTCACAAGCAACTACAACGCCTATTTCGCAAATGCCAACACTCCCTCACAAGCGACTCCAACGCCAAATTGCAACTTATCCCTAGGGCATGTATGATTAGTCAAGTGATTATTAATTCCAATTTGTACAACAGATTGGCGAAGCTAGGATACCAACGTTATGTCACGAGTCCTTATCCGAATCAAGTAGCTCGTTGCGGCACGTAGTGGCTCCTCACCAATGTCCCTTGATCCAAATTTAGGTATCACTCGTTTATCACACAAATCAACGATTCAAAAGGTAGGACATGATACCCAGATGTATGAGGATCGATTCGGTATGAGTTGTTACCCAAACACCGAGTATGATTACTCAGTTCCGAGGTGCGGACTTATCAAATAAAATCAAATTACCATAAAGGAATCGACTCGTACCCAATTCCATTCACGCCCGGGTCGTTCGAACAGTACCCTAATACAAAACCATCAGCCGAGTAATTTGACGAGGACTGTTTGAACAATGATCTATCACCTCCATTAGTGCTCATTGGTTATTATGGGGAGGCTTGTCAGCCTAGCATAGGCCGACAACTCGGACACAGTGTCTCATACCACCATGCCTAGCTCATGAGTCTTAATGGGATCGTATCGTATTAAAGGTTATGAATGAACTCATCCATTGGGAACAGAGTATCCTAGATTCAATTTGGTCGTGTCATACATCGAACATACATGATCAGTCAGCTAGTAGACTAATTTGATTGACCTAAGAGAACTCTGGCGCAACTGGCATTGAGTGCAAGCATCCCATGTAGTCCAGCTACTGTCAGTCGTTTATGTTCAACCCGAGTCGATCGAACAAGCCTAAGGTGGCCGCCTTAACTCAGGTCACCCCTTTAGTTGAGGCGGTTAGCCAATTGACCTAACATCGTAGCAATCTTAAGTATCGCTATGGATTAAACACTACATCATGCTATTATAGCATATGTTCTACTATACAATCACCTATGCATTTCATCAAACATTTGAGCATTCATAGGGTACTACATTCACTAAAGCATTAAATCAAATATATGAGCATGCATAAAGTAATACAACCACTTAAGCATTAAATCAAGTATGTGAGCATCGATAAAGCAACACATTTCACCACTCAGACATTTCATCAAACATGTGAGCATCCATATCCAACCAATAGCATATATTATAGCGAAATTAAATTATTAACATATTAGCATGCACAAATTTATCTACAAGCAACTAATCATTAACCGAGACCTTCAAGGGTCGATAAACGATAACGTAGAGATAATGGTCCGTACCTTTGTAACGATTCATCCGACTCAAAGTGCTTCTAGGATTAGAGTGTTAGGGAAAGATCGTCGAGAACCTAAGTAAGCATGCAAGCATGTAAGAATTGGAAAGAATTAGATACAAGACCTAAACATATAAACATGACTCAATACTTACCTTCAATCATCGTCGAATCGACATCAATGAAGGGCGATGTTGCGATAGAGGGAATAAGAGGGTGAAGGAGTATAAATCCTTACACTTCCAAGTTCTCTCTCTCTCTCTCTTCTCCTTTCTTCTCTTTCTCTTCTCTCTTCAAAGCTAGGCTCAAAATTCATATGGGGAGAGGGGGCATAAAATGAATGGGTATTTATAATACAAGAAGTGATGCAAATGGCCTTTACAACCCTTTAGTCATTATATTAACCATAAGGGATGTTGTTTAATTTCCCACTAGTGGGACCCGACATAAAGCATATGGGTCAATCTAAGCCATGAAATAGGTGTCCAACAATGCTATCTCTATTTGGATACAAATATACGATGATCGGACATGTTGATCAACCGGGAAGGTCCTAACTTATATTGGCGGTCACCGATATGATCAATTGGGGCCGTGACTATACGAATATATGTGGAGAAATATTTTTAGTTGGTACCGTAAATTGGTCCATGAATTGATGGTCCGAAAGTTACAACTTCACGAAAGACCAATCAGCTAGTTTCACTTAAATTTCATGTTTTCACCTAAGGCATTCACACATTCCATACACTTGGCTTACAGGCCTAAGTTGAGTGATTCAAGACACGACTTCAGCTCAATGTTTCGCGATGGACGTTAAGTCCACTAAGAAGAATGTCTTTCTAAAGTCTCGGGTTTAGTGGTCCACTAATGAGCAGTTTAGAGGTTGTTTATATAATTAGGGCATTTCTAAAATGAATTGGATAGTGAGATTTCTTATGAGCGATGATTAATGTGTAGATTAGCTAAGTTCATAGTGTGGTCTATTTGTAATTAGCGGAAGCGGCGATTCGATCATAATAACCCTAAACCGTTGGTTCTTAGGCTAAAGGAGTAATTGGATTGATTTGGATTTGTTAATTAAGATCTGACCCCTAGTTGTCTCGACTTTTGGTAGGTCTTTATTCAGTTGCAGTTATCTTGATTAGTTAGTTGTAGGTTAGCTATATTCAAATCTTATATGAACAAATCACAATGCTAGATTTGAGGTTTACGTGATCGGGCGGATTTGTTAGCTTCCTAAGGTTGATTAATTGAATTTGTGTGGTTCTTTACTAGTACCACCCAGGTATAGTCTAACATCAAGTGTTAATGGTCAGTAAGTAATAACATAAGTTAATTATATTGAAAATTTTCAAGGTTTTTTAGAAATCTAAAATAACAAAAATCTAGGACGTTATAGTACTGTATTACAATTCGACTGCTCTCATGTTATTTTATTGCATATATTTTTAAAATTGATGACAATATATCATTTGCGTTGGGGGTGGGGTTTCCTTTTGAAATATTCTTCAAAGTGTTAAATTTTTAATTTTTTTGGATTGCTGAAATTTTAAAGTTTTTTGAAAAGATGAAATTATATGAATTCATGTATTTCTTAATTGTCAATGATAACATGAATGTAGATAACTGAACTTTTAGATGCGCTAAGTTTGGATATTACTGCGCACCATGGAACTCAATGTTTAGGATTTCTCTACTAAAGAATTAATGATTTGAACCCAATTCGATTATTTCCTAATTATTATTATTTAGGTTTTTAATAATTTTAAAACTAGTGTGCCTTAGAACTCTATTATTTGTAATGATTGAGAATTGCATGGATTTACAGAATGAACTTTTCTAAAAGAAAATTAACTTGGATTTAAAATATCTTTCACATATTTTGTTCAGGACTAGCAAAATGCATGTTGGGGGATGTGATAACGCCCAAATATTATATATTTATCCTCTATTTAGCATTATTTTATCATATAAATCAAGTTAATAGGTCCTAATAGAGTATATTTCATGTGCAAGGAATAAATTGGAGTCTAAAGCTAAATTTGAGATAAAGGTAAAGATTTAAAGTCCAAAGATAATTAAGATCGGAGCATTTTAAGATTTAAAAGTTCAAAGGATGAATATCAAGCATACTCGAGCATGTGGACCAAAGGATATCAAGAGTAAGTAGAACAATGTTTGAAAACAAGTGAAGAAATCAATGAAAACGAGTTTTGAAAATTCAGGGATAAAAAAATCAAATCCTGAAATTTCAAGGCGAGAAAGATAAAATTCTGAAAACTACATAAACAACCATTTGATCCAATCGAGGATAGTTTCAATTCAATAGAGGACAGTTTTGATCCAATCGAAGAAAACTTCGATCTGATTGAGAAATTCATGAATTCTCAAGTTTAGTTGCTAGACAAACTCCATTGAATTGCATAAGCTTTTATATTTTCAGCTCATCTCAATAGGGATGACCTTATGAACGGTTTGGATGGCATATAAACATCAAGCTTAGGAAGGTTTTTGTAACGCCCTGAAAATTGAGGGTAGAGTAACAACTCAACTCTCGAGTTCCAAAACATCACTTATGCAACATATATAATGATGATTAAATGTTGGTTGTATTAGTGCAATAAACATGAGTGAGATTATACCAAAACAGTACTCCATACTTCAGATCAATTTATAAAACGCAAGCGGAAGACTGAAAGATGTATATAAAACAAAACAATCTCGATCTGTCTCCAAAGTATGAGTACTTTACTGAGTCACCATATACATATATCGAATTAAAAATCAAAATGGCAAGGGATAGTCCAACTATCATAATAGTCCTGTAACCCCGTCGATCTAGGCTGCCTAAGCGAAGCTAAGCCATCGGAGAACTGCATGTACGAGAACTCATCCTGATCCTCGTAGTAGTCTGGCTCCGCCTCCTAAATCGTCTCACCATCTGCACCTAAGATAGAGTCTGGTTGGTGTTTAAAACACCGTCCCGTAACGTGGGAGTGAGTAGCTAACTCAATGGAACAATAAAGCATAGGTTAACATGTTATCAATTCAGTCAAACAGTAATGATAAAACAGTACAATCAAACACTCCTAAATACTCTTATTAATGCAAGTATGGAATGCAGTCATGATGTATGCCCTCACCTACACTCCCTCGTGCAACACCATCTTACGTCCACGGCATGCGTTCATCCCTCAGTGCTCCACATCTTCCAGGCACATGCAGTGCTATGTTATGAGCGTGATTACCGAGTTGTTATTAATCCTTTTCATACAGCAGTATTGGGAAACTAAGGTACCTCCCTTATATCATTCCCAAACAATGATCCATTCTAGGGTCGTCAGTCCTAGATAATCTCATACGATGATGTAGTTCTAGGTCACTGTAAAGGGCTGTCAGGGCTATTACACGCACTCGTTGCACCGCTCTCCATCACTTTATCAATACAGGCCTAATTTATACTCTGTTTACTACGGGAAGACTCGTCGCCTCTCCGCAGATTTAGAGTATGCTCGAGGTCACTACAAAGGGCTGTCAGGGCTGTTACATGCACTCGTTGCACCGCTCCCCCATCACCTTATCAATATAGGCCGACAGCTCGAATACAGTGTCTCATACCACCGTATTCGGCTCACGAGTCTGGGTTGCTCACTGGTCACTACGGGGAGGCTCGTGGCCCCAGCGTAGGCCGACAGCTCGACCACGGTGTCCCATACCACCATGCCCGGCTCATGAGTCTTTAGCGGATCGAGGTACCAAGGTTAACGGGATTCCACTGGTGAGTTCAGTACCTTAGGTTCAAGCAGTAGCATCCAAACATGGTGAACATACATTAGACAGATTGGGTTATTTGCCGAGCTCGACTAGCACGAGCGCACAACAAGTTGAACGATATGAAGTGCATAAGCCCTTCGCGTGGCCTAACCACTGTCGCCAACCGAAGTACGGCTCGGGTTCGTCAAACACGTCTTACATGGCGAATGATTCTCAGCCATGAATTCAATCCTGTTACCGACTGCCTGGACTAAATCATAGTCCCAACTTCATTTTATTTCATTAAGAATCATATGAGATAGTTAAAACAGGAATAAACAAGTAATTCAATTCTTAAAATCAAGGAAGCATATTATGAAATACAACACAAACAAGCTTTCATACACATTCACTTCATGAAATAAAACAGACATTACAATGTAACGTACATGTAGAAAATCATACACATAATTGAGGTAACCGAGATTCGTATCTCGATCCTCCTACAAAGTATTCTAGGTGATCGCTAGCACATTCAGACATTTTTACAAACACATAGACTACATACATCACCTTACATGATGTATGAGGATTACACATGTGTTAGGCCAAATCCTTTCACTAGGGAGTTGCCCCGCATACCACGTGCATATACCCACGACTGATAACCATGGTGTACATGAATCCGAGCTCCATGTTCATTCAAACATTTCTACAAACACTTGGACTTCACACTTAGTCACATATGACGTATATTTGCGGTGACATGATTTTGGGCAAGTCCTTTCGCTAAGGAGTTATCACACATGTATTAGGCATATATTCATGACAAATAAACATATTAAGCACAAATCCAAATTCCAAACATATTCAAACATTCCAACATATGCATAGAATACACTATATTCTACATAGTTCATGTAAACTCGTATAACGAAACAGACGACGTATTTTGCATGTGTAATAGCACCCTTGTCAGTTATAAATCATTAACCGACATTGAATGTAACGCCCCGTGTTTTCAGGACCCGAGTATATGACTCGTTTCCCAAAAACCCGAGTGTTAACCTTAAAGGATGTCAAATTCGAGTGTACATTTTTTTTTCTTCATCAGAGTAAGCAAATGAGCGTAGTGTGGACAAATCGACGTAAAGGAAAATTTCATTATCATTCAAATATACAAGAAGTTGCCCATATGACTTATACAAACCAATGTCTCTGGATTTAACAAGTACAAGATTTATAAGAATTTAATACATGAAGAATAGAAGAGAGCATATAAATATAAGCCGCAAGACCACGCAGCTCCTCCAGGTAATACAGCCATGCATCCCTGGTGATCGTACCCTGCTCCTCATCAAGTCTGAACATGCATATCACTAAAGCCACCTGTACTACCTGTACGGTTGTATATTTGATGGATGAGTGGCCAACTCAGTGTGAATTCCCCTCAAGATTACACACCGCCGCATTAGGTAAACATAGTTATAAAACAACAAGGCAATCAAAACAATACGTGATGCAGTCTTTTTAAATGCATGGATGCGTGAATGCACATCGACCTGGGGATGCACATCCAGTCGGACTTGGGCTCGTCGCCCATGCAAATCATCGACCTGGGAAAATCATCCAGTCGGAACAGGAGTCGATAGTCGGTGGTCTGGGAGCTAGCGAAACGATACCCCAACAACTCTAGGGCACATGCTACAACATCCAGAATTAGCCACCCGTCATCGCCAATATGCCATGGATGCATGATTAGCCAAACCGTTATTAGTCCAGTTGCAATCAGCCAATTTAGATAAGCTCAAGGTCACTACGGGGAGCGTATAGCCCAGCGTAGGCCGACAGCTCGGGCATAGTGTCCCATTACCACCATCCCCGGCTCATGAGACTACCACCTTAGGATGTTTAATGGAAACCCATCAACTAGTGGCCAATCATATTACAATATATGGGGCTTACCATCGCATGGTTGCACGACATAAAACATCAGACCCATATAGGGCAAATACCAAAATAAAAGCCACATAGGGCGATATCGAAACAAACCACATAATCAGATATCAAAATAAGCCACATAAGGCGAGTATCAAAACCATGCGATAAAAGACCATCCTTAAAAACCATTGGACACAACAACCTTGGATGGTAGGCCCACATCAATGATCTATCTAGACCACCACTCAATAACCACCAAGTCAAAGGTCCATTATAATCACAACTACTCAAGTTACATCCCAAGTATGGGTGTACATTTATATGTGGGAATTTCCCACTAATGTACTAGTTTAAGTTCCATAAGCAATCCACAAAAATGAATCCACAGGCATGAGCAATTATACAGGATAATCATGAAGCATGTAATGCAACAATTCAACTTCCATCAGCTAACACATGTGATCATAAAGGGAGATATCAATTATGAACTCAAATAAAAACTATAACTTAAGCTAATGAGAAGATGGAAAGCTCAAGGGGACGATTCATCACCTCATGGATCGCCACTATTGTCGCTAGGAAGCACGTGTGCCCTTAAAATCAACCCTACCATAAATTGTAAAATTATATGGTCAGATACAAGACGTTCCTTATGGTTACGACCATAACCTAGAGTTCGGATAACCTAGTTTTAGGGTTTCATCTTAGGGTTTAGTTATAGGCTTAGATTTTCAGGGTTTGAACCCTAGTTGGTGTGAATTTGATTTTAGTGTTACTTTAATAATTATAAAGCATTTACTAATATTAGTGTTATGGTTAACATTGGTTAACAATCATTATAATGATAATTAATATCATGATCTACTATTTATGATAAACAATACATTAGTACTTTATAATGATACCATTTTAATTTCTTGTATATGATAACTATCATTAGAGTAAATAATTTACCACTGGCTATGCATCCTAATCCTAATATTGATGGAAATGGTGACAATGTTAATTTAATAATTATATAAAAATAATAATTGTTAATATTAGTGTTATAATCACTGTTAGCTAATGTAGCAAAATAATCATCATAATGGTAACGAATGGTATGATATATTATAAACGATAATGTCTATGAATGATAGATAAATGCTAACATCTAACATTTAGTGGTCGTAATTTGCTTCTAATAGTTAATATTAGCATACACAAATTATTAATCTAAAAAAAAACTATAGTAACACCAATTTATGATAATAAATTAACGACTTATTTTGAAAGAGGAAACTAACTCACATTAGTTGACTCAGTTCGAGTACAACGAGTCATCGACGAGTTAACTCGATCTCAGACTGAGTCAACTCAGTGACTCACCCTCCTCATTCTCTTCTTCTTCTTCTTCTCCTTTCTTTTCTTCTCTCTGACTCTCTCTTTCTTCCCACATGCTGGAGGTCCAGCGGTACCCCAGACGACCAGCCTCAACCCATCAGTGAGTCGGGCAGCCCGCTCAGACTCAGCCCGAGCCGCGGGTGGAGCGGCAGCCGCATCCTCTTCCTTTCTCTTCTCTCTCTCTTCTTTCTTCCTCTTTTCTCACTCCCTTTTTTTTTTCTCCTTTCTTCTCGTTTTTCCCTGCTACAGAGTCCAGCCATCTCTGGACTGTAACACCTAGGCTGGACGTGCCCCGAAACGCACCAGCAACGGTGGAGAAGAAGCCCATCGTCAATGGCAGACTCTCACCCGTTGCTCCTTTCATCATTCCGTCAGCATGAGATGGTTCAGATGGGTCCCTGGAAGCTTGAGGGTAAGCCTTTTCAAAGCTCCACCGTTGTTTGGGTGATGGGTTCGGAGATGGAAGGTGACGGCCGATTTTCGGAGATATGGCTGCCAGAATGGAGGACGAGCTCCTGATGCTCGATCCGACTCCTTATATTCACTAAACCTAGCATCCAGAGCCGTCCGTTTAATGGTGAACGAACCAGATCTGATCTGGTGGAAAACGTCCCCCAAAACAGTGGGTAGGGAATGAAACCGCCCTGGTTTTATCTGGGGAAAACCCTAAGCCAGTGGATGGCTGAGATGCATTGCATCTGATGGTTGTAAATGAAGGAGAGTAATGTACACGTATTGCCAGGTTGGCAATCGCAGGATGAGGTTTCCATTTTTGGGAAAATCTATACTCACACGGCTCCATTGAGCCCATCACTGTGTCCTCACACATGTGCGCTTCCGTGTTAAAGAGCAGAGGTTTTGGTTAGGCCCTTGCCGTTCGCATGATGGACGGTCTGGATTATCAAGGTGGGGCTCGGACGGTGGGCCACAGACACCACAAACGGTCACCCGACCGTCAGTCGCTGAAAGGAGAGAGAGAGAGAGAGAGAGAGAGAGAGAGAGAGAGAGAGAGAGAGAGAGAGAGAGAGAGAGAGAGAGAGAGAGAGATTCTTTCTTTTCCAAGAAGCTAGTTAAGGCAGCTTGCATGGTTCGTGCACCGCGAGTGCACCACCTCTGGTGCACATTCCACTCATTTGTGGGGTCTGTCATGATGTTTGGGTAAAATCCACACCATCCATTCTATTTCTTGGTCCCAACCAGGGCCTCTTACCAAAAATCAAGAAGATCTAAGCTTTAGGTGGGGCCACAACATGATTTGTAATCGTATAGTGGGTTCTCATCAATCTAGTAGCCGGATTATTTCAAAGTTGGACGCCAACGGTTAAAAGGTCAAAGGGGCTAAAATATGAAACTTATCTAAGTTCTAGGTGAGTCATATATTAATCAACTTGGACGGACTGTACTCCCATTGAAACAGGTTGTCATTTACGTACATGGATTTCACGTGAATTCGTGGCTTGCATGCAGGGTTGGAAAAAAAAATCAGGTGGGGTCCGTTTGTGATGACTTTCGAGGATCTATGCCATTCACCACTTTTGTATCGCTATGTTAGGACACTCTGTCGAAAATGGAGTAGTTTAGATAATCCAATGGACCGCACGGTCCCGCCGAGTAGCGAGAATTCTCACCCTTAGAAATTCAACAGTGCAATGCATGACAGTGTATTTACACTTGTATCCTTTTTCTTTAAAAAAAACTTCTGCCATCCGTAACTCATGAGTCTACTGTCCAAATGTGATGAAATTTGACAGGTGGTCTTTATTTTTCACGCTCTTTCCGTCGCTCAAATTTGAGCTCTGATCTCTCAATGATGACTAAGATTCTCCTTTAATGGCTAATATATTTTAAAATTCTAAAATAATATTTGTATTCCTCTGATTGACAAGTTACCGGGCAGTTTGGACTTAAACCCAAAGATTTTCATAATGACCGATTTATCCTAATATTCGGAAGGTCCACTTGGTGGATCCAATCAGGATGGGTGGTCAGATGACTTGTTAAAAATATGGGAACTTGATGGAATGTACCCCGGCCATGTATGTGGGTTGATGTACGGTTTAGTTTCGTAAACATATGGATATAAAGTAGGTTTCTGGAGTGATTAGGGGTAGGGATTATATAACATTAGATTCGAGTGACTTTCTTACACGTGAAAGTCTCTCTGATTCTGATTCTAATGGCGGGTTAAGCATATTTATATAGTGTGAACAAGGTGGACGGATCAGAATCTTGATCTGATAAATGTACGAATGGATGTAGAGGTCAAGTAGCTGATTTACTATGATCTAAGGGCTGAAATTTGATGTGTACGGTTAATTTATGATAAGTAGGCCTGGTATAAAATTTCGCATGAAACGGATCATGAGGATCGTGTGAATTGGAATTCAGGGGCTTAGGTCAATGGCATTTTCGTAATTATTGCTGATGTGTGAGTTTTGGGAAATCCAATGGCTCTACATGGTTATAGGCACATTTCTAAGAAGTTCTTACAAAAGAACGTATATCTAAATCATTATGGATAGGGAGTTATTCGTCACGTCATCTAAAGGGAAATACTTACGTCAAATCACATGATGGGTGAGCTCGTCTTGAAATTCAATGGTCAGATGGCTTGATCTATGAATGAAGATCATCCCCAACGGTTAAGTTAGTGTCAGGGAAAGGATGTAAGGCTAAAATAGTTGGATTGGCCTCGTACACATGTATATGTCATGTTGAATCTTATGGTAACGCTCGAGGACTTTCGATGCCCAAGCATCGAAAAGTTTGGGGCGTTACAATCTACCCCCCTTAATAAAAATCTCGTCCCGAGATTTGCTAGGTGTACCCCTAAATGTTAACATTACAAGTAATAATTTCATTCTAATAGTGGACTCTATTTCTCATTTGTGCAATCACGTCCTTTACTGTTAATAAGCTATATTTAAACGTACCACTAGAACAAGAGCCATTGTAATCTACCCCCCTTAAAGATTTCAAATTTTCAATGTTCAGGCTAACACGAATAGATGGTCATAGTAGGTTTGAGCCCGATACATCGATCATCTGTCTGCGCAGGACAGAGGATTTTGGTATCCATTCCTAATCCTGTTAAATCTCGATCCTTTACTTGATCAGAGCATTGGAGTCATTGAGATTTGCTAGGACTTAGAATTCGGGTCAAACCACGAAACTTCGCTTAAATATGGTTCCATCAATCTGTGATCTCGATTATTCTGGACTTCTAGGAAATATCAAGTAATCTTATATCCTCAAGTCTATGCGGCCCATTATGCTTCCACTACGCGCTCTGATCACCTAATGCACTACTTGAAAGTTTCAAGACCAGGATTTCTATATGGAACCTGAGTTTGAAATTTTGGTAATTTATCTAGGATTTCAAATCTAGTTCTAATATGCTTAGTCTCAGGTTGAAATTTTACTCAGAATTCTATAACTTCGTCACTAATTTATCTTAAGTGTTGAGATTCATGAAAACTCTTGCCTCTAATTAACGAGATGCATTAGGGAATTTAAACTATAACTCCTACTATGATCCTTCGGATTTGTACGATGTGCTGAGTAATGGGATTTCCTTACGATGTCAAGTCTGTTTCATTTACTAAATGTTGTGACGATGTTGATTCTGTCTAAGGAAAATCTTGGAGAGGTACGAACTTCTTGGTTCCTAAAGATCATTCTTTAGGAGTCAAGTCCGGGGAAGGTTCTTGTCAGGTCCTATATATATTATAATGTGTATTTGTTCTCCCAAGATACCTAGGTTTAGTTTCTAATTTCAATCAACTAATTTGAAAAATTCAAGGAAACCTATGTTCAATTCTAAGTCTTACAATCATTCAGACAAGTCTACATGGAGCTTAGAATATCAAGTTTCCACGTCCTCAATTTCTCCTAGCTACAACGAAACTTCACCTAAGTTCAAATAGTTGTTCTAATAATTTATAAGGGAGACCTAAGTTCATTCATAAGTTCTTCAATCCTCCAAACAAGTTTCTAGGGGGCCTAAAGTTTTGGGTTCCTGTATTCTCAATTACTTCTACATATAAGGGACTCCACATCATTTCAACTGACTATCTTAATTATTCATGAGGGGAAACTAAGTTTAGGTTTCTATATTCTTCAACATTTCTCTAAGTATAAGGGAGATTCTTCTAAGTTCAATTTCTAATTTCAAACATCCAAATTTGAGACATTTAAAATTTGTATAAGATCATTTCCCAAGGCCAAGTTTGTCCAAACTATGCTCTGATACCAACTGTAACGCCCCGTGTTTTCAGGACCCGAGTATATGACTCGTTTCCCAAAAACCCGAGTGTTAACCTTAAAGGATGTCAAATTCGAGTGTACATTTTTTTTTCTTCATCAGAGTAAGCAAATGAGCGTAGTGTGGACAAATCGACGTAAAGGAAAATTTCATTATCATTCAAATATACAAGAAGTTGCCCATATGACTTATACAAACCAATGTCTCTGGATTTAACAAGTACAAGATTTATAAGAATTTAATACATGAAGAATAGAAGAGAGCATATAAATATAAGCCGCAAGACCACGCAGCTCCTCCAGGTAATACAGCCATGCATCCCTGGTGATCGTACCCTGCTCCTCATCAAGTCTGAACATGCATATCACTAAAGCCACCTGTACTACCTGTACGGTTGTATATTTGATGGATGAGTGGCCAACTCAGTGTGAATTCCCCTCAAGATTACACACCGCCGCATTAGGTAAACATAGTTATAAAACAACAAGGCAATCAAAACAATACGTGATGCAGTCTTTTTAAATGCATGGATGCGTGAATGCACATCGACCTGGGGATGCACATCCAGTCGGACTTGGGCTCGTCGCCCATGCAAATCATCGACCTGGGAAAATCATCCAGTCGGAACAGGAGTCGATAGTCGGTGGTCTGGGAGCTAGCGAAACGATACCCCAACAACTCTAGGGCACATGCTACAACATCCAGAATTAGCCACCCGTCATCGCCAATATGCCATGGATGCATGATTAGCCAAACCGTTATTAGTCCAGTTGCAATCAGCCAATTTAGATAAGCTCAAGGTCACTACGGGGAGCGTATAGCCCAGCGTAGG
The DNA here is from genome assembly GCA_021015155.1 of Magnolia officinalis. Lineage (NCBI taxonomy): Eukaryota > Viridiplantae > Streptophyta > Magnoliopsida > Magnoliales > Magnoliaceae > Magnolia > Magnolia officinalis. Next base: position 15,319,320 of record JAJHSJ010000002.1, on the reverse strand, counting down.
CCGACAGCTCGGGCATAGTGTCCCATTACCACCATCCCCGGCTCATGAGACTACCACCTTAGGATGTTTAATGGAAACCCATCAACTAGTGGCCAATCATATTACAATATATGGGGCTTACCATCGCATGGTTGCACGACATAAAACATCAGACCCATATAGGGCAAATACCAAAATAAAAGCCACATAGGGCGATATCGAAACAAACCACATAATCAGATATCAAAATAAGCCACATAAGGCGAGTATCAAAACCATGCGATAAAAGACCATCCTTAAAAACCATTGGACACAACAACCTTGGATGGTAGGCCCACATCAATGATCTATCTAGACCACCACTCAATAACCACCAAGTCAAAGGTCCATTATAATCACAACTACTCAAGTTACATCCCAAGTATGGGTGTACATTTATATGTGGGAATTTCCCACTAATGTACTAGTTTAAGTTCCATAAGCAATCCACAAAAATGAATCCACAGGCATGAGCAATTATACAGGATAATCATGAAGCATGTAATGCAACAATTCAACTTCCATCAGCTAACACATGTGATCATAAAGGGAGATATCAATTATGAACTCAAATAAAAACTATAACTTAAGCTAATGAGAAGATGGAAAGCTCAAGGGGACGATTCATCACCTCATGGATCGCCACTATTGTCGCTAGGAAGCACGTGTGCCCTTAAAATCAACCCTACCATAAATTGTAAAATTATATGGTCAGATACAAGACGTTCCTTATGGTTACGACCATAACCTAGAGTTCGGATAACCTAGTTTTAGGGTTTCATCTTAAGGTTTAGTTATAGGCTTAGATTTTCAGGGTTTGAACCCTAGTTGGTGTGAATTTGATTTTAGTGTTACTTTAATAATTATAAAGCATTTACTAATATTAGTGTTATGGTTAACATTGGTTAACAATCATTATAATGATAATTAATATCATGATCTACTATTTATGATAAACAATACATTAGTACTTTATAATGATACCATTTTAATTTCTTGTATATGATAACTATCATTAGAGTAAATAATTTACCACTGGCTATGCATCCTAATCCTAATATTGATGGAAATGGTGACAATGTTAATTTAATAATTATATAAAAATAATAATTGTTAATATTAGTGTTATAATCACTGTTAGCTAATGTAGCAAAATAATCATCATAATGGTAACGAATGGTATGATATATTATAAACGATAATGTCTATGAATGATAGATAAATGCTAACATCTAACATTTAGTGGTCGTAATTTGCTTCTAATAGTTAATATTAGCATACACAAATTATTAATCTAAAAAAAAACTATAGTAACACCAATTTATGATAATAAATTAACGACTTATTTTGAAAGAGGAAACTAACTCACATTAGTTGACTCAGTTCGAGTACAACGAGTCATCGACGAGTTAACTCGATCTCAGACTGAGTCAACTCAGTGACTCACCCTCCTCATTCTCTTCTTCTTCTTCTTCTCCTTTCTTTTCTTCTCTCTGACTCTCTCTTTCTTCCCACATGCTGGAGGTCCAGCGGTACCCCAGACGACCAGCCTCAACCCATCAGTGAGTCGGGCAGCCCGCTCAGACTCAGCCCGAGCCGCGGGTGGAGCGGCAGCCGCATCCTCTTCCTTTCTCTTCTCTCTCTCTTCTTTCTTCCTCTTTTCTCACTCCCTTTTTTTTTTCTCCTTTCTTCTCGTTTTTCCCTGCTACAGAGTCCAGCCATCTCTGGACTGTAACACCTAGGCTGGACGTGCCCCGAAACGCACCAGCAACGGTGGAGAAGAAGCCCATCGTCAATGGCAGACTCTCACCCGTTGCTCCTTTCATCATTCCGTCAGCATGAGATGGTTCAGATGGGTCCCTGGAAGCTTGAGGGTAAGCCTTTTCAAAGCTCCACCGTTGTTTGGGTGATGGGTTCGGAGATGGAAGGTGACGGCCGATTTTCGGAGATATGGCTGCCAGAATGGAGGACGAGCTCCTGATGCTCGATCCGACTCCTTATATTCACTAAACCTAGCATCCAGAGCCGTCCGTTTAATGGTGAACGAACCAGATCTGATCTGGTGGAAAACGTCCCCCAAAACAGTGGGTAGGGAATGAAACCGCCCTGGTTTTATCTGGGGAAAACCCTAAGCCAGTGGATGGCTGAGATGCATTGCATCTGATGGTTGTAAATGAAGGAGAGTAATGTACACGTATTGCCAGGTTGGCAATCGCAGGATGAGGTTTCCATTTTTGGGAAAATCTATACTCACACGGCTCCATTGAGCCCATCACTGTGTCCTCACACATGTGCGCTTCCGTGTTAAAGAGCAGAGGTTTTGGTTAGGCCCTTGCCGTTCGCATGATGGACGGTCTGGATTATCAAGGTGGGGCTCGGACGGTGGGCCACAGACACCACAAACGGTCACCCGACCGTCAGTCGCTGAAAGGAGAGAGAGAGAGAGAGAGAGAGAGAGAGAGAGAGAGAGAGATTCTTTCTTTTCCAAGAAGCTAGTTAAGGCAGCTTGCATGGTTCGTGCACCGCGAGTGCACCACCTCTGGTGCACATTCCACTCATTTGTGGGGTCTGTCATGATGTTTGGGTAAAATCCACACCATCCATTCTATTTCTTGGTCCCAACCAGGGCCTCTTACCAAAAATCAAGAAGATCTAAGCTTTAGGTGGGGCCACAACATGATTTGTAATCGTATAGTGGGTTCTCATCAATCTAGTAGCCGGATTATTTCAAAGTTGGACGCCAACGGTTAAAAGGTCAAAGGGGCTAAAATATGAAACTTATCTAAGTTCTAGGTGAGTCATATATTAATCAACTTGGACGGACTGTACTCCCATTGAAACAGGTTGTCATTTACGTACATGGATTTCACGTGAATTCGTGGCTTGCATGCAGGGTTGGAAAAAAAAATCAGGTGGGGTCCGTTTGTGATGACTTTCGAGGATCTATGCCATTCACCACTTTTGTATCGCTATGTTAGGACACTCTGTCGAAAATGGAGTAGTTTAGATAATCCAATGGACCGCACGGTCCCGCCGAGTAGCGAGAATTCTCACCCTTAGAAATTCAACAGTGCAATGCATGACAGTGTATTTACACTTGTATCCTTTTTCTTTAAAAAAAACTTCTGCCATCCGTAACTCATGAGTCTACTGTCCAAATGTGATGAAATTTGACAGGTGGTCTTTATTTTTCACGCTCTTTCCGTCGCTCAAATTTGAGCTCTGATCTCTCAATGATGACTAAGATTCTCCTTTAATGGCTAATATATTTTAAAATTCTAAAATAATATTTGTATTCCTCTGATTGACAAGTTACCGGGCAGTTTGGACTTAAACCCAAAGATTTTCATAATGACCGATTTATCCTAATATTCGGAAGGTCCACTTGGTGGATCCAATCAGGATGGGTGGTCAGATGACTTGTTAAAAATATGGGAACTTGATGGAATGTACCCCGGCCATGTATGTGGGTTGATGTACGGTTTAGTTTCGTAAACATATGGATATAAAGTAGGTTTCTGGAGTGATTAGGGGTAGGGATTATATAACATTAGATTCGAGTGACTTTCTTACACGTGAAAGTCTCTCTGATTCTGATTCTAATGGCGGGTTAAGCATATTTATATAGTGTGAACAAGGTGGACGGATCAGAATCTTGATCTGATAAATGTACGAATGGATGTAGAGGTCAAGTAGCTGATTTACTATGATCTAAGGGCTGAAATTTGATGTGTACGGTTAATTTATGATAAGTAGGCCTGGTATAAAATTTCGCATGAAACGGATCATGAGGATCGTGTGAATTGGAATTCAGGGGCTTAGGTCAATGGCATTTTCGTAATTATTGCTGATGTGTGAGTTTTGGGAAATCCAATGGCTCTACATGGTTATAGGCACATTTCTAAGAAGTTCTTACAAAAGAACGTATATCTAAATCATTATGGATAGGGAGTTATTCGTCACGTCATCTAAAGGGAAATACTTACGTCAAATCACATGATGGGTGAGCTCGTCTTGAAATTCAATGGTCAGATGGCTTGATCTATGAATGAAGATCATCCCCAACGGTTAAGTTAGTGTCAGGGAAAGGATGTAAGGCTAAAATAGTTGGATTGGCCTCGTACACATGTATATGTCATGTTGAATCTTATGGTAACGCTCGAGGACTTTCGATGCCCAAGCATCGAAAAGTTTGGGGCGTTACATTGAAAGCCTTGAAAACCATAACCTATATGTCTATAGTCCGCACCTTACTCCGCAGAAGCGTAAAGAGCTCGATAGAATCGTTAAGCCTTCGTTGGCGTTGTTGTAACAACCTATATCACGAGTTGAGTCAGCTATTTCGCTATTTGCAACATGTGAAACTCTAGAACAGATTAGGGTTAGGGTTTCTTACCTAAGAACGAAGCCAGAATCGCCGGAAAAACGATTAGATAGCGATGGTTAAACGCGTATAGCATCAGGGTAGAATAGCAGGAAGATTCTCCCACTTCTCTCACACTTTCTCTCTCTTTTCTCTCTTCTCTCTCCTAGGGTTTCTCTCAAATTCGTATGGGCTGAATGAGAGAGGGTTTAAGGTCCTTATATAGGCTCAAAACACTCCAAATTAGACCCAGGGTCATGGTATACCTAGGTTATAGCCAAAGCGAGGCTGTTCCGTCTCAACGGAGCACTTCTGGAGCCCCCTTTTCTGTGTGCGGTCAGACTTAAGCTCACCAACCTCAGATCTAGGTCGAGTTAAGTTTTTGTTCCAAACGGATTCCCAGATCGCACGTGGCAGACCAGTTTCAGTTCAACGGTCACGGAAACTCGATCAGGGTTACAAGTACACGGACACGTGTGGGAAATGTTCCCTGATCTGAGGGTGTATTTGGGTCAGATTCTGACGGTCTAATTGCTTATATTTGGCCTGCAAGCGACAAGTCTCAGATTACTTAAATTAGATTAATTTAATAAGAAAATCTTGTTTTCTCACACTCCTCGCTTCGAGCTCAAGCGAATAGCCCCAGGACAGTATCTGGATTTGATTTTCGAGATGGTTGTCAAGCCCAGCAAGGCGGTCCTAATTCTATAACTTCATATTATTCAGACTTTCGATGTGCGGTCCAGATCTGATACGGAGTTTTGTGATGCTCCCGAGAGCAGACGGGTAATGAAATTGATCCTAGATTTTTGGGTAATGTAGCGTCAACGATACCACAAGTTTTGGGTCTTGCAGATCGTATTTAAAGTGATTAGTGTGGATTTCGTATGTAATCTAGTTTAACACTAGTTAATCCTCGTCTAATTTCGGATTTGGTCCCAAGTGATTTCTGGCTGCGGTGGTACTCGGGTCTTTGTACGGCATTTTTCGAGACGTTACAATCCACCCCCCTTAAAGAAAAGTTTGTCCTCAAAATTAGTACCTTTTCATACTCCTCGAGAATCTGAGGGTAGTTCTTTTGAACCTCGGCTTCTGTCTCCCTAGTAGCCTCTTCCTCTGTATCAATACCTTCACAAGTGGGATGACCTTGCTACGCAACACCTGCTCCTTCCTGTCTAAAATGCGCGTCGGACGCAATACATATGTAGCGTCCTCGCTCAACTGTACCTGCTCCCAACTGATAATGTGGGAAGGATCAGGAATGTACTTCTTTAGCATGTAAACATGAAATATGTTGTGTACAATTGCAAGTGGTGTGGGCAAAGCGAGACGATATGCCACAACACCCACTTGATCAAGTATCTGAAATGGACCAATAAACCACGGTGTAAGCTTCCCCTTCTTCCCAAACCGAAGGACTCCCTTCATAGGGAAAACTCTGAGGAATACATGATCTCCAACCTCGAACTCAAGCGGTCGCCGCCTCGCATCGGCATAACTCTTCTGTCTGCTTTGTGCCGTCAGAAGTCGACGCCTGATAATGTCGATCTTCTCTGAGGTTGCCTGTACTAATTCTGGGCCAACCAAACTGCGCTCGCCAATCTCAGCCCAACAATGCGGTGCTCTGCAAGGGCGCCCATACAAGGCCTCGTAAGGAGCCATGCCAATGCTTGCCTGAAAACTGTTATTATACGCGAACTCTGCATAAGGAAGACAGTCATCCCAACTGTCCTTAAAGTCCAAAACACAAGCCCGCAGCATATCTTCTAAAATCTGATTCACCCAGTCTGTCCGCCCGTCGGTCTGAGGGTGAAACGCGGTATTGAACTTCAACTTCACACCCATCGCTTCCTGGATACGAGTCCAGAAGATAGAAGTGAATCTCGTGTCGCGGTTCGACACGATCTCCAAGGGAACTCCATGCAGACGCACTATCTCTTTGATGTACAACCTAGCCAAGTCGTTTGTAGAGTTCGTCACTCTGATAGGGAGAAAATGAGCCGATTTAGTTAACCGGTCCACGATCACCCAAATGGAATCATGTCCCTTCTTCGTCTTCGACAGCCCTGATATAAAATTCATAGAAATGAAGTCCCACTTCCATTCAGCTATGGGTATAGGCTGAAGCAGTCCAGGAGGTCGGCGGTGTTTTGCCTTGACCTGCTGGCACGTGAGGCAACAGGAAACATACTCTTCTATATGGACCTTCATATTGTCCCACCAATACGTCCACCTCAAGTCCTGATACATCTTCGTGCTACCAGGATGCATTGCAAGCTTCGATCTGTGGGCAGACTCGAGAAGCTCCTGTCTCAAGTCATGAATGTCCAGTACGCATAGGCGGCCAAGGTATCGTAGGCCCCCATCTGTACCAACTCTCCACTCGGAGTCCTCGTCATCGCTAGCTTGCTCTAGAAGCTCAGACAATCTCATATCGCCCTTCTGGGCCTCAATAATCCTGTCATCAATAAGTGGCTGTACCCGAATGTGCGCGACACTCTCGAAAGGCTCCTCCACGGTAAGTTTCTGCTCAAAGTCCCGCACGAACTCAACCATATCTCACTTTGCTATCATCAGTGGAGCCGCAAATGTTATAGCCTTCTTGCAACTCAATGCGTCTGCCACAAGGTTGGCCTTGCCAGGATGGTAGGAAACCTCGAACTTGAAGTCCTTCAAGGTCTCCATCCATCGGCGCTGCCTCATATTCAAGTCCCGCTGAGTAAATATATACTTAAGGCTCTTGTGGTCGCAGAAAAGCTCAAACTCCTCTCGGTAGAGGTAATGTCTCTAGAGCTTCAATGCGAATATGACCGCTGCTAACTCAAGGTCATGCGTAGGGTAATTCTCCTCGTGCTTCCTTAATTGTCTCGAGGCATACGCAATCACCATGTCCTTCTGCATAAGGACACAACCCAAACCAACGCAAGACATGTCAGTGTATATTGTGTACTTAACCCCTTGCTCTGACAATACTAGCACAGGGACGGACATCAACCTGTCCTTTCACTTCTGAAAAGCTGCTTCCGCCTTCTCATTCTAGGCGAACTTCAGATCCTTTCGAGTCAACTGAGACAAAGGTCTGGCTATCTTCGAGAAGTCCCGAATAAATCGTCGGTAATAGCCTGCCAGACCAAGGAAACTCCTCACCTCAGTAACCGAACCAGGCTGCTTCCAACCCTGAACCGCGGTTACTTTAGCAAGGTCCACCGCTATACCTTCCTTGGACACTACATGCCCTAGAAACTTGACTTCCTTATTCCGGAAGTCGCATTTCTTATATTGCGCAAATAACTAGTTCTTCCTCAGAGTATCAAGCACCGCTCTCAGGTGCTCCTCGTGCTCTTTCCGACTCGTGGAGTATATCAGGATTCATCAATAAATACGATGACGAATCGGTATAAAAATGGCCGAAATACCCGGTTCATCAAGTCCATGAACACGACCGGCGCGTTCGTAAGACCGAACGACATCACGAGAAACTCGTAGTGCCCAAAGCAAGTCCTGAAAGCCGTCTTCTGCACGTCCTCATCCCTGACGCGCAACTGATGATACCCTGACTGTAGATCGATCTTCGAAAAATACCTTGCCCCCTTCAACTGATCAAACAGGTCGTCTATCCTGGGCAAAGGATACCTGTTCTTCACCGTTACTTGGTTCAACCTACAGTAATCAATACATAACCACAGTGAGCAATCCTTCTTCTTCACAAACAATACAGGTGCTCCCCAAGGAGACATATTAGGTCGTATGAAGTCCTTCTCTACCAACCCGTCAATCTGTTTCCTCAGTTCCTCCATCTCACATGGAGGCATACGATAAGTTGGCAATGATATAGGTGTCGCACCAGGCGTAAGATCAATGGTGAAGTCGATCTCGCGCCGAGGAGGCAAACCAGGAATCACATCAAATACATCCGCAAACTCCTGAACTACCGGCATATCCACAAGTGACGGGCCAACAATATCCTTCAGTGACGAAGCGTAACATCTCAATCAAGAAGCGTGACTGACCTGAACAGGGAAAGTAAAAGCCGTGCCCTCCGGTCCGTGGGCTGTCACCACCCTAGTCTCACAATCGATCTCTGCTCGCATTCCAGTGAGCTAGTCCATACCGAAAATAACGTTGTAATGAAATAGGGTGACGACGATCAGGTTGACAAGTATCGTTCTGCCACTTAAGTCTATCGGGCAGCCCTCACACATACTAGTAACATCAGAGAAAGTCCCTGTGGCAGTGATGACCCTCACTCCTTTCGTAGGAGCAGTATCCAAACCCAGTCGCTTGATTGCCGTGCATGAGATCATAGAGGTAGTGGACCCTGTGTCCACCAATAAGAAGACAGGAATACCTTAGACGTGTGTAGTGACCTCGAAGGCCATAGGTGTTGAAAGTGCTGTCTCTGGCTCCTTCGCTGTAAGTGCATGAATGCGTGCCTAATGAGGTCGGTTGGGCTGAGGCACCATAGGTCGCTGTGGCGGCCTAAAACGAGGTGCAGGTGGTCTGAAGGATGGATGTGCAGGTGCTGTCCGTAGTGGTGGAGCTGATAAAGCTTGAGGGCGAGAACGATCAATCCTCTGCGGTGGTCAAAAACCCGCTGTCTCTCATCCGTGCAAAGCAACTCTCTGCAGGGTGACCCGGTTTTCCGCAGTAAGAATAGGTCACACCTGGACGCCTCATCGAAACTACTGGCGCCGCAATCCTGGGTGGAGAGTCAATACGAGGCCTCTTACCGAGGAAAGGCCTGCTCGTGATATCTGGTAGTGGCCTAGTAACCATAGGGCCACGAGAGCGTGTCAGTCGATTTACATCATGCTCTGTCACATAGACATATGTACCAGTTCGGCATAGGAGGGTATGCTGACACAACACATTTTCGACCGAATGTCAGGTCGCAAGCCCTCAGAAAAATGTCGTATCCGCATCTGCTCGTCAGCAAGTATCGTAGGGACGTATCTGCCTAACTTAGTAAATCGATGCTCGTACTTGGTAACTGTCATGCCTCCCTGCCTGAGGCGCAAGAACTCATTCTCTCTCTCATGTCGGTAGGTCTGAGGGTAGTACTTTTTGTGGAAACGAAACTTGAAGGCTGCCCAAGTCCATACGTAACCAACTGCGACTGTCTATAAGACACTATCCCACCACATACTGGCCTCCTTCTCAAACATAAAGGTGACCAACTCAACCTGCTCTGACTCGGTACAATGCAGAATCCGTAGTATCTTGGAGATGCAGTCTAGCCAATATTCAGCCTCCTCGGGTCTGTGAGAACCCGTAAAAGTAGGAGGCCTCAAGCGCTGGAATCGCTCGAGAAGGCCACAAGTACCCTCGTTCCTCGTAGGGTATGCAGCAGGTGCAAGCGGAGGCACATCCTCAACTTGAGCAGAAGGCTCTGCAGTCTCAGGAGTGCGCATAGGTGGTGATGGTGGAGTTGCACTCCCACCCCGAGATAAGGCCCCTGCAATAGTGGCCAAGAGCTGCTGGTGTTGCTGCTGCATCAACATCATCATCTGCTCAAACCTATCAGTAGGTGGGGCAGGCTGAGGCACGTACTGCGTCGAGGAAGATGCACGGTTCTGCTCGCGAACCGGTGGTGTATAAGGTGGTAGCCTAAATGCAGGACTAGTAAAAGGCTGGGACTCAGGTATAGTCCCATGAACAGGGCCCAAACCAAGGACAGTACGGTCATCACCCTAGGGAGGAGCCTGATCCATAGTATCAGTGAGTACGAGGCGTGCTGTGTTCCGCATATATTTTCGTGTCACGCCCTATACAACATAGGGTGCAACGCATGTAAGATGAAGCATAGCAACAAAATACACAATCACTTAAGCATTCCACACACTTCATAACAAAAGAGGCTGCATGCATTTCATTTACCAAAATTGTCACAACACATGGAATACAGAGTTACATGAATCATGACAGAAGATGCAAGTGAGCTAATACAACCGAAGCCTCAAACACTTAAAACATGTTGCCACTACTGCACTACTAGGCCGATCAACATGAAAACATAAACATATCCTAAAGTAGTAACCAAAACGAGCTGCAAGACGCTGACATGGCTGACTAAGCATCCGATTCTGGCGATGGAGGAGGGGCACCCTTATCCTTCAAGCAGCATAGGATAGTCTTCAAAGTGTGAGTCACTTTCTTGAACTTATGCTTCACGAGGCCCCGAAGATCCATGATATCCTGTCGTAGGACCGCCTGTCCTTGCCGTAGGGCAGCATGATCCTCCTCCAGTCGAGCTATACGAGCATTCCTATCAGCCCTAGCAGTGTCCTGCTCCGGCGGTGTAGGCGGTGAGCTCTCCTCTGTGTCTTGGGCCTCCTCTTCCTCTTCTTCTTCTTCCTATTCCTCATTTATCTCATCACCACTTCTTTCCTCGCTCTCTTCATCTAGATCAATACTTTCCTCCCCCTCACTATTGGACTCATCCCATACTCGTCGAGTCGGGCTTGGCGTTGTCAAGGGCCGATTCCCATGTTGTACTTAAGCGTAGCATCGCTTATGACCCGGACCGGCGCAATATCATCCATATTAAGTCTATAGCCGACTTCTCGAGCCATCTTACATACCAGACGGCCGAACGGGAGTGAGATGTCATTTTTGACAGATCGAGCGGTCTGGATTATCTGGAGTAGGACGAAGTGGGCAGGCACAAATTGTCCCCATGTCCAACCCTGTACAGGAAGTCTATCATCAAACGAGTGCATTCAGTGTGGTTGCCCCACCGTGGATACACATTGTACGTAAAAATGTAGTGAAGCAGACGAAAATCATCTGTCAATCTCGTCGATGGGAGGCAATTGCCTCGTGACCAGGGAACCAGTCGGCCACAAAGGTATCGCGTGCGGCGATCTCGTTCTCTCACACTCTTAAAAAAATTCTCATTGGCGTGGACTTCACCACGTGGAATTCTCATAACCCGGGAACGAAGTCCACGTTGATTGTGTAATTTCGCCTTGCGATGGAAACAACAAACTGTAGAGGTTCTAGCGATGGGTCTCGGATATGGGCGTAAAAAGCACGAACCGTATTCTCGCATGCATGGGACTTATCTTCGAACATGGGACCCCACTCAACTTCCACTAAGCGGTCCATAATCGGGTGTAGTCTAAACAGCCTCTCATCTACATGAGCTTCAAGTACAACCCTGCGGCCACCAAACCGACCGTACTCAAAGCCTAACGGTAGCGCTCTTTCGCTTGTGCTAGCTTCGGCGCCCGCCCTCCTCCTTGGACGGGTTGGGCGACTAGGCCCGGCTTCATCCGCGGCACCCTTTCTCTTTCCCATGAGGGAAAGAATGGTGGAAATGGAGAATAGGGCAGTTACCAGCTCGAACAACGTCATGGGAAAGGAAGGAAGATGGGGAAATAGGAAAAATGTTTGGGTTCCCATGAATTTGAAACACTAAATGATATTTGAGTGCTCAAATAAATGAGAAAGGGGGGCGCAACAACTGTGGAGGGAAGTTTTAAATAGGTAAGGAAGGTGGTGCACGAAAAATGGAAGAGGAGGCAATTGGAAGGGTTATTTGAGTGAGAAAATCGGATCCTTTGGAAGGGAGGAAGGCTTGGAGGTATAGGAAATGGAAGAGGAGAGTAAAAGGGAAAGAAATAGGGGTCCCCACGAGATTTCGTGGGCCCCACACGTGTCTAGGGGTCTGCCCGACGCCGGCCCGACAGGCCCGGACAGACCGGACCGTGGTGCACCGCGGTAGGCGAGGTGCCGCCATGATCCTCTGGACTGACCGCGGTGCCGCTGGGGTAGGGCGGTGGCCACCCCCTCCCAAGGTGTCAATGGTACCCCGGGTCCACCGTGGGTCCCCCCGGATTGCATCCTTTGGCCCCCGACTCCGTTCTGAGTCGTTTCGAGTCCTTTCAGGTACGTTTCTGATGTACATTCACCTTTACCAATTTTCAACAGCTGGGATGGAGGAGAACATGGTCTAAACTAGTCGTTTGACGGTCTAGAAGTATTTTGGGGTTGACTCGTGCGATCACGTTCAAGTACAGACTCAAACAAAATGACTGATTTCGGTGAACTTCGCCAATTGTTTCTACATTTTTCTCACACCCTCCTATGTCGAAATGCGTCAGCGTACGTTGTGTGACCATAACCCAGGTCTGGTTTAATCCAAATCATGCTCTGATACCAACTTGTAACGCCCTGAAAATCGAGGGTCGAGTAACAACTCAACTCTCGAGTTCCAAAACATCACTTATGCAACATATATAATGATGATTAAATGTTGGCTATGTTAGTGCAATAAACATGAGTGAGATTATACCAAAACAGTAATCCATACTTCAGATCAATTTATAAAACGCAAGCGGAAGACTGAAATATGTATATAAATGTATATAAAACAAAACAATCTCGATCTGTCTCCAAAGTATGAGTATTTTACTGAGTCACCATATACATATATCGAATTAAAAATCAAAATCGCAAGGGATAGTCCAACTATCATAATAGTCCTGTAACCTCGTCGATCTAGGCTGCTTAAGCGAAGCCATCGGAGAACTGCATGTACGAGAACTCATCCTGATCCTCATAGTAGTCTGGCTCCGCCTCCTGAATCGTCTCTCCATCTGCACCTAAAATAGAGTCTGGTTGGTGTTTAAAACACCGTCCCATAATGTGGGAGTGAGTAGCTAACTCAATGGAACAATAAAGAATAGGTTAACATGTTATCAATTCAGTCAAGCAGTAATGATAAAACAGTATAATCAAACACTCCTAAATACTCTTATTAATGCAAGTATGAAATGCAGTCATGATGCATGCCCTCGCCTACACTCCCTTGTGCGACACCATCTTACGTCCGTGGCATGCGTTCATCCCTTAGTGCTCTACATCTTCCATGCACATGCAATGCTATGTTATGAGCGTGATTACCGAGTTGTTATTAATTATTTTCATACAACAGTATTGGGAAACTAAGGTACCTCCCTTATATCATTCCCAAACAATGATCCATTCTAGGGTCGTCAGTCTAGATAATCTCATACGATGATGCAGTTCTAGGTCGCTGTAAAGGGCTGCCAGGACTGTTACACGCACTCGTTGCACCGCTCCCCCATCACCTTATCAATACAGGCCTAATTTATACTCTGTTTACTACGGGAAGACTCGTCACCTCTCCGCAGATTCAGAGTATGCTCGAGGTCACTACAAAGGGCTGTCAGGGCTGTTACATGCACTCGTTGTACCGCTCCCTCATCACCTTATCAATATAGGCTGACAGCTCGAATACAGTGTCCCATACCACCGTATTCGGTTCACGAGTCTGGGTTGATCACTGGTCACTATGGGGGAGGCTCGTGGCCCCAGCGTAAGCCGACAACTCGACCACGGTGTCCCATACCACCATGCTCGGCTCATGAGTCTTTAGCGGATCAAGGTACCAAGGTTAACAGGATTCCACTGGTAAGTTCGGTACCTTAGGTTCAATCAGTAGCGTCCAAACATGGTGAACATACATTAGACAGATCGGGTTACTTGCCGAGCTCGACTAGCACGAGCGCACAACAAGTTGAATGACATGAAGTGCATAAGCCCTTCGCGTGGCCTAACCACTGTTGACAACCGAAGTACGGCTCAGGTTCGTCAAACACGTCTTACATGACGAATAAATTTCAGCCATGAATTTAATCCTGTTACCGACTGCCTGGACTAAATCATAGTCCCAACTTCATTTTATTTCATTAAGAATCATATGAGATAGTTAAAGCAGGAATAAACAAGTTATTCAATTCTTAAAATCAAGGAAGCATGTTATGAAATACAACACAAACAAGCTTTCATACACATTCACTTCATGAAATAAAACAGACATTATAATGTAACGTACATGTAGAAAATCATACACATAATTGAGGTAACCGAGATTCGTATCTCAATCCTCCTACAAAGTATTCTAGGTGATCGCTAGCACATTCAGACATTTTCACAAACACATAGACTACATACATCACCTTACATGATGTATGAGGATTACACATGTGTTAGGCCAAATCCTTTCACTAGGGAGTTGCCCCGCATACCACGTGCATATACCTACGACTGATAACCATGGTGTACATGAATCCGAGCTTCATGTTCATTCAAACATTTCTACAAACACTTGGGCTTCACACTTAGTCACATATGACGTATATTTGCCGTGACGTGATTTTGGGCAAGTCCTTTCGCTAAGGAGTTATCGCACATGTATTAGGCATATATTCACGACAAATAAACATATTAAGCACAAATCCAAATTCCAAACATATTCAAACATTCCAACATATGCATAGAATACACTATATTCTACATAGTTCATGTAAACTCGTATAACGAAACAGACGACGTATTTTGCATGTGTAATAGCACCCTTGTCAGTAATAAATCATTAACCGACATTGAAAGCCTTGAAAACCATAACCTATATGTCTATAGTCCGCACCTTACTCCGCAGAAGCGTAAAGAGCTCGATAGAATCGTTAAGCCTTCGTTGGCGTTGTTGTAACAACCTATATCACGAGTTGAGTCAGCTATTTCGCTATTTGCAACATGTGAAACTCTAAAACAGATTAGGGTTAGGGTTTCTTACCTAAGAACGAAGCCAGAATCGCCGGAAAAGCGATTAGATAGCGATGGTTAAACGCGTATAGCATCAGGGTAGAATAACAGGAAGATTCTCCCACTTCTCTCACACTTTCTCTCTCTTTTCTCTCTTCTCTCTCCTAGGGTTTCTCTCAAATTCGTATGGGCTGAATGAGAGAGGGTTTAAGGTCCTTATATAGGCTCAAAATACTCCAAATTAGACCCAGGGTCATGGTATACCTAGGTTATAGCCAAAGCGAGGCTGTTCCGTCTCAACGGAGCACTTCTGGAGCCCCCTTTTCTGCGTTTGGTCGGACTTAAGCTCACTAACCTTGGATCTTGGTCGAGTTAAGTTTTCGTTCCAGACGGATTCCCAGATCGCACGTGGCGGACCAGTTTTAGTTCAACGGTCATGAAAACTCGATCAGGGTTACAAGTACACGGACACGTGTGGAAAATGTTCCCTGATCCGAGGGTGTATTTGGGTCAGATTCTGATGGTCTGATTGTTTATATTTGGCCCGCAAGCGATAAGTCTCAGATTACTTAAATTAGATTTAATTTAATAAGAAAATCTCATTTTCTCACACTCCTCGCTCCGGGCTCAAGTGAATAGCCCCAGGACAGTATCTGGATTTGATTTTCGAGATGGTTGTCAAGCCCAGCAAGGCGGTCATAATTCTATAACTTCGTATTATTCGGACTTTCGATGTGCGGTCCAGATCTGATACAGAATTTTGTGATGCTCCCGAGAGCAGACGGGTAATGAAATTGATCCTAGATTTTTGGGTAATGTAGCGTCAACGATACCACAAGTTTTGGGTCTTACAGATCGTATTTAAAGTGATTAGTGCGAATTTCGTATGTAATCTAGTTTAACACTAGTTAATCCTCATCTAATTTCTAAAGGATTTGGTCTCGTGTGATTTCTGGCTGCGGTGGTACTCGGGTCTTTGTACGGGATTTTCTAAGACGTTACAGTTATAATACTAGGTATGTCTTTCCCCAACTCTTCCTCCCATGAGGTCTACTTGAATTTTGGATCCGACTTATTTTCGGTGTCAGGTCCTAAAATGAGCTGGAAAAATGGATGGATGGAGTTGGATTTCTATAAAAACCCACCTAGCTTCTAAGCGTTGGAATTGCAACAGCCTGTTCAGGCAATTGGCATCCAAAATCGCATATATGTTGGGGATTTGTGCTGCGGAATTACACAAATCTAGATCTAGGATAGGAAATTCAATAGTAACAAGCAATCGCAGAAGACAAAAGATTTAACGTGGAAAACCCTTGCGGGAAAAAACCACGGCACAAAGCGACGGAAATCCACTATGAAAAGAAATTACAAGAGAGAGGACTTACCCGATTCAAAAAATCTCGAATCTCACCCTTCCTACACCCTTTAATAACCCTAGAATCCCTTTAGAAAGCTTTAGAATTATTTCACATACCTTAGAAAAGCCCTAGGGACACCTATTTATATTTTAGGCAACTTCCCTTTCGCACCCTTGCAAAAACTGACTCAAATTTACGCAGTCCGCATCAAATACGGAAACGAATCTGCGTAACCTCGACTGGTCATGCAGACTGCTCGACCGGTCGAGAGGACCCCTCGACCGGTCAAGCATAGTCCTCGACCGATCGAGCACCACAGACCCCATAAACATGTGCTCGCTGGACTTTAAGTCGAGCAGTGCTCTACTAGTCGAGCAGCTCCCTCGACCGGTCGAGCATGGGCCACGACCGGTTGAGCAACTGAAAAATCTGATGATTGAAGGCTTTCTGACAACAATCTTCACCAAGTCTTCAATCTTCAGCCGTGAAGCTCTTTGACCTCTTCTCTTATCTCTTCATCGCATCATAGCTTCAATCAACGCTTCTCGTGCACACTCCGTCCTTCTTTTACGCCATCGCCAAGCCCAGAGAAGTTGCACAGAACTTGAACTTCTCTGTAGGAACGACCTTGGTGAGCATGTCTATTGGATTCACGCTTGTATGGATTTTCTTCAGTGTTACGCCTCCTTCCTCAAGCACCTGTCAGATAAAGTGGTGACGAACATCAATGTGTTTAGTACGTGAGTGATAAACAGAATTATTAGCTAAATTGATAATGCTCTCTCTATCACAGTTAACCGGCACGACCTCCTGCTGAAGTCCCAACTGATTTATCATGCCTCTGAGCCAAACACCTTCTTTAAATGCTTCTGTCACTACCATATATTCTGCTTCGGTCGTGGAAAGAGCCGCCACGGACTGAAGCTTCGACATCCAATTAATTGCTCCACCCGCTAGTACAAACGAGTATCCTGAGGTAAACTTCCTGGAATTTATACTACCTGCATAGTCGGAATCCACATACCCTACCAACTTTGTCGCTGTTTTCTCAAAAGTTAAGACGTAGTCTTTCGTACCTCGAATGTATCGAAGTAGCCATTTCACCGCTTTCCAATGTTGCTTGTCGGGGTTTGACATGTATCTGCTCACAACACCGACTACCTGTGAAATATCTGATCTTGTGTAGACCATGACATACATTAAATAGGGCACATGAGACATAACCTACTTTTCCTCATTGGAATTAGGACATTGTTCTGAGGAAAGCTTGAAGTGAGCCACGTGGGGAACGCTCACCGGCTTTGCCTGATCCATCCCATACTTGATCAATACATTTTCAAGGTATTCTGCCTGTGATAACCAAAGCCTGCTCCTCTTCCTGTCTCTATGAATATCTATGCTGAGAATCCTCTTTGCAGCCCCCAGATCTTTCATCTCGAATGTCCCTGATAACTGAGTCTTTAGTATGTTGATTTCAGACATATCATGACTGGCGATCAACATATCATCAACATACAGAACTAGGATGATGAATTTTTCATCACTCAGTGTCTTGTAATAGACACAGAGATCGTATTCACTCCGAGTAAATTTCTGACTCATCATGAAAGAATCAAATTTTTTATAACACTGCCTAGGCGACTGTTTCAGGCCGTACAACGACCTCATTAACCTACAAATTTTTTTCTCTGCCCCTTTAACTTCGTAGCCCTCTGGTTGCTTTATGTAGATTTACTCTTCTAATTCCCCATGCAGGAATGAAGTCTTCACATCCATCTGTTCCAGCTCGAGATCGTATTGGGCAACCAGGGCTAACACGAATCTGATAGATACCTGCTTTACCACCGGCGCGAATATCTCTGTGAAGTCGATTCCTTCTCTCTGAGCATATCCTTTCACTACCAACCTTGCTTTGTATTTATTCTGTTTCCTTTTAAATAACCACTTACATCCGATCACTTTTCGGCCCACGGGAAGCTCCGCCAGTTCCCATGTGTGATTTTTGTGCAACGAGTCCATCTCATCGTCCATAGCCGCCTTCCACTTTTCTGCATCAAGCTCATCAAGAGCCTCCTGAATAGTAGACGGGTCTCCCTCATCTTTAATGAGGGCATATGCAATATTAGAGTCGTCCATGTATCTTGCCGGTAACCTGCGATCACGCGGTGGATTCTTTCTCACAGGTGGTTGCTTCACCTGATCCTGTACCTCTGTCTTTGCATCTGTCTCTGCCTGAGTATTATCCGTGTCAATCTAGACGTCTACGATCATCTTTTCTAGTTCATCTTACTCCTTTTGATCATTCTTGCGAAATAGGAAGCTTTCATCGAATCTGACGTCACGACTAGTAATGACCTTGCGTGTGACCTTGTCTGATAACCTATAACCTTTCACACCAATGCCATAGCCAACAAAGATATACTTTTTGGCTCTATGATCTAGCTTATCTCTCTCAACCGACGGTACATGAGAGTAAGCCTTACAACCAAATATGCGTAGATCTGAGTAGTCGATTTTCTGACCACTCCATACTTCCTCTGGGATTTTACATTCTATTGCCATTGAAGGAGAACTGTTCACCAAATAACAAGCCGTGTTAACGGCCTCAGTCCATACGTCCTCGCCCAACGCAGCATTACTTAACATGCATCTGACCCTCTTTAGGAGAGTCCGATTCATTTGCTCAGCTACACCATTTTGCTCGGGCATGTAGCGCACTGTGTTGTGCCTGATGATCCCTTCATCCTTGTAATACTCATTAAACTCAGTGGAAGTAAATTCTCCACCATTGTTAGTCCTTAAAACCTTTATTTTTCGCCCTGACTGTTTTTCCACCATTGCCTTCCATTGTTCAAATATGGTGAAAACTTCGAATTTACATTTCATGAAGTAAACCCAAACTTTCCTGGAGTAGTCGTCAATGAATGAAACAAACCATGACGACCCCCAATGGAAACTTTTGGCGATGACCCCCATACGTCAGAGTGCACATAATCAAGCACTCCTTTACAAACATGTTTTCCAGATTTAAAAGATAATCTAGATTATTTACCATATATACAATGCTCGCATATATCTAAATTAGAATTTTTAAAAGCTGGAATCAAACATCGATCAGAAAGTACCTTCATGCCCCGCTCGCTCATGTGGTTCAGACGAGCATTCCACATGCGTAGAGACATGGAGTCTGCAATAGTTGCTGCTGCTCCACCTGCTGAAGTGCTCTCAATCAACTTGTAAAGGTTTCCGTGCCTCTACGCTCTCATAACCACGATGCCCCTTTTGAAACTTTACGGACACCATCAATACCGGTGAACTTGCAACCTATAGCCTCGAGTGCACCTAGAGAAATCAAACTTTTCTTCATATCAGGAACGTGCCTGATGTCAGTCAAGGTACGCTCCATCCCATCAAACATCCTGATGCTCACCGTGCCAATAGCCATAACATTACAGGCATTGTCATTGCCCACAAAAACCTGTCCACCATCGCATTCCTTGTAACTGGTAAACCAACTCCGATGAGGAGTCATGTGATAAGATGCTCCTGTGTCAAGTATCCACTCGTCTTTATGATTGTCGTGTAAGTGACCAATCATGGAAACAGACAGAACATACCACCAGTGATTCTTCATCAGATGTGACCACATTGGCCTTCTTTGAAGAAGTTGCTGAATTTCTTTCTTCGTTTTAAGATTTCTACAATCTTTCTTCATGTGTCCAGACAACCCACAATTCCAACACTTTAATTTTCCTTGCCCTTGTCCTTGGATTTGGATCTAGGCCTTGAGGATCCTGTACCTCGTTCAGAATCTCTGCCCCTCGTAATCAGTGCATCGGAAGATGCCCCCATGTCGCTGTTTAGCTTTCTCATAGCCTTCTTTTGAAGGGCTGAGATAACGGTGTCAACACTTAGGGTTTTATTTACGGTGCACATCGTGTCCCTGAAAGACTCATATGATGCAGGAAGAGAATTCAACAATATACATGCCTGTTCCTCATCTTTGACCACTTCCTCCATATCCAGCAATTTGCACATCAATTTATTAAAGTTGCTGATATGGGCTTCTAGATCTCCACCCTCTGCCGTCTTGAAGGTATAACACTTTAGCTTCAAGTGTAGGCGATTTTCAGAGGACTTCTTTGCATAGATGTTCTCTAACTTCGCCCACAAACTAGCTGCAGTTTTCTCCCTCAAAACATTATAGAGAACCTCATCCGTGAGACATAAACGGATAGAGGCTAAAGAATTACTATCAAAGTTTTCCCATTCATCATATATCTTTCATGGTAGATTTGCGCTCCTCAAGAGCCTTAATCTCGCCTTGCTTGGTTAACAGGCTAATCATCTTAACCTTCCATAATTCAAAATTATTTTTGCCTGAGTACTTCTCAATATCAAACTTACCGTTTTCCATTATTACTAATCCTACATATTCAGATATGTGCCCTAACGATTGCTTTGATAACACTTGTTTGGGATTTGTGCTGCAGAATCACACATCAGATCTATAGGATAGCAATTCAATAGTAACAAGCAATCACAGAAGAACACAAAGATTTAACGTGGAAAATCCTTGCGGGAAAAAACCACGGTGCGAAGCGACAGAAATCCACTATGAAAAGAAATTACAGAGAGAGAGGACTACCCGATTCGAACAATCTCGAATCTCACCCTTGCTACACCCTTTAATAACCCTAGAATCCCTTTAAAAAGCTTTAGAATTATTTCCCATACCTTAGAAAAGCCCTAGGGACACCTATTTATAGTTTATGCAACTTTCCTTTCGTACCCTTGCAAAAACCGACTCAAATTTACGCAGTCCGCATCAAATCTGGAAATGAATCTGCGTAACCTCGACTGGTCGAGCACCACAAACCACAGAAACATGTGCTCGCTGGACTTTGAGTCGAGCAGCTCCCTCGACCGGTCGAGCAACTGAAAAATCTGATGATTGAAGGCTTTCTGACAACAATATATTCGTAATGTATGGGACCCACCAATATAGAGACGATCATTTCAAAAGGAGTGATCTGGTCATCTGCTGTAATACCAATTTGGGCGGTTCTTCACGGTCTCCATCATGCACGTTGCACCAGACGATTGGAACTGTTCCATGAACAGCAAACCCACCATTCTGATAATAGACTCTGCCAATTGAATACAATTGGTGGCCATTGTTCCGTCCAAAGCGTGAGATTGTAAACCCGCATCTCTAGTGGTTAAATATCAAATGATCGGCCTGATGAAAATACGGGAACATCCCATCCATGGTTGGACCACCTATCCACCATTCCAACAGTGTTTCCGATGGAGGGCATATGTGTGTGCTGCATATATATAATGTAGCACCATGAAAATGTAGCTAGCCGGGCATGTACATGCTGCATATAACTTAGTATGTACAATACTTTATTTATTTATTTTATTTTTTTATTTTTTTATTTTTTATTTTTTTTTTTGTTAGCTTGTTAGTAAACCCACTGTCAGATCACACTTCAGTACTGTTAGCCACCCCCACTAGGGAATCAATGCCAAGACCTCGGTGTTGAACGAGGTATTTTCACTCAAGCTACCACTTGAGCTATGCATCTGGGTGTTCTGTACTTTAATTAATTAATTAAATAAATTTTTTTTTTGAAGAGTTTTTTATGCCAAGCCAAGTTCAACACTTATTTTAAGATATTGATGACTCATTCCCATCACATTTGACACTACGTTAGACTAATTTAGACCATTCAAATTGTAGTTATATCATTGATTGAGCACTTAGGCCTGTTGGCCAGCTGCATTAGATGGTATTGAGGTGGATGGAATTGTAAAAAATTACAATAAATGCATGTGTAAGGTATTGTACGTGAATTGGGTTTATCCCATGTTTTCTAATACTATGTTTGGAATGTATGCATTAAAAAATAAATTCCAGATATACTTTCAAATTGTACTTGGATTGAACCTGGATGAAGAAAAAATCTATCATCCATCGGATTAGTAATCCCATCTCACACTTTCCAACACTAGGCTTATTTTCCAAAGCCTACAAAGTCAATTTTAATCCCATCTCACGCTTCTTCTAAACATGCCATTTCCAATTTCAAAGTGGGATTAGTAATGCAATCCCATTTAATACAACTTAATACCACCGCCCAAATAGGCCCTTAGATCAATGGAGACAATCTAAATTATTGTCCATATCATTACTTTGTGATATTCCAATGAAAATAAATAAAACAGGTCACACTTAAAAATGTCTAACGGTCAAAAGAACAAGAAATTTTGTACGGAAATATGTGGTTAATGATCTAGATTCACGATAAATTTTTTATAGAAATTAAGTATATTATAAATTTTATTATATAGTTTTATTATTGTAATTAAAAATATTAAGTATAGTTGCTTACACTACATGTTATGGAGTCCAAACGCTATTATACAATGCATGCTATTTAAAAATTGCATTCCAATGGCCGTATTAGGGCTTTATAAAATAATAATTGGAGAGAACCACTTTAACTGGTGATCAAAATATCGAATAAAAACTCCCCTATTACCATAACTTATGACATGTCAAGTCATGTTAATGAAAGGGTCCTTACTCTTGCTCGGGTGGTAGACTCTCAAGAGTTTCAACGCCCGGTCAAGGGTTCGAGTACCCATAGGTGGTGAAATTCCACTAGCGTGAGTGTGTGGGGGTGTGTGTGCGTGTGTCAAAAAAAAGAGTCATTTTAATGAACAGAAAAATAACAAAGAAACAAAAACAAAAAAACAAAAGTCAAATGCTACAAGGCACGTGGACGATACGAGGTGATCAACGCCACACGTAGGGGTGTACATCGAGTCGAACGAGTCGAGCTGGCCTCAGCTCAAACTTGGCTCGGCCATTGGTTGACCTCAGCTCGAACTCGGCTCGGCTTGGTCCTTGAGCCTGATTAGCTAGCTCGGCTCGGTTCGGTTAGCAGCTCGGGCCGAGTTCGAGCCAAGATCGAACTGAGTTCGCCATTGAGGCATTTCCACAAACACCTGAACGACAACTTCAAAATCCCACTATTTTACAAACAGAGGCAATGGTTGTACATGTGTTTATCAAACACCTTCTAAGCAACATAAAAACCAAGAAAAACAAAGAGAAAAAAAAAAAGAGAAAAAAAAAGAGAAAAAGGGTATTTGTTTCATGTACTCCATCATCAACCATCTCTATGTCAACAAACCCAACATCTGAAATGGTGGAGCTGAGGTGGGCTTTCCTTCCTTTCTCCTTTTCTACAGGTGGCGGCGGACCTTAGCTTTGGTGTGACATAGGTTGCAAAGAACTGATCTGATGGAAATTGATAGACAAGGCAGAGAAATGGCCGCAGAGGAGAAAGGTCAAGAGGCAATTGAAGTCGTTGGTGAGCAAAATCAATGGCAAAGTAACCGAGCTAGATTCGATCCGAGTCGAGTCGAGCTGGGGCCTGCTTGAACTCGGCTCGAACTCATTTTCGAGCTCAAAAAATCAGCTCGACTCATCTCGAACTCAGCTTCGAACCGAGTCGAATCGAGCTTTTTTGAGTCGAGTTGAGGGAGCTAACCGAGCTAGCTCGGTTCGTGTACACCCCTAGCCACACGTGCCAACTTGTCTCATTTGTGCGAGATGCAGACCATTTCTCAGGGCCCACTTTGAATATTGTCTGACCTTAAAACTAGATAATTAGTCTACACATCAGGTGGGCAAATGCAATTCAAAACATCCTTTTGAGAAAAAGATATTTGTGTTTCTTTCTTGTATATTTGCTTTCTTTGTTTCTCAAAGAAGAAAGCACCTATTCCTTTAAATGATATGCATTTTCATCTTTCCCCGTTCTTTTATGCCATAAGATCTGAAAGTATTGAGAAATGCTAACTGGGTTCCTCGCAAACGAATATAATGCACAACTTATATTTATTCTATATCTAGACCATTGATCCATTTTATCAAATCATTTTAGGCTATGAACCCAGATATAAAGAAGATCCATGTCTCAAGTGGACCAAACTATATAAACAATGGTGATTGAACGTCATACTACTAAAAACTTCCTAAGGGCCACCCAAGTGTTTCTATATTGTTTGTTTTCTATTCAACCTTTTGATAAGGTCACATATTACTTTCGTGGTCCATTAACGGTCATCGCCACTGTTTCCTTGGGTGTGATCCACTGAGAATTGGATCTGCTTCATTTTTTGGGCTCAAGTACTAAAATCATCTTGAAAAATAGATGGACAGTGTGGATATAGAATAAATACATCAAAGTGGGCCCTCAGTGAGGGCCGTACTGATGAGGATAGGGCGGCACCTAATCCGCTCCCGATGTTATCTGGCAGCCATACGTGCATGAAAGAAATGAACGGTTGAGAAATTGACAAACTTTCAAAACTATATGTACACCAGTGGCGCACTGATGATCATATAAACATGATATTTGGAACATAGTATCTACATAATGGGGACTATCTGATGAACGGCTCTGATTTTCAACATATGTGCATCATTTGCGTGTGTTAGGTGAGCACACGTACAAATTGCACTCTCTAGCTGCAAAGAGCGCGAGATCAACCTTTAATTTTAATTTACGAGAAATTTCCAATTGTGAACCCCGCCTTTTACCCATCGTCTTTTACAAGCGCTATCAAACTTTACTTTTCCAAATTAATCACGGACACACTATTTTCGTATGAAAATACCGTTGCATTCAGAAGGGCTGCACCATCCATTCTTTAGCCATTGGTAGCAGGGGTCTTGAAACTTAGAAATATTGTGTAGATCTACGCTATCAATAGCTACGGTTATAATCCGTAGTTATAGATCTACAGTGGCGTGCAGTTCTGAATAAAAGGGTATTTTCGTCCGAAAATAGTGTGCCTTACGGAATGGTTTAGCTTGGGAAAGTAAAGTTTGAGAGGGTTTGGAAAAAACGGTCGGTTTTACAGGCGGAAATTTCTCTTTACCAGCGTGGTACTTTTCCCTACCTAGAGTAACCATAGGTTATTGAGCACGTGAATAGTGTACTTATGGGCTCATCTGGCTGGACTAGGATCCATGGCCCTGTGATCTAGACAGTTGAACTACCGGGCCCAATCATGATGTCAGCTTCTCTAGAATCTTGTGGATTGGATCTGCCTATGGTGTGTTCCACCGTTGATTTTAGATCTGCCTCATTTGTAGGTTCATTCCCTAAAATGAGCTGACAAAATGGATGGACAGCAGAAATAAAACACATCCATCATGGTTCGGCCATAGAGTTCTTCAACAGGACACAATTCGGATCCCTCTAAAATGAGGGCAAAATGGTTACGCATCCACCAAAGAAGTGTCACACGTGTAGGGGCGTGGATTGCATGGGATGGTACGCGGATTGCGTCCTACCCCCGCCGGTCTCCAGCTGGGAACGGGCAGAAGCTTTGAGTTGCCACCACGATGTATGAGTCTTATCCACACCGTTTATACAGTTTTTACTATCATTATAGGGTAGAAGATCAAAAATGAGGAAGATCCAAGGATACATTGGACCACACTATAGGAAGAAGCAGTGATAATGATTCTCACCATTTAAACTTTTATAAGGCCCACCGTGATGTTTATTTGACATCCAACCTATTCATAAGTTACATAGACCTGGATGAAGATAAAATACAGATATCAGCTCCATCCAAAACTTATGTGGCCCTCAAGAATTTTTCAACGGTAAGAGTTTAATCCCTATTGTGTAGTACGCTTGAGCCTTGTATCTACCTCATTTTTAGGTTTCTACCCTAAAATGATACGCGAAAATGAATGGACGGTGTAGATAAGACCCATACATAACGATGGCCACTCAAAGCACCTGCCTGTTCCCAGAATCCCAGTTCGAGACGGGCGGGGGTTGGACGCAATCCGCGTCCCCTGGGATGCGACTCTAGAGCTTACTATCATCCGAAGTTAGGTGTGGCCCACCGTGATGGAACCTAAAAATGAGGCAGATCCAAAACTCAAGTGTCCCACATGACACGAAAAAGTGGCTTATGAACGGCCCACCGTTGAAACCTTCAAAGTGGGAATGAACGGCCACAGAAGTTTTGGATCAGGACAATATTTTTGTGTTTGGATGGCGTATAAACATTCATGGGCCCAATCATAAACATTCATTAGCAACGGTCTGGATGGTGGCGTATAAACATCATAGTGGACGTCTGGAAGGTTTGGCATTTCCCGCCCACAAAGAAAATTATTATTCTTTAACGAGAGATTAATAAATTCCTTGCGCGTACAGTGCAACTGGTAGATCCTCTGCGTGCACCTCAGGTGGATAGATCCTTAGCCAACCTTCTCCGCTTTCTTCAAAAAGTGCTTTATATGGCGGCTTGGCCATTTCCATTCTCATCGAGTCTCCGACTGATTGCAGAAGGCAACTTCCATCTTCTTCTTTCTACGAGCTCTCTATTCGTTCAGGTGCGCTTCTTTATACTACTCTATTATAGGAAAAGGGTTATTATACAACCTCAATGTCTCACATGCAGCTAGCTGTATATAAGAATACTGTATTACTAAAACAATGGACAACCTGCCATGAACCTACAAATTCAAGCGGCGGCCCAGCCTGATGGTTGGATGAGAATGAGTTTTGGGCCTTTCCATTTTTACGGTGGGGCAAATCTGATGAATGATTAAATGCCATAAACATACCACGATGAGCCCCACATGCAACTAGTTGTTCGGTTTCTTCTTTGCAACCTAGCTGCTGGTGAGACATTGTAATATTGTAGGATCATAGTACAGCAAGTTGCTTTTTTCATATGTGGCAATCAGAACATGGACTTGGACAGTGGATTCATTTGAATCCGAGTGTTGGTAGGCCACTAAATGAAAAATCACAGCGATCAGATGATCTTACAGCTTTTGGATGTTGGAATTTTTTGTGATAACCGTCCATTTTATCATTCATAGATTAGCATTGTCTAGCTAAAGTGTTTCTTCAGAAATATAAAGAATCCTAGGCATCTCTCCATTAGTAGATGCATCCAGTTTATGATTGGACCTATTTTTCTTGCTCATCTTGACCTTACAGTCATGCATCGTATTGTGGGATCGTAAATCATTTGACTGATGTGATTCTTGCATCTTTCACTGATGTTGTTTGATGCTGCGATCTTCCAACATGTCCAAAGTCGTTAATACTATAAGATTGAGTTTAATCTTCTTTCATCACTATACAAAAACTATTGCAATCTGGTGGTCCTATGCTGGATGTAAGTATTGAAAATAGTAGACAAATTTTCTGAAAATAGAAAATAGAAATGAAACAAAAATTTAGAAATAAGTAGTAAAGAAAGACTTATTTGTTTGAATCAAGGCGTGACCGAGTCACTTGGCTTGAAACCAAATTTGCCCTCCTTGAATTGCATCCCAAGTGCAACATAAGTCATGCATGGGTAATTAGCCTCTAGCATACAACGAGTATGACCCGATACCAATAATGCACTTATTGTACATGGGATTGAACTAGCTTATAGAACTTCAAACCTGAGATGAGTTGACTTAGCGGCAAACTCAATTGCAGAAACAACAATGAAGTAGAGACTTTTCAAGAAGCAAGGAAAGGGAAAATTGTTTTGTATATATTGAAAATGGATTAGAGGTAATAAGTCTATGTAAAGACTTTGATTAGGTGCCTAAAGCACCATTTCAAATGGGTTAAGTACGTTGGGTTTAAATCCAACCAATGTGACCATATATCCGAATAGTTGCATCTCTGGATTAAAAAATTGTAAAATAGAAGATGCAAGTGTGCTCTTAGAGTTTGCACATAAACCCAGACCTAGACCCAACCCGGCGTATATGTATGCACACACAGCCACATGTCAGCACAACTTGACACATTGCAAAAAAATGATCCAACCCAAACATTCATGACTCTTTAGCGGCTCAAGTCTTCTACAACTCACATTACTTATATACTAAAAATTTTCAATGTTCATTTTCGATATGGGACAACAAGAGTCACTAAAAAGATAAAAATAATTTTTGCAAACCAAAATAAACAAGGATTTTTTTTTTTTTTTTTTTCAAATATAACCTTAAATAATTATAAAAAAAAAAAAAAACATTTTAAATACTACAATCCTCAACATGTTTCAAATTCAAAACACTTCGAATTTAAAAAGTGCTTTATATGCTTTTTGATAAATATTGATAAATTCCTTGCATGTACATTGCAACTGATAGATTCCTTAAGTGCACCTCATATAGATAGATTCCTAGCCTAGCATCTCGTTAATTCCCTTGGCCATTGTCATTTTCAATCTCATTGAGTCTTCGACTGATTGCAGAGGCCAACTTCCATCTTTCTTTTACAAGCTCTCTATTCGTTCAGGTATGATTCATTCTACTACTTTATTATAAGGGAAGGGATATTATACAACCACGTCTCACCCACAACTAGCTGTATATAAGAAAACCACCCACAGCTAGCTGTATATAAGAAAAAAGTACAACTAGCTGCCTCTTGGGCGTGCTTGCTGTGTTTGAGAAAATCCAACCCACAAAGAAGATTTTTCCCATGAAGATGGTATGCCTCTAAAATCAGCGGGTCTGACCTCTACACTGAACAAACAATGAACAACCACCCACAAACTTCCAAATTCATGTGGTGGCCAGCCAGCCTGAAGGTTCATTTTTGGGCCTTTTCTATTTTTATGGTGGGGCAAATTTGATGAATGGTTAAATGCCATAAAAATACCCCGGTGGCCCCCACATGCAACAAGTTGCACGGTTTCTTCTTTGCAACCTAGCTACAAGTGAGACATGCCCATGCTAGTTGTTTTCTAGGTTCACAGTACGACTGGTCGCTTTGTTTTACATATAGCAATCCAAACATGGACAGTGGATTAATTTGAATCCGAGTGTTGGCAGGCTGATAAACGAAAAATCATGGCGATCAGATGATCTTACGGCTCTGGATGCTGGATTTTTTCGTGATAACCGTCCATTTTATAATTCATAGATTGAGCGCGGCTAGCATCCTCAAGCGAAAGTGTTTCTTCATAAATATAAGTCAGTAGATGCATCAAGTTTGACTGGACTTATTTTTCTCTGATCAATCTTGACTTCTAATCTTGCATCCGATTTAGACCTTTCCTGGTATGTCACACGGATCAATATTCAGATGCCGTCACATGTTAGCACTGCGCACAAATAATATGGATGAAATCCTACTCATTCTTTAAGTATATCTTTCGCCTAATATATCATTTGATAACAAGTCACCTACCAAAAGCGGAACAATTTAGATTTGTGCACATGCTCACAAATGAAACACAACAATGAAAGACACGTAGCGCTCACACAAGTGGCACATGTGGTCGTACTCGACAAGCTTATAAAGACCTGCCGAGATAGGAATTCTATTGCAATCTTGATATACTGAGTGAGGGCGTCTCACACAATCATGACAAAATGGGTAACTTCCCATAGGGACGATCGGTGCTTTCACGACAACCATAAAGGTTTGAGAAGCTAA
This sequence comes from Magnolia officinalis, assembly GCA_021015155.1. Classification (NCBI taxonomy): domain Eukaryota; kingdom Viridiplantae; phylum Streptophyta; class Magnoliopsida; order Magnoliales; family Magnoliaceae; genus Magnolia; species Magnolia officinalis. The sequence goes on along the minus strand of JAJHSJ010000002.1, from coordinate 15,289,498 downwards.
TTTCTCCCAAAACATAAAAAATTCAAAAGTTGCAATGAGGAATCTGAGTTCGGTTAGGACATGTATTGATCCTATAACCTTTAAGGATCTCTATAACCAGGTTGGTAAGGAGATCCTCTGACGTTATAGTTTTCGTTGTTTGAGTGCAACACATTTATAATGGAAATCCGAGTGTCACACCATGAAATACCATACGTGGGTATGTTTTCCACGTGCCATATAGTCAGATTAACACTCATATAAATTAGAGTCACGTTCATGTAAACAACGGATATCGAAGATAAGTGAAGTTACAAAGTTGAACATTATCCAGACTAGCATCCAAAAACATACAATCCAAAAGAATACCCTTAGTTGCAGCTGTACAGACACCAATAAACTAATGTATGAGACATAAAAATTATCAAAAGGATAGAGCTAGGGGTCTATTGGTTGAGCTTATATAGCTTAGGCACACTAGCGCATGGCTCCTCGTCACCAAGCTCCTCACCAACCTCCCTTGGAACATTGATGGGCTCCTTGCCTCGCTCTATACCTACACCATTTATACGGTTGTAAAATTCGAAGCACATAGCTCAGTGAGAAATGCTTCCAAGATTATATAGCAAAATGTTAATCAAGCATTGTTTTAGATGAAAAAGTATACAACATAGTGGCAATCATAATGCGATCTTATTTAAATGCTTGGATGCACGAATGTACATCAGCCTGGGGATGCATATCCATCTGACTTTGGGGGTAGTCACCAACAACAATATGCAAGATACGTGCATCAACAATAACTATCCACCATGCAACATATGAGTGGCTAGCCACTAGGGAAAATATTTAAAGGTACATGTATCAATAATGGATATCACTCCCAAAATGGACATTTGTACAATGCACTAGTCACCAGTGAAAATACTCGAAGGCATGTGCATCAACAATGACTAGGCACCTAATAACGCTCACGTGCTATGAATGCATGATTAATCCAACCTTTATTAGTCCAGTTTACAAATGATCCATTTATGTAAAACCTCTACAGCTAGTGACAAATCATGATCCAACAAGTAGACCTTACCATCACAAGTTTATACATAATTCCAACAATGGGTTCCTCCCAACAAGCCAACTAGGCACCAAGTCTAGGGGAAATGGAGCAGACCTCCCTCGGGTTGGATCAAGGTGAACGTGGATGGCTCCTCTAGGGGAAACTTGTGTTGAGAAGTGGAGCCACATCTGGGGCCGCCCACGACCAGTCGAGGTTGCGCGGATTTCGTGTTGCAAGTCCTTTCGCAATTGGGATGCGAAAGGAGTTTCACGGATTTCGTGTCGCAAGTCCTTTCGCAACTGGGATGCGAAAGGAGTTTCGCGGATTTCGTGTCGCAAGTCCTTTTGCAACTGGGATGTGGAAAGGGAAGTTGCCAAAACTATAAATTGGGGTCCCTAAGGCTATTCTAGGTCAAGGTGAATTTTAGAAAATTATTCTGAGGTGTGGGCAAAGGATTTTCTCTGTACTTCCAAGGGAGAGGTTAGTATATTGCCTTGTAATCTTCGTTTCTCTTCATAGTGGAATTTTGCATCCGTGGTTTTTTACCCTAGTTTGGGGTTTTTTCATGTATATCTTGTCTTGTGGTTTGTTTTGGATTGCTTTGATCTATTTCTAGTTTATATTTCTTCCTGTCTATCGTTTGTGGGTGAGGCCTTAGATTGGATCTAGGCTCACTGCGTTGTTGGCGTGCTGCGCAACAACTCGGGGCCTTCGGGAGGAGGAGGGGTGGGGAGAGATGAAACAGGCAGATTCCTGTTCGGGTTCGTCAGGGGTTATGGTACCGGTACAAACACGAGGGCTGAAGCTAAGGCAGTTTTGGACGCTCTTGATCTGGCGCACCAACTTGGCTATTCTCGTATAGTTCTTGCGAGTGACTATTTGGTGGTGGCGAAGGCCCTGTCGAACTCGGCTCACATTTCCTGGAAAATCTGGTACTTGAAGGCAAGAATTGCCTCCCTCGCCTCCCTCGCCCGCTCTCAACTCAAAATTGAGCATACCCCGAGGGAAGCGAACACGGTTGCGGATGGTTTGGCCCGCCTGGGGAGTGAGGCTCAAGCCAACTCCACTTTCCTGAGAAAAGATTCACTCCCTCCTGTCATTAAAGTTTGTTATTTCTTGACAAAGTCGGGCTCGAGTCACCCCCGTCAATCTTAGGAGTTGTTTGTTTTCTTTCTTGTGCCTCTTTGCTCATATGTTAGGAGGGCACATTCCCTTTTTGTTTTGGGCTTTCCCGAAGTTCTTGTAAGCCAGTCCTGGCCTTTCTGATCAATGAATTTCTTTGAGTTTAAAAGAAAAAGCACCAAGTCTGTTTAAGAGTACAATAGAGGGGATTCCACCTAACAAAGCCACATAAGGAACAATATTTCACAAAGATGGTAAGTCTACAACCAATTTCAATTATCTAGTTCACTAGTTCGAGGTACAATCTCATGTATATGTTACAACCATACAAAACACAATTTCAATATTACCATTCCAAACATAAATTGTATAATATTTCAAAATATCATAAATATGCCAATTCAGATTCGCATGATTCAATCCACAACTTCCCATAATTTCCCAAATCATGTGAATGGATTCCAAATGCCACATTTTCATGAACCTAACATTTTAGCATGCAAACAGATTAACTTACACTAGAGAATGTTATAAGCTATGTTCATGTGAATCCTACGAGGCGATGTCATATTTAATCGATTTGAGCATTCCAAGGAGAGCACATGTGTGAGTCAACCAAAAAATGAACTAACATGTTATGAGTTCATACTCAAGTGTCTAGAGTTAAGGATTCTACCAAATCATCCTTGAATTTGCACTTATAATGTGGGTTACAAGGGTTAGTACATGATTCACAAGTCAAATAATAAGATTATTCCATATTGAGACTATTAGTAGACTAAAAATGTCACAGGAAAGTTTAGAGGTTAGATCTCCACCTTAGAGTTAGAATCGCTCAACTCAGATGTCGCATAGGTGTTGAAATTTTGGGGAAAGCTCCAAACCCTAAGTTAATGGTAATCTATCATTAATAACTTAGATTTTATCTTAATTAAACTTCTAATAAGAATTTATGGGCTTACCTGCCTTAATTTGAACGATCCCCGACTCAATTCGATGAATGGGGCCTGTGCTCGACGGAAACTGAAGGCCTCACGGAATCATTCTAAAATACGGCTCAGAGCTTCCGAGATTCGGAGGAATACAAAAGATTACTAACCTAACTAGCTTCAAATGGTTAGGAAATTAGATAAAGACACATAAGCATGGTTAGAAGACTTCTTACCTAGCTAATGAGGGTGAATCTAGCCTACAATCGAAGGTTTTCGGTTGGAGAAAGACTCTAGATAGCTTACACAGCCTAAATACGAAGATGATCGATCCAAATCAGCAAACCTACTTCCCTCCTCGCACTTTCTATCTTGATTTCTAATTATTTCTCTCTCAAATTCTTAGGTTTTGTGGGTTTAAACAAATGGGAAAAATGAGGACTTATACCCATAAGGTCCTTAGCACACCCCCCCCCACCCCCAAAAAAAATTAAAAAATTAAAAATTAAAAAAAAAATAATGGACAACTCACATGTGAGATTTTCGTGACTTAACATGGTCTATCAGTCGGATCGATGACTAATGTCGGTCGAATCGACAAAACATGGTTTCTTGTTTTCTGCCTGCTCAAGACAGTCGAGCCAATAGGTTTGTTGGTCGGACAAACAGAGCATTGATTCTTCTTTTAGTACAACCACCATTCTTGGTCCTAAGGGTTGATTTATGTTTTGTATAAGTTATTTATGTATGGAAGGTCTATTCAAGTGATTAGGGGAGGATTTTGAATGATTTGGACCTAAGAGACTGGACGGATGGAGGATGGGATGATCTGGGTCCCCTCATGCAGTTGATTTCAGTTTTGTGCAAAGTGTTATTGAGGTTTATATTTTTGGATTAAGGTTTCACTTATAAGTTCTCTAAGTTCTTGAGTTTTGAACACGTGTGTATATACTACGAATACATACATTCCTAAAAAAAAAAATTAGGGCAACACTCGAGGTCATCCAATTCCCTAGTATTGGAGGGCCAGGGTGTTACGGTCTACCCCTTAAAAGAAAATCTCACCCTGTGATTACCTGAGTAGCTTCACTGAATAAATGAGGGTATTTCTCCTAATTTCTGCTTTGTGCTCCTAGGTCACATTGCTCTGTGTCACGACCACAGGACTTTGACCAGCGGGATCATTTTGGTTCAAAGGATCTTCTCTTTATGAACTAGAATGTAGACGGGATGTTCGATGTCGGAGGCATCGTCTCTTAGGTCTACTACTCCCATTGAATAACATGAGAAGGGTTCGACACGTACTTTTTTAGCATAGATATGTGGAAGGTATTGTGTATATTTTCTAAGCTTGATGACAAGGAGAGGCGGTACACCACTGTTCTAACTCGGTCCAAAATTTGGAAGGGATTGATGAAGTAAGGCATAAAAGATTCCCTCTCTTCCCGAACTCATCATGCCCTTTAAGAACACATGGTCACCTATGTTAAACTCAAGATTCCACCACTGATTTTATGTGTTGATCTTTTGCCTCCTATGCATGGCTTGGACAAGCTTGAACTCGGCTCAAAATTTTTTCAAGCTCCAAAAACTAGCTTGACTCAATTCGAATCCAATTTGAAGCCGAGGCGAGTCGAGCTTTAGGGAGTCGAGTAGAGCGAGCCGATCGAGCTAACTCGACTCGTGTACAACTCTAGTCTTAGGGTTGGTTCGTGTTTTCTATAAATTATTTTCATATGGAAGGTCTATTCTAATTATTAGGGAAGGATTTTGATTGCCTCGGACCTAAGGGACTGAACAGACAGAGGATAGGATGACCTGGGTCCCTCATGCAGTTGATTTCAATCTTATATAAAGTGTTATTAAGGTTTATGTTTTTGGATTAAACTTTCACTTATAATTTCTTTAAGTTATAGAGTTTCAAATGTGTGTGTACACGTGCATACACATACTTTACTTGAAAAATTTTAGGGTGACGCCCAAGGTCAGGGTGTTATAGATCCGGATACGGATCATCACCCTCTCAAATCTATATAAGGAGCACCTCATGAAGAGCTCAGGGCCCTTTCCAAACACAATCTCTCTACACGGCATATCGCTTCTTATCTTAGTTTTTAGCTTTAGATTCCTCCACTTCTATCCAGCCCTACTATAGAATATCCGAAGTATAGGATAGTTTAGATTATTATTGTCCAATGTGATCATTGTAGTAAACATAAGAGTAGTGTAAATATCCATGACCTACCTTCGTTTGACCCCGATCAACCTAGTCCTTACTTGGAAGATCACACCCCAATCACATCCTGCTGACCATCGCCTTGTCTGTTTGTCCATACAGGCAATCATAGGATTTTTTTTTTTTTAATTTCTCTATTTATTTTATGATTATGCTAATTGTACTAGGCTTCAATTATGAATCAATAAAATCCACGATTCCACATTTAATTTTTAATTATTGTCATCCATTCCTGCATTATTGAGAAACCTAGGGCTTGTGATCACTCTTAAAAGAAATATCCTTGGCTCAAGGAAAAAAGAATTGATCCATTCAGAAGGACTAACTCTCTCCTTCTAAATTGTCTGATCACTGCAACATTGGTGGTTGGACAGTCAGGTCAACCTTCATAAGTATAATCCTACAACTGATTTGACGCATAGGGTCACAAATGTTCAATCAAACTCGAGTCGAGTATGACTCTGGCACACCCGCACTATCCTAATCACACACGTTTGATGGAATGTGAGCTATTCGTTAACACATATAACCTCATGTTTGATTGAATAACATTTTTTTTTGTTACACCCAGTGGAACATGGTGTGTTATCTTTAGCATTTCTCAATAAAGAAAGA
>JAJHSJ010000002.1:15183460-15283460 GCA_021015155.1 Magnolia officinalis | reverse complement strand
GAGATTCGAGGTTGTTCGAATCGGATAAGTCATCTCTCTTTGTTTTTTCTATTTTCATAGTGGAGATCTGTCACTTTGTGCCGTGATTTTTTTCCGCAAGGGTTTTCCACGTTAAATCTGTGTTCTCTTATGTGTGCTTGGTGTCATTGGATTGCTATCCTAGATCTAGATCTGTGTGATTCCGCAGGATAAAATCCCCAACATTCCCAACCCGAGATTGGGTTGGGTTGGGTTGGGTTGGGTTGGGGTATAGGAACCTTGGGTTGGGTTAGGGTTGAGCACCAACCCGACCCAACCCAACCCGGCCGACTTTCAGCCCTATCACCCACCCAGCACCCCACTTCACATGTTTCCACACTGTCCTTGTGTGGGAACATCGGGTTTCTCCCACCTGAAAAAAAAAATAATAAATAAATAAATAAGCTGCTTCTATCAATAAATAGAGGGAAAGGAAAATTAACTAGTCCACGTTCGTTCGTTGTGCAGGCGTGGCTCATTCCACAATTGGATCAGATCAACCCTCTTTCTATATCAAAGTCAAGGAATCTGCTAACCGGGATCCCTGTGATTCTATGATTTCTTGGAGATCGAAACCTCCAAAAACGGTTTGAAATGTATTCGAATTGCTTAGCGTAGAACATAGCAACAAGGCAGCTAACTGTGCTGAAGTGGCAAAGTTTTGTGGGCCTCACTATGATGTATATGTTATATCCACACCGTTCATCCATTGTTTCAGATTAGTTTTGGACATGAATCCAAAATTGAGATAGATCCAAAGTTCAAGTGGTACACGCCACAGAAAGCAATGGTGACAATGAGGTCCTGTTGAAACCTTCCTATGGCCCACCATGATGTTTATTTGCCATCCAACCTGCTTATAAGTACACACAGACATGGATGAAGGGAAGACACAAATATCAGATTGATCCAAAACTTCTGTGGCTCCAAGAAGTTTTCAATGGTATGTGTTCAATCCCCACTGCTTTCCTTGGTGTGGTTCCCTTGAGCTTTCAATATGCCTAATGTTTGGAGTCATAGGCTTAAATGATCTGTAAAAATGGATGGACTATATGGATATAACACGAACAGAACGGTAGGTCCCACAGAACTTTGCCACGTACACTGCGGACCTCGGAGCTGTGTTCCAAATTACGAATCCTAGTGACCGCGCTAGCTAACTAAAGAGCCACAATACTGAAATTTTCCTGAGATCCACACCGTTCATCATATATATCGACTCATTTTAACCATTGGAACGCAAAAATTATGATAATCCAAAACTCAAGTACGCCACAACATATGAAACAGTAAGGATACAACACCCACTATTAGTTTTTTTTTTTTTTTGGGTCTAGATAGCGTGTTGTTTTTATGTCATCCAATCCATTCCTCTTTATGTAACACATGGCATGAAAGAATTACTGAAAAAGTACAGTATTCCAAAATTTAGGTGGGCGATGACAGCGAATTTATAGGTTCTAGGCATCAGTTTCATGGCGTGGACGCTTGAGTGTTGAGTCAGCCTGATTTTTTTGGAAGCGGGGCCAAAAAAATGAGTGGTGTGCCTGATGGACGGCGTGGATTTGAAGCGTGTTAAGTAGTTTCCCCACGTTAGAGAAAGTAACCCGATTACGTGCCAGCAACGCACCGAAGCAAATTTTTGTGAAAAAATAAATGAAAGATATATGGACTCGCCGGCGTGAGATGGTCAATGAACAGGGGAAAAAAATTAAATAAAAGAAATATGGGCTCGTTAGCTTGAGATAGTCAATGAACACATGCTAGTGTGGTACATGTGTGACGTATTGGACGAATCTAAATACATGCTTGCCACAAAAAGAAAAAAAATTATTTGTTGCAGACTGATTACACACTACATTTAGGGCTTGTTTGATTTTCCAGTTCACTGGTAAATGCAGTGTAAACGCGTCTTAATTATTTTCCGGTGCACCGCACTCTTCCTTATGTCTGATTTCGTCGCTTACCTTTTTCTATGCAAAAATGGAAAAGCTGTAAAATATTTGTGGGTTCACCATGATGCATGTTGCTAATCCACGCCGTTCATCCATTATGGCAGATGAATTGAAGGCATGAACAAAAAAAATGAGGCATATTAAAAGCTCAAGTAGACCACGCCACAGAAAAAAGTGAATCAAACGCTTACCATTAAAATCTTCTCAGGGCCACTGTTTCTTTTGATGTGGGCCACTCGAGTGTTGGATCTATCTCATTTTTTGGTTCATGTCTCAAAATGTTGTGGTACAACGGATGAACGGAACGGATATGTCATATCCATCACCCTGAGGTCCAAAAATTTAAACTAACACTTTTAAAACGATTTTCACAGCAGAAACTCTCGAAGATTTTCAAACTGGCGAAACGGTAACAATTACCCATTTATCGGATGTTTACACCTGCATTAAAAAATCAAACATGCCAGTAATAACTCAGAACAATATCAATGCAGGAAAACAGAAATTTCATATATGTAACAAACATTAAATCCGGATTAAAAAATGAGCATGCTCCACTCATTAAGTGGTTTACAACATTGATTGTTGGCAATTTTCTGAAACATCCAATTTTCTCATGAAAGTGCAGCACAATTAATGATGAGGCAAGTCATCACTCTCATTAAATAGAATCAAAACCTGCATCATAATTAGTATTCAATTTAGTATTTTTGGTGTTTCCCTGTTCAATACTTCAAAAAGAATCTGGACCCTTGCTTGCCACAAATAGAAAACTCATGTTTTCCTGCATCATAATTAGTCCAAGTCATCATTCTCATTTTTTGTCAAATGTTTGAGATTCAATATGCTTCATTGGTCTCACCACAGAGCAGCCGTCCAAAACCTGCTCAATACACAAGTAATTAATTTAATATCATGGGAGCTAATGCCCAATATCAAATATTAAACTGTAATAGCAGATACTCCACTTGATCTTAGCCAAAAAGTAAAGAGCTCTCAACTTATTTATTCGTCACATCCAGTTTCTATCATGCATCATTCCTGACGGTCTGTTCTCTCGCACTCAAGGTAAGGACTTACGCATACATAATATAAAATCTTGCCCATTCAGTCGTTGGGCCTAACAGTGGAATTCTTACCTCTTAAATACACCCAGTTGGGTAGTCATATCCACAGCCTAGACAACTTTGAGATTTACGACTGAGTGGTTAGAGAAAACTTCAACCAACAGATGAAAATTCAACCTGAAGATGCCATCCAATCAACGGCTACGAATTATAACCACCTCCCTCGACGAATTTTAGCTTATAGCCCCTCGACACGAGGTCTGACCACATGGACGCCGGACGGTAATCCGTCCGGGCAGGGCTCTATGGGGCCTACAGTGATGTAAGTGTTTTATCCACATCATTCATCGATTTTCTCAGATTATTTTAAAGTAAAGTGTTTTATCCACACCGTTCATCAATTTTCTCAGATTATTTTAAAATATGATCCGAAAAACTAAGCAGGTCCACATCTCCAGTGGACCACACCAAAGGAAGCTGCAGTGATAATGACATCCACCGCTGAAACCCTTCTAAGGGCCACCGTGATGTTTTTTAACCATCCAACCTATTAATAAGTTCATGTAGACGTGGATGAAGGGAAAAAACAAATATCGGCTTGATCCGAAACTTCTCAAGCTCCCAAGAAGTTTTTAATGGTGGACGTTCAATCCCCACTTTGTGGTCCACTTATGCCCTGGACCTGCCTCAATTTTTGGATCATACCTTAAAATGATATGAGAAAAACAATGAACGATGTGAATAAAACACTTACATCACTGTGGGCCCCACAAAGCCCTGCCCCGACGGATTACCGTCCAGGCGGGGGTAGGACGCAATCCGCGTCCCTGACCACATGAGTGGCCCATGTTGGAAGTTGGCCATGTGGGTGCATCTTTAGAATCCACTAATGGATGATGGCCCCACTTGATAAAATTCTAGAATTATGTTAATGAGATATAAATTATCACATAAGAAAAATGTAAAAATGCATGGAAAATGAATAAGCCACTAGTAGGCAATGAAACCCATTGAAAAATGAAAAGGGTCTAATGAGATTGAACACCCTCTATTAATGTACCATGGGAGAATGGATTCCACCATTAATGGGTTTGGATCTAAAAACAGACTCTCCCAATCATTTGTTAATTAGTATCCACTCTTGACTTTGGTGATCATTTCAACCATTGAATTCGAGGGGTGAATTAAGTATTTCTTTCCCTGGTGGTCGTGACTTTGGACTGTCCTTTTGATTCCATTATTTTAGCTCTTGATAATCAAGGTCCATTGGTTGTAATAATCATGTTGATTATTGATTGCTTCGGTACGTGTGGTCCATTTCGGTCTTCGGTCTGGATCTTGTACACTTGTGCTACATGTACTGAGATTAAGTGATTGATAACCTTTTATTAGCATTTATTTCGCACTGTCACTTTTCCAATTCTGAAAAGAAATTCTTATGAAAATAAGGAAACGACTCTTAATTTCTAGAGATTATAGAGAACCACCCTTATTTATATGGTAGGAGTTTATTTCACACATAAGGTTTGCTCGAATATATCCCAAGGTATCACAACAAGATATGAAGGACTTTAGGAGTTGGATTTGAGCTTTTTTCAATGAGGGATCATTTATTTGATAGGGATCTCTTTGATGGGGGATGGAAAAATAAAATAAAATTGATTGCACGAAAGGTTATGGTGACCTTTTCATGTTGGAAGCAAAACAACCAAATTGTCAAAGGGTTGAAATAGTTAAATTGAGAGCTTTAATTTGTGATGTTTCTAGCATTCAAAGTGAAACTCCACATATTAACAGTTTGAATCATTGAAGGATGACCTAAATTCAAAGGCTAAAGTCTCAACATATCACACGACTTCCTCGCCAATGACTGCCATTACAATAGGGCTTGACAGCATTATCCAACTTCATCTTGGTACAATGAGAATTCTTCATCCATCTCAAATTGTGGAATTCTAGGCATTGAGGCAAGTTTTGAATCGGAAGTATAATTACGACATCTGATGCTTCTTCTTCTTCTTCTTCTTCTTCTTCTTTCCTTAGAATCCGCAGCAATCCCAAACTCACCTCTATGTAGAGGTTGTATGGGAGCATGGAATTCAAACCTTACTTTCTATATCTTATATTTAAAACCCCAAATTTGTTGTGTTAGGTATTCTCAATTTTCAAACTCCTGGAATTTAGAAATTAGTGTTTGGCAGCTTGGAGTTTCCCTTTGGGGATTCCTAAAATTATTGTGTATAGTCACAAGGTAACCAATGTGATGAAGTAAATTGTCACAAACATTACAACATGATATGTGTTTATAACATATAAAATAATTATTATATTGAGTCCATTATAAGATAATTTTGGTCCCAAAATAAAGTAATTTCAAGTATCAAGTTGCCTAAAAGAGTGATTCACTAATTTCATATTTCTTTTTTGGGGTTGTCAATTTTTAATATGGTGTAACTCATATGAATGATTGTATCAGCTAGATTTCTGTAGCATCTTATCATCATGGTGAATGCAAGCGGAAAAATCTTAACTATGTGAATAAGTATAAATGCCTTGTTCGGATTCGTTTGGATATTGAGAAAAGAAAAAAGAATTTAAAAAATAATAATAATAATAATAATAAATCAAAACTGTAATAATTACCTAATGATGATTTTCCAAGATTTCCATGAGACAGATTCCCTAGAATTCTCATCTTGAGATACCTCTCAAAAACTACCTAGTTATCCACCTTAACCCAAATACTAATCTACATTTTGGCATGGCATGAGGACAACTATTATGGAGCTGAGTTTAAGAATTGTACTGAGTAACATGGTGTATGTGAGTCTTATAAATAAAGAAGGGACAAAATGCGAGTCAGGAGAGAGCAATAAAGCTCTCTTACTAGCATGGGTGAGCTGTGTAGAAAGAGAGACATGGAAAAGGCCACCGACTAGGATTTCTCAGAGAACTTGACGGGAAGAAATCGGATTTAGCTCGGGGTAGCAAAATAGGATGGGAGCATGTATTTCATCAACCTGTTACTCTACGAAGACTAAGGCAAGGTTGGAAGGACGAAAAACCTCAGGAAGAAATGGAAACAAGGGAAATTTCCCAGATTAGATAAAAGGAAAAGAATATCCATCTTTGTCCTCAGCAAGGGAATATAACTGTTAGAAGGAAAAAAGGAAAGCACTTTCTCTAGCAAAATACTCAGGTGCAGATTTCCCTAGTGCTGATGTCAGTTTACTACATGCATATCTCACAACTTTTCTTTTCCTTACCTTCTGGTAGCTTTCTGTCAATCCAAACAGGCGCTTAGTAGCTCTCTTTTGGTTTTTAGAAGCCAGAAATGTTTGCATGATGTTGATCCATTATGTTCCTTCTTATTCCCCATCATCTCCTATGCTCTCAGCAAACTGAAGTTGAAAGCGATGGTGGATCTGGAATCACAGGGGGCTTCAACATTCATAACACTGGACTCAGAATCCCACATTTTTTATTGGCAGATGACACTCTTCTTTAGTGATCATTCTAGAAGGTTATGAGAAGTTCTTTGGCCAGAAAGTTAACTTAGTCAAAAGCCTAAAAGCTTGATAATTCGGATTAACATGAACAATAATCAAATTGAGGTAGACTATTGATTTGGTTGGCCATGATCGTTAAATGATATGTTGTGTATAAGGGTAGTTTTGTCATAGTCTAATATACAGTTTGTGATGTTCATACAAGGTCATTCAGAGAACTTGATCATTGATAGTTATGTATGCATACAAAAACAAGTTATAAGAAGGAAAGTAACTAATAAGGACTTGCCATACTTAACACTTTTATCAATGAGGTTTGCTAATTCTACACGAGTATTGTAGCAGAAAGTTGCCACACGAGTCCAGTGAGTCCCACATGGTCAATAGAGTTCTAGGCGTTTAGACAAGGGAGCTTATGATGTCACCGCACGATGGGACACTGATGTGACTTGTTGTATAAAAATAAAGAAACTTGGATTTTCTTGTTTTAGAGTATTAAGTAGTTTTATCTTGTTGAGTCTTTGGTTTTCATCTTATTCGTAAACTTTTTAATATTTTTTTCTTAATTTGATAAGGGATTTTGATTGACTTCTTGACGTTTATGTTTGTTGGATTTTTCTCTTTCAGTGAATGTTTTTATGAACAGGAGAATTTTACCAAATACATTGGAGGAACATAATAAAATTGAAGTAAGATCCATAAGGAAAACATAGAGATTTTGATGCAGGACATGAAATTAACCATGGAGTGCAAGAAATCAAGTTTGTGATTAAGCCAATATTAAACAGTCACAAAATTCCACATCCTGCATACTATCAAACATTCAAGAAGGGGAATCTACGGGGATCCAAGCCTACACTACCATTAGGGCTGGATAAAATAAAATTATAAGCCAAACAAGCCCAAAGGAGTGTAAGAATCACTCGTTCTTGCATAGGATTGTTCCCGACTCAAGAGATTCACTAAGTTTCAATTTAGAGGAAAATCTAGGGTTTGAAAATTGGGAAAAATTGAGATTTGGGACCCTTTTGGGTTATGGATTTCAGATTATGAGGTTTTCTAGATGACGGTTAGGGACCGGTCAAGGTATTCAAGGGTACAGGAACTGATTTAGCAATTTTCACATTTAACAATTCCGCTGTACCGCATGTCGATCATGTTTAAGAGTGAATATTAGGGGTAGATCTAAGGGGGTTTAGGTAGAGGATTAATGGGGAATCCTATGGGGAGGTTTTAAGCCAAAAAAGAAGAAAGAAACAGAAGGGAAAAGAGGACACGAGATGGGCCGCGCACGCTGGACAGCAGGTTGACTTGGATGCACCTGTGTGACTGAGAGTCTGTACGTGTGTAGGGCCCACGAAATTGGAAAAGGACTCCTAGGCTAGGATCGGTCAGGGGTGGGTTGTTTCCATACCAAAAATCACTTCGATCCGGCACATGGTTTGTGCGTAGTACAACGTCGAAGTTCCAGCCCCGTATATGCGCCAGAATCTGAAAACCTTCTTGTGCACCGCTGTAGGAGGGGATTTTGATGCGAAAATTGGTGAATCTGATGGTGGATGGGGTGTTGAGGATGATGGATGAGATGCGGAAGAAGATGGTGATGATTTGGAGCGGGTGTGGCTTCGCACCACGGTAGTTAACCCTTCGAAGAAGGGAGGGCTTCGCACCCAATTTGATCATTCAACTCAATGTGAGAGAGAGGAAGAAACGCAGAATTTTTTTTATTCATAATATCATGAGAGTCGATATATGGGATTGCTTTATTTATAAGAAAATCCTAAATCCAAAAAGACAAAACTACTCTTGCGCCACATGCGCGCACTAATACCAAAAGTAAAATAAATAAAATAACTAATCTAAGCAATCAAAGCCGTTCATGATGTTTCTAATAATAAAAATAATCAAAACTCAAAATCTTAAATCATCTAAAATAGTGGGCCATGATCATGAGATCCGATGGTAGGATCTAGTGATGATCGGGTCCACTCCAATGCTCCATAACGCAACCCCCTAATTATGGGGTCCTCCAAATATGTCTTTGTCGATCCAAATCGAAAGTGGGGCCCACCTCCTCCTCGAATACATGCGTAGAGGGGGCGTGTGCATGATGTCCTCATCAACTCTCCCCGGCTGCGAAGGTTTCGCCACTCGCGAAACAAAGCTCCTAAACTGCTCCAAGATGTCTGGATCAAGTCTCTGAAGCTCCTCCTCAGTGAGCCACGTACTGTCTGAAGCTAAGCATGACTTCCACTTGACAAGGAACTTTTGAAAACCGCCGTCCAGCATCGATACAATCTGATGGCATAGAATATTCTCTATCTCCTCTCTGGATGTGGGAAGGGTAGGTATAGGAGGTAAAGGCTGAGAAGATGGGTCGGGAAGAGGCCATGAGTCAAGGGAAAGGTCTGGGGAACTGGGATGGTTAGGTAAAAGACTGGACAATATGTCAGTGGTCCCCTAAAAAGCAACTAGATCATCTACATTGAATGTGAAACTAATTCCCATGAAAGGTGGAAGATTTACCACATACACATTTGGACTGTTTCGTTTCATAATTTTGAATGGTCCAGCGCTACGCGCGTGTAATTTCCAAACAGTTCCTTGAGAAAACTGCTCTAGCATGATGCAGATCATCACAGAATCCCTTACATTGAATTCTTTGAATCGTTTATGTTGGTCCGTAGAAAATTTGTATTGTTCATTACTATCATTGATCCTTCACTTGATTTCTTGATGTAATGAATGAATATGATGTGCAAAGGACTCTGCAGACTCTGATGTCCTATGAGACAGGGACATAGGGACAAGATCAATAGGCTTTTTAGGTTTATAACCAGTAACGGCATCAAAAGTACTTAAACTTGTGGATCTATTGATAGAACTATTATATGCAAATTCGGCGATAGATAGTGTAGTGCCCCATGTCCTGGTGTGTTGTATATCCCTCATAGGGGGAAGCTCATCCGGTAGATCATCAGGAAAGACATCACAAAACTCATCCACTACCGGAATGACCTCAGTGGGTAACTCTACACTAGCCTCTGGTGCACTCTCCCTAGTCACAAGAGCGTACACCATCGAGTTTGACTCAGTCTCTCGCTCAAAGTCTTTGCCATTTAGAATATGGAGAGGCTTAGACTTGGACTTCGATTCCTTCAATTCCTTCGAGCCGCTCACACCACTCTTTGTGGTGGACTCCTTTCCAGTCGTGTTCTTGGTGGGAGAGGATTTAACTTGACTTTTTTGCCCTCAAACCATAATATACATACATTCGAAAGACCAAATATGGTGACATCTCTGTCATAGAGCCAGGGCCTACCCAAAATGATGTGACCAACATCCATAGGAACAACATCACATCGGAGTGTCTTTATATGATCAAAACTGAATAGGAACAAGACAACGATGCGAGACTGGAATGAAAATCTCATCAACTCAAACAATCTATAGGGTTGAGGATGGGCTTCAACCTTCAAACCCAAACGGCTCACAGTAACAATTAAGGTCACATTGGCACAACTACCACTATCCACGATCATCTTGCAACTCTTATCACCACATTTTGCGTAAGTATAGAAGATTGTATTGCAGCGCCAATCGTCGGTATCCTTTGCTTGTGTAAAGGTGCAACGAACAACTGCAAGTGTCGCAATCTCTTGCGCTCCCTCTTCCTCATCACTAGGTCTCTCCACTGGCTCATATTCGTCCTCACTGTCACTTTCTGGGGGCACTACTTCTACTTGTCTATCAATAAGGAACACATTGGTGCCCTCTTTCGTGCCACACTAGTAGGCAAAGTGATCAAACCCCTGACATCTAAAACACTTAGTCGCATTGCCTCTACGCAAGCTAAACCTAACAACTCTTTTTTCCCTTATCATCCTTGGGCCTAGACCGAGAACTCTTGAAGGCTTGTATTGATATCCAGTGTCAGGCTTAGCCCCATAAGGGTTGGCCTTAGCGCCAGAATCACGGGACTCAAACCGCCTTCACGCAGGTACCTTGAAGTATTGCTTGACCTTCAACACCACTTGATACATTTGTTAAAGGGTGTCTATGTCTTTGGCGAGCAATTCTCTCCTAATGTCAAAACAGAGGCGTGTCTTAAATCGAGCAAGAGTGAGCACGGGATCCTTTTCAACCTTACACCGGGTCAAGTACTCTTCGAACTTCTCAATGTATTCAGCCACACTCATGGAACCCTGTTGAAGAGACTGCCAATCTTCAACCAGCCTCAAATGATAAGAGAAAGGGAGGTGCTTCTCCTTTAGAATTTCTTTCATTTCTCCCCAATGGATTATTGGGGACTCCATCAACCTTTTTTTTCTTTTGCTCTACAATAGCCCAAAACCTCTTTGCTTGACCCACGAGCTTCATCTTAGCAAATGGGACTCGGCGAGCATTCGACATATCATACAACTCAAAATAGTGGTTCATATCTGCCAACCAATCTAAAAAAGCTTTATGGTCCAAGTGACCATTAAACATAAGGGCCTTTACCCTAACTCCCTTGAGGAGTTACGCATCTGGGTCATAATGATTACAATGCCCCTCGCAAGGTTGGTGCATGGGTGCGCGCCTATGACCATTTCCTCAGCCACTCTCATTCCCTTATTTATCATTGGGGCATCTCTACCAAACCTCCCTCATTACAAAATGAACTCAAAGGAGCACGCAGAGTTGAAGAGGAGGTTGATGAGCTCCTAGAAAAGGGTTTCATTCGAGAAAGCATGAGACCGTGTATCGTGTCCGCCCTTCTTACACCTAAGAAGGATGGCACATGGAGAATGTGTGTTGATAGTAGGGTCATCAACAAAATCACAATCAAGTATCGGTTTTCCACACCGCGTCTTGATGATATGTTGGATATGATGGCCAACGCTACTATCTTCTTGAAAATTGACCTTAAAAGTGGTTATCACCAAATCCGTATACGCCCTAGCGACGAGTGGAAGACAGCCTTCAAAACGAAGGATGGGTTATACGAGTGGCTAGTCATGCCTTTTGGGCTGACTAATCCCCGAGTACCTTCATGCTTGTGATGACCCAGGTGTTAAGGCCCTTTATTGGGAAGTTTCTGGTCGTCTACTTTGATGGTATCCTGATTTATAGCATGACCAAGGAACAACACCTCAACCATTTGAGGGAGGTTTGTGGGATCCTTAGAGCCGAAAAATTGTACGCCAACCTAAAGAAGTGTGCGTTTATGTCTAGCAGTGTTATCTTCTTACGTTTTGTTGTGTCATTTGAGGGTGTGTCGGCGGATCCCGAGAAGGTCAAGGCCATTATCAATTGGCCTAAACCGCGCAGTATTCATGAGGTGGGCAGCTTTCACAGCTTGGTCGCCTTCCATAGGCGATTCATTCGAGGCTTTAGTTCCATTATGGCTCTTGTCATGGATCGCATAAAAAAAAAAAATGAGAGTTTCAATGGACGAAGGCAGCCTAGAAGGCCTTTAAGGAGATAAAAGCCAAGATGACTGAGGCTCCTGTCACGCGACTTCCGAATTTTTCGAAAGTTTTTTAGGTCGCATACGACACGTTAGGAGTTGACATAAGAAGAGTACTTAGTCAGGAAGAGCACCCTGTCGCCTTTTTCAGTGAGAAACTGAATGAGGCGAAGCAAAAATACTCCACCTATGACAAAAAATTCTATGCGGTAGTGCAGTCGTTGCGCAACTGACGTCATTATCTATTGCCGCAAGAATTCATCTTGTTCTCAAATCACGAGGCCTTGAGATATCTGAACTCTCAGAAGAAATTAAACCTTAGGCATGCCAAGTGGGTCCAGTCCATTCAAGAGTATACTTTTGTGGTTAAGCACAAGGCCGGTGTAGAGAATAATCTTGCCGACACACTGAGTCGTTAAGTCGCGTTACTTAATTCCATGAGTGTCGAAGTCACGAGGCTTGAGCGTGTCAGAGAGGATTATTCCAAGTGCCCAGATTTTGGAGTTGTGTACACATCGTTGTTAAAGAGTCCGTCAGGAGCTAGCAGTGAATATTTGATATTGGACGGATATTTGTTTAGGAGTGACTGTTTGCGCACACCTCGCACCTCCCTCCGCGATTTTCTTGTCTAGGAGTAACATTCAGGAGGGGTCGCAGGTCATTTTGGTCGAGACAAGACCATTGCCCTAGTGGAGGATAGATTTTATTGGCCAAGCCTCAAGCGAGACGTGGCCAAAATTATAGGGCAATGTCATACTTGTCAACTGGTAAAGCAGAAAAAGCAGAATACGAGACTAAACACACCTTTGCCAGTTCTATTCGCCCCTTGGCAAGACATCAGTATGGACTTCATGCTTGAGCTCCCCAAGACTATTCGAAAACATGATTCCATATTTGTTATCGTGGACCGTTTTTTTCTAAAATGGCCCACTTCATCCCTTGTTCGAAGACCTCTGACGCATCCCATGTTGCCAAATTGTTCTTTAGTGAGGTTGTCAAGCTTCATGGGTTACCCAAAACCATAGTGTCTGACCTTGACATGCGGTTCATGAGTTATTTTTGGAAGACACAATGACATATGATGATTGATGAGTACTAGGCTCCAATTTTCTTCTGCCTACCACCCTCAGACTGAGGTGGTCAATAGGAGCCTAGGAAATTTGCTCAGGTGTTAGTGGGGGAGCACACCAAAGCCGCGTCCAGTACGTGTGAGGATGCACTACACAACTCAAGGGGTCCTAAGATGCAACTATATGCACCTAGACTCCACTATATGCACCCTAATGACATTAGATGAACCTATAAGACGCTATATGAACGAAATTAGACAACTCTACAAAAATCCAGCAATATAGTTGTCAAAATAAATAGACAACAGAAAATTCGGCAATGTGAATTGCTAACTTTCTGATAATAGAAATTTCAGCAGCCTATATCATGAATTATGGATCTCTACACAGCCCTAAATGAATGGGTGTGGTGCATAGTAAAAAAAAATAATAATAAACGAACCCCTAATCATGCAATGTATTCCCCTATGACAAACCAGGCTTTGATACCAAAATTTGATGCAGGACATGAAACCATGGAGTGCAAGAAATCAAGTTCGTGATTATGCCAATATTAAACAGCCACAAAATTCCACATCCTATATACTATCAAACATTCAAGAAGGGAAATTTATGGGGGTCCAAGCCTACACAACCATTAGGGCTGGATCAAATAAAATTACGAGCCAAACAAGCCAAAATCAGTGTAAGAACCACCCATTCTTGCATAGGATTGTTCCCGACTCAAGAGATTCAATAAGTTTCAATTTGGGAGAAAATATAGGGTATGAAAATTGGGAAATTTTGAGATTTGGGACCTTTTAGGTTATGGATTTTGGATTACGAGGTTTTCTAGATGACAGTTAGGGATCATTCAAGGTGTTCGAGGGTAAAGGGACTGATTTAACAATTTCCAGATTTAACAATTCCGTTGTACCACATGTTAATTATGTTTAGGAGTGAATATTCGGGGTAGATGTAAGGGGGTTTAGGTAGATGATTAATGGGGAATCCTATAGGGAAGTTTTGAGCCAAAAAAAGGAAAGAAACAGAGAGGAAAATAGGACCTGAGATGGGCCATGCATGCTGGACAGCAGGTTGACTTGGACGCACGTGTGTAACTGGGCGTCCGTATGTGTGTGGGGCCCACAAAATCGGGAAATGACTCCTAGGCTAGGATCGGCCAGGGGTGGGTTGTTTCCATACCAAAAATCACTTCAATCCAGCACATGGCTTGTTCGTAGTACTCCGCCGAAATTTCAGCCTCGTAGATGCGACAGAATCTGAAAACCTTCTTGTGCACTGCTGTAGGAGAGGATTTTGATGCGAAAATTGGTGAATCTGATGGTGGATGGGGTGTTGAGGATGATAGATGAGATGCAAAAGAAGATGGTGATAATTTGGAGCGGTTTTGGCTTCGCACCACGGTAGTCCCTTCGAGGAAGGGAGGGCTTCACACCCAATTTGATCCTCTAACTCAATGTGAGAGAGAGGAAGAAACACATAATTTTTTTATTCATAATATCATGAGAGTCCATACATGGGATTGCTTTATTTATAAGAAAACCCTAAATCCAAAAAGACAAAACTACTATTGCGCCATGTGCACGTACTAATACCAAAACTAAAATAAATAAAATAATTAATCTAAGCAATCAAAGCCATTCATGATATTTCTAATAATAAAAATAATCAAAACTCAAAATCCTAAATCATCCAAAGTAGTGGGCCACGATCATGAGATCCGATGGTAGGATCTATGTGATGATCGGGTCCACTCCAATGCTCCATAACGCAGCCTCCTAATTATGGGGTCCTCCAAAGATGTTGTCATCGATCCAAATCGAAAGTGGGGCCCTCCTCATCGAATACATGCGTAGAGGGGGCATGTGCATGATGTCCTCATTAGATTTGAAGAAGATTTATGTGCAGAAAAAGACATTTGGGATGAAAGAGAGGGGATCCCTTCACTATCAGGAGATGATTATCATGGCTGTGTAAGAGAAAGCCAGGACAATTTTGATGAAAGAGAGGAGATCCCTTCACTGTCAAGAGATGATAATTATGGTTGTGGAAGAGAAGGCCATGTTCTTCCATTGCAAGCTGCAATGGAAGAGAGGAGTTCTTCCATTGCAAGCTGCAATGGAAGAGAGGAGATCCCTTCAGTATCAATAGAGATTATCATGGCTGTGGAAGAGAAAGCCAAGACGGTTTTGATGAAAGTGAGGAGCTTCCATCACTGTCAAGAGACGATTATTATGGTTGTGGAAGAGAAGACCATGTTCTTCCATTACAAACTGCAGGAACAGAAAGCAGGTATCTATGGAATTTTTATTTTTATTTTTTGAATTGTGTGATCTTGTTTTCAGATTTTTTGGTATGAATTGAAGTGAAGGGAATTTTTTTTTTTCAAAATTTCAAGTTTTTTTTTTCTTCACCATTACAATTGCCGAAGAGAGAGCCCTTTAGGGACAAAATGGCCAATGAGAAGGTTTTCCCTTCACTTCAATCGACGCCGAAAAATTCCCGAATTTTGAAAAAAGAAAAAAGAACCATTTTCCCTTCACTTCAATCCACAATAATAATAATAAATAAATAAATAAATAAATAAATAAAAATCGAAAACTAGATCACACAACTCCATGAAAAGAAAAAAGAAAAAAGGTCTCATAGATATCCATTTTTGGTTGTGCAGCTCGCAACACAAGCATCCTCTTTATCTTTCAAAAAAAAAAAAAAAAAAAAACAAAACAAAAAAAAACACAAGCATCCTCCTTCTTCGCAACCATGGTAAGCATCTCTTGATGAAGAAGGGATTTCTGAACTGTCTTCTTATGTAGAAATATCCTTCAAATCTCCTTGCTTTCCTTGGATCATCCTTCAATTTCCTCATGTTCCATATATGTGGTAAACTCCCATTTCTATAAGAAAATTTTCTTACTAAAAGAGCCAACAAGCATAAATGTCAAAAATTCAATCAAAATGTTGGAAAATTTACAACAACAACAACAACAACAACAACAACAAAAAAGTTGTTGAATGAGATGAAACCAAAGATCCAACAACATAAAAAATACCAGAGATTCAAAACCAGAAGAAAAAAAAAAAAAAAAAGGGCCAAGTTTCCTTGTTGTTTCCTCAGTCAATAAGAAATTTATGCATGGAACCTAAGGGGATCTCTCTACACAACAAGTTGCGTCAATGTCCTATTGTGTAGTGCCATCATGAGCTCTAGACTACCTAAAGAAGCCAGTTAATGAAATTTTGAATTCTATTGACTATGTGGGACCCCACTGTACACATACAGTGTAGCAACTCTTTGCATCGCTACTCGTTTAGAATTAGCAAGCCTCATTATTGATAGAGGATAGGTCCATGATTAACCTGTACCATTTTATGGACCAACCCAGCAAGTTAGGGAGACTACTCAAGCTTGGCCAAATATGAACATGGCCTAATTTTACCAGTGTTTTAAATAGCTTCACTATGTACCTTATAGCTCATGCTACGTAGCGTAGCTTAGCCTTAATACCATGTAGCTCATGAAAATACCTTAAGTCACGTATAGCCTATGCTACATGGTAATTTTGCATACACTACATATTACATAGGCTATGGTACATGCTACATAGCTTACACTACAAGTTATTTTTCAGTAAAACATTAAAATCAATTAATGCTTCTAATCTCTCTCTCTCTCTCTCTCTCTCTCTCTCTCTCTCTCTCTCTCTCTCTCTCTCTCTAAATTAGCTAATCTTTTCAATGATTTTAGTAAAATAATATAAGCAATAGTATGAAATCAGTTAAGTTGCTCTTTCTTTATCTTTATACTAAATCCATGCTACATGCTAATTTTGCATACTCTCTCAGTTAAGTTGCTCTTTCTTTATCTTTATACTAAATCTTTGTATTTTTTTTTTTCTATTATTTTAGGTTGCACCAAATGCCATTAAATTTCATTATTAATCAGACTAATTTGGTCCAAAATATCATTAAATTTCATGATATTTGGCAAAACCTTAATTAAAAATCTAGAAGTAGCATGTAGCTTGCTATGAATATTAAGCCTCACGCTTACACTACAAGCTATTCGCTATTTAAAACACTGAATTTTCACTTCAACTAAATGACCCAGACTTGGATTTTGGGTCCTCTACCCAAGTTTGGCCAAATATGAACATGACCTAATTTTACACTTCAACTAATGCATCTGACTTGGATTTTGGGCCTGAACTCGATGCATAGTGGGCGATAGCTTTTGGCATGAAAGAACAAGAAAGGATATGCAATTTCTTTTCCTGAAATAATACATTCATTTCATCAATGTCTTGCTCTCCCATCAAACTCCAAGACTTCAACTCCTTCAAGGAGCTTGCTTTGAAGTTATATATGAAATCATGTGGATTTCAGAATACACTAGGAGTTGCATACAATTATCTGAAGTAAGAAGCCAAGTCATCAATGTCCGCAGCATCAAAGTACCTGAAACATTCAATGTCCGGAGGGATTTCTGTTCCATGATAAATAGGAAGGGTCACCAAGCTGCCTGCAGAAAGAACAGAAATATCGATTTCAGCGGATCTGAAGGAACTGAAATGTGGACATGGTTATCAGCATTACATTCTACACCTAGTTCATGGTTAGAGAGCAAGTGCTTAATGGGCCAGTGCTAAGGATGCAGCTCGGGAAATGGGCCAAACTTCCATGATAAATAGGAAGGGTCACCAAGCTAGCCCACACAAACCACATGTGCCAACCATGGCAAAGATGTAAGGCATCCAGGGAGTTTGGCCCGAACAGTG
Organism: Magnolia officinalis; assembly: GCA_021015155.1. NCBI lineage: Eukaryota > Viridiplantae > Streptophyta > Magnoliopsida > Magnoliales > Magnoliaceae > Magnolia > Magnolia officinalis. Next base: position 15,265,608 of record JAJHSJ010000002.1, on the reverse strand, counting down.
CAGATGACCAGGTCCTAACATAGGATCAGTTCACTCATCAGGCATGTCTCATGTGCACACTGAATGTCAACTTGTGTGAGGCAACTGATGAGTTGACCAGTCCACCATTTGGACCACTTCATTTGAATGACAGGCGCACCTGATGTAGGCTTGGATGTCACTACACACGCCCAATGGCTGCCTGTGTAGGCTTTTGTGGGCTTAGCAATGCTCCTTTACACATGGACATAACATGGTTTTTTATGTGATTTTCCTCATGCTGTCATGTGGTGCCTTTCCAAAGAGAAATTCTTTATTGCAGTTATCAGCAATTGAAAATATTTAAAGAAATTCCCACAAGTTCTATGAACCAAAGCTAGTGCACTGGATGCAACCTATTAGTGGGCCCCATGAAAGCCTACATTTATGATCTGCCTGATCTGAGATCTTGGCCCCCACAGGTTGCATAGAAAGATTTACGGGCCTCAAAATGGTCTGATCAGTCTGCAGGCACCACATTGATGGTTGATTAGTCTGTGGATCCCACACGTGATATAGTCAAACCATGGGTCCACATGCATGTAGGATCGGTATTACTTTGTTAAGAGGCTGTTTGATTTTTGACTTTCCTGGTAAATACTTGTAAAAAAGTAATTATGACACAATTCACCTGTTTGAAATCAGAGATGAATTACATCTCGAAAATCGCTCCACAAAAACCATGTTGTTACTGATTTGAACTTGTGGGCCCCATCGTGATGTATGTGACTTATCCACACCATCCAACCTTTTTAACTGCACATTTTATGGTATGAGTCCAAAAATGAGGCAAATCCCAAGATCGAGTGGGCCACACCTTAAGAAAGAATGATTGTAAAGACGTCAACCGTTGAAAGCTATTTTCCCCCTAGGGCCCACATTGATGTTTATTTGTCATCCAACCTCTTCATAAGGTCACAGAGTCATAGATAAATGGAAAATAAAAATATCAGCTTGATCCAAAACTTCTATGGCCCTCAAAAAGCTTTCAATGGTAGGAGCTCAATTCACATTGTTTCCTATGATGTGGTCCACTTTAGCTTTAGATCTACTTCATTTTTCGGCTCATTCCCTAAAATGAGATGGCTAAAGGGATGAACGGTGTGGACAAGACATGTGTATCATGGTGGGCCCCACAAATGTAACATTTTTCCTTGGGTGACGTGAGAGTGCTATAAATGAAGGCGGCTGTCAACATCACCTTGAAAATGCAGCTAGAAATTCAAAGGTAAATAATTATTGCTCATTTACCTTGAATTACCACTGCAATTTGAAAATCAAACAGCTCCTAAGAGTAAGAGTTGGTTGTGACTTGTTGAACAAATTTCCCTTAGAGGAGTTATTTGGCTCCCTGGAATTTAGAAGTTACTGAAGAATTTGTTTTCAGGAAACAAAATCCCTGAGAAAGATGTAGTAGGAATTTAATCTTGGAACCCAGAACCAGTGTTTGGATATTGGGAAAGGATTGCCAGGACTCCAGAATCTATGTACCATTTATAAGAAATCCAAAAAAGTGACTCTGGGAAGGGAATCCATTTCCTTGTCAAGCTGGGCTCTGGCCATGAATAAAAAATGGTTCTTTAGCTGGAATCGGTTTCCAACTGGAAACTGTTCTAAGCTCGTCTCCGTTCCCAAATGCAGGAAGTTATCCTACTTATGTTTTCCATTTTCAGATGGATACTTTTCCATAGAGCCAAATGATCCCTCAGTATCTTTGTCACTTATTTTGTGGGCCACTTTCCAGGTATCAAATGATGTCAGAATAACATGAAATTGGTTCCATTTTAATGCCTATTGACTTAGCTTTCAAACAAGACCAAGAACATGCAATCCTGACATCATTTGAGTTATTGCTGATTCACGGAAAGCACATATGCTTGTGACTAAAGGATATTTTACTGATTTTAATATTTGAATGAAATAGATGCTTAGTATTATAAGTAATACAATGTTAGGATTATTTAGGGTTTCTTTTGCCTTGATAAGAAGTATGACTAGTTGAATGAAACAAAATTGAAATTTTTATGCATAGAGAGATTCTCTTGCTTTCGGGAGTGATTCCTCAAAATCTATTGGGTGAAATGCTCATTACAAGCAAGGCATGATTCCATGCTCATACAAGATGTGATACTTTTATGTGATTGGTGCAACAATGATCATTATTGGACAATGTATGCTATCCAAATTGGTCGGTAAGATCTAAATCTATGAAGCTAGTTGTTTACTTGTAAATTATTGTGCTTATATGTTCTCAAAGTATCGATCTTGAGATTGTAGGTTGATTATGACCATCCAAGGGTCATTGTCCTGGATCAATACTACAAGGTGAAATGCGTTATTGGATGAATACGTTGATAGAGGGTGCTAGCCCCACACTTGCCTTTACACACACCAACCTAGCAAGTGTGTGAAACCGAAGCATAAGGCAGCCAACAACCATATACAAAATCCAGGCTTGTTTTATTTTTACTGATAATATATTCTATTAAAAAGACCAAAAACAATATCCATCAAGCCAATTGGAAGGGGGCCCATACAAAGAAGGGATCTGTAGGTCCCTTCCCTAGCAAGAGAATCCGCCATAAGTTAGATACTCTGGGAATCTGAAAAAATACAAATGTCCAGAGATCAGGAGCAGACAAGTTCATCCAAGATGAAGAGCAAACTCCAGAACGCAGGACAGGAACCAGACGCCCAAGCAATCGCATTCCTAGAATCCCCCTCAACTGTTAATGCCCCACCCAGCAATTAACAACCATCTCCACTCCCGTCTATACAGCCAACAGCTCTACATGATTAGAGGACCCAAAGCCACTGACCAGAGAAGATGAACTTAATTGAGCCTCAACCATCCCTAAAAACACCCTTTTTTTTTACTTCTTTTTTTTTTTCTTTTTTTTTTTTTCTTTTTTTTCTTTTTGCAATATGTGCATAGTGCGCGCATTATTCTTTTTCCCTAAAAACACCCCTGAGGAGCCAGGTTGCCAATTTAACTCCCGTCAATATTTAGCTTCCACCACCCACAGGACAAAGGTGTCCAAACTAGGGGTGAAACTCAGACAGTTTGGGTTCAGTTGAGGGTCAATCCCAGGCCAAGCCTGACCCAACCTCAAGAAAATCCACCCGCACTCTGATTGACCTAACCCAAATACATGTGATTGTTCCCGACCCAACCTGAACCCAACCCGATTTCAAATCAAGCTGGAGTTTTCCAACCCTAACCAGACTCGAGAGGCGAGAACCCTAACAACCAGACGCAAACTCAGGTTGGGTCAGTTGGGTTCGGCTTGACCCGAACCGAAGTTGCAGCCCTAGTCCAAACTCCCTAGTAAATCAGCCTGATTTTCACATATGGTGATCATCATGGTGGAGGCCACTTTATGCATGACTTGGATGTTCAACCCACTTATCAGATTGGCATGTGCGGTGTGTAAAGATGAGCGTGGATGGGGGTGCTTGTGGAGCTAGGAAACCTGTGTGTTAATAATCACATAATAGATTTCAGAGAACTCACCTTGGTTTGACCAGATATATGATAGTGAAGGCCATTGCCAAGAAGAAGCACAACCCGCCAACTGTGAGATATGCAATGCCAAGAAAGTCATTCTTTCCTCCCAGCCAACTCGTGGTCGAAAGCACCAGCTTCTTCTTCCCTCCGAAACTGTATGTGTTGTAATTGTTCCCTAGCATCACTCTTATCACTTCATTTGCTTCAAGGTCCACCTCTATCTTCCCATACAACTTCCTAAAGGTTGGAAGGGCTGCAGTCCTCATCCAAACAATAAGATCCTCTTGCTCACTCAACTGTGATGCAGATCCATTTTAAAACACGTTTAGTAGCCAGTTAATGCAATTCAACATGTTAGACTGTTTGGATAAATAAAGAGGAAATGACAAAATTGTAATTATTGTGGCATGTATAATGAGAAAACAGCCCAAAATGGCAGCTGCATTCCTTTCACTTCCAACTAAAAGTAACATAAGTGCAATTTGAAGACTTGTCCCACCCGTGATATGAAAAATACGAGCAGTTTGGGGCCAGAGATTTGAGACAAGTATCTGGGAAATCCACGAATTTTAAATCTCCCTTGTTTGTTTTTTGCTGGGATTGGCCAAACAGATGGATTTTCCAAACCCACGCCTCCATAAATCTATGGATTTGGAGCAATTCCATATGCAGAAAAAACTATAGACTTGGCAAATTCCCAAAATGAGACTTTTGAAAGAAAAAAAAAAAAAGAAAAAAAAAAAAAGAAGAGTAATAATTTCCTTGCAATAAATGCTCTACCACTACAATAAATCCATGGATTTGTCGACTGATTCCAGAATAGTGCACTTTGGAATTCATCAAATCCAAATCCAAAGCAAATCCATGAATTGACGAGTTTATGGATTTATTAAATTCACATTCCCATTTTCTTGATCCCAAACAGGGCCCTAAGGTAATTGCACTTCGGTCAATGGCGCATCAAACACAGCATGGAATATGAAACTGAAGTTACTTTGGCTTTTATATCAGGAAACAGCCCCTAAATGGTAGTTGCATTCCTTTCATTTCCAACTTGAAAGTAACACAAGTGCAATTTGAAGCCTAGTCTTGCCTGTGAAATGACAACTAAGGTAATTGCACTTGGGTCATTTCCAGTTCAACAGCACATCAAAGAGAGCATGGAAGTATGAAATTGTAATTACTTTGGCATTTATAATGAGAAAATAGCCCCTAAAAGGCAGTTGCAGTCCTTTCATTTCCAAGTTGAAAGTAACACAAGTACAATCTGAAGCCTAGTCCAACCCACAATATGAAAACTAAGGTAATTGCACCTTGGTCATTTCCAGTTCAATGGCATGTCGAACACAACATGGAAGTGGATGCATGACTTACTGGTTTTGTTGTGTCGAGTTTTCCACCACCTATCAGAGTCCCACTTTGGAAGTTCTTAGGAAAGACATTGTCACCAAACTTGCGGTCCCTGTCACTTTTCCAGGAAATATCCTTCTTGTTCACAGTCAGCGCCTGGTTTTTGCGAGTGAAACTGTATGTGTCGTTGAACAAACTCCAAGCTATGAGACCACAAGGAACAATTGGAGATCCATCTGCTGTGGTGTCTTCGGGTTCACAGGTGCTCGTGGAATTTTGTTTCCCAGGCTTCTGCAGCTGCTCATCGCTTCGACTCTTGACATACCTGAATTAAAAAGTCATCATCAAGTTCGGGTGGACGAATAGAAATCGGCTTCCAAATATGATATACTAGTTCGCCAAGGTCTTACATAACAGTAACAACAAGCTGGCCAGCCAATCGATACAGGCTATATCAGCCGATACGGCCCTGTAACAACCAAAACTTTCTACTTGGGAAAAGAAAAACTAAAAAATTATTGATAAATTTCTAAAAAAAGTGAGATTCCCAAATTTGTAATTCTTTTTTGGTTTTAGACATGTATTTGACATTGTAACGGGCCATTCTTTGGCAAGAATGTTGTTTGTTGGGTAGTGTTAACTTGTCATGATAAAAGTCAACCAAATAGGCCCTAATTGAACATAAGTCAAGCATTTTGTTTTTTTTAGTGGATTAAGGCCCATGATATAAGTACAAGAAAATGAAGATGGAAAAATTTTAAAAATAATGATGGTTTCCCATGACTTCTAATACTTTTCGGAACGGTCAACTATGCTTCGCTTCATCAAATCACACTCAAATTTTGTGTTTTGATCCTCAAAATAGTCCTGCATCTAATTTAAACTTAGTTTATAAGCTCCCTTCATAGTTGAAATGAATAAAGAAGAAAAACAAGAAATTTTGAAAATAAACATTTTCAAAATAGGCCCTTATGGTCGTATTGGCCTGCACCGGCGTATCGACCCTGTAATGGTGTCAATACGGCTCCTCTTTTTTTTTTTTTCATAACAGACTAATTCACCCCCATATCATGTAAAGCGGTGAACATTTCCTTTGCGCAGTGTTTTAAATAGTGCTCGTAGCATAGCCATAGCACTATGTAGCATAACTAAATAGCGTAAATATCCTATAGTGTACGCTGTAGGGGTCGTAGTACATGCTACAGCTACATAGCATGTAGAGTTTGTAGCGTATGCTACAGTGTATTTTTTATTTTTTTTAAGAGTGATAAGAACATTTATTTATTTATTTTACATTTGTTTGTTAAAAATGGTGTAGAACTCATATTATTTACAAAAAAAAAAAAAAAAAAAAAAAAAAAAAAAAAAAAAAAAAAAACTTAAAACGTAAAGTTAAAACTGAACCTCTTTGTTTACTTTCGCTTAAAATGGTAGTGATCCTTTGTCAAAGTTGGTGTGAAACTCACATGCTAAAAAACCTTTAAAACTACACTTAAAGAAAAATGGTTTCGAAAGAGGATTTTCAAAAACCCGTCTTTGTATAGATGACATCTATCTTGTACTTAATACTCTTAGCCTATGGGATTGGTTTGATTCAAAAAAATTAAAATGATTTGCTTAGAAAGTTGTTGATGTAATAATTATTTGATATGGTTTATGACTTTATATGTGGATTGGCTTTTGATAAATGATAATTACTAACTTATTTTAATATGCTTATACTTGAAAAAATTGATAATCTTTTATGCATTTTTATATTTTTTTTGCTTTTTTCTTACTATTGATCATATTTTCCTATATTTAAATTAAAAATTAGAAGTATCGTGTAGTTCACGCTACACACTACGCTATTTACGCTACACGCTATAGAGGGCTGAATGCTATGTAACATGCTACCGCTATTTAAACACTGCCTTTCCGTAAGGGCTTTACAGCTGTAATATAACCATTTTTTTAAGGAATGGTATTGTGCAAAGTCAAATTAACACCGAAAAATCCAACCCATTGTCAGATTAACCGATTTCAGATGGTTGAAGTTGTAAATAACACGTAAAAAGGGGACTCCATTTTCTAAAGAATTGCGGTACCAACTACCACACATACATGTTAGATGCACCTATTAGGAGACAATGGTAATGTATGTTTTGTTCTTGTACTTTACCTGTATTTCTTTACTACTTGTATGGATCTAACGTATTTCGGGTCATATAGATGCATCTTTTTCTCTGTCTTATCCATTATAAAGTAAAAGTTACATAATAATACAATTTTTTTCAATATCATTATATATCTGTACAGGTATGTGATGGTGTTGGTTTTCCAATGTCCCCTACGTCTTGACACATTGTATCTGTTTTTGACCCACAGACATGTGTCCTTGTCTGAGTTCAGAGTTCTGGTCCAAAGTGCTTAGAATGAGTGTATAGCTCAGACATTAAAATCAACTGTTACTAGAAGTGAAAATGGGGGATGCAAACCTGCGATGATTTTGGTAGAAGTTATCAAGCTGATAATACACATAAATAGGCTGCTTCATAAGCTTCGGCACCTGCATTGAATGGTAGCATTGCACTCGGTTTTACTGAGAGTTGTCTGGAAATTCATTGCCCCTAAAAATCATTCCCCAATTCTATTATCTCTTTCATGTATTTGTGTTAGTGCAACTATACAAGTTGTAAATGAGACATTTCTTGCATCTTGTTGTCATGTGCAACTGATCGCATATGCGCATATCCATATGCAGATCACATATGTGATCATGGCATGTGCAATCTGGCACATATGCGATCACATATGAGGCATATGCGAAAATATGTGATCACATATGCGATGTATGCGATCGCATATTGGCCAACGATTGCCACATTATTTTATTTTATTTTATTGTATTGTAAAAAAGCAACTTTTTGCCTATAAAAGGGCTTCCAAGCCTCCCCCATTTGCAATATTCTCACTCCAAAACTCTCTCTCTTCTTCTCTTACATTTCTTAATTCCAAGTGATCTCTCTCTCTCTCTCTCTCTCTCTCTCTCTCTCTCTCTCTCTCTCTCTCTCTCTCTCTCACTTGATGTTTAATTCATTGTTTAATTGATTTTATTTCTCTCAAATATATTTTAAATATGTAAAATTAGTTATCTATAAACTTAGGAAAGTTTTCCTTAATTTCTTATATATATTTTTTTGAATTTTTCCATATTTTTCAATTTTTTAATTAAAAAAAAAATGCGGTCGCATATGCGATTGTGCAATCACATATGCAATCACACATGATTGCATATGCAATTCGACAACATTGATCGCTTCCTGCATCCATTTCTCAGTATGGTATCTGCAGTTATATCAATGGGTTTTCTTATTTGAATTTGGGTCCCATTCTAACTGAGCATTAAACCATATATACTCTAATCCTGTGGTTAAAGATTTGGAGGTTAAAGGGTTATATGCTGGCGGGCCCCGGTTAAACACATCGTGAGAATGCAAAAGATAGTTCCTCATTTAAAGTTACAATCTCATCTCAGCAGATGATGATAATTGCTAGGAAATCTTACTGTTATTGTCCTGATGCAGGTTTTGTCCGTTTTCGGGTCCTGTATAAATGCAAGCTTATTGCTTCTTGAGCTCTCTGGAATGCACTCTGTCTCATACCGGTCAATGATTTCAACAACCTGAAAGTGAAAACTACATATTTAGCAGTATAGAAGACAGACAAGAACCAGAATCATTAAATTTCATATGACAAGTGATACAGAGCAATTCGAACACATGTACCAAAGTAGCACATGTGTGAGAGATCCAGCCCATCATCAGGTGGGTCACATGTGTAGAAGGTTAGAAAAGTTTATCAGTGATCTCTTCAACATACACATTTGGCCAACCTGATGAGTGGACTAAGTTGATTTTTAGCCCAGGGTGTGTTCAAGATGGGATCCACCTGATGATTGGCCCAGATCTATAACACATATGCCCACTAGCATGCATCTTGTGAATTGCCTAAGAATTTCCCATTTCAGATAGTGCATGACCGGTTAATCTCAAACATACATCCCGTGATGCAAGCAGGGAAGCAACACCGATGGGGACAAAGATGATGCTGATGAGAGCGAATGCGGAGATCACCTGGAACAGTCATGGAAATTGTGGTGTGATTATCTGATTTCCGAATTCTCAAAGCAGGAAAGCAATCAAATTCCCAATAAAATATGGCAAATGTACTCAAGAAACTCATGCGATTAAGAGGTTACGAAAAGCATATCAGACAGTAGCAAAGAGATTGTGCATCCTGTTGGAGCTTACCCATTGTGGAGTTAGTATTGGCTTGCAAGCTGGCAACTCTTGCTGAGTAAACCTCGAGTCTGACAAATTTTAGATAAAAATCATTTCAGTTTGTTTCAAAGCATAACTGGATTCAGCAATCAATGCAATAATTAGTGAGAATGAAATTGAAGGAACCAAGCCTGTAATTAAAAACCATACACCACAAGAACAATAGAGGGTTTTTCTTCCCGACATTCGCCCTGAATTTCTCTCATCAGCTTTCCTTAAAGGTAGGTCCCACACTTTCAGTGAGCCAGGCATTATATTTGATGGGCCCTGCTTTGGATGGGTGATGCAGTAATTAGTTTTCAATGGTCAAATTGATCAATACAGCCATTTCATATCCATATTGGTCTCTGATACGATACGCAGTATGGGACCGAATCGGCCTAGCCTTAAAAAATTGTGGTGTATTGGTGCGTTTCAGCCAATATGGGCTGACAAACCCATAAAGGCCCAATTTGATTTATTTTTTTTTCCTTCAAAATTTTACTCATTTTTCCTTTTCCTTTTTTATTTAAACCATGGGGGAAGCTTAGAAAGTCAATTTAGGCTATATCTAAACCTATATTGGGATTAAAACAAATAATTTGAGTGAGATTTGACAAATCGAAGCATAATGGACCATTATCAAAAAAATTAGAAGGAAGGATAAACTTTCACTTTCTTTTTTGATGTTTTCATCTTCTTTTTGTTGTATTTCAAAGAAGTGGGCCTAATTCACAAAATCATACTTGATCTATGTTCAACTAGGGCCCATTTCGTTGACTTTCAACAGGTCAAACCGACAGACAACATTATTATCAAAGAATGGTCTAATACAACATTATATGCATGTCCAAAGTATATATATACACACACATAAACAATAGATTCTTGAATATCTCACTTTTCTTGTTTTTGGACATTTTTCCTTAAATTAAAATATATTTAAAAAAAAAAAAAAAAAAAAAAAAAAAGAGGTTGCGACCCAAAAAGAAAAAAAAAGAAAAAAAAGAAGAGGTTTGACCGATATGGGCCAATTCCAATATAAGCCAATACTAATATTCAATGCCCATATCATATCATTTTTTTAGCTGGGCCAATATGCCCCCTGATACCAATATTGAAAACCATGGGCTATAAATCCCCAATGGACAATACAGTCCATCAAATTGTTAGCCTGAAAATGGATGGTTAAAAGTGTATAATGAACAACCATCTCTGTAGTAGGAAAATGCACATTGCTCCAACTTCTGGGATTGATCAATGAGCAAATCTTGGTTATATCATCCATCAATGGTGGGGCCCACAAGAAGAACAATTCAGATCACTGTAAGTAGGCCACCCGGCAGAATGCAGCCAAGCATTGTGCAACATCTCTAATTTTTCATGCCAATCAGATATATGTTAAACAGTAAAGAGGAATCTGATGATAACTGACATGCGTCTGTGCCCAATATATGTGGGTTTTCAATTCTGGCATGTGAGGCCCATGGTTGGGAAATCCAGACCGCCGGTCTGTTGCAACCACTGGAGATGGACAATGAGCCAAAAATATCCAACATTACAGGATCCTAGCAAGTAGCAACCAATCTTGAGACCTTGCCTTCTTGAGATCTTCGTCAACTGTGGGATCGAACCCAACCAATCTTGAGACCTTGCCTTCTTGAGATCTTCGTCAACTGTGGGATCGAACCCAACCAATCTTGAGACCTTGCCTTCTTGAGATCTTCGTCAACTGTGGGATCGAACCCAACCAATCTTGAGACCTTTCTCAGCTGAATGTGGGCCGCCCTTGTATTTCTCAACAATGTTTCGGTGGGCCACAAGTCAAAAGCTTAAGATTGTCCCATCAAGGACAATGTGGGGTCATAGTCCATCCATGGTGGGAATCATCCGACCAACGGCCTGGATTACTGAACCGCGCACCCACTTATCCTAATTGAAAGGCCACAAATACTGTCCAAATCAACGTGAATGCATATGCATTCAAATAAATAAATAAATAATAAATAATAATAATAATAACAAATGCATATGCAGAAATAAATAAATAAATAACCATAAAATTGGAAAGCCACATAAAATCATATCACGTTATACTGAAACCAGAATCTATCAATGCCATCAAGCAAATAAAATCAAATTGAATAAAATAAAATAAAATAAAAAGGGAACCCGCACGAAATCACCCAATACAATGCATGTCAACAGACATGATCTACAAATGCAAAATTACACAAAAGCCTACTGCTTTTGGTCTTTGAATCTCAAGAAAGAAAATCCAATAGCAGGCCGAAACTACCCCAAACACACCAAATTCAAAATCAAATAAAAGAAGGTGAGATTCTGAGAAGATTTACATTTGGGTCTCTTGGAATTCTTTTTGGGTGGCGAAGAATCGTTCGATCCGGCGCCTCCGGAGTTCGATGCACCGCTCAGATTCATCGAAGAAGAAAGGACAGAACGATCACAGAGCCGCAATGGAGAATGATGGAGCCTATCAATGTATCAACAGGAGATTCTCTCTCTTTCTCTCGTTTGACTTTCAAAAGGAGGAGCGAGGAGGCCGAAAAGGAGGAAAAGGCTTATCATACTCTGGCAGAGAGTCATGGTTCATACGCCTGCACTCAGGTATTGTACCAGTGATGTGAACGTAACTTCATTAGACGGTTCAAATAATCTGTTCCCATTTCAGTTTGTTATGAACCAAAAATACTCTGGAAAATTAATTTTTAGATGCAGATACTGGACATCTAATGGACGTCTGAATGGAAAGAATTCAACGGTTTATACTCGACCACCTTGTGTCAATTAATCATCGGTGTATTTTATAATAATGAAAATAATTTTGACCTATTTCCACTGGCTTTAAGGAATTGGACGGTCTATTTTGAGTTGCATGCAATTCTTAAGTGCATACTTATGAACTATCATACTTCGCCAGAGTGTCAATAACCTCAGGAGGATGACGGTCAATGGGGAGATGAATTTTAGTGTCCTTAGCTCTTAATTTCTACAAGTGGGGCCTGTTTTCAGTGATCGACACCATTGATCTGTTGTCCCTTACGGTGGATGAGCGCACGCCAAAAGGTTGCTTGATAGAAAAATCTTGACCTTCAATATTTTCCTGAAAATGGACGGTCAGAACATAAATTCGTTTTCAAGTGACCAAGGCCTCTCTTTTGGCAGTGATCTTTTCAATATGGGTGATTTTGGAGTTGTCTGGATCACCTAAAAGAGACACTACTTACACCCAAGGATATTATTTTTTCTACGAGCTTTCCAAAGCCTATACGCGTCTACAAGGCAGATCGTATACACCGCATCATAAGTACTGTGATGTGATGGCTGACAGGTGCAATATCCAAGCCCTTCATCAGGCAATTCGTATCCTTTACATGTTCTCGACTAGAAATAATCTGGTACGTTCATCATACTCCCAGGAAATTTTTATTTTTATTTTTTTTGGTAAAAGCTAATCCAAGTTCCTCTTCAGCCATCCATTTGCTTTGTAAGCCCACCTGACAAGTGGGCCAACCTGATAGTTGGCCAAGAGTATCTACAAGGGTATCCTTGTAATGAATGGATTGGATCTAGTACTAATATGCATTCTGACACTTGTACATATCCTATGGTCCAGGATCAGATAATTCGTCTTCTGTTGTTGTTGGCCGGCAGGCAATGGAAACGTCTAAACAAACGAATGCCGTTAGTTAATTAGTTAGACGATGAAATAGAGGCACCTCCGCCGCTACATCTGCACATTGTACTCGCCTGTTGAATTGATACTAGTGGGCCCATCGTTCTGTGAATCCAGGCCGTAGGAATTATACCATATATCGTGTTATGAAAATCCCATGTATTGGAAGATCATAGCCACCAGTCTTTTGAGATTTCTTCTTTTTTGAAAATGTCCATGTTGCTACATTTCTCTTCCTGACCGTTTATTGTCACGACGCAAATTGAAAGGCTGGACTCTTAACCAAGGGTTTTTGAGAATTGGTGCATCCACATCGGTCCATCGAGAATGATAGAACAGCGAACCTGGGCTTCACCTGTACGACCTCAAAAAAGCAAGTTGGTGGAGTACCGACACACGTGCCCATCCTTTACAATTCATCAGGTGGGGCCCACCTTGGCTGGCCCAAGAAGCATAAATTCCGTCCCCCACGGATGCTAAAACTAAATGGGCCAAAGAACGGTCCATAATTGACGATCGATAACTTCATTAAATGGATGGCTAAGATTGTCATATAGGTGTGTTCTTTTGCACCGTGGGCCATCAAGGGGGGGCCATTGGATGAGTGGTTAGGAAGCACGAGATAAGCCATGGGTAACGTAGAAATGTGAGGGGGACTGGACCACCATCGTGTCAAATTTATTTTGACCGCTTCATTTCTTTTATTTGTGGAAATGGTTGTACCTGTCCTGAAAACGATGGTACCAGGCATGTACCAGTGTCTGATTTAAGCACGTTCGCTTCCTTTGTTTTGGCTAATACATTAGTATTATTGTAAAATTCTTTTACACGTCACCTTTGAAATCCAATGATGTTGGGTGGAGTAATACATCAGTATTATTATAAAATTCTTTCCTGTGTTATGTTTAAAATCCAACAAAAAAAACCACGCCTATTTACACAAGTATTGAAGAAATCTTTGGCGATTTTTAACGAATTGTTCAATGTGATGGGATAACTATTCGGTAGAGCTGTATACGAGTCCAACCGACTCAGCTTGGCCACTAGCTCACCCTAGTTCAATCCTCGAGCTTGACTGCTCAGCTTGGCTCAGTTCGGTCGGCAACTCGCGGGCCAGTTCAAGCCGAGTTCAAGCCTATGCGGCATTTTCTCAAACACATATAGTGCACCTTCAATTTCTCACCGTATACAAAACTGCAGTAACAGTTTACATGTATTTCATCAAACACTCAATAGGTAGATTCAAAATCAAGATATAAGAGTAGTTTTATCATGTAATATTTTTTTATTTTATTATTATTATTATTTTTTTTTTTGTAGTGATTTGTTTCATATTCATACCTTCCTCACCTCCAGCCGATCCCACAAAAAATATATGCACCCGAAACAACACTTCGTTGAGTTATTTCATCGAACACTTGGTGAGCAACATCAAGATCAAAATAACCGAGTCACTGAACCAGTTAAATAAGTGCAAGGTCTTCCAATTTCGTCCGACACTCTTAAGACATCACGACGAAAGTACAAGTCGATCCAAGCCTACCATCGAAGGCCTTGATAGAACCCGTATCAACAATATTGCTTGATTGGTGTTTTAAAATACCGTCTCAGGTGGGAGTGAGTAACTAACTCAGTGGTTCCATTAGTTCTAAGTTACACATGTTATCAATTCAATCAACGCAGCTAATGATAAACAGAACATCAAGCATTTCCTAAATACTCTTGTTAAATACATGAATGAAATTATATAATGATGCATGTGCCTTACAATCCAACACTCCCTCACAAGCAACTACGTACAACGCCTATTTCGCAAATGTCAACACTCTCTCACAAGTGACTCCAACGCCAAATTGCAACCTATTCCTAGGGTATGAATGATTGCCCAAGTGATTATTAATTCCAATTCATATAACAGATTGACGAAGCTAGGATACCAATGTTATGTCACGAGTCCTAATCTGGATCTTGTAGCTCATTGCGGCACGTAGCGGCTCCTCACCAATATTTCTTAATCCAAATTTAGGTATCACTCGTTTATCTCACAATTCAACGATTCCAAAGGTACGACATGATACCCAAATGTATGAGAATCAATTCGGTATGGGTTGTTACCCAAACACCGAGTATGATTACTCAGTTTTGAGGTGCGGGCTTATCACATAAAACCAAATTACCATAAATGAATCAGCTTGTTACCCAATTCCATTCATGCCCGTGTTGTTCGAACAGTACTCTGGTACATAACCATCAACCGAGTAATTTGACGAGGGCTGTTTGAACAATGATCTATCACCTCCACTAGTGCTCACTAGTCATTATGGGGAGGCTTGTCACCCTAGCATAAGTCGACAACTCGGATATGGTGTCCCATACCATCATGCCCGACTCATGAGTCTTAATGGGATCGTATCGCACTAAAGGTTATGAATGAACTCATCCATTGGGAACGGAGTATCCTAGATTCAATTTGGTCGTGTCATACATTATGAACATACATGATCAGTCGGCTAGTGGACTAATGTAATATCCTGAAAAATCGAGGGTCGAGTAGTAACTCAACTCACGAGTTTCCAGAACATCACTTATGCAACATAGATAATGATGATTAAATGTTGACTGTATTAGAGTAGTGAACATGAGTGAGATTAAGCCAAACAACATATCATACTCCAGAGACAGTTAAATTTACAAGCGGAAGACTGTGATAGATAGATAAAATATATAAACTAAGATGAGTCTCCAGAGTGTGATAACATTACCAGGTTAAATAATTACAAGTACAATCCTAAAATATATTAAATGTATAAGGTCCTCTAGTCAATATCCTAGAAAGCCCCGCCGATTAGGACACGGCTCACTGGAAGCCGTCAGAAGACAACCAATACAAGCAGGCATCGTAGTCATTGCAGAGGTCCGGCTCCGCCTCAGAAGTAGCGTCGCCATCTGAAATCAGACAATGTCTGGTGGGTGTTCGAAACATCATCCCGTAACGTGGGAGTGAGTAGCTAACTCAGTGGAACAATAAAGCATAGGTTAACATGTTATCAATACAGTCAAGCAGTAATGATAAAGCATTAAAATCAAACACTCCTAACTACTCTTATTAATGCAAGTATGGATACGAGTATGATGGATGCCCTCACCACACCCTCCCTCGTGTGACATCATCTCACGTTCGCGGCATGCTTTCATCCCTCAGTGCTCCACATCTTCCAGGCATATGCAATGCATGATGAGCATGATTACCGAGTTTTTAATTAGTCCATTTCAAACAGCAGGATTGGGAAACTAAGGTACCTCCCTTGTATCATTCCCAAACATGATCCATTATAGGGTCGTCAGTCCTAGTTAATATCAGACGACGGTGTATTTTCTAGGTCACTGCAAAGGCTGCCAGGGCTGTTACGCACAAAGGTTACACCACTCCCCCATCACCTCTTAAACGATTCATCACAATATAGAAACAGGCCTAGTTCATACTCTATATACCGCGACAAACCCTAAGGCTCACTACGATTTCAGAGTATGCTCGAGGTCACTACAAAGGGCTGTCAGGGCTGTTACGCACAAAGATTGCACCGCTCCCCCATCACCTTATCAATGTAGGCCGACAGCACGAATATAGTGTCCCATACCACCATAATCGGCTCACGAGTCTGGTTGCTCACTAGTCACTACGGGGAGGCACGTGGCCCCAGCGTAGGCCGACAACTCGACCACGGTGTCTCATACCACCATACCCGGCTCATGAGTCTTAGCGGATCGAGGTACCATGGTTAACGGGATTCCCACTGGTAAGTTTGGTACCCTAGGTTCAAGCATTAGCGACCAAACATGGTGAACATATATAAGACACAACGGGTTACTTGACGTGCTCGGCTAGCTCGAGCGCACAACAAGTTGAACGATATGAAGCGCAGAAGCACTTCGTGTGGCCAACCACTATCGCCAACCGAAGTACGACTCGGGTTCGTCAAACACATCCTTCGTGGCGACATAAATCTTAGCCACGATCTCAAGTCTGGTACCGAATGTCTGGACTATAATCATAGCCTCAAACACAATCAATTTCAAATAGTAAAGCAGTAATGGATCAAGATTCAACTCATACAATCAAGGTCTGGTATTATCTGTTTAGGGCTACCAGGGCTGTTGTACGCATTCGTTGCTCCACTCCCCCCATCACCCATGACGGATCATACAACGTAAACATGAATTTAACATATGCATTACATAGATAAAATCACAAAAGCAGTTGAGCATGTTATGAAGCACAACACAAGCATGAGTTTGTACATGTTCAATTCCTAATCACACAACTATCCAAGGAAATCATACACATAGTTAAAAGAAGTTGAAAATCATATCTCAACACCCTTATACATTACAATTTGCTAACTACTACTCATTCAGACATTTCAACAAACACTTTAAAAGACATACATCAACACACATGACATATGTTGATCATATAGGCATTAGGCCAAATCCTTTCACTAGGGAGTTATCCCAATCATAACACGCACACACCCACGACGGATAGTCATGGCAAGCAGGAATCCAAGTTCCATATTCATTCAGGCCCTGTTTGGGCAACGGGATTAGAAGGGATTAGGTGGGATTGGATTCATCTGGTTCCGTGCCAATTCCACTCCATGTTTGGAAAAGCTTGGAATTAGATCGGATGGAATTGCATTCGGTCCCGTGCCAATTTCACTCAATACTAGCAAGTTGTGTAGGTCCCACCCTGATGTGTGGGCTATATCCACACTGTCCACCCATTTTTTGAGATTATTTTAGAGCATGGGCCAAAAATCATGTAATTCTAAAGCTCAAGTGGACCCACCACTGAAAGCTTTTGGGGATTGAATACTTACCGTTGAAAATTTCTTTGGGCCACATAAGTTTTCGATCTACCTCATTTTTCGGCCCATACCATAAAATGAGGTTACAAAACAAATGAATGGTTTAGATATAATACATGTGTGTTATTCTGGTAATTTCAAATGATGTTGGGTATATCTATTCAATGTACCACCGTATTACCAACAAAGCAGAGCATTAATCTAATCCCATGGAATCAGGGGACAATCCCTGCCATGGGTAATAATGATGTTTTTTTGAATCCAAACCCACCTAATCCCTTCTAATCTCGTTGCCCAAACAAGGCCTCAGTCATTTCCACAAACACTTGGGCCATACATTTTACCATATATAGTGTGTATTGGTCGTGGCGTGATTTAGGGCAAATCCTTTCGTCAAAGGGGTATCGCCAATACAACAATCATGAATCCATGACAATTAGTCATGGCGAGCACGAATGAGAATTCTATACTCATTCAGTCATTTTCACAAACACTTAGAATACACTATTACAACATACATGATGTATGTTAGCAAAACATGTATTAGGGCTAACCTTTCGCCAAGCAAGTATTTTTTCCATATATAGTACATTCATACAGCAAATAATCATGGCAAACACATCTCCAAGATTTATACGTATATGGTACTTTCTAGAATACACAATTTCAACATACATAGTGTTTATAAGTGAAACATGTATTAGGGCGAGTCCTTTCGCCAAACAAGTAATTTATCCATATATAATATATTCATACAACAAATAATCATGTCAAACACATTTCCAAAATTTATACGTATACCGTACTTTCTACAAATACCTAGAGTTGTAGAATTCCATATTTTTCATCTTTAATCGAAACGGAAAACAGACAGCACTTTGTACATGTGTAATTGCATGCAGATCATGAATCTATCATTATCTGACATTGAAAGCGTTAAAAACCATAACCTATACACCTAAAGTCCGCACCTTTTGTCGTAGAATCGTAACGAAGTCGATAGGTTTGCTAAGCTTCCATATTCGGCAGTTTGGCAACCTATAGAACGAAATAGGTTAGCTATTTTATAACCTACAACCACCCAAGCCCCAAATCAGATTAGGGTTAGGGTTTCTTACCTAGAAACGGAGCTGGAATCGCCGGAAAAGCGATTAGAACGGAGCGGTGTAGCTCGTAAAGCGGCAGGGAAGAGTGGCAGGGAGGTTCTCCCACTGCTCCCACACTTTCTCTCTCTTTTCTCTCTTCTCTCTCTAGGTTTTCTCTCAAATTCGTATGGCTGCAATAAGAGAGGGTTTAAGGTCCTTATATAGCCTAAAAACTCACTGAAACAGACTCCAGGTCAAAGTATACTTAGGTTATAACCAAAGCGGGTCAGTTTTAGCTTAACGGAGGACTTCTGGTGGGCCTCCTTGAGCCAAAGGTCGGACTTAAGCTCACCAACAATGGATCTAGGTTCTATTAAGTTTTTGTTCCAGTAGGGTTCTCAGATCACGCGTGGCGGACCAGTTTCAGTTCAACGGTCAGCGGATCTCGATCGGAGATTCCGAGTACATGTAAATGTGTATGAAATTTCTCCTGATCCGAGGGTATAATTTGGTCTGATTCTGACGGTCTGGTTGCTTAAAACTGATCCGCAAGCGAGAGGTGCCAGATTACTATTCAAGATATTTTATTTTGAATTAATTTCACATTTCTCACACTCTTCACTCCGAGCTCAAGCGAATAACGCTGGGACACTTTCTGTATTTGATTTCTGAGATGGTTGTCAAGCCCAGCGAGACGGTCCTAGTTCTTTAACTTCGTGTTAATCGGACTTCCGACGTGCAGTCCAGATCTGATACGGAGTTTCGAGATGCTCCCGAGAGCAGCCGGGTAATGAGATTGATCCTAGATTTTTGGGTACCCTAGCGTCAATGATTCTATAAGTTTTGGGTCTTGCAGATCGTATTTAAAGCGATTGGTGCTAATTTCATAGGTACTCTAGTTTAACACTAGCTAATTCTCGCCTAATTTCTAAAGGATTTAGTCCTGTATGATTTCTGTCTGAGGTGGCACTTGGTCCTTTGTAGTTTGTGTATAAAGTGATCCAAGTTATACTACTTAGCTAGTTTAGGATAGTGTCTAGGATGAAAGTGCTTAGAAAAATTTGAGAGAACAAGGTGGTGAAGGGTGGGATTTGTGAAAGAAATGGGTTCAGAAGCGATTTTACATTGTGGGATTCAGTTCTGACAAGTTAATAAGGTGTTAGGATCGACCCATCGCCTAAGGACGTCTAATCCCAGGTTGACAAAAATCCGGGATGTTACAACAAATTTGATTGACCTAAGAGAACTCCGGCGCAACCGGCATTGGGTGCAAGCATCCCCATGTAGTCCAGCTACTGTCAGTCATTCGTGTTCAACCCGCGTTGATCAAACAAGCCTAGGGTGGCCGCCTTAACTCAGGCCACCCCTTTAGTTCAGGTGTCACGCCCCAAACTCGGGAACCGGGCTCACAAAATTTCCGATCGCCGAATTCGGCCTGACAGCCTCCGTAGAACCCCATTCTCGGCTCCCAGCGCCCATACGCCAAGTTCCGATCCTGGGATGCTACAAGGAGGATTTTTTTTTTTCAACATCCGTTTAATTTGTAATAAGCATAACCAAAGGCATAACCCACAAACAATAACCAAAAACTCTATCACATTTCCACTATGATAAAAAATTTTACAAGTACAATGAACATAAAGAGAAATACAATGAGAATGGACAAAAGCTCCAAAAGATCTGCTCTGTGCTCCGGCCTCAGCGCTGCTACGTCCTCGCGTCACCTGCACGCAACGGTCGTGCATAAGCTTATAGAAAGCTTAGAGGGTGGTGAAAGTGTGTGCGCAAGGTAGTAATGCAGATATGCAGTATCAGAGTAATGCGGAACATGCTGGTGAATCCATAAATACTACTAGCCGTACCAAGGCTATGCAATGCAAGACATGAAAGATGTCGGCCATACCAAGGCCATGCGATACGAAATGCAACTCAAGCATACAAATCCTCATCTAAGTCCACATATCAGTATAGCTCAAAATCTGGGATATCACCGGGGTCTAGTACACTCTAAACCAGATTGCCGCCCTATCGCGTGCGATAAGGTAAGTGGAAGAGACCTCACTACCCGCCTGCCAATATCGGGCTCGGCTCGTCGATAGCGGACCCATTCCTCGAGCTGGTCAGACTCAGCCTAACATTGCCCCCTCCTCTCGGGCGGGTAAGGCCGTACCCCCTTCCAACCGATCACGACACAGTGGAAAGCGCAGCCTCCTGGTAATCGGCCATCGGCGCTCATGCACCCACTCGGTCTAGACGTTGGAGCAACCTCTTGGTACCATAAGGGTTTAGGGACTTTCACTCAGGGATATTTATAGCACCCCATGTAGAACAAGATTTCCGGTATCCAATCCTTCCAACCACGTTATGACTCTGGCGGCTACGGCCCTGATGTCGCTAGGGCGTACAGTAACCATATCACACAATGAGAATGCATGAATCACACTCTCCAGTCATGCAGAAATCCTGCGCGTCTTGTGCGCTCCTGTGGGGTAACACCGCCTAAACGGGAGCCCCTAAACAATCTGCCCGAAGGCATATGCTATGATCAGCCACCAAGCATACATATGATGCGTATGATCATGAATCATGGGACTATACTAAACATGTTATATGGGATAGATGTTGTTCATAAGGAGATGGGCCTAGACGGTTTACAAGTATGGGCCTAACAATGGGCCCTAGGGAGAATCAGAATGCGGACATTTAACCAACATTATTCTACAATGTGGACGTCAAACCAACATTGCTCCCAAGGCATTGCCCGTCGTAAACATCATTACATAAATCATGTTGGGATCACACATTGCAATGGACTTTCGGTACATCCTATTGGGCCTTAAATACATCAAATGGGCCGTATCACATAGGCTTTACATTCATCAAATGGGCCGCAATAATGGGCCTCACCAACGGGCCTTAAGTACATTGCAATGGGCCATAACCCATGGGCCTTATATATATCAAAGTGGGCCTCAACCACGGCTACAAATACATCGAATGGGCCTCATAATATGGGCCCTACATCCACGTCAAAGTGGGCCCCAATGATCTACCACAAATACATTAAGATGGACTTCAAAACATGCCAAGGTGGGGTCCACTTGGACTTTAGATCTGTTTCATTCTTTAACTCATGCCATAAAATGGCCCTTCAAAATGGATAGACGGATTGGATTCAACATAAGCATCACGGTGGGGGTCCAATTGAGGGCCCACCATAATGTGTATTATATTACATAATATAATAAATATATACATACATATATATATATATATATATAGATATATATTGTATTATATTATATTATATTATATTATATTGTATACAATATAATATAATATAATATAATACAATATATATATATATATATATATATATATAATATCACATGCACACACACCACACACACCACACACCATGCACACACATGCACCCACACATGCACACACACGTGCACATACACCACACGCACACACCATGCACACGTACAAACCCACACATGTACGCACACACACGTGCACATAGTGCACCGTCCAGCGGGCTCCACCGTCCAGCGGACGGTGGGATAAAACCCACGGTTCAAGTGGGCTCCACGTGGGGCCCACTGTAATGTTTACATGCCATCCAACCCGTTCATAAGGTCACGCAGACCCAGGAGAAGGGAAAACACAAATTTCATCTTGATCCAAAACTT
This sequence comes from Magnolia officinalis, assembly GCA_021015155.1. Lineage (NCBI taxonomy): Eukaryota > Viridiplantae > Streptophyta > Magnoliopsida > Magnoliales > Magnoliaceae > Magnolia > Magnolia officinalis. The sequence continues at coordinate 15,243,086 of JAJHSJ010000002.1, read as the reverse complement.
CTGTGGGCCCCAAAAAGGTTTCAATGGTAGACCCTCAATTCTCACTGTTTCCTTTGGTGTGGGCCGCCAAAACAGTGGATGGGCCTGATCTTTGGAGGGGGCCCACTGCTGGGAGTGGCCCACCTCGTGAATGGTGTGAATATAAGATATACATCATGGTGGGGCCCACATGCAGAGCCGTGGCCCCTGACCCATCCGCCTATACACGCTGCAGCGTGTTGCTGCTGTTGTCAGGGGCAGCTGGCGCTACCCCTCATGCATGTGTTTTTTTTTTTTTAAAACTCTCACTCCCTGTGGTTTTTCATAGGTAGGACCCGCATCAAGCAAATCTAACCCGTCTATTGCACTCAGTGGCTCAAGACCGTCCAAATGAGTCCAATATCCGACGTTTTTCGGTGCATACAAATGTCAAGGTGACTTTCAACGGTGGAAACCACTATTTAATAGGCTATGGCCCATCTGAAGATCAGGTAGACCTAATTTTTCAGCTCAACGCCTAAAGCGAGTCGGCAAATAAAATGGACGGCGTGGATTATATCCATACATCTAAGAGGGGCCTACATGAGTGGGCCACCCATGAGCTTGAAAACAAGCTGACATTTGTGATTTCCAAACCACGTCCAGCGTCCCTGGACGCTGGACGTTACATGTAAACACATTAGAGGTGTGGGCCTAGCTTAGGTGGGCCACCTCATGGAGGATGGTGTGTGTACAACACACGCAAAGTGGGCCCCACTTGAAGATGGTTTGGATAGAATACATGCCTCATCGTGGGGTCCACAAAATAAGGAAGATAGAGAAAGAGAGAGATAGAGAGAGATAGAGGGAGATCGGTGAGGATGGAGGGACCTCGCCTCTATGGGCCCCTCATACAAACATACATCAAAGTGGGTCCCACATATGTGGACCCTTAATCAAACCAAAATGCATGAAAACTAAAGATCTACGATCACCCACCGGCTCCTTCTTGGTCCCAAGGCTTCCTTTGCTCCTTTGCTTCGATTCCGACGGAGGAGATGGGGTTTGGATGGTTGAGATGGAACATGGAAGGGTTGGAAGAGGTGGGCCACACTTGTTGCTTGGGAGAGGTGGGAGAGGCTTGGACGTGTGAGAGGTTTTGGGTTGCTTGGGATTGAAGTTTGAAAATGAGAGAGAGAGAGAGACTTGTAAAGGGAGAGATGGGTGATGGATGTGGTGTGATGGATGTGGTGGTGATGGGTGTGTAAGAGCCCTTTTTGACTTTTGGGGTAAAAGGTGTAAGAGAGGTATGGGTTTGTAAGAATCTTTTTGACTTTGGGGCTTGCTTGGGAAAGGGTGAAAAGTTGATGTGTACTTGACATGATGGGATTGATTGATGGGTGATTGATGTGACATCTCGTTGAGATTCTCTTGGGTTTCGCAACACGCGGCGTTTTCCTCGCACCGAACGCTAGCCCACATTTCCTGGCCAGGGTATCGCCTCGGCGCGCGAGTCGCGACATCGGAACCGCGGCGACGGTGCGGTCGCATTGGTACAAGTCTCGGTTTGAGTGGACACGGGTTGATGGCGTGTGAATCAGGGTCGCGCGCAACGCCGGTTAAGGGTCGAAGGTTGCCGAAATTCGACCGGAAAGACCGTGGGAACCTACGGAACGGTACGGTCTAAGATGCGGGTTTTACATCAGGCGGTTAGCCAACTGACCTAATATCGTAGCAATCTTAAGTATCGCTATAGATTAAACACTATATTATGCAATTATTGCATATGTTCTACTATACAATCACCTATGCATTTCATCAAACATTTGAGAATCCATAAGGTACTACATTCACTAAAGCATTAAAATCAAATATATATGCATAAAGTAATACAATCACTTAAGCATTAAATCAAGTATGTGAGCATCGATAAAGTAACACATTCCACCACTCAGACATTCCATTAAATATGTGAGCATCTATATCAAACCAATAACATATATTATAGCAAAATCAAATTATTAACATATTAGCATGCACAAATTTATCTACAGGCAACTAATCATTAATCGAGACCCTCAAGGGCCGATAAACGAAAACCTAGAGATAATGGTCCGTACCTTCGTAATGATTCATCCGACTCAAAGTGCTCCTAGGATTAGAGTGTTAGGGAAAGATCGTCGAGAACCTATAAGTAAGCATGCAAGCTTGTAAGAATTGGAAGGAATTAGATACAAAACCTAAACATATAAACATGACTCAATACTTTCCTTCAATCATCGCTAAATCGACACTAATAAAGGGCAATGTTACGATAGAGGGAATGAGAGGGTGAATGAGTATAAATCCTTACACTTTCAAGTTTCTCTCTCTCTCTCTCTCTCTCTCTCTCTCTTCTCTTTTCTCTTCTCTCTTCTCTCTTCAAAGCTAGGCTCAAAATTCGTATGGGGAGAGGGGACATAAAATGAATGGATATTTATAATACCAGAAGTGATGCAAATGGCCGTTACGACCCTTTATTCATTATATTAACCATAAGGGAGGTTGTTTCCCACTAGTGGGACCAGACATAAAGCATATGGGTCAACTAAGCCATGAAATAGGTGTCCAACAATGTGATCTCTGTTTGGATACAAATATATGATGATCGGGCGTGCTGATCAACCAAGAAGGTCCTAACTTATATTGGCGGTCACCGATAATCGATTGAGGCCGCAACTATACAAATATGTGTGGAGAAATATTTTTAGTTGGTACCCTAAATTTGGCCATAAATCGCTGGTCCGAAAGTTACAACTTCACAAAAGAGCAATCGACTAGTTTCACTTAAATTTCATGTTTTCACCTAAAGCATTCGCACATCCCATGCACTTGGCTTACGAGCCTAAGTTGAGTGATTCAACACACGACTTCAGCTCAATGTTTCGCGATGGATGTCAAGTCCACTAAGAATAATGTCTTTTTATAGTCTCGGGTTTAGTGGTCCACTAACAAGCGGTTTAGAGGTTATTTAGATAATTAGGGTATTTCTAAAATGAATTGGATAGTGAGATTTCTTATGCGCGATGATTAATGTGTAGATTAGCTAAGTTCATAGTGTGGCCTATTTGTAATTAGTGGAAGTGGCAATTCGATCATAATAACACTAAACCATTGGTTCTTAGGCTAAAGAAACAATTGGAGTGATTTGGATTTGTTAATTAAGATTTGACCTCTAATTGTCTCGACTTTTGGTTGGTCTTTATTTAGTTGTAGTTGTCTTAATTAGTTAGTGGTAGGTTAGCTATATTCGAATCCTATATAAACAAATCACGAGGCTAGCTAGATTTGAGGTTTATGTGATCGGGTGAATTTGTTGGCTTCCTAAGGTTGATTAATTGAATTTGTGTGGTTCTTTACTAGTACCACCCGGGTATAGTCTAACATCGAGTGGTAAGTAATAACATAAGTTAATTACATTGAAAATTTTCAAGGTTTATTGGAAATCTAAAATAGAAAAAATCTAGGACGTTACAATACTGTATTACAATTCGACTACTCTCATGTTATTTTATTGCATATATTTTTAAAATTGATGACAATATATCATTTAGGTTGGGGGTGGGGTTTCCTTTTGAAATATTCTTTAAAGTGTTAAATTTTTAATTTTTTTGGGTTGCTAAAATTTTAAAGTTTTTTAAAAAGATGAAATTATATGAATTCAAGTACTTCTTAATTGTCAATGATAACATGAATGTAGATAACTGAACTTTTAGATGCGCTAAGTTTGGATATTACTGCGCACTATGGAACTCAATGTTTAGAATTTTTCACTAAAGAATTAATGATTTGAACCCAATTTGGTTATTTTCTAATTATTATTATTTAGGTTTTTAATAATTTTTAAACTAGTGTGCCTTAGAACTCTATTATTTGTAATGATTGAGAATTGCATGGATTTATAGAATGAACTTTTCTAAAAGAAAATTAACTTGGATTTAAAATATCTTTCACATATTTTGTTTAGGACTATCAAAATGCATGTTGGGGGACGTGATAACGCCCAAATATTATATATTTATCCTCTATTTGGTATTATTTTATCATATAAATCAAGTTAATTGGTCCTAATAGAGTATATTTCATGTGCAAGGAATAAATTGGAGTCCAAAGCTAAATTTGAGATAAAGGTAAGGATTTAAAGTCCAAAGATAATCAAGAGCAGAGCATTTTAAGATTTAAAAGTTCAAAGGATGAATATCAAGCATACTCGAGCATGTGGACCAAAGGATATCAAGAGTAAGTCAAAACGATGTTTGAAAACAAATGAAGAAACAAATGAAAACGAGTATTGAAAATTCAGGGATAGAAAAATCAAATCCTGAAATTTCAAGGCCAGAACGATAAAATTCTGAAAACTAGATAAACAACCATTTGATCCAATTGAGGATAGTTTCATTTCAATAGAGGACAGTTTTGATCCAATTGAAGAAAGCTTCGATCTGATCAAGAAATTCATGAATTATCAAGTTTAGTTGCTAGACAAACTCCATTGAATTGCATAAGCTTTAATATTTTCAGCTCATCTCAATGGGGATGACCATATGAACGGTTTGGATGGCATATAAATATCATAGGAAGGTTTTAATACTAGGTACGTCTTTCCCCAACTCTTCCTCCCGTGAGGTCTACTTGAATTTTGGATCCAACTTAGTTTTGGTGTCAGGTCCTAAAATGAGTTGGAAAAATGGATGGATGGAGTTGGATTTCTATAAAAACATCTCGATGGGGATGACCATATGAACGGTTTGGATGGCATATATATATATATATATATATATATATATATATATATATATATATATATATATATATATGAAGTGTTTATTTTTTGCCAAGTTTCAGCACTTATTTTAAGATGTTGATGACTCATTCGCATCACATGTGACACTAGACGTTAGACTAACTTAGACCATTCAAATTGTAGTTATATCATTGATTTCACACTTAGGGCCTATTTGGCTAGTTGCATTAGATGGTATTAAGGTGGATGGGATTGTAAAAATTACAATAAATGCATGTGTAAGGTATTGTCCGTGGATTGAGTTTATCCCATGTTTTCTAATACTATGTTTAGAATGTATGCATTAAAAAATAAATTCCAGGATATACTTTCAAATTGTACTTGGATTGAACATGGATGAAGGAAAAATCTATCATCCATGGATTAGTAATCCCATCTCACACTTTCCAACACAAGGCTCATTTTCCAAAGCCTACAAAGTTAATTTTAATCCCATCTCATACTCCTTCCAAACATGTCATTCCCAATTTCAAAGTGGGATTAGTTATGCAATCCCATTTAATACAACTTAATACCACCACCCAAACAACCCTTAGATCAATGGAGACAATCTAAATTATTGTCCATATCATTACTTTGTGATATTTCAATGAAAATAAATAAAACAGGTCACACTTAAAAATGTCTAAAGGTCAAAAGAACAAGAAATTTTGTACAAAATATGTGGTTAATGATCTAGATTCACGATAAATTTTTTTTATTATATAGAAATTAAGTATATTATAAATTTTATTATATAGTTTTATTATTGTAATAAAAAATATTAAGTATCGTTGCTTACACTACATGTTATAGAGTCCAAACGCTACTATATACAATGCGGCCAGCTTGATTTTTGGGCAAGGGCATGTTTGGTAGAGCGCTACAATACGGATGGTTAGGATCTTGACTTGAATATTGGGGAATATATACATGGACACATGAATTAGTAAAATACAAAATACAAAACATCCTTTTGAGAAAAAGAGATTTGTGTTTCTTGTATATTTGCAAACGAAAAGGAGTACTTGGGCAAATGCAATTCAATGTTTTAGAAGATTAGAAATAAGGAAAGTTTCTTTGTTTCTCAAAGAAGAAACCTTCTATTCCTTTAAACGATTTGCATTTTCATCTTTCCTTCTTTTATGCCATAAGATCTAAAAGTACTGTTGAGAAATGCTAACGGGGTTCCTCACAAGTGAATATAATGCACAACTTGTATTTATTCTATATCTACGCCATTAATCCATTTTATCAAATCATTTGAGGCCATAAACCCAGAAATAAAGAAGATCCATGTCTCAAGTGGACCATACTCTATAAACAATGGTGATTGAACGCCATACTACTAAAAACTTCCTAAGGGCCACCCTAATGTTTTGATATTGTTTGTATTCTATTCACCTTTTGATAAGGTCACATAAATCATGATGAAGGCAATAAATAAATAAATTGTTGCAAAAAATATTGATTTTATATAAATATATATTTTAAAATAAATATAATATAATATATAAAAGTGTTTGAAAAACACCTTTTTGTGGGTTTTGGGAATAGTCCCACATTGAAAAAAGAAGAGAAGAAAAGGTGGTTTAAATGAAAGTGTTGGAGTACTATAATATTTGCTTACCTAGTCTGAGGACCATGCGACTTGCGTACGCACTGGAACACCCGCTCGTGCTCGGGCACGATGCGAGGGCATGGGCATGTGAGGCAGTGTGGCTGTTGAGGCGCTAGTAGTGCACTTTATCTCTCAACCCACTCCAACAGACCCATACGAACTAAGACAGCCCACCACACCTCTCCTATACTCCAGTGATTCCAGCAAAACAACAAGGGTTGAACCTTTGCTTCAAGAACAGACCAACAGTGTGGTCTAGAACGATTCAACTGAACCAGTGGCTGAAGAACTGACCAGGGCAGTAGTCTAAATCACATATTCTCTTCTCTTTTTCTCTTTTGGGATTTTTCTTTATTGTAATTCTGCCAGATAGTGTGTAAAAGAGTTCTATTTGGTGGGCCTTCGTGTTTGCTGAATGCAGACCCACACCAGGCTCGTCGTATCTTAGAAGTGGTTTGCCTGTAACCTATCAGCATACTCAATTCACTTGAGTAGGGGCAAATAATGCTTTAAGGACAGCGTCCCAGACGTGCTTCAGCCTGTCCTTATTCAAGCTAATTTTTTATTTTTGGTTTCTGTTGGGGGCCTTGCACGAAACCTTAGGATCTAGCCCTCCAGAACAAACCAGAATTATGGATAATAAAACAATGAAAATAATCAATGCATCAATCACACACCACACAAGAGATTTTTACGTGGAAAACCCTCTAAGAGGTAAAAACCATGAGACCTCGTCTAGATCAACATTCCACTATGAAGTAGAACGTTACAAACTTCTTCACTCACGCAGGAGTGGATAAACAATGAGAGAAATAGAGAAAACGGAGAGATCTAAACGATTACGAGGACATAGAAGCGCTGAGATATAGATTGCACAGTAGATAACTTCCACGAGCAGAACCTCCCTTCGATAAGCTTCCTCTCTCTCTTTCTCTCTCTCTCACACCTTTGATAGCCCTAAACCCTTTAGCAAATCCCTTGTAAAGCTTTAGAAAACCCTCTTATCATGCCTAGAAAGCCTTAGGAACTCCTATTTATAGTTTTAGGAAACTCCCTTCCGCATCCCAGTTGCGAAAGGACTTCAACACGAAATCCGCGCAAAATCGCGGAACGAATCTGCGTAACCTCAACTGGTCGAACCGAGTCCACAACCGGTCAAGAGCCACCTTCAACCGGTCGAGCACCTCCTTCGACTGGTCGAGCACCCCGGAGAAAAATAGTCCACAGTCGCTGGACTTTGAGTTGTGCCACGACTTGTCTTCCATGACTGGTCGACCACAGCCTTCGACCGGTCGAGTGAGGCTCACGACCGGTCGACGATGGGTCAAAAAACCCATCAAATCTCTCCCTTTTTGACCCAGGAGGGATCCACCTTCTTCAAGCCAGCCAGGTTTCTACAAACCTCAAACTTCCCCTTGAGCAAAACCTTGGTCATCATGTCTGACCCATTATTGTCCGTGTGGACCTTTTCAAGTTGTAACACCTTCTGTTCCAAAGTATCCCTGATCCAGTGATACTGAATCTCTATGTGCTTTGGCTTGGAATGCTGACTTGGATTCTTGCTCAAGTGTATAGCACTCTGACTATCGCAATAGACCACGTGCTCCTCCTGCTTCAGGCTAAGTTCCTATAAGAACCTCTTCATCCAAAGCATCTCTTTACATGCCTCTGTGACTGCAATGTATTTGGCCTCTATCATCGACAATGCTACGACTTTCTATAGCTTGCTCTGCCAAGAAACCGCTCCCGCTGCAAATGTGAACATGAACCCTGATGTAGACTTCTTGGAGTCTATGTCACCTGCCATATCTGCATCTGTGTAGCCCTCTAACATAGGTTTACTGTCACCATAGCATAGGCTCAACCTGGATGAGCCTCTTAGAGACCGCAGTATCCACTTCACCGCTGCCCAATGCTCTTTGTCAGGATTGACAAGATACCGGCTGACAACACCAACCGCATATGCTATGTCTGGGCGTGTACACACCATAGCATACATCAAATTTCCTACCGCTGACGCGTAGGGTATCTTCTGCATCTCTTCCACCTCTGCCTTCGTCTTGGGACACTACTTGTCGCTCAATCTGAAGTGACCATCCAGTGGAGTACTGACCGGCTTCGCTGCATTCATATTGAAACGCTCTAGGACTTTCTCAATATACCGCTCTTGTGACAGCCAGAGCTTCCTGCTGCTTCTGTCACAGGTTATCTCCATTCTTAGGATCTGTCTAGCCGGGCCCAAGTCTTTCATCGTAAAAGACTTGCCCAACTCCTGTTTCAGCCTATTGATCTTCTTGATGTCTTTTCCCATGATGAGCATGTCATCAACGTATAATAGCAGAACTAAGAAATCACCATCTAAGAACTTGTGCGCGAACACACAGTGGTCCGACTCCGTTCTATCATACCCATGCTGTAACATGAATGAATCGAACTTCTTGTACCATTGTCGTGGAGCTTGTTTCAACCCATACAAGCTCTTCCTCAGCCTACACACCATATGCTCTTTGTCCTTGACTTCGAACCCCTTTAGTTGGTGCATGTAGATCTCTTCTTCCAGGTCACCATGGAGAAAGACAGTTTTAATATCTAACTGCTCTATCTCCAGATCCATGCTAGCCGCCAACCCAAGCAACACTTGTATAGATGTCATCTTCACCACTGGTGAGAATATCTCCTCGAAGTCTATACCTTTCCTCTGACCAAAACCTTTCACCACAAGTCTGGCCTTGAACCTCGTCTGTGAATTCTTCTGCTCAATCTTCTTTCTAAACACCCACTTGTTGGTCAGAGCTTTCTTGCCCTTAGGCAGTTTCACCATATCATAGGTGTGGTTCTTATGCAAGGATTACATCTCCTCTCGCATAGCTTTCAACCACTTCTCCTTATGCTCGTCGGCTAGGGCCTCAGAATAATCTTCTGGCTCTCCCCCATCAGTCAGCAAAATGTACTCATGTGGCGAGTATCTCTTGGACGACTGTCTGTCTCTAGATGACCTCCTCACCTGTGGCTCAACAGGTAGATCAAGTGGGGGCTGCTCCCCTGGTCCATCTTTTGAAGAACTCCCTCATCCTCTGCACCTTTCTGTACTCCCCAGTCAGCAGGAACTACTGGAGGAATAATCGGATCCATGTCCTCTAACTCACCTGAACTAGGCTAGTTCTTCTCTGGCTTACCAATGTCTTCTATACACTGATCTTCAAAGAAAACCACATCTCTGTTCTTGACGAGCTTCCTCTCGGTCTGATCCCACAATCTGTAACTGAATTTTTCGTCACTGTACCTTAAGAACACACATTGCCTGATCTTCATATCGAGCTTGGACCTCTCGTCCTTTGGTATGTGAACGAATGCCCTGCATCCAAACACCGTGAGATGACTGTACGATGGATCCTGTCCAGTCCACACCTTCTCAGGTCTTCTCCATTCAACGGGGCTGATGGAGACCTATTTATCAAATACACCGCCGTGTGCATTGCTTCTCCCCAGAACTTCTTGGGCAATTTCGCATGGGATAACATGCATCTAATTCTCTCAACAATGGTGCGATTCATTCGCTCAGCTACACTATTATGCTGGGGGGTCTTGGGAACCGTCTGTTCATGCCGTATACCCAGGGACTTACAATAGTCATGAAAGTCGCCAATGTATTCACCACCATTATCAGTGCGGATGCACTTTAATGATCTACCTGTCTCTCTCTCGACCATAGCATGAAACATCTTAAACACACCAAAGACCTCGTCCTTGGATTTCAAAGCATAAACTCAAACCCTTCTAGATGCATCATCTATAAAAGTAACAAAATACAATACCCCACCCAAGGTTTTTGTCCTCATAGGACCACAAACATCAGAATAAACCAAATCTAATGCATGCACTTTATTAACATGAGAAGCAGATTTAATAAATGAAACTCAGTGTTGTTTCCCTGATAAACAATCAAGACAGGTTTTGAGACGTGTACCTGTCACGTCTGAAAGGAGCCGCTTCTTTACTAGTACCTGAAACCCTTTTTCACTCATGTGGCCTAGAAGCCTGTGCCACATGTCAATAGCTGAATCTTCCGCTGCGTTTAACCCACCCTTGTACATACTGACACTTACCTTGTAAAGGGTGCAACACTTCTTTCCTCTGGCCACGATCAACGAACCCTTGATGAGCTTTCATCGCCCACCAGCAAACCGGCTTTCATAGCCATCATCATCCAACCTTCCTGTCGACATCAAGTTTAGGCAAAGGTTCGGGATATGCCTCACATCCCTGAGAACTAATGTGCAGCCCACACCGGTCTTCACACAAATATCATTAACTCCCATGATTTTTGATAGGCCAGAATTTCCCATCTTCACAGTCCCATAGTCACCTGACTTGTAGCTTGTGAAGAAGTCCCTGCGTGGAGTCGCATGAAAAGAAGCTCCCGAGTCTATCACCCAGTCGGTGTCCTGACTTGTAGCCGTGAGGCATACATCATGATCTGCAGAAAGAATAACTGCAATGTCGCCATCTGAAGTGACTGCAGTGGAATCTGATTCATCTTCCTTCCCTTTTCCTTTCTTGTCGTTCTTCTTACCACGACATTCATGCTTATAGTGGCCCTTCTTACCACAATTACAGCAATCAACATCTTTCCTACAATTACAGCAATCAACATCTTTCCTGTTACTCGACTTACCTCTTGATTTATCTCGGGCCTTCCCGCCCTTCCTGTTCTTTCCTCTCCCTCGTTCTTGTATTACAAGGGCCTCTTGCTGAGTAGACCCCTGAGACTTCCTCCTTGTCTCCTCATTGAAGAGACAACTGGTTACCTGTTCCATGGATATCTTTCCATCTAGCTCGGAGTTACTTAGAGACACCACTAATGTCTCCCAACTGTCAGGCAATGAACTAAGCAAAAGTAAAACCTGCAATTTATCATCTAGGACCATCTTCATAGAGGAGAGTTGGTTCACTATATTGCTGACCTCATTCATGTGCTCGGCCACAGAACCACCATCGTTGAACTTGAGATTCACAAGTCACCTTATCAGAAAATTTTTATTACCGGCTGTCTTCCTCTCATACAGCCCTTGTAATTTCAGCCATAGGCTAGCGGCTGAAGTTTCCGTAGACACATGGTGGAACACTGAATCATCCAACCATTGTCTAACAAACCCCACTGCCTTTCCGTCCATCTTCTTCCAATCATCATCAGTCATATCCTTGGATTTTGCTGATATGCCTAAAATTGGAGAATACAGGTCCTTGCAGTAAAGCAAGTCTTTCATCTTAGCCTTCCATATGGTCCAGTTAGAACCATTGAGGCTGATGATCCTTGATGAGCCACCTTCCAAAATTCAAAACCGATCCTATCCGTTCAATGAACTTAGCTCTGATACCACTTTGTTGGGGGCCTTGCACGAAACCTTGGGATCTAGCCCTCCAGAACAAACCAGAATTATGGATAATAAAGTAATGAAAACAATTAATGCATCAATCACACACCACCCAAGATATTTTTATGTGAAAAACCCTCTAAGAGGTAAAAACCACGGGACCTCGTCCAGATCAACAATCCACTATGAAGTAGAACGTTACAAACTTCTTCACTCACGCAGGAGTGGATAAACAATGATAGAAATAGAGAAAATGGAGAGATCTAACCGATTACGAGGACATAGAAGTGCTGAGATATAGATTGCACAGTAGATAACTTCCACGACCAGAACCTCCCTTCTATAAGCTTCCTCTCTCTCTTTCTCTCTCTCTCTCACACCTTTGATAGCCCTAAACCCTTTCGCAAATCCCTTATAAAGCTTTAGGAAACCCTCTTATCATGCCTAGAAAGCCCTAGGAACTCCTATTTATAGTTTTAGGAAACTCCCTTCCGCATCCCAGTTGTGAAAGGACTTGCGACACGAAATCCGCGCAAGATCGCAGAACGAATCTGCGTAACCTTGACTGGTCGAACCGAGTCCTCGACCGGTCGAGAACCACCTTCGACCGGTCGAGCACCTCCTTCGACTGGTCGAGCACCCCGGAGAAAAATAGTCCACAGTCGCTGGACTTTGAGTCGTGCCATGACTTGTCTTCCACGACTGGCCGACTACAACCTTCGACTGGTCGAGCGAGGCTCACGACTGGTCGATGACGGGTCAAAAAACCCATCAGTTTCCACATTATACAGAAATAATATTAATCTGTATAATTTCCAAAAATCTTAAAGCGTTATTTGTGATGGAAGCCGACAGTGTTTCATCCATCAAGTTGATGAATCAAGACTTGATATGTCTTGATCGGTTTGATGGAATCAATTTTACGAGATGACAAGACAAGCTAAAATTTCTTCTTATGGCGCTGAAGATCTATTACATATTAGATCCAAATTTGCAAGCACTACCTGAAGCATCCGACACAAACACACCTGAACAGGTGGCTGCCCGCACCAAACGAGCTGAAGACGAACTCTTGTGTCGATGACACATTCTGAACGCGCTCTCCGGTCGCCTGTACGATATGTACCAACAAATGTCATCAGCAAAGGAGATCTGGGCCGCTTTGGAGTTCAAATACAAGGCTGAAGAAGAAGGAACCAACAAATTTCTCATCACCAGGTATTTTGACTTCAATATGGTAGATAACAAACCGCTGCTGCCCCAAATCCAAGAATTGTAGCTAATAGTAAACAAAATCAAAGCCATCAAAATTGATCTTCCTGAATCATTCCAAGTCGGGGATATAATCGCTAAATTGCCACTGATGTAGAAAGATTATAGAAAGAAGTTGCTGCATAAAACTAAGGACTATAAACTGAAACAAATACAGAAACACCTCAGAATTGAGGAAGAATCCCGTAACCGCGACAGAAAGAATGATAACGGGAATACCTCGTCCAAAGTAGATGCAGTAGAGAACACTAATAATAAGAATCCCGAGAAGGACGATTCCCTGAAACCCAATAAAGGGAAATTCAAGAAAAACGCCGAAAAGAAGAATAGAAAGTTCAAAGTCCATGCCATGTCTGTGAAAAAATTAGGCACTATGATCGAGTATGTCGATATCGCAAATCTAAAAAAGAGGTTAGTGCATAGAAGAAGACGATATTGTAGCTATGATCACTGAGGTGAATACCATCCAAGGCAAAGTTCTAGGTTAGTGGTATGATACTGTCGCTATAGTACATGTGTGCTACGACAAATCAGCCTTTAAAACCTATGAGGAATTGACTGATGGTCAAGAAGTCCAAATGGGTAATGAAGTTCGATCGAAGGTCGTCGGCAAAGGAACTGTCGATCTGATATTCACCTCTGGGAAGAAAGTGATTCTGACTAATGTACTGCACGTCCCAGACATGAGGTGAAACTTAGTTTCTGGGGATCTTCTGGGTAAACCAGGCATAAGGGTGGTGTACGAGTCATGTAAACTGATTCTGTCCAAGAATGAGAATTTTGTTGGAAATGGATATGCTTGTAACGGGATGGTTAAGTTTTCTTTGAATGAAAGTAGCACTTCTGCGTATATGGTTGAATCCGCTTGACTGTGGCATGATAGACTAGCCCATATAGGGTATAGTACGTTGAAGTTCATGGCTAAGAATGGTTTAATCTCATACACAAATAATGAAACCGAAAAATGTGAAGTGTGCATACGATCCAAAATAAAGAAGCAACCTTTTTCAAGTGTTGAAAGATCGTCTCAAGTATTGGATCTTATGCACAGTGATATTTGTGAGTTAAATGACATTCTTACTCGTGGAGGTAAATGGTACTTCATAACCTTTATTGTTGATTGCTCTAAATATGTGTATGTTTATCTATTAAAGAACAAAGATGAGGCATTGAACATGTTTAAAATATATAAAACAAAAGTAGAGAATCAACTAAATAAGAAGATAAAAATTCTCCGTAGTGATAGAGGAGGAGAATACTTCTCAAATGAATTCGATAACTTCTGTGAAAAACATGGACTAATACATCAATATACTACGTCATACACACCTTAACAAAATGGAATAGCTGTAAGGAAGAATAGAACATTAGTAGATATGGTCAACTCAATGCTGATAAGAGCAAAGTTGCCGCTAAGTCTATAGGGTGAGGCACTGCTTGCAGTGTGTCACATACTAAACAGAATTATGTCTAAAAAATATAAAATATCTCCATATGAAACATGGAGAGGTAGAAAACCTAACCTAAGATATCTAAAAGTGTGGGGGTGTCTTGCATATTGCAGAACTACCCTTGATCCAAAAAGAATTAAGTTAGGACCAAGAGCTATTAAGTGCGCCTTCGTAGGGTATGCACAAAATAATAAAGCTTATAGACTTCTAGACATAGAGTCTAATACAATAATAGAATCAAGAGACATTGAGTTCTCACTACCAGAAAAACGGGCAAAGGCTACAGAAAAAATCCGTAGCCATAGACCTATGGCTACGGTTCTAGCCGTAGCATGGTCGTAGTCGTAGGTGCCGTAACAATAGGTCTGGAACCTATGGCTACGGATTTAATCTGTAGCTATAGGTTCCAATAGCTACGATATAATCCGTAGCCATAGACCTATGGCTACGGTTATAGTCCGTAGCATGACCGTAGTCGTAGGTGCGGTAACAATAGGTCTGGAACCTATGGCTACAGATTTAACCCGTAGCTATATGTTCCAACAGCTACGGATATAATCCGTAACAATATATCTGTAGCAAAAACTTCAAACAGCTACGGATATTATTTGTAGCTAAAAGTTCGTAGCAATATGCCAAATTTAATAAAGGCTATACCTGTCAGATTAGTGGCTACGGTCAATATCCGTAGCTATTTTGTACGTTAAAATTTTTTATATAATCATTTGTTCATTCATTTACCACCTGTACAATCATTCATTCATTCAATTACCACCTGTACAATCATTCATTCATTCAATTACAATCAATTACAATCCTTCATTCAATCAATTACAATTACAATCCTTCATTCAATCAATTACAATTACAATCAATTACAATCCAATTCATTCAATCAATTACAATTACAATTACAATAATGCTGAAAATACAAATCTTTGGCTTCATTAGAGAAATGTGCTCGACTTCACCATGAAATTTCAACAGCTTCGTATATTCCATCATCCTACAAACAGTCATGTCACTCATAAATTAGAATACTCATTGGAGAAAAGAAAGACAAAGTGAAAGAAGTGCATCATGTATAACCATTTTTTTTAATGAATTAAAAAAAAAAAAAAAAAACTCAAAGAGGAATGAAATTGACACAAAAGAAACGGTCTCACCATATGATTATAGGTTTAAGTTTAGGTGACAGGTTTTGGGATTTGAGAATGAGTTCGGGTTTAGGTTATATGTTTTGGTTTTGGTTTTGGTTATAGGTTTTGGGATTTGAGAATGGGTTCGGGTTTAGGTTATAGGTTTTGATTTTGGTTTAGGTTATATGTTTTGGTTAAGGTTTAGGTTTTTGGATTTGAGAATGGGTTTGGGTTTAGGTTATAGGTTTTGGTTTTGGTTTAGGTTATAGGTTTTGGGATTTGAGAATGGGTTCGGGTTTTGGTTATAGGATTTGGTTTAGGTTTAGTTTAGGTTATAGGTTTTGGGAATTGAGAATGGGTTAGGGTTTAGGTTATAGGTTTTGGTTTTCGTTTAGGTTTAGGTTTTTGGATTTGAGAATGGGTTCTCGTTTAGGTTATAAGTTTTGGTTTTTGTTTAGGTTATAGGTTTTGGGATTTGAGAATGGGTTCGGGTTTAGGTTATAGGTTTTGCTTTAGGTTTAGGTTTAGGTTAAGGTTTAGGTTTAGGTTATAGGTTTTTTGGGATTTGAGAATGGGTTCGGGTTTAGGTTATAGGTTTTCGTTAAGGTTTAGGTTATAGGTTTTGGTTAACGTTTAGGTTTTTGGATTTGAGAATGGGTTCGGGTTTAGGTTATAGGTTTTGGTTTTGGTAAGGTTTAGGTTTTTAGATTTGAGAATGAGTTCGGGTTTAGGTTATAGGTTTTGGTTTTGGTTTAGGTTATAGGTTTTGGTTAAGGTTTAGGTTTTTGGATTTGAGAATGGGTTCGGGTTTAGGCTATAGGTTTTGGTTTTGGTTTTGGTTATAGGTTTTGGTTATAGGTTTTGGTTAAGGTTTAGGTTTTTGGATTTAAGAATGGGTTTGGGTTTAGGTTATAGGTTTTGGTTTTGGTTATAGGTTTTAGTTAACCTTTAGGTTTTTGGATTTGAGAATGGATTCGGATTTAGGTTATAGGTTTTGGTTTTGGTTAAGGTTTTGGTTTTTGGATTTGAGAATGGGTTTGGGTAGAGGTTATAGGTTTTGGTTTTGGTTTAGGTTATAGGTTTTGGAATTTGAGAATGGGTTCAGGTTTAGGTTATAGGTTTTAGTTTTGGTTTAGGTTATAGGTTTTGGTTTAGGTTTAGGTTAAGGTTTAGGTTTATGTTATAGGTTTTGGGATTTAAGAATGGGTTCGGGTTTAGGTTATGGGTTTAGGCTATAGGTTTTGGTTAAGGTTTAGGTTTTTAGATTTAAGAATGGGTTCGGGTTTAGGTTATAGGTTTTGACTTTGGTTTAGGTTATAGGTTTTGGGATTTGAGAATTTGTTCGGGTTTAAGTTATAGGTTTTGGTTTAGGTTATAGGTTTTGGTTTAGGTTTAGGTTAAGGTTTAGGTTTATGTTATAGGTTTTTGGATTTGAGAATGGGTTTGGGTTTAGGTTATAGGTTTTGGTTTTGGTTTAGGTTATAGGTTTTGGGATTTGAGAATGGGTTCAGGTTTAGGTTATATGTTATGGTTTTGGTTTAGTTTAGGTTATAGGTTTTTGGATTTGAGAATGGGTTATGGTTTAGGTTTAGGAAATCGGGTTCATGTTCGGAATTGGGTTTAAGTTTTGGTTTTCAAGTTTAGGTTTAGGTTTAGGGCAGGGAGTTGAGATTAGGATTAGGTGTAGGTTTAGCTCTAGTGAATTGAGTTTAGGTTATAGGTTTAGGGAAAGGTTAGGTTTAGGTTATAGGTTTTGGGATTTGGGAATAGTTTTAGGTTATAAGTATAGGCTTAGGTTAGGTTATAGGTTAAGGTTTAGGGATTTGAGTTTAGGTTATAGGTTTTGGTTTAGGTTATAGGTTTTGGTTTTGGTTATACGTTTTAGTTAAGGTTTAGGCTTTTGGATTTGAGAATGGGCTCGGGTTTAGGTTATAGGTTTTGGTTTTGGTTATAGGTTTTGGTTAAGGTTTAGGTTTTTGGATTTGAGAATGGGTTCGGGTATAGGTTATAGGTTTTGGGATTTTAGAATGGGCTCAAGTTTAAGTTATAGGTTTTGGTTTAGGTTATAGGTTTTGGTTTAGGTTTAGGTTATAGGTTTTTGGATTTGGGAATGGGTTCGGGTTTAGGTTATAGGTTTTGGTTTTGGTTTAGGTTATAGGTTTTGGGATTTGAGAATGGGTTCGGGTTTAGGTTATAGGTTATTGTTTTGGTTTAGGTTTATGTTATAGGTTTTGGGATTTGAGAATGGGTTCGGGTTTAGATTATAGGTTTTGGTTTTGGTTTTGGTTATAGGTTTTGGTTAAGGTTTAGGTTTTTGGATTTGAGAATGGGTTCGGGTAGAGGTTATAGGTTTTGGTTTTTGTTTAGGCTATAGGTTTTGGGATTTGAGAATGGGTTCGGGTTTAGGCTATAGGTTTTGGTTTTGGTTTAAGTTATAGGTTTTGGTTAAGGTTTAGGTTTTTAGATTTGAGAATGAGTTCGGGTTTAGGTTATAGGTTTTGGTTTTGGTTATAGGTTTTGGTTAAGGTTTAGGTTTTTTGGATTTGAGAATAGGTTCAGGTTTAAGTTATAGGTTTTGGTTTTGGTTTTGGTTATAGGTTTTGGTTAAGGTTTAGGTTTTTGGATTTGAGAATGGGTTTGGGTAGAGGATATAGGTTTTGGCTATAGGTTTTGGGATTTGAGAATAGGTTTAGGTTTAGGTTATAGGTTTTTGGGATTTGAGAATGGGTTCGGGTTTAGGTTATAGGTTTTGGTTTTGGTTTAGGTTATAGGTTTTGGTTAAGGTTTAGATTTTTGGATTTGAGAATGGGTTCGGGTTTAGGTTATAGGTTTTGGCTTTGGTTTAGGTTATAAGTTTTGAGATTTGAGAATGGGTTCGGGTTTAGGTTATACGTTTTGGTTTAGATTTAGGTTAAGGTTTAGGTTTAGGTTATAGGTTTTTGGATTTGAGAATGGGTTCGGGTTTAAGTTATAGGTTTTGGTTTTGGTTTAGGTTATAGGTTTTGGGATTTGAGAATGGGTTCGGGTTTAGGTTATAGGTTATGGTTTTGGTTTTGGTTTTGGTTTAGGTTATAGGTTTTTGGATTTAGGAATGGGTTCGGGTTTAGGTTATAAGTTTTAGTTAAGGTTTAGGTTTTTGGATTTGAGAATGGGTTCGGGTAGAGGTTATAGGTTTTGGTTTTGGTTTAAGCTATAGGTTTGGGGATTTGAGAATGGGTTCGGGTTTAGGTTATTGGTTTTGGTTTTGGTTAAGGTTTAGGTTTTTGGATTTGAGAATGGGTTCGGGATTAGTTTATAGGTTTTGGTTTTGGTTATAGGCTTTGGTTAAGGTTTAGGTTTTTGGATTTGAGAATAGGTTCGGGTTTAGGTTATAGGTTTTGGTTTTGGTTTTCGTAATAGGTTTTGGTTAAGGTTTAGGTTTTTGGATTTGAGAATGGTTTCGGGTAGAGGTTATAGATTTTGGCTATAGGTTTTGGGATTTGAGAATGAGTTCGGGTTTAGGTTATAGGTTTTGGTTTTGATTTAGGTTATAGGTTTTGGTTTAGGTTTAGGTTTAGGTTATAAGTTTTTGGGATTTGAGAATGGGTTTGGGTTTAGGTTATAGGTTTTGGTTAAGGTTTAGGTTTTTGGATTTGAGAATGGGTTCGGGTTTAGGTTATAGGTTTTGAGATTTGAGAATGGGTTCGGGTTTAGGTTATAGGTTTTGGTTTAGGTTATAGGTTTTTTTTTTAGGTTTAGGTTAAGGTTTTGGTTTGGGTTATAGGTTTTTGGATTTGAGAATGGGTTCGGGTTTAGGTTATTGGTTTTGGTTTTGGTTTAGGTTATAGGTTTCGGTATTTGAGAATGGGTTCGGGTTTAAGTTATAGGTTATGGTTTTGGTTTTGGTTTAGGTTATAGGTTTTTGGATTTTAGAATGGGTTCGGGTTTAGGTTATAGGTTTTGATTAAGGTTTAGGTTTTTGAATTTGAGAATGGGTTCGGGTAGAGGTTATAGGTTTTGGTTTTGGTTTAGGCTATAGGTTTTGGGATTTGAGAATGGGTTCGGGTTTAGGTTATTGGTTTTGGTTTTGGTTTAGGTTATAGGTTTTGATTAAGGTTTAGGTTTTTGGATTTGAGAATGGGTTCAGGTTTAGGTTATAGGTTTTGGTTTTGGTTATAGGTTTTGGTTAAGGTTTAGGTTTTTGGATATGAGAATGGGTTCGGGTAGAGGTTATAGGTTTTGGGATTTGAGAATGGTTCGGGTTTAGGTTATAGGTTTTGGTTTTGGTTTAGGTTATAGGTTTTGGTTTTGGTTTAGATTAAGGTTTATGTTTATGTTATAGGTTTTTGGGATTCGAGAATGGGTTCGGGTTTAGGTTATAGGTTTTGGTTAAGGTTTAGGTTTTTGGATTTGAGAATGGGTTCGGGTTTAGGTTATAGGTTTTGGCTTTGGTTTAGGTTATAGGTTTTGGGATTTGAGAATGGGTTCGGGTTTAGGTTATAGGTTTTGGTTTAGGTTTAAGTTAAGGTTTAGGTTTAGGTTATAGGTTTTTGGATTTGAGAATGGGTTCGGGTTTAGGTTATAGGTTTTGGTTTTGGTTTAGGTTATAAGTTTTGGTTAAGGTTTAGGTTTTTGGATTTGAGAATGGGTTCGAGTTTAGGTTATAGGTTTTGGCTTTGGTTTAGGTTATAGGTTTTGGGATTTGAGAATGGGTTCGGGTTTAGGTTATAGGTTTTGGTTTAGGTTTAAGTTAAGGTTTAGGTTTAGGTTATAGGTTTTTGGATTTGAGAATGGGTTCGGGTTTAGGTTATAGGTTTTGGTTTTGGTTTAGGTTATAGGTTTTGGGATTTGAGAATGGGTTCGGGTTTAGGTTATAGGTTATGGTTTTGGTTTAGGTTTAGGTTATAGGTTTTTGGATTTGAGAATGGGTTAGGGTTTAGGTTATAGGTTTTGGTTTTGGTTATAGGTTTTGGTTAAGGTTTAGGTTTTTGGATTTGAGAATGAGTTCGGGTAGAGGTTATAGGTTTTGGTTTTGGTTTAGGCTATAGGTTTTGGAATTTGAGAATGGGTTCGGGTTTAGGTTATAGGTTTTGGTTTTGGTTTAGGTTATAGGTTTTGGTTTAGGTTTAGGTTTAGGTTAAGGTTTAGGTTTAGGTTATAGGTTTTTGGGATTTGAGAATGGGTTCGGGTTTAGGTTATAGTTTTTGGTTTTGGTTTAGGTTATAGGTTTTGGTTAAGGTTTAGGTTTTTAGATTTGAGAATGGGTTTGG
Source organism: Magnolia officinalis (assembly GCA_021015155.1). Lineage (NCBI taxonomy): Eukaryota > Viridiplantae > Streptophyta > Magnoliopsida > Magnoliales > Magnoliaceae > Magnolia > Magnolia officinalis. The sequence continues at coordinate 15,222,199 of JAJHSJ010000002.1, read as the reverse complement.
GTTTAGGTTATAGGTTTTGGCTTTAGTTTAGGTTATAGGTTTTGGGATTTGAGAATGGGTTCGGGTTTAGGTTATAGGTTTTGGTTTAGGTTATAGGTTTTGGTTTAAGTATAGGTTATAGGCTTTTGGATTTGAGAATGGGTTCGGGTTTAGGTTATAGGTTTTGGTTTTGGTTTAGGTTATAGGTTTTGGGATTTGAGAATGGGTTCGGGTTTAGATTATAGGTTATGGTTTTGGTTTAGGTTTAGGTTATAAGTTTTTAGATTTAAGAATGGGTTATGGTTTAGGTTTAGGAAATCAGGTTCATGTTCGGGATTGCATTTAAGTTTTTGTTTTCAAGTTTACGTTTAGGTTTAGGTTAGGGAGTTGAGATTAGGATTAGGTGTAGGTTTAGCTCTAGGGAATTAAGTTTAGGTTATAGGTTTAGGAAAAGGTTAGGTTTAGGTTATAGGTTTTGGGATTTGGGAATAGTTTTAGGTTATAAGTATAGGTTTAGGTTAAGTTATAGGTTAAGGTTTAGGGATTTGAGTTTAGGTTATATGTTTTGGTTTAGGTTATAGGTTTTAGTTTAGGTTAAGGTTTTTGGATTTGAGAATGGGTTCGGGTTTAGGTTATAGGTTTAGGTTTAGGTTATAGGTTTTTGAATTTGAGAATGGGTTCGGGTTTAGGCTATAGGTTTTGGTTTTAGTTTAGGTTATAGGTTTTGGTTTAGGTTATAGGTTTTAGGTTTAGGTTTTAGGTTTTGGTTTAGGTTATAGGTTATAGGTTTAGGTTAAGGTTTAGTTTTAGGTTATAGGTTTTGATTTAGGTTATAGGTTTAGGTTTCAGTTTTGATTTAGGTTATAGGTTATAGGCTTAGGTTAAGGTTTAGGTTTATGTTATAGGTGTTTGGATTTGAGAATGGGTTTGGGTTTAGGTTAAGGGTGTGGTCCCTGTAAATACAAATATAAACATGGCCTGTCCAAATGGTTAGGCCCTTCCAATGCCGTCCATAAGAAATGGACAGCTTCATCATGGTCATAACAGCGGTTCTCACCTTCCAGGGACCCCCGCTCATCTGGATAGCTCCGACGCACATCTGGGTCTGCTCCATTAATTTCGAGTAAATACATAAACACGACCTATCCAAATGGCCAGGCCCCTCCAATGCTATCCATAGGAAATGGACAGCTTCATCATGGTCATAACAGCGGTTCCCACCTTCCAGGGACCCCCTCTCATCCGGATAGCTCCGACGCACATCCGGGTCTGCTCCATTAACTTCGAGCAAATACATAAACACGGGCTGTCCAAATGGCCAAGTCCCTCCAATGTTGTCCATAAGAAATGGACAGCTTCATCATGGTCATAACAACGGTTCCCACCTTTCAAGGACCCCCGCTCAACATCCGGATAGCTCCGATGCACATCCGGATCTACTTCATCAATTTCGAGATAATATATAAACATGGGCCTGTCCAAATGGTCAGGCCACTTCATCAATGAATCATATAGTATGAAGGAAAGAAGACTCACCAATTTAGCTAGTAAGGAGAGAAAGTGTGAGTGCTTGAAATGTCGCCCATTCTTCGAATAATGGATACATATTCCACAATACAATCTGAGAATGAGTAAGTTTTTTAGTTTCTCCGACAATGCATATGGGCACAAATTTACATATAAAGATTTTAAAGATTGTAAAACAGAGTAAATGATTATATTAACTTCCAAGTATCGATTAAGAAGAAGTATCGATTAAGAAGAAAAATGTAAATGATGATGGGAAAGAAATCTCGATATATTAAATTATTGAAGGACAATGAGACATACCAAGACAACAGGTGCCCAGGGCAAGATAATTGCACCAATGTTGTACGTAGCTGCAGGTGCCCAGAACTTTCAATATAATTAAAAAGAAAACATTATAAAATACATCAATATAATAAAAAAGAAAAAAAAACATCAAATGATGTTTTGCTTATCCATTTCAAGGAAACAATTATTTGTCCAAAAAGTGAAACAAATCAGCACAACTTGCACTATCAACTTGGGATTCCATCAAGAAAAATATCTACAAGCAGCATCTATACAACCAAGCATGTGAAGGAGAATATCCCACGCAGTAGAGTTTCTTACCGGAGTTTCACCCTTTTGGACTGGAGGAGCATACTCAGGATCTCCTAGTTCAGCAAAATTGCTGACAAACTGTGCCATGCCTACAAAGAAACTAAAAAAAAAAAAAAAATGAATTTCAGCTCAAGTGAAAAAAAATAATATTGAAAGATATTTCAGCTCAAGTAAAATGCCTCAATATACCAGGAAATGCCATTGATAGACAGCAGACAAATTTTCCCATCCATTCAACATTGTTGTGCTCTAAATAGCCATCTGTTTGTTGAAACAGACCACCCACTTCCTTTCATTGATCATCCAAAAAAAGAAGATCAATTAGCTGATTAATAATCAAACTATTGTAATTATTAGTTTAAGTTACTGTTAAAACAGGATCAGCGATATAAACAGTTTCTTTTCTTTTTTCCATGTGTCATCACTTAATCAACGTGTTCACTATTTTTTTTTGCTTTGATTACTTAGGGGCTGTTTGGGGCGAGGGATTTTTGGCAGGGATTTGTGAAATCCATAGATTTCAAATCTCCCCTATTTATCGTTTGTAGGGATTGTCAAATCCGTGGACTTCCTAAATGCAAGCCTCCATAAATCCATGCCCCCTCTGCTGTCTATCAAATGCAAGCCATTGCCCTCTTTGCTGTCTATCAAAGGCAAAAAGAAATAGAAAAGAAAAGTAGAAAATTCATGCATTTCAAAATTTGCTAATTAAACAGCAAATGTAACACGAAAATGCTGAAAATTCAGGCAAATGTAGCATGAAGATCGAAAGTTCTACAATTAAAAATATCAAACAATTACAAGTGAGGCTAAAAAGTAGACCTTTCACCTCGGTTCCTATGCAACTAAGGCTAAAAAGTTGACTTTTCGCCTCGGTTCCTATGCAACTGAGGCTAAAATGTAGACTTTTCGCTTCGGTTCTTATGCAACTGAGACTAAAAAGTAGACCTTTCGCCTCGGTTCCTATGCAACTGAGGCTAAAAAGTAGACCTTTCACTTCGGTTCCTATGCAATTGAGGCTAACATGTAGACTTTTGGCCTCGGTTCCTATGCAACTGAGGCTAAAAAGTAGACCTTTCACCTTGGTTCCTATGTAATTCAGGCTAAAAAGCAGACTTTTCACCGAAAAATGAACTTTTAGCCTCAGTTCCTTAGCAACCGAGGCTAAAAAATACATTTAGCCTTCATTTTTTCAACCGAGGCTAAAAAATTGAGGTTAAAGGCCTACTTTCTTGTAGTGTCGTCTTCACTCCATCCTTCACTTCCACTTTCTCTACCACCTTATCTATCTTCTCATCATTGAGGACGACCCCCTTCTTGCCTCCCTCCACATTCTCTGAAATTTCCTTCAAGTGCGGGTGAATATAGACAGCGCTCGTCACAGCTCTCCTCTTGAACTTATCCAACTTTGTCAATCTTTCAATGGCATTTTTCTGCTTGGTCGAGAGATTTAGAAGCACAGTGAAGTCGACCAGTCCAGGCAGTTCCTCCAAGAAGTCTCCTTTGTAATAATGAAGCACATTTTTCATCATTTCCCAGAGGTCCTGAATTACTGAAATCCTTGTTTTGAAATCGTCATCGTTATGGAGCGTCTCTTCAACCAGATTAAAAAAGATCTTATCCATACCAGTTCTACACTGCCTCCTGCTCCCGCCTGATATATGCACTCTGCTCAACACACGTCTCACGACAGCTTGAGAATCTTCCGACTTCAAAAACTTCGGCCGCACGAGGTTCAGGATGTTGAATACTTCCTGGACATGATTTTGGAATAGCGTCCCGGATAACACTACCTTGCGAGGTGTTTGCACCTTATAAAGGGAATGTTGTACATCTATGTTATCGTTCCTAGGTGTGTGACCTTCATCTAAAATAAGAAGGCTAGGGACCTTCAACAACATTTCCCGACAAGCCACTTCTGTCTTTCTGCTTTTGCAGTCACAGATGATGTTGTACATCTATGTTATCGTTCCTAGGTGTGTGACCTTCATCTAGAATAAAGAGGCATCTATCGAAGAAAATGAATGAACCAAATAAGGCACTTACAAATACTGTAGATACGGAATGATACGGAGGGTTAGCTACCTAACCCTTTTTTTTTTTATTTTTTTATTTTTTTTTTTTTTATTTTAAGGAGAACTTCAACCAAGTGCTGCACTTGTTGAAATACATTCTCATTAAACAAAAATATATATAGAACAAGATAGGATGTAGTGTTGAAATGGTCATCAAAGAACTAATCACAAAAAATACAAGATGAAAGCCATTCCTAAGCCAGGCAATACAATTCAGTACAAAATCCTACATCCGTTTCACAACAGAAGTTACCTGTACAAGGTCAGAGTATAGGCAACCTAACCCAACCGTGGCAAAACGACTCCCTGACTTATCACTTAATAGATAGTGTGCAGCAACAGAGTACTCAATATGCTATTCCAGGACCTGAAGCTTATAGGGATAACATGATTCGGATGCAAGTGTGACTTGCCAACGAGATTCATGCAAGTTTGGGTTCGAATTCTGATCTTATCAGTTTATCTTTTGACCTTGGTCAGAACAGATCTGTGATTTATCATAGACTTGCCAACATAGTTCTAGTGATTAGTGGCCATAGAGGAAGATGTTGCCCATTTATTTTTTCACTATTCCTTTTCTCGCAGGCTATGGGATGAGATCTTCAAGAAATTTGGAGTTCAGTGGGTGATTCCTTTTATCAGTGAGCAATCTTGTCTCAATTTAGGTGGTGGTTTTGCTGTTTTTTTGTTTGAAAAAAGATATTGTTGATGATACCTACACTTTTTTGGAGATTGATAAGTTAACTTGAGAATATAGATCGAATCCAATAGGAATAAGGAAAACAAATCAACTATAGTTGCTTGTGTTGGAACTCACTGTAGATTCTTGCTGCCTTGTCCATCTTGCAGCCATCATTGTGAAAGAGAAAAGCAAAGAATAGTAAATCATGAAGGTCATTACCAACATGATGTGAAAGTAATTGTATTTCATAAACACCTACCCTTTGATTGGTTCCAATCAAGAAGCCTTCTCATATCCACTTTCTCATTATCCTATAAATGTTATCATCAACAAACTATTACTGATTTTCTACTAAAAAGACGGAAAAAAAAAAGATTGAGAAAGAAATCATGACCTACTCCTCTCACTGCACTAGTGTTATCTCCCTTGTACTCCACTGTGTATCCACCAACCTGACACAATTACACTTTCCTATCACTATTTTCACTTCACAACACCATACTTTTTAACTAATAAAAAAAAAGACCCAACTCAGCTGGGTCTCAGTCCAATTGATTGTGGGAACAATAAGATGGAATCGAGATCCATGTTCCCACATGTATGGGATCATGTGTGTGAGATTAGAAAATGCCAGTAGTCCAATCTTTTGTCTTTTCCCATTCAGCGTGGACCACTGTCATGTTCATTTCTTTTATGTCTATCGAATAGCTAGGAATTTCATCTTAGGTAGTTCTCTAACAACTGTAGGGATCAAAGGAAGTATGGCAGCCCCTTCATTCAAAGTTGGTAAATAGAAAATTCATACCTTGGCAAAGGATGCTATATATCCATTGGTCCAGGACCATATAATTCTTAAATGAACAGAAACCCTTTCACCTTCAATGTCAGTTGGCAGAGCCGAGATTCAAACCAGCCTTTACATTTCCTCAGGTCATCATCATTTTCTGCAGTGATCAGAAAATGATGTCAATCTCCAGATAGTTCCTGTATGCATCAAAGAATGGGTAGGGCTCGAAAAGGGTATTCCAATCAGCCTTGTTTATCTCCGTTGCCTGTAAGAGAAATTAAGAGGTATACATAAATAAAAGAAGGTAAAGGGAAAAGGAAAAATGCTAGTACTATTCTAATAAAAGAGGCTCATTTTCAAGATGGCCTGTTTGTTTTGGGCCATTAAAGAGCTTAGGTCTAGGTCTTACTTTGCAGGCTGACTTGGATAGACCTTGCATCCAAATTCCCTAATTAGCATATGCATTTCAAGAACTAAGCAAATGGATAACTACAAGAATAAACAGAAATTACTGTGAGAACGAAAATGCATTGTAGAAACCACACAATGTTCCGAAATAAGCATGGATACAACAAGAACTTAAGTGATGAATCTCCACAAAACGTTACGTTCTTGAATCTTCACAAAATGTTCTGAAGAAAAAACAAACGAAAATGCTTATATAATCTATAGAGAATCCATGCTGAATGCCACAGAAACCAAAACCCATCAACATTATTATGTATGGAACTACATTGAATTATCACCATAAAAGCCACGTGTAATATCTCCATCAAATGCTATAAAAACCAAAATCCATCTCCAGAATCAAATCGGCAAGCAAGGCTTTCAACTTCAGCTGATAACCGGTCCCTCTCTTGCAGTAGTTGTTTACCGAGTACACAAGTTGGAATCAGATATTGACAAGAAAATAACAGTAGAAGGAAACAAACAAAAGAAAGTTCTACTGCCATAGAATAGAAAACTTAAAAAGGTTTGAACCCATAATGAATGTTATTGATCATAGATAACAAAATATATACAAAATGACAGTAGGCCCTTTAAAATGACATCAATCCTGTGAATGTGCACCAGCTGATGCATACTTGATTTCACCAAAAGAAATAATGGTTTTGATGTATATCCTAATGCCAAGCATATAATAAAAAGATGGACACTTGCAACATTGATAATATGACCATTGAAGTCTGGGAATTGCCAGATCTACTTAATCCCACAAATTAGCTAAAAGTCAAAGAAATAATTCAGGCACAACATTAAGGATCAAGAAGAGAACTTCAACCTGGTGGTTATATGGGAGATTATTATTTCAGGATTACAAAGTAGCACATAAAACCAGCATCACACTCTGTCAGCTAAATGACCATAGAAAGATTACATACACGTTAGCTGAAAGTCAAATTTACAACTAATCCACGGGTACGGTACACAAAGGAAAATAACCTACTTAGGTTCAAGCATTTTTCCCCCTTTTCTAGAAAGATGGTGGGAATGAGATATTGTAATATTTCTACCTTTGCCTACATTTTAAAATATACTTGCCTTTATATATATACACACATACTAGCATTTACATCTGTCCAAAAAGTGCTGGAAGGGGTAATGATCTGATAAGGCCGACGAATGGGGCTAGGCTAGGTGTGGCCAGGCTGAAGCATGCTCAAGTCCAGTACATGAGCTGAGGACCTGAGTCGAGGCCTGCATGAATTGGGCTCCTGCCACCCAGGGTGGATGACGAAACCAACAGGCTGCAAGGCTCAGCCGAGTCTCTTCGTCCCCTGCATACAGTTACTGCTCTTCTTAACCATCTATTTGTAGGCCACAAATAAAAAATGTTAAGAATGACATTAGTTAACAGCTCACCAAACTAGCAGAATGGAAAGTAGATTCCTTCTCTTTTTTACTCAATAACTTCAAAAAACACAATACCATGAATTTCATTACTACAGCTTCTTTTCCATTTCCATGCACAAAACTAGAATGACCCTTTTAGCATTAGAGCTTTGGAAGCTCCAAATCAACACACCAAACCAAACACCAATTGGAATTTCTTGTAATGGGTATCTATTAAAAACCTCCAAAAAACATCAATTTCTGCTGAAATTATTTAGAAATGGAAATTTGCAGGACTGGTTTATGGTTACAGTAGACACAATAATAGTACTTTTTTGCCAAATGGGGTGTCCTAACCATTGCATTTTGATTGAGTGTTGACTGTTGCTGTATTTTCTTTCTTGCCCATCTTTTCGTTGCATGTGAACCTCTAAAATGGTCAATTCTAGAGCATAAAATAGGAAGGTTGATCTAATGTGGGCAATCAATCCTAAAACGTCACCAATCTGCCATTTAAAAGTTGACCCCAAACTGTTGGAGAAAGGCTAAGATGATGACAGCATTAGGAAATCTTACTCTTGGCCAAACCTCCACCTTGATTCTTGGGTCGACACCCTGCACCAGAAATAGCAAGAATGAGGGGAAAAAAAAAAAAAAAAAACAGAATTATAGCAAATTGTGGCCATTGTGTTCATTTCTTCTATTTGATGAGGTAAGCTCACTTGCCATTTGTATTTGAAGGATGCCCACTCATTACCTCTATTTGTGCTATTTCCAAAATTGTCACTTTGATATAAAAATGAAAGAAACCTTGCAAAACCAAGGCCAATTGTAAAGACCTTTGGCTGAGCCCAATAGATCACATAAACAAGCCTCAAAACCTGCTGTTCTACAGATTTTTTTTTTTTTTTTAAAATTTATTGAAAGGTTGCAAAAGCATAGAAAACAAGCCTCAAAACCTGCATTTCTACATTGAACAATCATAGTTGGTAAAACGACAGGATGCACAACTAGATTGGGAAACAAGCCTCAAAACTTGCATTTAACACTGAACAAATTAAATCATGGTTGATAAATTACAGGATGCACAAGCATAGGAAAAGAAGCCTCAAAACCTTCATTTCTAGATTAAACTATCATGATTGGTACAAATGACAAGATGAACAAGCATAGGGAGTCTTCAGTCATAGTACTTCTGAAATTCTTACTTTGGCATATTGGGTTATATCATCATACAATCCAAAGAAGAAGCTTCCTATTTGATGGATGTGCCTCAAAGAGGATTCTCAATCCTCTTTGTACCAATATCCTTAGCATTCATGATGCAACATTTAAGAGTTGCTGAAATAACATTTAGAACAGCAATAGGACCAAGACGTTATTTGCCACAAAAATTATTGAGTTGTTTCAATTTCAGGATATGGTCTTTCCACATGCTAGAATGCCAAATCAATGGCCCCGTCACTATTTGCATTCACTAAGTGTGTGGTGAGGACCATACTAATGGACAACATATGCATAAAACACATCGGTGGGCCCGTGGGTGAGAGAGTGGATTCAATAAGGCTCTGACATGGCACGATTTGATTAGGTCATGTGCTGCTGCCAGAGTCAAGCAAAGCATGTTTGAAAGTGGGGCTGGACCAATCAAATCTAGCAAAGCCAGGGCCTTATGAAATCCACTCCCAGTGGGTGAAGGGTCTGCATAGTACCCATGAGAGAATTGACCAAACAGCTTTGATAAGCCCACGAGTGTAAAAATCTTCTCTCCTACATACTGCCACATTCACTTGAGTGGCAAATAGCATGATATCCATTTATCAGGTGGACCACACTATAGGAAACAGTGGTGATTGAACATCCAATCATTAAAAACTTCCTATGGCCCACTATAATGTTTTCGTAATGTTTATTTGCCATCCAACCTATTGATAAGGTCAAATAAACATGGATGAAGGTACCCAAAAAAAAAAAAAAAAAAAAACAAATATCAATTTGATCCAAAGCATTTGTGGCTCATTAATGGTCAATCACCATTGTTTCCTATGTAATAGCTGACCTCTATCAAAATCATCAGCTAACAGGCTTTCATGGTCATAATGCCTAGGTTAAGGATCTATAAATCTTGATATCTTAAGAAAAACACAGGAAGTCAATCATGCCTATATAACTGTGACCGATCATTTGAAAAATATGGCTAGTCAAATAAACATGTGGGCCAGTATCTCCACCACAATGGAGCTGAAGAGTGGACTGGCCTGATTTCAGTGAAGAGAGATAAGCATGGTGGAACCAACATGATGGGTGCCTTGGGATCTCATGCCCAGTTCACATTGCCACATGATGGCATGTTCACGAATTGCCCTGTGCATGCTTGTGGCCTAGGCAAAAACCTCATTGTAGATATACAGATTTGAAACCAGCAATTAGATTTCCCTCTAGATTTTAAATAGAATCAAGTGAGACTTTTGTGCCATTCATCATATTGTTTGGGGGAAAACAGAAACTGGAAAATACCTAAGCGAGCGCACCTTATGGATGGAGATCCCTATGCGTACGGACCAGATCCAAACTCAAGCCACTCCACACCTGCGAAATCCGATCGTCGGAAACTCGATCAGATCAATGGCTCGAAGATCGCTGTTTCTGTTGAAGGGAGAGGAAGAGTGAGAGAGGAAAATAGAGAGAGTGAGAGAAAGAGAGAAGGGAGCGAAAGAGAGAGGGAGAGATCGAGACAGAGGGAGATCGTCCATGAGGGAGCGGGAGACAGTCCATGAGGGAGCGGGAGACAGATGGGGAGAGAGATAGAGAGGGAGGAAGTGAGGGAGCAGGAGAGAGAGGAAGAGAGATCGGGAGGGAGACAGATCGAGAGGGAGGGAGCGGGAGAGAGACGGGGAGAGAGATCGAGAGGGAGCGAGGGAGTGAGGGAGCGAGAGAGAGAGAGGGAGGGAGTGAAGGAATGAGCGAGCAGGAGAAAATGGCGGACGAGGGTTTTTGCTTCTGGAGGGGTTCGGGGTTTTGGAGGGGCGCGTGACGGACGGCTCCCTTGACATTTTATGGTTTTAGGACCATAGGGCCCACTGTGATGTCTTTCATATATCCAATCCGTCCATTAATTTTAAATTATTATTTTAAGTGCTGATAAAAAAATGAATTAGATCGAATCTGTAAGGAGACCACACAACATATTAACAGTAGAAATTTAATTTATATTATTTCTTATGGTGTGGTCCACTTAGACATTTAATCTACATAATTTTTGGACTCATGCACTAAAATTGTATATCGGAATTTTTGGACGGCTTAGATCAAACACATATATTCCAATGGACCTCATGGATCCCCTTAAGCACCATCTATATTTAATATGTTTTAGGTGGGGAGGTACGCTTTAGCTACGGAATACTTAGGTTATAGCTACGGATTAAATCCGTAGCTATATTACTACGGATTAAATCCGTAGCTAAAAGGTTCTAACCTCCATAGCCATTACTTGATTTTTTGGTAGTGTTTTTGAGAACTTACTATCCTTGAAGTCAAAGGATAATGAAGTCCAAACTCCTAATAGAGAACCAGATAGCACAGCTCCATAGATAGAGGAAACTCCTGTCGAACCTCGTAGGAGTCAAAGGACAAGAATAGAGAAGAGTCTAAGAGATAACTACATAAACTTACAACGCATCATTTTCCATCTTGTAGAAGGAGATAGAGAAAATGTTATAAGAAAAATACCTATAGTAATGACTATAGAAGAAGATCCTAAAACATATAAGGAGGTTGTATCCTCTAGAGACTTGGCTTTCTGGAAAGAAGCTAAAAACGATGAAATGGAATCTATACTGTCAAATCAAACATGGGAACTAGTAAACTTACCTCCAAGTTCTTTAGGAAGAAATATCACACTGATGAGACTATACAAACCTTTAAATCTCGACTAGTAGCTAAGGGTTTTAGATAAAAAGAATGGATAGATTACTTTGACACATACTCTCTTGTAGCTAGGATAACATCCATTAGGATATTAGTTGTGCTAGCTTCGATACTTAATCTTCACATCCATCAAATGGATGTAAAGACCGTATTCCTAAATGGTGACCTCAATGAGGAGGTATAAATGGAACAACCTGACGGTTTCGTTCTACCAGAAAATGAAAACAAAGTTTGTATATTAGTCAAATCTTTGTATGAATTAAAACAAGCACCAAAATAATGGCATGAGAAGTTTAAATCTAAAATACTATCTCATGGTTTCATGCATAATGTAGCTGACAAATGCATATATTCTAAAGTAGATGGTAGTTGTATCGCTATTTTTTGTCTGTATATTGATGACATATTAATAATAAGTAATAAAATGGAAGGTGTGACTGAAGCAAAGTGGTTTCTATCTTCCGTATTCAAAATGAAGGATCTTGAACAAGTTAATACCATCATAGGTATCAAAGTTAAAAAACATTATGGGGGGTTATGCTTTGTGTCAATCTCATTATATTGAGAAGATACTAAACAAGTTTAACTATCTAAATATAAAAGAAGAAAAAACCCCATTTGATCCAAGTATCAAGTTAAAAGAAAATACCGGAAGAACAGTTGCACAATTAGAATATGCGAGTGCTATAGGGAGTCTTATGTATGCCATGCAATGCACTAAACCTGATATCGCATATGCTGTGAGTAAACTTAGTAGGTTTACTAGTAACACCAGTACTGAACACTGGAATGCAATCGGTAGAGTCCTTGGTTACTTAAAAATAACCAAAGACTTATGACTATTTTATTCAGAATTTCCTGCCGTATTGGAAGGATATACCGATGCGAGTTGGATATCGAGTGTAGGGGACAACAAGTCTACTAAAGGGTGGGTATTCACCTTAGGATGTGCAGTTGTATCTTGGGGATCCAAGAAACAGACTTGCATAACGCACTTGACTATGGAGTCTAAATTCATAACCCTGGCTGCAACAGACAAAGAGGCTGAGTGGCTAAGGGATCTTCTATTAGAAATTCCTTTCTGCGTAAAGCCTATATTGCTGTGTCACTACATTGTGATAGTGAAACCATATTAGCTAGAGCCTATAGCGGCACATATAATGGCAAGTCTAGACATATTAGTCTTCAACATGATTATGTTAGACAATTAATTCGAGATGGAATCATTGCTATTTCCTATGTGAAATCAAGCAATAACCTGACAGACCCTTTCACTAATCCTCTACCGAGAGAGGTAGTAAAGGCTACATTTAGAGGGATAGGGTTGAAACTCTTCAACTAAAGTTCCACCAGCGATAGTAACCCAACCTAAAGTTAGAAAATCTCTAAATTTGGGTTTAATGGGTAAGAACAAGTCACTGATATGTGAAAAGTTTTCGGTACTAAATTATAAAACCTCATCCATAATAGATAAGTGCAAAGCATTACAAAAGAGTGTTGAGTCTTAGAACTCTTAATGAAATCCAGTCTATAGGACAAGTGTCTTATAGTAACGGAGACACTGGAAAGATTTCACTTATATTTACGTAGAGAGGGTGCCGTCTCCAAGAGAGTTATGAGTTTTCTCTCGGGATCGTTCATGAATTAGGAGAAGCACATGACCATTAATTGTGCTGAAAAAAATTGTGGGAACTCTAATAAACACATAGCGAACATGTGTGTGGTTTCTCCAACTCTATTATTTAGGAATAACTAGTTCAACGCTACGGCTACTAGTCATTTTGATAGAGTTTTGAGATACTTACACTAAGGGAATATTAAAATCGAAAGATATCTTTCTTTATGCATATAAGCTGATTATTCTGGTAGAAATATTTTATCGATAAAATATATTTTTATAAAAATCAAGTGGGGGATTGTTGTAAAAAATATTGATTTTATATAAATATATATTTTAAAATAAATATAATATAATATATAAAAGTATTTGAAAAATACAGTTTTGTGGGTTTTGGGAATAGTCCCACATTGGAAAAAGAAGAGAAGAAAAAATGGCTTAACCGAAAGTGTTGGAGTACTATAATATTTACTTACCTAGTCCGAGGACCATGGGACTTATGTGTTCCAGTGCGCAGGCGCTCACGCTTGGGCTTGGGCACGGGCACGGGCACGGGCTCGGGCTCAGTCTCGGTCTCGGTCACGGGCTCGGTGCGAGGGTGTGGGCATGTGAGGCAGTGTGACTGTAGAGGCACTAGTGACGCACTTTGCACTTCACACGTGGTCATGAGATTTATTTCCCTAGACCCTAACCCCCAACCACCATAGCCTATAAAAGGAGGGCTTTGATGGGTTTCCAATCTATCTCTCAACCCACTCCATCAGACCCATACGAACTGAGACAACCCACCACTCATCTCCTATACGCCAGTGATTCTAGCAAAACAGCAAAGGTTGAACCTTTGCTTGAAGAATTGACCAATAGTGTGGTCTAGAATGGTTCAACTGAACCAGTGGCTAAAGAACTGACCAGTGCAATGATCTAAATCACGTATTCTCTTCTTTTTTTCTCTTTTGGGATTTTTCTTTATTGTAATTCTGCCGGATAGTATGTAAAAGAGTTCTATTTGGTGAGCCTTCGTGTTTGCTGAACGCAGACCCACACCAGGTACGTCGTATCCTAGAAGTGGTTTGCCTGTAACCTATCAGCATACTCAATTCACTTTAGTAGGGGCAAATAACGCTTTAAGGACAGCGTCCCAGACGTGCTTCAGCCTGTCCTTGTTCAAGCTAATTTTTTATTTTTGGTTTCCACATTATAAAGAAATAATATTAACCTGTATAATTTCCAACATAAATCAGCTTGATTCAAAACTTTCGTGGTCCGTTAATGGTAATCACCACTGTTTCCTTGGGTGTGGTTCAATGAGAATTGGATCTGCTTCATTTTTTGGGCTCAAGTACTAAAATCATCTTGAAAAATAGATGGATGGTGTGGATATAGAATACATACATCAAGGTGGGACCTCAGTGAGGGCCGTACTGATGAGGTTAGGGCGGCACCTAATCCGCTCCAGATGTTATCTGGCTGCCATACGTCCATGAAAGAAATGAACGGTTGAGAAATTGACAAACCTTCAATATTATATGTACACCCGTGGCCCACTGATGATCATATAAACATGATATTTGGAACATGGTATCTAGATAATGGGGACTATCTGATGAACGGCTCTGATTTTCAGCATCTGTGCATCATTTGCGTGTGTTAGGTGAGCACACGTACAAATTACACTCTTTAGCTGCAAAGAGCGCCAGAACAACCTTTAATTTACGAGAAAATTCCAATCGTAGTCCTCGCCTTTTACCCATCATCTTTTTTCAGGCACTCCCTGGCTTTATTTTCCCAGTTTAAACCATTTTGTACGGACACACAATTTTCAGACGATAATAGCCTTGTATTCAGAAGGGTTGCACCATCCACACTATAGCCATTTGGGGCCTCGAAACTTTGTAATACTGTGTAGACCTATGCTATCAATAGCTACGGTTATAAGGTTATAATTCATAGTTATAGGTCTACAGAATGCAATGATGGTAAATGTAAGGGTATTTACCTTCTGAAAATAGTGTCCATGCATAATCGTTTAACTTGGTAAAGTAAAATTTAGGAGTGCTTGGAAAAAACGGTGAGTAAAAGGTGGGTTTTACAGTCGGAAGTTTCTCTTTACCAGCGTGCCACTTTTCCCTGCCTACAGTAACCATAGGTTATTGAGCACGTGCATAGTGTGCGTATGGGCTCATCTAGCTGGACTAGGATCCATGGCTGTGTGATCTAGACAGTTGAACTATTGGGCCCAATCATGATGTCAGCTTCTCTAGAATCTTCTGGATTGGATCTGTCTGGATGAAGATAAAATACAGATATCAGTTCCATCCAAAACTGATGTGGCCCTCAAGAAGTTTTCAACGGTAAGAGTTTAATCCCTATTGTGTAGTACACTTGAGCCTTGTATCTCCCTCATTTTCAGGATTTTACCCTAAAATGATAGGCGAAAATGAATGGACGGTGTAGATAAGACCCATACATCACGATGGCGACTCAAAGCAACTCTCTGTTCCCGGTTCGAGACGGGCGGGGTAGGATGCAATCCGGGTCCCCTGTTGCTATCATCGGAAGTTAGGTGTGGCGCGACGTGATGTTTGTTAGAAATCTTGCATCCGACTTTCCGCTCAGGTTAGTACGGAAACCTAAAAATGAGACAGATGCAAAACTCATGTATACCACATGACACGGAAAATTGGGGGAATAAACGGCCCACCGTTGAAACCTTCAAAGTGGGGAATGAACGGCCACAGAAGTTTTGGATCAGGACAATATTTTTGTTTGGATGGCGTATAAACATTCATGGGCCCAATCATAACCTTAGCAACGGCCTGGATGGTGGCGTATAAACATTCAAATTCAAATGTAGGCATTTCCCTCCCCGAAAGGAAATGATTATTCTTTAACGAGAGATTGATAAATTCCTTGCGTGTACAGTGCAACTGGTAGATTCCCTGCGTGCACCTCAGATGGATAGATCCTTAGCCAACCTTCTCTGCTCTCTTCGAAAAGTGCTTTATATGGCGGCTTGGCCATTTCCATTCTCATCGAGTCTCCGACTGATTGCAGAAGGCAACTTCCATCTTCTTCTTTCTACGAGCTCTGTATTCGTTCAGGTGCGCTTCTTTATACTACTTTATTATAGGAAAAGGGTATTTATACAACCTCAATGTCTCACATGCAGCTAGCTGTATATAAGAATACTGTATTACTAAAACAATGGACAACCTGCCATGAACCTACAAATTCAAGCGGCGGCCCAGCCTGATGGTTGGATGAGAATGATTTTTGGGCCTTTCCATTTTTACGGTGGGGCAAATCTGATGAATGATTAAATGCCATAAACATACCTCGATGAGCCCCACATGCAACTAGTTGTTCGGTTTCTTCTTTGCAACCTAGCTGCTGGTGAGACATTGTAATATTGTAGGATCATAGTACAGCTAGTTGCTTTTTTCATATGTGGCAATCAGAACATGGACTTGGACAGTGGATTCATTTGAATCCGAGTGTTGGTAGGCCACTAAATGAAAAATCACAGCGATCATCAGATGATATTACAGCTTTTGGATGTTGGAATTTTTTGTGATAACCGTCCATTTTATAATTCATAGATTAGCATTGTCTAGCTAAAGTGTTTCTTCAGAAATATAAAGAATCCTAGGCATCTCTCCATTAGTAGATGCATCCAGTTTATGATTGGACCTATTTTTCTCGCTCGATCTTGACCCTACAATCTTGCATCGTATGGTGGGATCGTAAATCATTTGACTGATGTGATTCTTGCATCTTTCACTGATGTTGTTTGATGCTGCGATCTTCCTACATGTCTAAAGTCGTTAATACTATAAGATTGCATTCCTACATGTCTAAAGTCGTTAATACTATAAGATTGCAATCTGGTAGACTTTTCGCAACTGATGCTAAAAAGTAGACTTTTAGCCTCAATTCCTTAGCAACCGAAGCTAAAAAACACATTTAGCGTCCATTTTTTTAACTGAGGCTACAAAATTGTGGCTAAAGGCCTATTTTCTTGTAGTGTATGCTGGATGTAAGTATTGAAAATAGTAGACAAATTTTCTGAAAATAGAAAATAGAAATGAAACAAAAGATTAAAAATAAGCAGTAAAGAAAGACCTTTTTGTTTGAATCGAGGTGTGATGACGCAGGGATGAACGTGATGAGGATAACTACTCCGAATCCACGGAGCTTCTCTGGACTCCTCACAGAGACTTCTCAAATCCACGAGGAAAGAATGCAGGAAATAGAAATAAATTCTAATAAATTCGAACTTGATTAATTAATTACTAAAAATGAGTTCACAACCCTTTAAATAGGGGTACTAAGCAATGGGAAAGAAATCAGAATCAAACTACGACTAAAACTCCTAGAAATCGCGACTTACTATAAATAGTAAACATACTATTTATAAACAGTCGTGAAGTCTACTAGTGCAGAAGGTTTTCGGCCAAAAATAGTAAGTGTCCTATTTGGCTTCACCAAACTGTTCTCCTAATTATTCTAAGCTCTTTTCACGTTGGGCGCAACTCCTAACGCCCGACGGATGAAGAGTTATAATCAAACTAGAACTTACTATTTTTAGTAAAAACGAAATTAAAACAGGGAAATGACCGTCGATCTAGGGGTTTTTCGCAATTCTGGGTGTCACAACCCAACTAATCTGGGTTGGTTGGCTAAAGTAACTCGTTCTACCCCAAAATCATATATTTTACGTCAGGTAACTCAATCCAGATTGCGAGATACGCCCGATGTAAGGTTCGATGGTCCGGATCACTTCTGTCGTCGACCGGGCCTTTTCTGATCCATCTTGGCCATGAAACTGTCCGTGACCCGCTCTACATCAGTCCCCTCCACTTCAAAAGAACTCGTCCTCGAGTTCTCATCCTGCGCTGGTTCATGATACTCGGTCAAGTCCGCGACGTTGAAAGTTCGTGAGATCGCCATGTCATCTAGAAGATCAACAACATAAGCGT
The DNA here is from genome assembly GCA_021015155.1 of Magnolia officinalis. Classification (NCBI taxonomy): domain Eukaryota; kingdom Viridiplantae; phylum Streptophyta; class Magnoliopsida; order Magnoliales; family Magnoliaceae; genus Magnolia; species Magnolia officinalis. The sequence goes on along the minus strand of JAJHSJ010000002.1, from coordinate 15,204,189 downwards.
TGTCATTGATCTTTTGAATGATTGGGACGGGTCCAATCTTCTTATTTTTCAACTTGTTGTACGTTCCGGTCGGAAATCTCTCTTTGCGCAGATGGACCACAACGGGGTCGCCTACCTCGAACACTTTTTGTCGTCGGTGCTTGTCCGCTTGTTCCTTATACTTCTCGTTCGAGGCATGTAGCTTGGTCTGCACTTCCGCATAGATGCGCATGATCTTTTCTGCCATATGTTCTACTGCAATGCTCGTGCCTGGGTGCTTGGGCAGATGGACCTAGTCAAGCATGTGGCGAGACACTCGTCCATTGATAATCTGGAACGGTGATTTCCCTGTCGAGCGATTCACCATGTTATTGAATGCAAACTTTACTTGAGATAAGGCCAAATCCCACTGCTTCAGTTTTTCTCTTGAAATACAGCGAAGGAGGTTTCCCAACGTGCGATTCACAACTTCGGTCTGCCCATCAGTCTATGGGTGGTAAGCACTGCTGAATTGAAGTCGTGTATCAAATCGAGTCCACAAAGTCCGCCAAAAGTGGCTAATGAACTTCGTGTCACGATCAGAAGTAATGGTCTCGGGGACCCCGTGTAGCCATACGACCTCCCTGAATAATAGATTCGCCACGTGTGTTGCATCGAGGGTCTTCTTGCATGGGATAGAGTGTGTCATCTTAGAGAAACGATCTACCACCACGAATACCAAATCCATACCGTGTTGTGTTCGTGGGAGACCAAGCACGAAGTCCATTGATAGATCCTCCCAAGGAACGTCAGGCACAGGTAACGGGGTGTAGAGGCCCGTATTCTGAGATTACCCTTTGGAGGTCTGACAAACATAGCAACGTTGTACGACTTTTTCCACATCACGTACTAATTGCGGCCAGTAATACAGCTTTTCCACAAGAGCTCGCGTCTTGTCTTGCCCAAGGTGTCCACCGAGGCCACCTCCATGTAGCTCCTAAATAATCTGCTCCCTCAGAGAACTTTGGGGGATGCACAATCGATTCCCTTTGAAGAGAAAATCGTCCTGTATATGAAGGTCAGTGGGGTGACCTCCTTAGCACTTCATCTAAGAATTTTTGAAGTCCTCATCCTCGTCATACAGCTCTTTGAGACAGTCAAAGCCGACCATCGTAACAAGTAGTGATGCACGACGACTAAGTGTATCAGCCACCTTGTTCTACTGCCCTGACTTGTGCTTCAAAACGAATGTGAATTCCTGTAAAAACGCAACCCATCTGGCATGCACACGATTCACGTTAGTATGACTATTAATAAACTTTAATGCTTGATGGTAAGTGTACAGAACAAACTCTCTTTGAATCAGATAATGCCGCCAATGTCGCAGCGCCTGAACAACTGCGTACAACTCAAGCTCATAAGTCGACCACTTCTTTCGGGTTTCGCTGAGCTTCTCGCTGTAGAAGGCTACCGGCCTGCCTTCCTGTGATAATAATCCTCCAATTCCGACATATGAAGTGTTACACTCAACCTCAAATAATTTGTCAAAATTAGGATGCACCAAGACCGATGTTGTAGACAAACGATGCTTGATCTCATGAAAGCTCTTGTTAGCTTTATCGGTCCACTGGAACGGTCCTTTTTTCATGCAATCTGTTATAGGTGTGACTATGGTGCTAAAATCTCGCACAAATCGGCGATAGAAAGTCGTTAACCCATGAAAACTCCTCATCTCATGAATATTTGTCGGGATCGACCATTCCCTAATAGCTCGCACCTTTTCATCGTCCACACGAATGCCTGTGGACGTTACAACAAACCCTAGAAACAACAGGCTGTCAGTTAAAAAACTACACTTCTTCAAATTGAGGTACAACTTGTTAATTTGTAGGACTTGTAGCACTTGCCTGAGATGTTTCCTGTGCTCCGCCTCATCCTGACTATATATCAATCCGTCATCAAAATATACTACCACAAATCGGCTAGTAAACGGTTTTAGTACTTGATTCATCAAAAGCATAAAAGTACTTGGTGCGTTCGATAGGCCGAAGGGCATGACCAGCCACTCATACAACCCTTCCTTGGTCTTGAATGCCGTTTTTCACTCATCACCGGGTCGGATACGAATCTGATGGTACCCGCTCCTTAGATCTAGTTTAGAGAATACCTTGGCCCCTTCTAGCATATCGAGCATGTCATCCAACTATGGTATTGGAAACCGATATTTGATGGTAATTTTGTTGATTGCCCGACTGTCGACACACATGCGTCAGCTTCCATTTTTTTTGGCGTTAATAATGCCAGTACGGCACATGGGCTCATGCTCTCTCTCAAGAGACCCTTACAGATCAATTCCTCCACTTGCCCCTGATGTATCTCACACTCCTTCGGACTCATCCGATAATGAGGGCAGTTGGGCAGGCTAGCCCCAGGGACGAGGTCTACGTGATGTTTTGTCCTTCATGGGGAGTAATCCATCAGGTAAATCCTCAAGCCAGACTTCTTTAAATTCGTTTAGTAACAGTCTTAAACTTGGAGGGATGTTTGAGGGTTCCTCTTCCTCGCCCTTCACCACTACGGCGTATACCTCGCCGGTTTCCTTGAATTCCTCCATGAAATCCCGAATGGTCAAGAGGGAACTCCCCTCCACTTTAGAAGCTTCAGGGTGGTTCTCTGGTGCCATAGGGGCAAGGATTATTTTTCGATTATCCTTGACGAATACGTAGATATTGTCTCGTCCCTGATGGGTCGCATCACAGTCTGACTACCAGGGTCGACCGAGTAGCATGTGGCAAACTTCCATGTCAACCACATCACAAAGTATTTGATCCTTATAATTTTTACCAATTGAAAATGAGATAGTGCATTGTTCAGTTACCTTGGTCTCATTTACCTTTTTTATCCAGCCAATTGAGTTCGGGGAAGGATGTTTCGTCGTTGATAGCCACAACTTATCCACCATTACTCTTGAGATGATGTTCTCGCTACTACCACTCTCTATGATCACATCACAGACCTTTCCGTTGACAATGCACCGAGTACGAAATATATTGTGTCGTTGTGGATGTAATTCCTTTCGTGGGATATACAGTAATCGCCTCATAACTAAAAATTCGCCACGATCCTCGCCCGTCAATTCATCGCCACCTGCTATTTCTTCAGTGGTTTGTTCATGTTCATCATATCTATGGTCTTCTTCTGCGGCCTCGTCTTCAGTGCCTCCTTCATTTATAGTCAAGTGTGCTGCGGGATGTTGAGGACAGGTGTTTGATAAGTGGCCTGGCTAGCCACAGCGGTAACAATTGTTCTACTTTGGCCGAGCATAAAGATTTGGAATCCTACTCGGGCCCACTGTTGTGGGTGATGCACGTTGAGGTCTGGATGAGCCGCTGCCCGTATCACGGTTTGCGGTTGTAGGAGGTTGAAGATGTTCTCCTACTGGATCTTTTCCTCGTGCCAGCACTAGATCCTGCGTGAGACCCGTCATGGGGGGTCGAGTTGAAGGATAAGGACGAGCAGGAACTCTTGCAAGTTGTGTTTCTGCCCTACCCGCCAATTGAACTGTTTCATCCATGGTCCCGACTGGGTACATCTGAACTCGGTCCTGAATTGTCGGTTGCAACCCACCTATAAATCGTGCCACCTTCTGTGACTTAGATTCTGACAGATCGTTTCGTGTAGCCAATCGCTGGAATTCTTCAGTGTAATCTGTGACAGTTCGATTTCCTTGTCGGCAATTTTGGTATTGCTGGAATAATATCTACTTATAATCACTGGGGAGAAATCGTGATCGAAGAAAACGTCTCATCCGTTGCCATGATGAGATGGACACCTTGTTCTGGCAGGCTCATGAGAGTTGTAATTGTTCCCACCATGCAGAAGCACCAGATTTTAACTTAAACGCTCTCAATTTTACCCTTTTATGATCTGACACGTTCATATAATCAAAATATCTCTCTACTTCGGCTAGCCAATCAAGGAAATCTTCTATGCGTAATAAACCATTAAAACTAGGAAGTTTAGCCTTACCTCGATAGTCTCTTTCAGCACGATCTAGGTGATCGCCTCCATGGATTGGTCGTCGGGCAAAACCCTCATTAAGGTCCTCGTCGCTAGAACTTGAATCATCTGGTGTAACCCTACGGTTTGCCACTGATAGTGCTCTACAGAAATCGGGGTTGCATCGTACAACAACCATGGGTGGTGGAGCACCGCCTAGGGCTCGGGGCAGAAGTAGCGTATCCGTAAGATGGTCGAGGGTTGCCTGCAGCCCTTGTATGGTCAACTGACTCTCCCGGTGGAAAGCTTCCATTCTTTCCAAAACATAACGAATCCCTGGATCACCGTCCACAGGATTTTGATTCATACCTTCATTGTTTGCCATCGGCCCGAGCGGAGTCCTCGCTTTGATACCAATTGATGCAGGGATGAATGTGATGAGGATAACTACTCCGAATCCATGGAGCTTCTCTGGACTCCTCACAGAGACTTCTCAAATCCACGAGGAAAGAATGCAGGAAATAGAAATAAATTCTAATAAATTCGAACTTGATTAATTAATTACTAAAAATGAGTTCACAACCCTTTAAATAGGGGTACTAAGCAATGAGAAAGAAATCAGAATCAAACTACGACTGAAACTCCTAGAAATCGCAATTTACTATAAATAGTAAACTTACTATTTATAGACGGTCGTGATGTCTACTAGTGCGGAAGGTTTTCGGCCAAAAATAGTAAGTGTCCTATTTGGCTTCACCAAACCGTTCTCCTAATTATTCTAAGCTCTTTTCACGTTGGGCGCAACTCCTAACGCCCGACGGATGAAGAGTTATAATCAAACTAGAACTTACTATTTATAGTAAAAATGAAATTAAAATAGGGAAACGACCGTCGATCCAGGGGTTTTTCGCAATTCTGGGTGTCATAACCCAGCTATGCCAGGTTGGTTGGCTAAAGTCGCTCGTTCTACCCCAAAATCATATATTTTACGTCAGGTAACTCATTCCGGATTGCGAGATACGCCCGATTTAAGGTCCAACAGTCTGGATCACTTCTGTCGTCGACCGAACCTTTTCTGATCCATCTTGGCCATGAAACTGTCCGCGACCTGCTCTACATCATGTGACCAAATCACTTGGCTTGAAACCAAATTTGCCCTCCTTGAATTGCATCCCCAGTGCAACATAAGTCATGGGTAATTAGCCTCTAGCATACAACGACTATGACCTGATCCCAATAATGCACTTATTGTACATGGGTTTGAACTAGCTTGTAGAACTTCAAACCCGAAATGAGTTGACTTAGCGGCAAACTAAATTGTAGAAACAACAATGAAGTAGAGACTTTTCAAGAAGCAAGGAAAGGGAAAATTGTTTTGTATATATTAAAAATGGATTAGAGGTAAGTCTATGTAAAGACTTTGATTAGGTGCCTAAAGCACCATTTAAAATTGGTTAAGTCGGTTGGGTTTAAATCCAACCTATGTGACCATATATCCGTTCTGGATTAAAAAATTGTAAAATAGAAGATGCAAGTGTACTCCTAGAGTTTGCACATAAACCTAGACCTAGACCCGACCTGAAGTATATGTATGCAACACAGCCAGCACAACTCGGCACATGGCAAAAAAATGATCCAACCCAAACATTCACGACTCTTTAGCGGCTCAAGTCTTCTACAACTCACATTACTTATATACTAAAAATTTTCAATGATCATTTTCGATATGGGACAATAAGAGTCACTAAAAAGATAAAAATAATTTTTGCAAACCAAAATAAACAAGGATTTTTTTTATTTTTTTTTTATTTTTTTTCAAATATATATAACCCTAAATTAAAAAAAAAAAAAAAAGCATTTTAAATACAACAATCCTCAACATGTTTCAAATTCAAAACACTTCCAATTTAAAAAGTGCTTTATATGCTTTTTGATAAATATTGATAAATTCCTTGCATGTACATTGCAACTGATAGATTCCTTAAGTGCACCTCATATAGATAGATTCCTAGCCTAGCATCTCGTTCCCTTGACCGTTGTCATTTCCAATCTCACTGAGTCTTCGACTGATTGCAGAGGCCAACTTCCATCTTTCTTTTACGAGCTCTCTATTCGTTCAGGTATGATTCATTCTACTACTTTATTATAAGGGAAGGGATATTATACAACCACGTCTCACCCACAACTAGCTGTATATAAGAAAACCACCCACAGCTAGCTGTATATAAGAAAACCGTACAATTACTAGCTGCCTCTTGGGCGTGCTTGCTGTGTTTGAGGAAATCCAACCCACAAGGAAGATTTTTCCCACTGTGAAGATGGTATGCCTCTAAAATCAGCAGGTCTGACCTCTACACTGAACAAACAATGAACAACCACCCACAAACTTCCAAATTCATGTGGTGGCCGGCCAGCCTGAAGGTTGGATGAGGATGATTTTTGGGCCCTTTCTATTTTTATGGTGGGGCAAATTTGATGAATGGTTAAATGCCATAAAAATACCACGGTGGCCCCCACATGCAACAAGTTGCACGGTTTCTTCTTTGCAACCTAGCTACAAGTGAGACATGCCCATGCTAGTTGTATTCTAGGTTCACAGTACGACTAGTTACTTTGTTTTACATATAGCAATCCAAACATGGACAGTGAATTCATTTGAATCCGAGTGTTGGCAGGCTACTAAATGAAAAATCATGGCGATCAGATGATCTTACCGCTCTGGATGCTGGAATTTTTCGTGATAACCATCCATTTTATAATTCATAGATTGAGCGCGGCTAGCATCCTCAAGTGAAAGTGTTTCTTCAGAAATATAAGTTAGTAGATGCATCAAGTTTGACTGGACTTATTTTTCTCTGCTCGATCTTGACTTCTAATCTTGCATTCTATTTAGACCTTCTTGGCACGTCGCACGGACTGATATTGAGATGCTGCCACATGTTAGTACCATGTACAAATAATGGATGAAATCCTACTCATAATTTAAGTATATCTTTCGCCTCATATCCTTTGATAATATGTCACTTACCAAAAGCAGAATGACTTAGATTTGTACACATGCTCACAAAGGAAACACTACAATGAAGGACACGTAGCCCTCACACGAGTGACACATGTGGTCCACGTAGCGTACTCAACAAGCTTATAAAGACCTGCCGAGATAGGAATTATATCGCAATATAGATATACTAAGTGAGGGCGTCTCACACAATCATGACAAAATGGGTAACTTCCCATAGGGACGATTGGTGCTTTCACGACAACCATAAAGGTTTGAGGAGCTAATTTCTCCCAAAACATTAAAAAAAATAATCAAAAGATGCAATGAGGAATCTGAGTTCTGTTAAGACATGTATTGATCCTATAACCTTTAAGGATCTCTATAACCAGGTTGGTAAGGAGATCCTGTGACGTTATAGTTTTCGTTGTTTGAGTAGAACACTTTTATAATGGAAATCCGAGTGTCACACCAGGAAATACCATACATGAGTATGTTTTCCACGAGCCATATAGTCAGATTAGCACTCATATAAATTAGAGTCACGTTCATCTAAACAACGGGTATCGAAGATAAGTAAAGTAACAAAGTTGAACATTATCAAGACTAGCATCCAAAAACATACAATCCAAAAGAATACCCTTAGTTGCAGCTGTACAGACACCAAAAAACTATGTATGAGACACAAGAATTATCAAAAGGATAGAGGTAGGGGTCTATTGGTTGAGCTTATATAGCTCAGGCACACTAGCGCATGGCTCCTCGCCACCATGCTCCTCACCAACCTCCCCCGGAACATCGATGGGCTCCTTGCCTCGCTCTATACCTACGCCATTTATACGGTTGTAAAATTCGAAGCACATGAGCGGCTAGCTCAGTGAGAAATCCCTCCAAGATTATGTAGCGACATATTAATCAAGCATTGTTTTAGATGAAAAAGTATACAACATAGTGACAATCATAATGCGATCTTATTTAAATGCTTGGATGCATGAATGTACATCAGCCTGGGGATGCACATCCATCCAACTTTGGGGGTAGTCACCAACAACAATATGCAAGGTACGTGCATCAACAATAACTATCCACCATGCAACATATGAGCGGCTAGCCACTAGGGAAAATATTTAAAGGTACGTGTATCAATAATGGATATCACACTCCCAAAATGGACATTTGTACAATGCACTAGTCACCAGTGAAAATACTCAAAGGCATGTGCATCAACAATGACTAGGCACCTAATAACACTCACGTGCTATGAATACATGATTAATCCAACCTTTATTAGTCCAGTTTACAAAAGATCCATTTATGTAAAACCTCTACAGCTAGTGGCAAATCGTGATCCAACAAGTAGACCTTACCATGCATCACAAGTTTATACCTAATTCCAACAATGGGTTCCTCCCAACAAGCCAACTAGGCACCAAGTCTAGAGTACAATAGAGGGGAATCCACCTAACAAAGCCACATAAGGAACAATATTTCACAAAGATGGTAAGTCTACAACCAAATTTCATTTATCCAGTACACAAGATGATCAATAGTTCAAGGTACAGTCTCATGTATATGTTACAACCATACAAAATACAATTTCAATATTACCATTCCAAACATAAATTGTATAATATTTCAAAATATCATAAATATGACAATTCGGATTCGCATGATTCAATCCACAACTTCCCATAATTTCCCAAATCATGTGAATGGATTCCAAATGCCACATTTTCATGAACCTAACATTTTAGCATGCAAACACATATAACTTACAATAGAGAATGTTATAATTTATGTTCATGTGAATCCTACGAGGCGATGTCATATTTAATTGATTTGAGCATTCTAAGGAGAGCACATGTGTGAGTCAACCTACAAATGAACTAACATGTTATGAGTTCATACTCAAGTGTCTAGAATTAAGGATTCTACCAAATCATCCTCGAATTTGCACTTGTAATGTGGATTACAAGGGTTTGTGATTCACAAGTCAAATAATAAGATTATTCCATATTGAGACTATTACTAGACTAAAAATGTCACAAGAAAGTTTAGAAGTTAGATTTCCACCTTAGAGTTAAAATCCCTCGACTCAGATGTGGCATAGGTGTAGAAATTTTGGGGAAAGCTCCAAACCCTAAGTTAATGGTAATCTATCATTAATAACTTAGATTTTATCTTAATTAAACTTCTAATAAGAATTTATGGGCTTACCTACCTTAATTTGAACGATCCCCGACTCGATTCGACGAATGGGGCCTGAGCTCAGCGGAAATTGAAGGACTCATAGAATCACTCTAAAATACGGCTCAGAGCTTCCAAGATTCAGAGGAATACAAAAGATTTCTAACCTAACTAGCTTTAAATGGTTAGAAAATTAGATAAAGACACATAAGCATGGTTAGAAGACTTCTTACCTAGCTAATGAGGGTGAATCTAGCCTACAATCGAAGGTTTTCAGCTGGAGAAAGACTCTAGATAGCTCACACGGCCTGAATACGAAGATGATCGATCCGAATCGGCGGACCTACTTCCCCCCTCTCACTTTCTATCTTGATTTCTCATTATTTCTCTCTCAAATTCTTAGGTTTTGTGGGTTTAAACAAATGGGAAAAATGGGGATTTATACCCATAAGGTTTCCCCGCCAAATGGACAACTCACATGTGAGATTTTCGTGACTTAACGTGGTCTGTCAGTCGGATCAACGATTACTGTCGGTCGAACCGACAGAACATGGTTTCTGTTTTCTGCCTGCTCAAGATCGAACTAACAGGTTTGTTGGTCGGACAGATAGAGCATTGATTCTTCTTTTAGCAACCACCATTCTTGGTCCTACGGGTTGATTTGTGTTTTGTATAAGTTATTTCTGTATGGAAGGTCTATTCTAGTGATTAGGGGAGGATTTTGGATGATTAATTTGGACCTAAGAGACTGGACGGATGGAGGATCGGATGATCTGGGTCCCTCATGCAGTTGATTTCAGTTTTGTGCAAAGTGTTATTGAGGTTTATATTTTTGGATTAAGGTTTCACTTACAAGTTCTCTAAGTTCTTGAGTTTTGAACAGGTGTATATATACTACGGACGCATACATTCCTAAAAAATATTTAGGGTAACGCTCGAGGTCATCCAATTCCCGAGTATTGGAGGGCCAGGGTGTTACAGTCTACCCCCCTAAATGAAAATCTCAACCTGAGATTACCTGAGTAGCTTCACTGAATAAATGAGGGTATTTCTCCCAATTTATGCTTTGTGCTCCTAGGTCGAATTGCTCTGTGTCATGACCACAGGACTCTGACCAGCGGGATCATTTTGGTTCAAAGGATATGCTCTTTATGATCTAGAATGTAGACGGGATGTTTGACGTTGGAGGCATTGTCTTCTAGGTGTACCTGCTCCCATCGAATAACATGAGAAGGGTTCGACACGTACTTTTTAAGCATAGATATGTGGAAGGCATTGTGTATATTTTCTAAGCTTGATGACAAGGCGAGGCGGTACACCACTGCTCTGACTCGGTCCAAAATTTGGAAGGGATTGATGAAGTAGGGCACAAAAGTTTCCCTCTCTTCTCGAACGTCATCATGCCCTTTAAGAACACATGGTCACCTACATTAAACTCAAGATTCCGCCACTGATTTTATGCATTGATCTTTTTCCTGCTATGCATGGCTTGGACAAGCTTGAACTCGGCTCAAAATTTTTTCAAGCTCCAAAAACTAGCTCGACTTGGTCCGAATCCAATTTGGAGCTGAGGCAAGTTGAGCTTTTCGGAGTCGAGTAGAGCGAGCTGACCGAGCTAACGCGACCCGTGTACAACTCTAGTCTTAGGGTTGGTTTGTGTTTTCTATAAATTATTTTCATATGGAAGGTCTATTTTAATGATTAGGGAAGGATTTTGATTGCCTTGGACCTAAGGGATTAGACAGACAAAGGATAGGATGACCCGGGTTCCTCATGCAGTTGATTTCAATCTCGTATAAAGTGTTATTAAGGTTTGTGGTTTTGGATTAAACTTTCACTTATAATTTCTTTAAGTTATAGAGTTTTAAATGCGTGTGTACATGTGCATACACATACTTTACTTGAAAAATTTTTGGGTAACGCCTAAGGTCAGGGTGTTACAGATCCTGATACGGATAATCACCCTCTCATATCTATATAAGGAGCACCTGATGAAGAGCTCAGGGCCCTTGCCAAACACAATCTCTCTACACAGCATATCACTTCTTATCTTAGTTTTTAGTTTTAGATTCCTCCACTTCTATCCAGCCCTACTATAGAATATCCGAAGTGTAGGATAGTTTAGATTGTTATTGTCCAATGCGATCATTGTAGTACACATAAGAGTAGTGTAAATATCCATGACCTACCTTCATTTGACCCCGATCAACCGAGTCCTTATTTGGAAGATCACACCCCAATCACATCCTGCTGACCATCGCCTTGACTGTTTGTCCATACAGGCAATCATATGATTTTTTTTTTTAATTTCTCTATTTATTTTATGATTATACTAATTGTACTAGGCTTCAATTATGAATCAATAAAATCCACAATTCTGCATTTAATTTTTAATTCTTCCCATCCATTCCTGCACTATTGAGAAACCCAGGGCTTGTGATCACTCTTAAAACAAATATCCTTGGCTCAAGGAAAAAAGAATTAATCCATTCAGAAGGACTAGCTCTCTCCTTCTAAATTGTCTGATCACTGCAACATTGGTGGCTGGACAGTCAGGTTAACCTTCATAAGTATAATCCAACGACTGATTTGACGCATAGTGTCACAAATGTTCAATTGAACTCGAGTCGAGTATGACTCTGGCACGCCTGCACTATCCTAATCACACACGTTTGATCGAATGCCAGCTATTCGCTAACGCATATAGCCTCATGTTTGATTGAATAACAATTTTTTTTAAAAAATTTTGTTACACCCAGTGGAACATGGTGTGTTATCTTTAGCATTTCTCAATAAAGAAAGATGATAGGAAGAGTAAGAAATGCTAATTCTCTCACTGAAGTTATAGGGGAACCATAAGATGAAGAAGAGGAGTTGGAAGTTGTTAACGTGAGCACATGATCTTCTTCACAACGATTGGCCCTCAAAGCTGTCGAGAATCATTTCCTCGGCTTGTGAGGAGATCTTCGACAGAACGTAGAGGCTAAGAAGACCCAAGCAGAGTCGTTAACTAGAGCACTTGAAACTTTCTTTGAAAGACTTTTGACGTTTATGAACGTTTAAGGTACTTGTAGTTTCCCTGTGAAACTAGAGGCAGAACGCCCAATTGAACCCCCTACAAGGGTTAGCTAGGTTTACTGATATCACCCCTACCAGTAACAAGGAGAAACAACCGAAAATGTCGATAATACGACCAATTGAATTTACGAACCCTTAGAATTTACATATACCATGAGGGGCAATTCTATGCTAGCATTAATAAATTTATTTATTTATTTATTTATTTATTTTTATTTATTTATTTATATTATTTTTTTTTTTTTTTGGGGGGGGGGGGGGGGGGGGGGCGCATCTTGGATGTCATAGAATGATTACGTAGTGGCAGATAACCTTGGAGAGAAACCTCTCATGGCATTGGTCGTTCCCCAAGGTTATTAAAGGGCTGTGAAAGCTGGTGGACAAGCTCATCCCACCGCCTCTGGCGGCTGTCAATCATGGGGCATAGAGACAATATCTTGTGCAACTGTAGTAACCGCTTGATTGAAATGATGTCATAAGGTCCATCCAAAAATATGACACCCAGTTTGTAACATCCTGACTTTTCATGGCCAGATTTTATACTCGTGCCCAAGAAAACCAGGTGTTAATAATTAAATGAATTAGATGCTTTAAAAATCGCACTATATATATATATATATTTCATTTAGATCACATCTAGTTACATTCATGAAGATAAACCATTCACGAGAATAAAATTGACCGTATTTATTATTTCATCTGAGTAAAGAATTCAACAAATTATCAAATGTCGGCCCTCTCAATGAGAGCTTATTACAACTGCAGGGAGATAAAGCAGATCAACTTAAATTAAATCAAGCTTAAAGGAAAAACCCTCACCTTTGGTTGCTTGGATGTCTTCTTTAGTTAAACGTTTGGGGTAATTTAGAGTTAATCCCTTATTGTGATTTACCTTTCTTTTTTTGGATTTAACCATAATGAACGTTAGAGACTCTAAGTTACGTTGTCTAGTTTTCAAGACTTGGTGTGTTCTTCCACCGAGTTAACTCGGTTTTATCAAGGAGAACTCTTCACTATATTGATTATGGAGTTTGTAGGAGGGGAAAATCTTGAAAATAAGAATGAAGGGGAAAGGAAGGAGCTTACATTGCTGGCCTGGACTATTGCGGATGATTTTTCACACCGGGTTCCTTCTTTTCTTCTTCTCCTCTCTTTCATGTGCTTCCTCCTCTTTTCTCCCTTACATTCTTTTTCCTCCTGGTGTGGTTCTTTCGCTCTCTACGTGCCAGGCTTTTATAAGCCTTCGTACACCGTCCAACAAGGGAGAGCCCGATCGAACTAGTTCATGGTTTGCGCAGGCCAGTTGAAGCTTTCGCAGCTTGGCTTGCGGTGAGGGTAGGTTTATGGCTTAGATCTGCTTCATCGTTTCTTTCTAATGTGCAGGGGGTGGACATCTTGATTTCTATTTTGAAAACAGGGCAATCATTGTCGTTCAGCGATTATGCAAGGAAGATGGATCTTGCTTCAATGATGGATCTATGCTTGGCCCACCTTCTCTCGATGCGAGGCTTCTTAACGGATTTAGATAATCATCCGACTTGATCTGGCCCATCAGATCGATGGTCGGTGTGAGGTCGCAAGATCCTCTGCGAACGGAAAAAGCCCTGCTGCACCGTGCGCTGCAGCGTGAAAATCGGTGAAATTGGGACGTGTATGTTCTCTCATCGCTTCCTTTCCTTATCTAAGGTGAATCCAGAGCCCAATCCTTGATGAGCGGACGGATTTTCTACACCTGAGAATTGGAGATTTCCGATCTTGGTAAATTTGACCGCACAATTGTGGCTTGCGGGTTTGCTGGGCGTGGCATGCGTGCCTGATTTCCCTGTGCATGGCCCCATCTTGGTTGGAATTGGGAGTGCTGGATGATGGATGGTTTAGATTTCCCAGCTTCTCAGTCTTTTGTGATGGTGGGCCACATCAGGTCCTTTCGGGCCTTCCATTTTTAAACGCTCTGTAAGCGGGAAAAATGGGAGTGGATTTCTCTCTTCGGGTTTTGTCGGTCAAACGTTGGTTTGATCGGTTTTAACCTCTGGTGTTCCACGACTATCTGTATAATGTGCACGTGCACCCTGATACGGTGTCCAGTAGAGGGGTTTTGGTTAATCTACTCCGTCAACTTGGTTCATTGGTGTAGGTAGGAACCTTGGGTTTCATGGTAGATCTGATTAACGCTAGGTGGGCCATACTCGAGTGAATATCCATTTTAGCCATTAATCTTGTTGATCTGATGGCCGAAATTTGCCATGTATGATTTATTCATGATAATTAGGCCTGATATAAAGTTTCGCATGAAACGGAGCATGAGATCCTTGTGATCTAGAGCTTAAGGTCTAAGCTAGTGGCATTTTCATAAATATTGTTGATCTAATTATTTTGTGAAATGTAATAGTTCTACATGGTCGTATGTACCTTTCTAAATGACTCTTACAAACGAACTTACATCTAGATCATTACGGATAATGAGCTATTTGCCGATTTATTCAAGGGAAGTTACATACGTCAATGCCAAGCTTCTTGGTTGCCATGGACCTCTCGCCAATCGCCAGCCTGGAAGATCATTTTTGGATGCGAGTACTTAGGACTGCCATTCTGCAAAGAGGAAGAAGGGCACCATTCTCGCCATTTACTTGATATCTTTCCAGGAAAAAATTATTTGTTGTTAGCTATATTTTGGTCGTACAATTCCTATGTGTTTTGAATGTGTGCCTGCCAGAGAGGTGTGGGTGAACTCTGTCTGAGGGGCTGTCATTGTTGAATTTGCATTTTATCGATGTTATTAGATGACTCCTGTTTAACATTAGTAGGTCTTTCTGCTGTTTTGTTTGAAATAGTAGCACTGTGTTTGTTGGATTTAAAAAAAAAAAAAAAGAAAAATCACACGATGGTTGGTCTTGACTTAAAATTAATGGTCAGATGGCTTGTTCTATGAATGGAGACTATTCCCAATGATCAGATTCGCGTTGAAAATAGATGTAAGGTTAGGTTAGCTAGATTGGTATCGCACACATGAACATAGTAGGTTAAATTCTATGGTAACACTAGAAAACTTTTAATACTTGGGTATTGAAAAGTTTGGGGTATTACACAGTCAAATAAACAAAGAGTTGCCCGATCGATTTACAGGAAACCTTATCTCGGATGGCTAGTGCAATACTTTGAATGACTCAGGGGATTCAAGTTTTATAAGTTCACCATATTCTCCGGAGAGGATGAAACATCCACAATCGAGACATTGTCAATTTGACCTAAAATAGGTAATAGTGATAATGACAATGAAATGGTCTAACTTATGGGAAGTCTAAAAATAGAGCAGTGAGGAAAAAAATACACCATCAGTTGATATCAATATAAAATGACTAGTAATCTGACGTTTATGATGTTCCTTCAAATATGTTAGAGTTTTGATACCTAGGCACTTATTTATCCATGATGGAGCTCGTCCTTATTGTTATTTTTTTAAAGGTAAGATGGGTACAAACCCGGATCCATAATGTTGAAACATGCATTGTCCCAATGATGGAGCCTTTATACCCCTGAAATAAGAAAATTTCGGTAGAATATAAAGTTTATCTTGTTATTTAACTTGTTATTTAGTGCATGTTTATGTCGAGGTCAAATCTACCTAACCATTGGTAATTGTAGATCACTGTATTTCTTGACTCATACCACACAATCATGGGCCTCATGGTTTGGAGACTATAGAATAAAATAAATAATGCCACATGTGTAGTTAACATACTCCATAATCCTTTTACTAATATGGGATGGTAAAAACATGAAATTTCTAACCTATATTTCTATACATTTGTTGCCAAACTTTTAAAACCATAAATTGATTATTAAATATGTAATGAATGCATATGCTAGGAAATAAAGATGTAAATGAACGTAGGGGTGTGATGGATGTTTGGTTAATAGACCTACTAAGGAGG
Organism: Magnolia officinalis; assembly: GCA_021015155.1. Taxonomy (NCBI): domain Eukaryota; kingdom Viridiplantae; phylum Streptophyta; class Magnoliopsida; order Magnoliales; family Magnoliaceae; genus Magnolia; species Magnolia officinalis. The sequence goes on along the minus strand of JAJHSJ010000002.1, from coordinate 15,188,037 downwards.
CTCTCTCATTCTACCCCACCATGTGTTGATCTGGCCTATTTACTGAGAAGGTTCAATTTTTAGACAAGCTTCATGACAAAATCACATCGATCTAAGAATCTGAATTGACTTTATAGCATAGTAGGATAGAAAATAGACTTTATAGAGGAAAGAAAAGTTTAATTCCAAGAGTGGTATGAGGCATAGTCCATTAGACAATGCATGAGTCGGAATGATCAGGAAGAAGGGTTGTCTTAGTTCTAGGCTAGTGAGTATTGGTCTTAGGAGGTTGGGTGCTTGATCCATTAGTCTTTTATTGCATGTGAGGTTGTGCAGTTAGGCCCTTTTGGGATATAGACTTGTGCATAGATTACGGTGTGTATAGATCTTTTCTGGGTTTATAAAGCCAGGCCTTTTTCCTTTTTAGTGGGTGCTTGCCCAGTTGCCGATGTAGTTTTCCTCTTATAGCAACTCAGTTACAGGTGGCCTCTGACCTTTCTTAAAATAAATAAATAAATAAATAAATAAAGAGGGTCTTCATTGACCTTACAAAGGTGAGTTAGAATAATAATCTTATTGATTTTGATCCAACACACAAAAGGAAAAAATGGATACAAATAAGAATGGAAAGAAAAGAAAGAAAGATTGATTGCTTTGATGGGAAATAAAGATGACAATACATGACATATGGCTTGACGATTCACCCACTCAAAGTTAGAGATTCACTCACCTAAATACAAGAGAACTCACTTACTCTTAATGATCAAGAGATCTCACAAAAGAAAGGGCAAATGCACTAATGCCCAACTTCCAATCCCAGGCTACATTTATAGAAAGAGGGGGAGATTTACTTTAGAGGAGGAGGAGGAGGAGAGAAAGAGAGAGAAAGAGAGATATATATATATATATATATATATATATATATAGATATATATATATATATATATATATATATATATATATATATATATATATATTGAAGGGATGTGGAGTTTTAAATGGGGTGGGGCAGCCATTGGGCCCCACTTCCAAGAGGCCAGCTACTGCATTAGTCTCCCTTTAATCAAAAGAACCCATTCTTGAGTTCAGTTTGGACATCCTCTTCCACAACTCTTTGTTAAGATTTTATAAGTACTCCTCTTCATTGATCCAAGTATCTTTGTATTGGGGTTTATTCTTCCATCGAATCAAATATTGGGTGTATGTACCTCGCTTTGTACTTATGAACCGTACATCAAGAATGTCAATAATTTCGGATGAACCAATTGTTAAATATATACCCGAATCTTTAAGTCTTGGTAGAGGTTGAATTGGATCAGCATGAAATGGATAAAGGTTGTCGGCGTTAAAAACAAGACTAATTCCCATTTGCTCGTGCAGTTAAAGCCGATACACATTAAGCCCAATCTTCTTAAGGATATGACATGAGCCAATTTTTTTGTTCTTCAATTTGTGATAAGTAATCATTGGAAATTGTTCTTTTCGTAAGTATGCCATAACCAAATCACCTTCTTTGAACTCAAAGTGGTAGCGATGGACATCAACGACTACTTTGTACTAATCATTAGCACTTTTGATGTTACCTCGAACTTGTTCTTGTACTTCTTGGATGTGGTCAACAAGTTATTTGGCTTCCATACTACTCTATCTTAGGTTAGGAATTTGTACTTAGTCCAAGATATGGTTCGAGTTTCTTCCATAAACCACTTCAAATGGAGTCTTTTGAGTAAATCGACATTTAGCGTTGTTGTAAGAAAATTCAGCTTGAGGCAAGACAAGATTCCATTGTCCTGGGTGGTCACTTGCCAAACATCGGAGTAGATCACCAAAGGATCAGTTGACAACTACAGTTTATCCATCAATTTATGGATGATAGGCACTTGAGAATTGAAGTTAGGTGCCCATATGTTTCCACAAAGTTCGCCAAAAGTGGCTCATGAATTGTGTCTCGATTGAATGTGATGGTTCTTGAAACACCATGGAGTCGGACGATATCTTTAAAGAAGATGTGAGCAATGTGAGAGGCATCGCTAACATTCTTGCATGGAATAAAATGGGACATTTTAGAAAAGTGATCAACTATCATGAAGATATAGAATCATAACCTCGTTTTGTTTTTGGTAATCCAAGTATAGAGTCCATACTAATGTTTTCCCATGGATGAGATAGAATAGGCAAGGGTTGTATAGTCCACAATATTTTATTGCCTACCCTTAACTCTTTGACACATGTCGTAGATCTACAAAAGGATCGTTCTACATCTCAGTTCAACTTTGGCCAAAAGTAATGCTCACGGACTATATCAATTGTTTTATCTCAACCAAAGTGACCTCCCAAGCCACCACCTTGTAATTTGGCCATAACTTGGTGTCATAGGGATCCTTCCGGAATGCATAATTAGTTATCCTTAAAAAGTACCTATTTATAATGAATAATTTTCATTTTTTCCATTTTTACACTATTCCCAAACATTTTCAAAATATGAGTCATTTTTGTAATGTTTTGGTAGTAGATCAAATCCAATCACCTTAAAAGACAGTCTTGAGGAGATACAATTTTTGACTAAGTGCATTTGCAACTTTATTCATGGTACCAGCCTTATGATGAATTATAAAGGTATACTCTTGTAAATAAGAGATTCTTTTAGCATGCCTAGAATTAAGTTTCTTTTAGGCATTGAGAAAACAGAGAGCCTCATCAGAGTACAATACAAACTCCCTGTGAATTAAGTAGTGATGCAAACCGTAAGGCTTGTATAATGGCATAGAACTCAACATCATAGGTAGAATAACATTTTTTAGTATGTGGGTGTCCCTTTTGGCTTAAGACACCCCCAATACCTATGTGCTATGCATCACATTCTATCTCAAACACCTCATTAAAAATTGGCAAGACAAGAACGAGTACTTTGGTTAGTTTTACCTTCATTAAGTTGAAGCTTTCTTGTGCATCTTGAGTGCAAGTAATTGGCACTTATGCAATTGGTCATGGGGGCAATTATACTACCAAAGTTCTTAATGGACCATCGGTAGAATGTGGATAGGCCATGAAAACTTCGCACTTTGACAATCGATTTTGTTGTCAGCCACTCTATAATTGCTTTGATCTTTTGCTCATCTACCTTAACACCTTGAGATGAGACAATATAGGCTAAAAAGACTACATTATTGGTCACGAATGCACGCTTTTTGAGGTTGACATAAATTTTCCCTTTGCAAAGCTTGCAACACTTGATGCACATGGTTAGTATGTTCATTATTAGAAGAACTAAATATAAGAATATCATCAAAGTAAACAATAACAAAATTTTCAATAAAAGACCTCAATAGTTGATTCATGAGTCCCATAAAAGTGATAAGTGCATTTGACTATCCAAATTACATGACTAATAATTCATAAAGGCATTCTCGAGTTTTAAAAGCAGTTTTCCATTCATTACCCAGTTGGACACGAATTTGATGGTACCCACTTCTAAGGTCAATTTTTTAAAACACTTGAGCACCATATAATATGTCCAATTAATATATCATCAAGTTTAGGAATTGGAAAACAGTATGTTATTGTTATCTTGTTGATAGCTTGACTATCAATACACATCCTCTAAGTTCATTCTTTCTTTGGAGTGAGGAGGGCGGGTACCGCATAGGAACTTATGCTTTCTTAGATAAGTTATTTCTTTAATGGTCCTTCCTCTTACCTTTAGAGTTTGGCATACTCCTTAGGGCTCACGTGGTAATGTTGTAAATTTGGCAATATGGCACCCGCACAAAATCAATTGGGTGTTGGATATCACACATCGGTGGTATCCATCGGGATGCTTGTCGCGTGTGACATCAAAAATTTATTCCAAAAGTTTCACCATGCATTTGGGTATTTCTCTCACTTCTTCCTTATGAACATATTGTGCTATAAGGGCATAAACATGGTTATTTCCCTACAAGTCTCTTCAAAATGTTTTAGAGACAAAAGATTAACTTGTTGCTCTTTGAGGATATGAGAAGAAATTTCCTTTAAAGGAGTTAATACATACTTTACCCCATTGAGAGAAAGACAATAAACATTTTTTCTTCCATTATGATGAACATTTCTATCATATTGCCATGGCCGGCCAAGTAAAATATGGTAAGCATTTATGTGTAAGACATCTAATCAATGTTTATCACAATACTTAATTACTAATGGAAAATTTCACCAAACACTTTTCATTGATAGGTACTTCACCTCCCTTTTTGAACTAAGAAAATTTGCAAGCGCTGAGATGCTTTTCAACAAACACTTTTCAATTATAATTTATCAACCATTTCTTTGACAACCATATTTTCGCAACTACCCAAATCAATCAAAACCAAACATTTTCGGCCATAAGCGGTGCAAAAAGTATGAAAAATATTACCATGTAACCAATGGTCATTTTCTTGGATTTTTGGAGCGGTTAAAACTCGTCTTATCACAAGACTTTTGGCACCACTATCGGGATCACATACCTCTTACTAAGCGTCTTGAGAGGCTTCATTGTCATTTTCGCAATCATAAACAATCGCATCTTCATTTTCATCGATTAGATTTAATTGGTTGCTAACCTTCTTTTGAGTACAATC
>JAJHSJ010000002.1:15137229-15183360 GCA_021015155.1 Magnolia officinalis | reverse complement strand
CCCCCTTATGCTCGTCGGCTAGGGCCTTAGAATAATCTTCTGGCTCTCCCCCATTAGTCAGCATAATGTAATCATGTGGTGAGTACCTCTTGGACGGCTGTTTGTCCCTAGATGACCTCCTCACCTGTGGCTCAACAGGTAGATCAAGTGGGGGCTGTTCCCCCTAGTCCATCTTCTGAAGAACTCCCTCGTCTTCTGCACCTTTCTGTACTCCCCAGTCATCAGGCACTACGGGAGGAATAATCGGATCCATGTCCTCTAGCTCACTTGAACTAGGTTAGTTCATCTCTCGCTTACCAATGTCTTCTATACACTGATCTTCAAAGAAAACCACATCTCTGTTCCTGACGAGCTTCTTCTCGGTCGGATCCCATAATCTGTAACTGAATTTTTCATCACCGTACCTTAAGAACACACACTGCCTGATCTTCATATCGAGCTTGGACCTCTCGTCCTTTGATATGTGAACGGATGCCCTGCATCCAAACACCGTGAGATGACTGTATGATGAATCCTATCCAGTCCACACCTTCTCAGGTACTTCTCCATTCAACGGGGCTGATGGAGACCTCTTTATTAAATACACCGCCGTGTGCATTGCTTCTCCCCAGAATGTCTTGGGCAATTTCGCATGGGATAACATGCATCTGATTCTCTCAATAATGATGTGATTCATTCACTCAGCTACACTATTATGCTGGGGGGTCTTGGGAGCCATTTGTTCATGCCGTATACCTAGGGACTTATAATAGTCATGAAAGTCGCCAATGTATTCACCACCATTATCAGTACGGATGCACTTTAATGATCTACCTGTCTCTCTCTCGACCATAGCATGAAACAATTTAAACACACCAAAGACCTCATCCTTGGATTTCAAAGCGTAAACCCAAACCCTTCTAGATGCATCATCTATAAAAGTAATAAAATACAATACCCCACCCAAGGTTTTTGTCCTCATAGGACCACAAACATCAGAATAAACCAAATCTAATGCATGCACTTTATTAACATGAGAAGCAGATTTAATAAATGAAACTCAGTGTTGTTTCCCTGATAAACAATCAAGACAGGTTTTGAGAGGTGTACCTGTCACATCTGAAAGGAGCCGCTTCTTTGCTAGTACCTGAAACCCTTTTTCACTCATGTGGCCTAGACGCCTGTGCCACATGTCAATAATTGAATTTTTCACTGCGTTCAACCCACCCTTGCACATACTAACACTTACCTTATAAAGGGTGCAACACTTCTTTCCTGTGGCTACGATCAACGAACCCTTGACGAGCTTTAATCGCCCACCAGCAAACCGGCTTTCATAGCCATCATCATCCAACCTTCCCGTCGACATCAAGTTGAGGCGAAGGTTTGGGATATGCCTCACATCCCTGAGAACCAATGTGCAGCTCACATCGGTCTTCACACAAATATCATTAACTCCCATGATTTTCGATGCGCTAGAATTTCCCATCTTCACAGTCCCATAGTCACCTGACTTATAGCTTGTGAAGAAGTCCCTGCGTTGAGTCGCATGAAAAGAAGCTCTTGAGTCTATCACCCAGTCGGTGTCCTGACTTGTAGCCGTGAGACATACATCATGATTTGCAGAAAGAATAACTGCAACGTCGCCATCTGAAGCGACTGCAGTGGAATCTGATTCATCTTCCTTCCATTTTCCTTTCTTGTCGTTCTTCTTACCACGACATTCATGCTTATAGTGGCCCTTCTTACCACAATTCTAACAATCAACATCTTTCCTGTTACTCGACTTGCCTCTTGATTTATCTCGGGCCTTCCCGCCCTTCATGTTCTTTCCTCTCTCTCATTCTTGTGTTACAAGGGCCTCTTGCTGAGTAGACCCCTGAGACTTCCTCCCTGTCTCCTCATTGAAGAGACAACTGGTTACCTGTTCCATGGATATCTTTCCATCTGGCGCGGAGTTACTTAGAAACACCACCAATGTCTCCCAACTGTCAGGCAATGAACTAAGCAAAAGTAAAGCCTGCAATTCATCATCCAGGACCATCTTCATAGAGGAGAGTTGGTTCACTATATTGCTGACCTCATTCATGTGCTCGGCCATAGAACCACCATCGTTGAACTTGAGATTCACAAGTCGCCTAATCAGAAAAATTTTATTACTGGATGTCTTCCTCTCATACAACCCTTGTAACTTCAGCCATAGGCTAGCGGCTGAGGTTTCCGTAGACACATAGTGGAACACTGAATCATCCAACCATTGTCTAACAAACCCCACAGCCTTTCGGTCCATCTTCTTCCAATCATCATCAGTCATATCCTTAGATTTTGTTAATATGCCTAAAATTGGAGAATATAGGTACTTGCAGTAAAGCAAGTCCTCCATCTTACCTTCCATATGGTCTAGTTAGAACCATTGAGGCTAATCATCCTTGATAAGCTACCTTCCATAATTCAAAACCGATCCTACCCGTTCAATGAACTTAGCTCTGATACCACTTTGTTAAGGGCCTTGCACGAAACCCTAGGATCTAGCCCTTCAGAACAAACCAGAATTATGGATAATAAAGTAATGAAAATAATTAATGCATCAATCACACACCACACAAGATATTTTTATGTGGAAAACCCTCTAAGAGGTAAAAACCACCGGACCTCGTCTAGATCAACAATCCACTATGAAGTAGAACATTACAAACTTCTTCACTCACGTAGGAGTGGATAAACAATGATAGAAATAGAGAAAATGGAGAGATCTAACCGATTACGAGGATATAGAAGTGCTGAGATATAGATTGCACAGTAGATAACTTCCACGAGCAGAACCTCCCTTCTATAAGCTTCCTCTCTCTCTCTCTCTCTCACACCTTTGATAGCCCTAAACCCTTTAGCAAATCCCTTGTAAAGATTTAGGAAACCCTCTTATCATGCCTAGAAAGCCCTAGGAACTCCTATTTATAGTTTTAGGAAACTCCCTTCCGCATCCCAGTTGCGAAAGGACTTGCGACATGAAATTCGCGCAAAATCGCAGAACGATTGGTCGAACCGAGTCCACGACCGGTCGAGAGCCACCTTCGACTGGTCGAGCACCTCCTTCGACTGGTCGAGCACCTCGGAGAAAAATAGTCTACAGTCGCTGGACTTTGAGTCTTGTCATGACTCGTCTTCCACGACTGGTCGACCACAGCCTTCGACTGGTCGAGCGAGGCTCACGACCGGTCGACGACGGGTAAAAAAACCCATCAGTTTCCACATTATACAGAATAATATTAATCTGTATAATTTCTAAAAATCTTAAAGCGTTATTTGTGATGGAAGCCGACAGTGTTTCATCCATCAAGTTGATGAATCAAGACTTGATATGTCTTGATCGATTCGATAGAAATAATTTTACGAGATGACAAGACAAACTAAAATTTCTTCTTACGCCGCTAAAGATCTATTACATATTATATCCAATCTGCAAGCACTACCTGAAGCATCTGACACAAACACACCTGAACAGGTGGCTGCCCGCACCAAACGAGCTGAAGACGAACTCTTGTGTCGATAACACATTCTGAACGCACTCTCCGACCGCCTGTACGATCTGTACCAACAAATGTCATCAACAAAAGAGATCTGGGCCGCTTTGGAGTTCAAATACAAGGCTGAAGAAGAAGGAACAAACAAATTTCTCATCACAAGGTATTTTGACTTCGATATGGTAGATAACAAACCGCTGCTCCCCAAATCCAAGAATTGTAGCTAATAGTAAACAAAATCAAAGCCATCAAAATTGATCTTTTTGAATCATTCCAAGTCGGGGCTATAATCGCTAAATTGCCACCGATGTGGAAAGATCATAGAAAGAAGTTGCTACATAAAACTGAGGACTATAAACTAGAACAAATATAGAAACACCTCAGAATTGATGAAGAATCCCGTAACCGCGACAGAAAGAATGATAACGGGAATACCTCGTCCAAAGTAGATGCAGTAGAGAACACTAATAATAAGAATCCCGAGAAGGACGATTCCCTGAAACTCAATAAAGGAAAATTCAAGAAAAACGCCTAAAAGAAGAATAGAAAGTTCAAAGGTGATCCATGTCATGTCAGTGAAAAAACCGGGCACTATGATCGAGTATGCCGATATCGCAAATCTAAAAAAGAGGCTAGTGCATAGAAGAAGACGATATTGTGGCTATGATCATTGAGGTGAATACCATCCAAGGCAAAGTTCCAGGTTAGTGGTATGATACTGTCGCTATAGTACATGTGTGCTACGACAAATCAGCCTTCGAAACCTATGAGGAATTGACCGATGGTCAAGAAGTCCAAATGGGTAATGAAGTTCGATTGAAGGTCATCGGTAAAGGAACTGTCGAACTGATATTCACCTCTGGGAAGAAAGTGATTCTGACTAATGTACTGCACGTCCCAAACATGAGGCGAAACTTGGTTTCTGGGGATCTTCTGGTAAACCAGGTATAAGGGTGGTGTATGAGTCTTGTAAACTGATTCTATCTAAGAATGAGAATTATGTTGGAAAGGGATATGCTTGTAACGGGATGGTTAAGTTTTCTTTGAATGAAAGTAGCACTTCTGCGTATATGGTTGAATCCTCTGGACTGTGGCATGATAGACTAGCCCATATAGGGTATAGTACCTTGAAGTTCATGGCTAAGAATGGTTTAATCTCATATACAGATAATGAAACCGAAAAATGTGAAGAGTGCATACAATCCAAAATGAAGAAGAAACCTTTTCCAAGTGTTGAAAGATCGTCTCAAGTATTGGATCTTGTGCACAGTTATATTTGTGAGTTAAATGACAATCTTACTCGTGGAGGTAAATGGTACTTCATAACCTTTATAGTTAATTGCTCTAAATATGTGTATGTTTATCTATTAAAGAGCAAAGATGAGGCATTGAACATGTTTAAAATATATAAAACAGAAGCAGATAATCAACTAAATAAGAAGATAAAAATTCTCCGTAGCGATAGAGGAGGAGAATACTTCTCAAATGAATTCGATAACTTCTGTGAATAACATGGACTAATACATCAATATACTACGTCATACACACCTTAACAAAACGGAATAGCTGTAAGGAAGAATAGAACATTAGTAGAGATGGTCAATTCAATGCTGATAAGAGTAAAGTTGCCGCTAAGTCTATAGGGTGAGGCACTGCTTACAGTGTGTCATATACTAAACAGAATTACGTCTAAAAAATATAAAATATCTCCATATGAAACATGGAGAGGTAGAAAACCTAACATAAGATATCTAAAAGTGTGGGGGTGTCTTGCATATTGCAGAACTACCCCTAATCCAAAAAGAACTAAGTTAGGACCAAGAGCTATTAAGTGCGCCTTCGTAGGGTATGCATAAAATAGTAAAGCTTATAGACTTTTAGACATAGAGTCTAATACAATAATAGAATCAAGAGACATTGAGTTCTTTGAGAACTCACTATCCTTGAAGTCAAAGGATAATGAAGTCCAAACTCCTAATAGAGAACCAGATAACACAGCTCCATATATAGTGAAAACTCCTGTCGAACCTCGTAGGAGTCAAAGGACAAGAATAGAGAAGAGTCTAAGAGATAACTACATAGACTCACAATGCATCATTTTCCATCTTGTAGAAGGAGATAGAGAAAATGTTATAAGAAAAATACCTATAGTAATGACTATAGAAGATGATCCTAAAGCATATAAGGAGGTTCTATCCTCTAGAGACTCGGCTTTCTGGAAAGAAGCTTTAAACGATGAAATGGAATCTATACTGTCAAATCAAACATGAAAACTAGTAAACTTACCTCCAAGTTCTTTAGGAAGAAATATCACACTGATGGGACTATCCAAACCTTTAAATCTCGACTAGTAGCTAAGGGTTTTAGACAAAAAGAAGGGATAGATTACTTTGACACATACTCTCTTGTAGCTAGGATAACATCCATTAGGATATTAGTTGTGCTAGCTTCCATACATAATCTTCACATCCACCAAATGGATGTAAAGACCGCATTCCTAAATGGTGACCTCAATGAGGAGGTATAAATGGAACAACTTGAAGGTTTCGTTCTACCAGGAAATGAAAACAAAGTTTGTACATTAGTCAAATCTTTGTATGAATTAAAACAAGCATCAAAATAATGGCATGAGAAGTTTAATTCCAAAATACTATCTCATGGTTTCATGCATAATGTAGCTGACAAATGCATATATTCTAAAGTAGATGGTAGTTGTATCGTTATTATTTGTCTGTATATTGATGACATGTTAATAATAAGTAATAAAATGGAAGGTGTGACTAAAGCAAAGTGGTTTCTATCTTCCGTATTCAAAATGAAGGATCTTGGACAAGTTAATACCATCATAGGTATCAAAGTTAAAAAACATTATGGGGGGTTATGCTTTGTGTCAATCTCATTATATTGAGAAGATACTAAACAAGTTTAACTATCTAAATATAAAAGAAGAAAAAACCCCATTTGATCCAAGCATCAAGCTAAAAGAAAATATTGGAAGAACAGTTGCACAATTAGAATATGCGAGTGCTATAGGGAGTCTTATGTATGCAATGCAATGCAATAGACTTGATATCGGATATGCGTGAGTAAACTTAGTAGGTTTACTAGTAACACCAGTACTGAACACTGGAATGCAATCGGTAGAGTCCTTGGTTACTTAAAAACAACAAAAGACTTATGACTATTTTATTCAAAATTTTCTGCCGTATTGGAAGGATATACCGATGCGTGTTGGATATCGATTGCAGGGGACAACAAGTCTACTAAAGGGTGGGTATTCACCCTAGGAGGTGCAGTTGTATCTTGGGGATCCAAGAAACAGACTTGCATAACGCACTTGACTATGGAGTCTGAATTCATAGCCCTGACTGCAACAGACAAAGAGGCTGAGTGGCTAAGGGATCTTCTATTAGAAATTCCTTTCTGCGTAAAGCCTATATTGGCTATGACACTACATTGTGATAGTGAAGCCATATTAGCTAGAGCCTATAGCGGCACATATAATGGCAAGTCTAGACATATCAGTCTTCAACATGATTATGTTAGACAATTAATTCGAGATGGAATCATTGTTCACTCCCCAAGTGCAGGGTTGTGATGTAGTAATAAACTCGGTAAGACCGAAGTCGAATCCACTGGGACTGAAACCTGTACGTTATCTGAAACTAAGTAGAACTAGAATTAGACTAAGATGAAATCTAAATCGAGTGTAATTTGAGGAATAATGATGAAATAATTATCTAAAACTAAGAGAATTCAGAAATAGGAAACTAGGGATTCAGAGGATCCACTTGTTGAGATCAGGGAGATCTTATGTTTGCTTCAAGAACTTCAACTGGACTTAGAGTCCTATCTTCATCCAGTTGAAGGGTAACCATCAAACTGAACTTCTTTTGATATAGTTTTTAAGAGATGAAAGGTATATGAATTAGAATGGATTTCATCACCAAACCATGTCCAAGAGACAAAGCAAATAACAGAATTAAACTAATTACCAACCAATCATAAGATGTATGAAGGTTAGGAAGGGTACCGACATTTGACCATGCCCAGGAGACGATGGTGAACAACAGGGCTTCCCGACGTCATAATCATGAAAGAGAAAGGAAATACTCAAAGCCATCGCAGACCCATTGTAATTTCAGTCACAACAGACCATTAAGAACTAAAAAATATTCCCAATTATTCAAAACTAAAATCAACATAGTTCATGGCATGAATCAAAATCGTATGATCAACCCCATCACTCCACAAGCTTCACCTCTTAGCCCTAGCTAAGAGGTTCAGCCCAACATAAATGGTGGACCAAAGACTCTTAAATAAACAAAACAACTAAAGAAAAAGGAGGGAAGAAAAGAAAACTCTGATGCTTCACAGGTCCAGGCCTCCACAGCTGCACTCCAGATCCCACCTCCTCGGATGTCCCCCTCCCACGTCTCTACTTCTCTCTCTTTTATATCCTGCATGAGGTGGTCGGCTAGAAGAGTCTGTGCGTAACTCCTTATGCAGCAACATGTGGAGTCCGTGCGTAGCCTTTTCGCAGCCAAGAAATAGTGTCCCAACTCCCTTCGGTCTTTGCTTTCTTTCCAAAAGATCCACGTCCCTTGGGACATTTTTGACCGAACTTCATGATGGACGATCTAAATTACCCATCCAATGGTGATCAGAGACACAATGGTGCCCACAGCGGCCGGTTTTTCCGGCACAGGGGTGCGAATGCACTCGCGCTGGACTCCTGATGGAGTCCATTATCGTCGGTTACGGAAGAATCCATTCCGTTCATTGTATTCGCCTTGAAAATCAAGCTGAAAACGGCTGGTTTTTGACTGGATTTGGTGTGGCCTACTAAGAGCTTTAGACCGCCGTCCGAATTGCGTTTGAACGGTGAAAAACCGATCATGCAGCTCTCTTCAAATTCACTGTCCTAGGTCTGCATTAGCTAGGCCATTGGAGTCTACTAAAAGGTTCAGATCGGACCATTGATGCGTGATGGTGGCCCACAAAATCCCTCCGCAGGCTCTGTTGCAAAACAGAGCCGATGCAGCGGCGTTGTGATGGTCGGTGGGCCCCAAATCGACGTCGGGTGGAAAATCCACGCCGTCCATTATATTTTCCTAAAAAAAATGTACAGACCTGCTTGGTTTGGATCCAAACCATGGTGGCCCATGAGATTTTCATTCCGCCGTCCATCTTGATTTTGAACGGAGCTTTCTTGTGATCGGCTGCATGGGACCAAAAGGTCACATTGGTGAGGGTCGTGGCCACCACGTGGAGTTATTGGTCGGTTCGGATCATCCGTTTGGATGATGGGTGGGGTCCACTACTCAAAAACGGACGGATAGCGTCCGTCCGTTGTCTCCAAGTGGGAGATGGCGCAGGTCAGCCCGGCTTTGACCGGGCTGACCATCCGGTGCGGCGCGGTCACGTGTACCCCATGTACACACGTTGTACATGCGGGGTCCACCGTGATGTTCGTGAGAAATCCGCTCTATTCATCTGATTTGTCACCCAGTTTAAGGAGTTGAGACCAAAGTTGAAGTATATCCAACAATCAGGTGGGCCCCAAATCAGAGTTTTATGGGCTGTTTTGTTCGTTGGGCCATTTCCACACAGATCCATAGGCTGAAATTTTATGTGTACGGTTAATTTATGGTCTTTAGTCCATGTATGAAGTTCTGAGCCAAACGGATGGTGAGAACCCTGTGATCCTGCATTCTGGCTGACTTTTAGGCTACTTGATCTTCAGTTCCTCAGCTTTCTTGGATCTCTGGCGTTGATCTTGGTCCCCTGGAGTTCGTCTCTTGCCTTGGTGTCATCAGAGCATTAAATCTCAGCTTTAAGCACCCTTTCTCAGTCCCAGCTCGTAATTACACCCTATATCACAAACGCGATTAAATCGGACCATTAAACAGCATCATGCTCATAAATTCAGGCAATAAATGGGGTCTAATATGCAATATTTGACCCTCAACACAACCCCCAACCAGCATTTTTCTAGTCCCGAGCAAAGTATGCGAAAAATAAATTAATAATTACGGGACAATTTCTATAAATTCGAGTGATATTTCGAAAAATAATTCAGATACCAGAATTCTAAGATTCATGAATGTTGATTATTAATTCCTCATAGAATCAAGCTCATGGTGACTTCATAATCAAGTTCCAATATTAATCCATTAATTAAAATAATTCTAAACATTGAGTTCCATGAGTGTATATAGTGTAAACCCTGCTTACCATCATTAAGAGATTCAATCGTCACTTTTCATGATAACATTGATGATCAAAAGAGCATTTAGGATAACCTAAACCCGTTCTTGCCTTACAGTTCTTCTTTTCATTATTTCGGCCTTTGATTTTTCTATAAACAGTAATGCTAAAGATGGGAATCAAATCCTCACCTATAGGGAGCAAACCTATGGTGAAAACCAGTTGCTTAACTCTTTTCAAATGTCAACCATGGGGAATCGAATCTATACCTATAGGGAGCAAACCTATGGTAAGTTCATTCGTCCAACCCTTTTCGTAGGCAGCTATCTTGTAGCTAGGTATTTCCTTTTTCTTTCATTATTCTTATTGAACATGATGGACAAATTCCCCAGGGTGGTTCCTTCCATGCTTAATGATCACCAAGTTACAATTCAATATCGAACTGAAACCTTAATGTGCAAGCGGGATGTGTCTTGTGGAATCATGACTCAATCAATGTTTAAAAACTTCTAATCCTAGATTAACAGTTCAAACTTATTGTGAAATCTAACAAATACTGAATCCAAGAGTCATAAGTTACCAACACCACATATCTTGAAATTCTAAGTGCCTAGATGGCTGTCAAAATCACTTAGAATTCACAAGAAATTTAAAAAAAAAAAAAAATTCACGATTTCTGTTCAAGGCCAAGAAAACACTGATTAGGAAACCTAATCTCCCACCCCCAACCTAAAATCTACATTGTCCTCAATGTAAAAGGTATGAGCATGCTATGCACATGGGACAACGAAAGTAAATGAGAAGTGATGGGAAGATAGTACCTGGATGACGAATCGAGAAAGACTTTCCAAGGATAATAACGTAAAAGCGGATCAGCACAAGAGAGAAAACCAAACAAAGTAACAAAAATAAAATCCTACTTATACCACTTTCGCAGGTGCTCTCGATTACATTTAGCGTATGCAACATGCCTTTAAACCCCTAGGTTGCCCCTAGTGGACGAGTTGTAGTCTCGTGAGGGTTTGCAGCAATGTTACCCACAAACATTGAATTGACTAATCATGGAATCAAAAGTTGGGTTGCCTCCCAGGAGCGCTAAGTTTACCGTCTTCAGCTAGACAATTAAAGCAACTACCCTAGTCCTATGAAAGCAGGGGAAAGACTACTCAGTCATGCTACACGGTTCCTCTTCCGGCCAATATCTGGATAAATTTCTTAGTAGGTTTCTCAACAGGATCATCCAAAAGCCCTTTTTGCAATAAGCTTTGATGCCCTGGAGCACGAATGGCCAGAGAGACTTATGTACCTCAGAAAAATTTGTCGTTAATCTGCCTGAGGTATCCAAAGTATATATGATTCACCTGTGTCAGAAAAAGTTTCAAATTTAGTATCCCATGGTGAATCAAAGACTACAGGTAGATAAAATTCAGAAAATTTTTTGAGAAGTAATGTAGTCTCAATGCATTCCGAAGTTCCATGCTTCGGTTCAATTTTCAGCTCTTCTTCCTTTAATGGTAAACATTCAGGGTCTGGGGAAGGAGGGGCTTCAGAGTGAGGGTTCTCTCGGTCAGTGATGACTATCGAGATGTTGTCTTGCAAGGCATCCACTATTTCTTGTATCATGGGATCGTTTGAATCTACAAAGTGTGCCAAGTAATCATCTAAACAGTTGAAACATTCAGTTGAAAGGAGTTCATTCATCCTATCGAGATCTGTGATGATATGTCCAATAGTTCCTTTATCTTCTTCGAGAGTAGAAATAAGTATACTCTCTTGATTGTTCTCAAGGTAGGATGGAATCACCACTGAGTTTATCTTTTCTTGACCTAAATAGGCATATTTCAAATCAGAGGGTAAAGGTTTTAGGCCACGCTTCGGTGCTTTGAGGTTAGACGATAGAGGCACTACATCGGCCTGGGGCAATTTTTCAAATTGTGGCCTCCACCGGTTAACTTCAAGTACTGGTGCAGCATTAAGTATGACACACGTCTCCCTAGTCATGTCATCATTAAAATTATGGGAGCGAGTCAGGCGCGTCTCTAGAGGGTCAGAGGGTAAAGTCAAAGGTGTCATATTGTCCACAAAAGTGTCAATCATGTTAATATCGTGAAAATCGTCCTCATCCTCTAACTGTCTGCTTGTATTGAAAAATATGTTTGACTCCAATGTCATATTCCCAAAAGACATAGTCATGACACCATTCCTGCAATTGATAATTGCGTTTAAAGTGGCAAGGAATGGGCGACCAAGAATGATGGGAATCTGAGTGCTCATGTTATTGATGGGTTCGATATCCAGGATGATAAAATCTACAGGGTAGTAAAATCTATCGACCTGGACCAAAACATCCTCAATTATTCCTCTTGGTATACGAACAGAGCGATCAGCAAGTTGTAGTGTGGTTAGAATGGGTTTTAATTCACCCAAACCTAACTGTTTATATACCGAGTAGGAAATCAGATTGACGCTTGCTCCTAAGTCAAGAAGTGCATGCTCAATTCTATAGTCCCCGATTACACATGATATGGTTGGACTGCCAGGATCTTTGAATTTTTGCGGCGCATCTTGCTTTAGGATGG
The DNA here is from genome assembly GCA_021015155.1 of Magnolia officinalis. Taxonomy (NCBI): domain Eukaryota; kingdom Viridiplantae; phylum Streptophyta; class Magnoliopsida; order Magnoliales; family Magnoliaceae; genus Magnolia; species Magnolia officinalis. The sequence goes on along the minus strand of JAJHSJ010000002.1, from coordinate 15,171,071 downwards.
CACTCACTTTCTCAGTCAAGAAGATTTTCTTTTGAATATTATGCCGTCTTTTGGTCGTACATAAGTCTTTCAGAAATTTGGCATATGAAGGTATTTGTTTTACAGCATCCAGTAGCGGGATGTTGATCTTCACCTATTTCAACACCTCTAGAATATCCTGAGAGTTAGAGAGAGAATTGGTGCAACCAATCGTTGGGGGAATGGAGCAACTGGCTTCTCCTGAGGCTCCGGTTCTACCTCTGGTGGGACATGGATAGATCCATTTTCTTTGTCCACTTCCGGGTCCTTAGGCTTTTCAGCCCTAACCGAATGGTTTTGTCAATGATCTTCCCACTCCTAAGAGTAGTGATGGATTTAGCTTGTTCCATCTGGTTTGAAGAGCTAGGGTCACTTATTTCATATTGCGGCTTGGGATTGGGAAGAGGTTGAGCAGGAAACATCCCCTTTCCTCCACTTGTTAATTGTGACTCAATCCTTTGAATAGACGATGCAAGCGTTCCTAATACTGTATGGATATCATGGAATGCTTGTGCCAAATTCTGATTAAGTAGCTCTTGTTCTCGAATATGTTTTTGAACCAGATCCTCTTGAGGTTTCTCTTGATTTGGAATTTGATTGAAGAAACCTTGAGGAGTAGCCGTTTGTCCATTCCTCCAACTGAAGTTTGGATGATTTCTCTAACCGAGATTGTATGTATTAGACGTAGGTCCATTGAAAGGTCTTTGATAATTATTTACAGCATTGGATTGTTCAGTTAGTACCTCTTGAAAGGAAGATATGGTTGGACACTTTTCAGTTGTGTGATTGTTACAACCACAAATACCGCAAACAACTTCCTTACCCTTATCCTTCCTTGATTCCATGGCCTCGAATTTCTTTAGGAGATTAACCACTTTAACGTTGATATCATCATCCTCTTTCAGCAGGTATACCCCGCCCCTTTCCTTTGATTGAGTGGGCCTAAAAGTGGTACTTGATTTAGAGTATGCGTCCCATGATTGTGCGTTTTCAGCAAGTCTATCCAAGTAATCCCACACATCATCGACATTTTTATTCATGAATTCTCCATTACACATTGTCTCAACCAATTGCCGCGTAGAGGATGTCAGCCCATCATAGAAAAAGTGCATAATATGCCACGTTTCAAAACCGTGTTGTGGGCAAGAGCTGACAAGATCCTTGAACCGCTCCCAACATTGGAAGAATGTTTCATCCTCCCTTTGGGCGAAGTTCATGATTGATTTTCTAAGAGTGTTCGTTTTATGATATGGAAAAAATTTCTTTATGAACTCTCTTTGCATATCATTCCATGTGCCAATAGATCTAGGACATAGTGAATGTAACCACGTCTTAGTTTTCTCTTTTAAAGAAAAGAGAAAGAGTTTCAACCTGACTGTGTCCTCGGACACGTTTGGAAAATATAAAGTGGTTATAATCTCATCAAACTCTTTCAAGTGTAGATACGGTTCTTCAGATTCAAGCCCATGAAATTTAGGAAGGAGTTGGATCACCCCTGGCTTGATATTCATGTGTCCCGTATTTTCTGGAAAAATCATACATGAGGGCGTGCTCACCCCTGCCGGTTGTAAATAGTCGCGTAAAGTACGAGGCCGGGGTGCTTGATGTACCTCATTCTCATCATGGACATCCTCATTCTCAGGTGGAGGCAGTATTTGAAGTTGATTTGCAGCCATAACCTCAATTCAGATTCTAAACTTAAACCTAAAGGAGAGAAATGAAAAAAATCTAGAAAGAAAGAGAGGATTTTGAAAAGAAGTTACCAGATGTGGTGTTCGTAAGTTAAAACCTACAAAATGAAACAAGAAGGTCAGTTTCCTTAAAAGAGAAATTCTAAATATAGAAAAATCCTAAAAAGAAAAATAGAAAGAAGACTAGTTTCTAAAAAGGGAAAATAACTAACCTAGTTTCTAAAAATAAAAAGCGGAAAGTTCTAAACCTAAAGTTAGAAAATTCTAAATTAGAAGTCCTAATCCTAAAATAGAAAGTAATGTTAGTTCTTGAAAAGGAAAATAAATAAATAAATAAATAAATAAATAAAAGTAATAATAATAATTCTAAAATAAATGAAAGCTTAAAAATAGAAAATTTCTAAAAATGGAAAGTTAGTTTCTAAAAAGGATACCTAGAATAAGAAAAATTTTAAAACTAAAATCCTAATTCTAAAAATAGAAAAAATAGAAAAATTAGGAAGGGATTACCAAATTAGAAGTTTCTATCTCAGGATCCTACAAAAACAGAAAAACAGGTTAGTTTCTATAAATCAAACAGAAAAAATCCTAACATAAAATTAGTAAAAATCTCAATCTTAAACTAATTCTAAAACCAATTAATTTCATAAATACGTAGCCGTCAGTCCCTGGCAACGGCGCCAAAAACTTGTTCACTCCCCAAGTGCAGGGTTGTGATGTAGTAATAAACTCAGTAAGACCAAGGTCGAATCCACAGGGACTGAAACCTGTACGTTATCTGAAACTAAGTAGAACTAGAATTAGACTAAGATGAAATCTAAATCGAGTGTAATTTGAGGAATAATGATGAAATAATTATCTAAAACTAAGAGAATTCAGAAATAGGAAACTAGGGATTCAGAGGATCCACTTGTTGAGATCGGGGAGATCTTATGTTTGCTTCAAGAACTTCAACTGGACTTAGAGTCCTATCTTCATCCAGTTGAAGGGTAACCATCAAACTGAACTTCTTTTGATATAGTTTTTAAGAGATGAAAGGTATATGAATTAGAATGGATTCCATCACCAAACCATGTCCAAGAGACAAAGCAAACAACAGAATTAAACTAATTACCAACCAATCATAAGATGTATGAAGGTTAGGAAGGGTATCGACATTTGACCATGCCCAGGAGAAGATGGTGAACAACAGGGCTTCCTGACGTCATAATCATGAAAGAGAAAGGAAATACTCAAAGCCATCGCAGACCCATTGTAATTTCAGTCACAACAGACCATTAAGAACTAAAAAATTCCCAATTATTCAAAACTAAAATCAACATAGTTCATGGCATGAATCAAAATCGTATGATCAACCCCATCACTCCACAAGCTTCACCTCTTAGCCCTAGCTAAGAGGTTCAGCCCAACATAAATGGTGGACCAAAGACTCTTAAATAAACAAAACAACTAAAGAAAAAGAGGGAAGAAAAGAAAACTCTGATGCTTCACAGGTCCAGGCCTCCACAGCTGCACTCCAGATCCCACCTCCTCGGATGCCCCCCTCCCACGTCTCTACTTCTCTCTCTTTTATATCCTGCATGAGGTGGTCGGCTGGAAGAGTCTGTGCGTAACTCCTTATGTAGCAACATGTGGAGTCCGTGCGTAGCCTTTTCGCAGCCAAGAAATAGTGTCCCAACTCCCTTCGGTCTTTGCTTTCTTTCCAAAAGATCCACGTCCCTTGGGACATTTTTGACCGAACTTCATGATGGACGGTCTGGATTACCCATCCGATGGTGATCAGAGACACAATGGTGCCCACAACGGCCGGTTTTTTCGGCACAGGGGTGCGAATGCACTCGCGCTGGACGCCTGATGGAGTCCATTATCGTCGGTTACGGAAGAATCCATTCGTTCATTGTATTCGCCTTGAAAATCAAGCTGGAAGTGGCTAGTTTTTGATTGGATTTGGTGTGGCCTACTAAGAGCTTTAGACCGCCGTCCGAATTGCGTTTGAACGGTGAAAAACCGATCATGCAGCTCTCTTCAAATTCACTCTCCTAGGTCTGCATTAGCTAGGCCATTGGAGTCTACTGAAAGGTCCAGATCGGACCATTGATGTGTGATGGTGGCCCACAAAATCCCTCCGCAGGCTCTATTGCGAAACAGAGCCGATGCAGCGGCGCTGTGATGGTCGATGGACCCCAAATCGACGTCGGGTGGAAAATTCACGCCGTCCATTATATTTTCCTAAAAAAAAACGTACAGACCTGCTTGGTTTGGATCCAAACCATGGTGGCTCATGAGATTTTCATTCCGTCGCCCATCTTGATTTTGAACGGAGCTTTCTTGTGATCGGTTGCATGGGACCAAAAGGTCACCTTGGTGAGGGTCGTGGCCACCACGTGGAGTTATTGGTCGGTTCAGATCATCCGTTTGGATGATGGGTGGGGTCCACTACTCAAAAACGGACGGACAGCGTCCGTCCGCTGTCTCCAAGTGGGAGATGGCGCGGGTCAGCCCGGCTTTGTTTGGGCTGACCATCCGGTGCAGCGCGGTCACGTGTACCCCATGTACACGCGTTGAACATGCGGGGTCCAGCGTGATGTTCGTGAGAAATCCGCTCTGTTCATCCGATTTGTCACCCAGTTTAAGGAGTTGATACCAAAGTTGAAGTATATCCAGCAATCAGGTGGGCCCCAAATCAGAGCTTTATGGGCTGTTCTGTTCATTGGGCCATTTCCACACAGATCCATCGGCTGAAATTTTATGTGTACGGTTAATTTATGGTCTTTAGTCCATGTATGAAGTTCTGAGCCAAACGGATGGTGAAAACCCTGTGATCCTGCATTCTGACTGACTTTCAGGCTACTTGATCTTCAGTTCCTCAGCTTTCTTGGATCTCTGGCGTTGATCTTGGTCCCCTGGAGTCCGTCCCTTGCCTTGGTGTCATCAGAGCATTAAATCTCAGCTTTAAGCACCCTTTCTCAGTCCCGGCTCGTAATTACACCATGTATCACAAACGCGATTAAATCGAACCATTAAACAGCATCATGCTCGTAAATTCAGGCAATAAATGGGGTCTAATATGCAATATTTGACCCTCGACAATCATTGCTATTTCCTATGTGAAATCAAGCAATAACCTGGCAGACCCTTTGACTAAACCTCTACCGAGAGAAGTAGTAAAGGCTACATTTAGAGGGATAGGGTTGAAACTCTTCAACTAAAGTTCCACCAGCGATAATAACACAACCTAAAGTCAGAAAATCTCTAAATTTGGGTTTAATGGGTAAGAACAAGTCACTGATATGTGAAAAGTTTTCAGCACTAAATTATAAAACCTCATCCATAATAGATAAGTGCAGAGCATTACGAAAGAGTGTTGAGTCTTAGAACTCTTAATGAAATCCAGTCTATAGGACAAGTGTCTTATAGTAACGGAGACACTGGAAAGATTTCACCTATATTTACGTAGAGAGGGTGCCGTCTCCAAGAGTTGGAGTTTTCTCTTGGGATCGTTCACGAATTAGGATAAGCACATGACCATTAATTGTCCTGAGAAAAATTGTGGGAACTCTAATAAACACATAGCGAACATGTGTGTGGTTTCTCCGACTCTATTATTTAGGAATAACTGGTTCAACGCTATGGCTACTGGTCATTTCGATAGAGTTTTGAGATATTTACACTAAGGGAAGCGAAATATATATTTCTTTATGCATATAAGCTGGTTATTCTGGTAGAAATATTTTATCGATAAAATATATTTTTATAAAAATCAGGTGGGGGATTGTTGTAAAAAATATTGATTTTATATAAATATATATTTTAAAATAAATATAATATAATATATAAAAGTATTTGAAAAATACATTTTTGTGGGTTTTGGGAATAGTCCCACATTGGAAAAAGAAGAGAAGAAAAAGTTGTTTAAATGAAAGTGTTGGAGTACTATAATATTTACTTACCTAGTCCGAGGACCATGGGACATATGTGTTCTAATGCGCGGGCGCTCACTCTCAGGCTCGGGCACGGGCACGGGCTCGGGCTCGGGCTCGGGCTCGGTCTCGGTCTCAGTCACGGGCTCGGCGTGCGAGGGTGTGGGCATGTGAGGCAGTGTGACTGTAGAGGCACTAGTGGCGCACTTTGTACTTCACACGTGGTCATGAGATTTATTTCCCAAGACCATAACCCCCAACCACCATAGCCTATAAAAGGAGGGCCTTGATGGGTTTCCAATCTATCTCTCAACCCACTCCATCAGACCCATACGAACTGAGATAACCCACCACTCATCTCCTATACTCCAGTGATTCTAGCAAAACAAAAAAGGTTGAACCTTTGCTTGAAGAATTGACCAACAGTGTGGTCTAGAACGGTTCAACTGAACCAGCGGCTGAAGAACTGACCGGTGCAGTGATCTAAATCACATATTCTCTTCTCTTTTTCTCTTTTGGAATTTTTGTTTATTGTAATTCTGTCAGATAGTATGTAAAAGAGTTCTATTTGGTGAGCCTTCCTGTTTGCTGAACGCAAACCCACACCAGGCACGTTGTATCCTAGAAGTGGTTTGCCTGTAACCTATCAGCATACTTAATTCACTTGAGTAGGGGCAAATAACGCTTTAAGGACAGCGTCCCAGACGTGCTTCAGTCTGTCCTTGTTCAAGCTAATTTTTTATTTTTGGTTTCCACATTATATAGAAATAATATTAATCTGTATAATTTCCAACATAAATAAGCTTGATTCAAAACTTTCGTGGTCCGTTAATGGTAATCACCACTGTTTCCTTGGGTGTGGTTCAATGAGAATTGGATCTGCTTCATTTTTTGGGCTCAAGTACTAAAATCATCTTGAAAAATAGATGGGTGGTGTGGATATAGAATACATATATACATCAAGGTGGGCCTTTAGTGAGGGCCGTACTGATGAGGTTGGGGCGGCACCTAATCCGCTCCAGATGTTATCTGGCAGCCATACGTCCATGAAAGAAATGAACGGTTGAGAAATTGACAAACCCTTCAATATTATATGTACACCCGTGGCCCACTGATGATCATATAAACATGATATTTGGAACATGGTATCTACATAATGGGGACTATCTGATGAACGGCTCTGATTTTCAACATCTGTGCATCATTTGCGTGTGTTAGGTGAGCACACGTACAAATTGCACTCTTTAGCTGCAAAAAGCGCCAGAACAACCTTTAATTTACGAGAAATTTCCAATTGTAGACCTCGCCTTTTACCCATCATCTTTTTTCAAGCGCTCCCTAACATTATTTTCCCAATTTAAACCATTTTATACGGACACACAATTTTCAGACGATAATACCCTTGTATTCAGAAGGGTTGCACCATCCACTCTATAGCCATTTGGGGCCTCGAAACTTTGTAATACTGTGTAGACCTATGCTATCGATAGCTACGGTTATAAGGTTATAATTCATAGTTATAGGTCTACAGAATGCAATTGACGCAGGGGAGGACGTGAGGTCGAGCACCGTCTTCCTCAAGAGGATAACTATTCCGAATCCATGGAACTTCTCTGGACATCTCACAGAGACTTTATCGAATCCACGAGAAAAGAGAGCAGAAAATAGAAATAAATTCTAAATAAATTTAAAATAGATTAATGAATGAATAAAAACGAGTTCACAACCCTTTAAATAAGAGTACTAAGCAATGAGAAAGAAATCAGAATCACACTACAACTAGGACTCCTAGAATTTGTGACTTACTATAAATAGTAAACTTACTATTTATAGACGGTCATGATGTCTACTAGTGCGCGAGGTTTTCGGCCAAAAATAGTAAGTGTCCTATTTGGCTTCACCAACCCGTTCTCCTAATTATTCTAAGCTCTTTTCACGTTGGGCGCAACTCCTAAAGCCCGATGGATGAAGAGTTATAAGCAAACTAAAACTTACTATTTATAGTAAAAATGAAATTGAAACAGGGAAACGACCGTCAAATAAGGGGTTTCTTGCAATTCCGAGCGTCGCAACCCGACGTAGCCTGATTTAAGGTGAGTTTTACAGTCGGCTAACTCATCCCAGATTGTGAGATACGCCTGATTTAAGGTCTGATGGTCCAGATCACTTCTGTCACCAACCGGGCCTTTTCTGATCCATCTTTGCCATGTAATTGTCCGCGACCCGCTCTACATCAGCAATGATGGTAAATGTAAGGGTATTTTCCTTCTGAAAATAGTGTGTCCATGCAGAATCGTTTAGCTTGGGAAAGTAAAATTTAGGAGTGGTTGGAAAAAACGGTGAGTAAAAGGTGAGTTTTACAGTCGGAAGTTTCTCTTTACCAGCGTGCCACTTTTCCCTGCCTAGAGTTACCATAGGTTATTGAGCACGTGCATAGTGTACTTATGGGCTCATCTAGCTGGACTAGGATCCATGGCTGTGTGATCTAGACAGTTGAACTATTGGGCCCAATCATGATGTCAGCTTCTCTAGAATCTTCTGGATTGGATCTGTCTGGATGAAGATAAAATACAGATATCAGTTCCATCCAAAACTGATGTGGCCCTCAAGAAGTTTTCAACGGTAAGAGTTTAATCCCTATTGTGTAGTACACTTGAGCCTTGTATCTCCCTCATTTTTAGGTTTTTACCCTAAAATGATAGGCGAAAATGAATGGACGGTGCAGATAAGACCCATACATCACGATGGCGACTCAAAGCAACTGTCTGTTCCCGGTTCGAGACGGGCGGGGTAGGACGCAATCCGGGTCCCCTGTTGCTATCATCGGAAGTTAGGTGTGGCGCGACGTGATGTTTGTTAGAAATCAACCTTGCATCCGACTTTCCGCTCAAGTTAGTACGGAAACCTAAAAATGAGGCAGATGCAAAACTCAAGTGTACCACATGACACGAAAAATTGGGGGAATAAACGGCCCACCGTTGAAACCTTCAAAGTGGGGAATGAACGGCCACAGAAGTTTTGGATCAGGACAATATTTTTGTTTGGATGGCGTATAAACATTCATGGGCCCAATCATAACCTTAGCAACGGCCTGGATGGTGGCGTATAAACATTCAAATGTAGGCATTTCCCTCCCCGAAAGGAAATGATTATTCTTTAACGAGAGATCGATAAATTCCTTGCGTGTACAGTGCAACTGGTAGATTCCCTGCGTGCACCTCAGATGGATAGATCCTTAGCCAACCTCCTCCGCTCTCTTCGAAAAGTGCTTTATATGGCGGCTTGGCCATTTCCATTCTCATCGAGTCTCCGACTGATTGCAGAAGGCAACTTCCATCTTCTTCTTTCTACGAGCTCTGTATTCGTTCAGGTGCGCTTCTTTATACTACTTTATTATCGGCAAAGGGTTATTATACAACCTCAATGTCTCACATGCAGCTAGCTGTATATAAGAATACTGTATTACTAAAACAATGGACAACCTGCCATGAACCTACAAATTCAAGCGGCGGCCCAGCCTGATGGTTGGATGAGAATGATTTTTGGGCCTTTCCATTTTTACGGTGGGGCAATTCTGATGAATGATTAAATGCCATAAACATACCTCGATGAGCCCCACATGCAACTAGTTGTTCGGTTTCTTCTTTGCAACCTAGCTGCTGGTGAGACATTGTAATATTGTAGGATCATAGTACAGCTAGTTGCTTTTTTCATATGTGGCAATCAGAACATGGACTTGGACAGTGGATTCATTTGAATCCGAGTGTTGGTAGGCCACTAAATGAAAAATCACAGCGATCATCAGATGATATTACAGCTTTTGGATGTTGGAATTATTTGTGATAACCGTCTATTTTATAATTCATAGATTAGCATTGTCTAGCTAAAGTGTTTCTTCAGAAATATAAAGAATCCTAGGCATCTCTCCATTAGTAGATGCATCCAGTTTATGATTGGACCTATTTTTCTCGCTCGATCTTGACCCTACAATCTTGCATCGTATTGTGGGATCGTAAATCATTTGACTGATGTGATTCTTGCATCTTTCACTGATGTTGTTTGATGTTGCGATCTTCCTACATGTCTAAAGTCGTTAATACTATAAGATTGCATTCCTACATGTCTAAAGTCGTTAATACTATAAGATTGCAATCTGGTAGACTTTTCGCAACTGAGGCTAAAAAGTCGACTTTTAGCCTCAATTCTTTAGCAACCGAAGCTAAAAAACACATTTAGCGTCCATTTTTTCAACTGAGGCTACAAAATTGTGGCTAAAGGCCTATTTTCTTGTAGTGTATGCTGGATGTAAGTATTGAAAATAGTAGACAAATTTTCTGAAAATAGAAAATAGAAATGAAACAAAAGATTAAAAATAAGCAGTAAAGAAAGACCTGTTTGTTTGAATCGAGGTGTGATGACGCAGGGATGAACGTGATGAGGATAACTACTCCAAATCCACGGAGCTTCTTTGGACTCCTCACAAAGACTTCTCGAATCCACGAGGAAAGAATGCAGGAAATAGAAATAAATTCTAATAAATTCGAACTTGATTAATTAATTACTAAAAATGAGTTCACAACCCTTTAAATAGGGGTACTAAGCAATGGGAAAGAAATCAGAATCAAACTATGACTAAAACTCCTAGAAATCGCGACTTACTATAAATAGTAAACTTACTATTTATAAACGGTCGTGATGTCTACTAGTGCAGAAGGTTTTCGGCCAAAAATAGTAAGTGTCCTATTTGGCTTCACCAAACTGTTCTCCTAATTATTCTAAGCTCTTTTCACGTTGGGCGCAACTCGTAACGCCTGACGGATGAAGAGCTATAATCAAACTAGAACTTACTATTTTTAGTAAAAACAAAATTAAAACAGGGAAATGACCGTCGATCTAGGGGTTTTTCACAATTCCGGGTGTCACAACCCAGCTAAGCCAGGTTGGTTGGCTAAAGTAACTCGTTCTACCCCAAAATCATATATTTTACGTCAGGTAACTCATTCCGGATTGCGAGATACGCCCGATCTAAGGTCCGATGGTCCGGATCACTTCTGTCATCGACCGGGCCTTTTTTGATCCATCTTGGCCATGAAACTGTCCGCGACCCGCTCTACATCAGTCCCCTCTACTTCAAAAGAACTCGTCCTCGAGTTCTCATCCTGCGCTGGTTCATGATACTCGGTCAAGTCCGCGACGTTGAAAGTCCGTGAGATCACCATGTCATCTGGAAGATCAACAACATAAGCGTTATCATTGATCTTTTGAATGATTGGGATGGGTCCAATCTTCTTATTTTTCAACTTGTTGTACGTCCCGGTCGGAAATCTCTCTTTGCGCAGATGGACCACAACGGGGTCGCCTACCTCGAACACTTTTTGTCGTCGGTGCTTGTCCGCTTGTTCCTTATACTTCTCGTTCGAGGTATGTAGCTTAGTCTGCACTTCCGCATAGATGCCCATGATCTTTTCTGCCATATGTTCTACTGCAATGCTCGTGCCTGGGTGCTTGGGTAGATGGACCAAGTCAAGCATGTGGCGAGACACTCGTCCATCGATAATCTGGAACGGTGATTTCTTTGTCGAACGGTTCACCATGTTGTTGAATGCAAACTCTACTTGAGACAAGGCCAAATCCCACTGCTTTGGTTTTCCTCCTGAAATACAGCGAAGGAGGTTTCCCAACGTGCGATTCACAACTTCGGTCTGCCCATCAGTCTATGGGTGGTAAGCACTGCTGAATTGAAGTCGTGTATCGAATCGAGTCCACAAAGTCCGCCAAAAGTGGCTAATGAACTTCGTGTCACGATCAGAAGTAATGGTCTCGGGGACCCCGTGTAGCCGTACGACCTCCCTGAATAATAGATTCGCCGTGTGTGTTGCATCGAGGGTCTTCTTGCATGGGATAGAGTGTGTCATCTTGGAGAAACGATCTACCACCACGAATACCAAATCCATACCGTGTTGTATTCGTGGGAGACCAAGCACGAAGTCCGTTGATAGATCCTCTCAAGGAACGTCAGGCACAGGTAACGGGGTGTAGAGGCCCGTATTCTGAGATTACCCTTTAGAGGTCTGACAAACATAGCAACGTTGTATGACTTTTTCCACATCACGTACTAATTGCGGCCAGTAATACCGCTTTTCCATAAGAGCTCGCGTCTTGTCTTTCCCAAGGTGTCCACTGAGGCCACCTCCATGTAGCTCCTAAATAATCTGCTCCCTCAGAGAACTTTGGGGGATACATAATCGATTCCCTTTGAAGAGAAAATCGTCCTGTATATGAAAGTCACTGGGGTGACCTCCTTAGCACTTCATCTAAGAATTTTTGATGTCCTCATCCTCGTCATACAGCTCTTTGAGACAGTCAAAGCCGACCATTGTAACAAGTAGTGATGCACGACGACTAAGTGTATCAGCCACCTTGTTCTACTGCCCTGACTTGTGCTTCAAAACGAATGTGAATTCCTGTAAAAACACAACCCATCTGGCATGCACACGATTCACGTTAGTATGACTATTAATAAACTTTAATGCTTGATGGTAAGTGTACAGAACAAACTCTCTTTGAATCAGATAATGCCGCCAATGTCGCAGCGCCTGAACAACTGCGTACAACTCAAGCTCATAAGTTGACCACTTCTTTCGGGTTTCGCTGAGCTTCTCGCTGTAGAAGGCTACCGGCCTGCCTTCCTGTGATAATAATCCTCCAATTCCGATGTATGAAGCGTTACACTCAACCTCAAATAATTTGTCAAAATTAGGATGCAGCAAGACCGATGTTGTAGACAAACGATGCTTGATCTCATGAAAGCTCTTGTCAGCTTTATCGGTCCACTGGAATGGTCTTTTTTTCATGCAATCTGTTATAGGTGCGACTATGATACTAAAATCTTGCAGAAATCGGCGATAGAAAGTCGTCAACCCGTGAAAACTCCTCATCTCATGAATGTTTGTTGGGATCGGCCATTCCCTAATAGCTCGCACCTTTTCATCATCCACACGAATGCCCGTAGACGTTACAACAAACCCTATAAACAACAGGCTGTCAGTTAAAAAACTATACTTCTTCAAATTGAGGTACAACTTATTAATTTGTAGGACTTGTAGCACTTGCCTGAGATGTTTCCTGTGCTCCACCTCATCCTGGCTATATATCAATATGTCATCAAAATATACTACCACAAATCGGCTAGTAAACGGTTTTAGTACTTGATTCATCAAAAGCATAAAAGTATTTGGTGCGTTCGATAGGCCGAAGGGCATGACCAGCCACTCATACAACCCTTCCTTGGTCTTGAATGCCTTTTTTCACTCATCACCGGGTCGGATATGAATCTGATGGTACCCGCTCCTTAGATCTAGTTTAGAGAATACCTTGGCCCCTTCTAGCATATCGAGTATGTCATCCAACTGTGGTATTGGGAACCGATATTTGATGGTAATTTTGTTAATTGCCCGGCTGTCGACACACATGCGTCAGCTTCCCTTTTTTTTTGGCATTAATAATGCCAGTACGGCACATGGGCTCATGCTCTCTCTCAAGAGACCCTTACAGATCAATTCCTCCACTTGCCCCTGATGTATCTCATACTCCTTCGGACTCATCCGATAATGAGGGCGGTTGGGTAGGCTAGCCCCAGGGATGAGGCCTACGTGATGTTTTATGTCCCTCATGGGGAGTAATCCATCAGGTAAATCCTCAAGCCAGACTTCTTTGAATTCGTTTAGCAACAGTCTTAAACTTGGAGGGATGTTTGAGGGTTCCTCTTCCTCGCCCTTCACCACTACGGCGTATACCTCGCCGGTTTCCTTGAATTCCTCCATGAAATCCCGAATGGTCAAGAGGAAACTCCCCTCCACTTTAGAAGCTTCAGGGTGGTTCTCTGGTGCCATAGGGGCAAGGATTATTTTTCGATTATCCTTGACAAATACGTAGACATTGTCTCATCCCCGATGGGTCGCATCACAGTCTGACTACCAAGGTCGACTGAGTAGCATGTGGCGAACTTCCATGTCAACCACGTCACAAAGTATTTGATCCTTATAATTTTTACTAATTGAAAATGAGATAGTGCATTGTTCAGTTACCTTGGTCTCATTTACCTTTTTTATCCAGCCAATTGAGTACGGGGAAGGATGTTTCGTCGTTGATAGCCGCAACTTATCCACCATTACTCTTGAGATGATGTTCTCGCTACTACCACTCTCTATGATCACATCACAGACCTTTTCGTTGACAATGCACTGAGTACGAAATATATTGTGTCGTTGTAGATGTAATTCCTTTCGTGGGGTATACAGTAATCGCCTCACAACTAAAAATTCACCACGATCCTCGATCGTCAATTCATCGCCACCTGCTATTTCTTTCAGTGGTTTGTTCATGTTCATCATATCCATGGTCTTCTTCTGCAGCCTCGTCTTCAGTGCCTCCTTCGTTTATAGTCAAGTGTGCTGCGGGATGTTGAGGACAGGTGTTTGATAAGTAGCCTAGCTAGCCACAGCGGTAACAATTGTTCTACTTTGGCCGAGCATAAGGATTTGGAATCCTACTCGGGCTCGCTGTTGTGGGTGATGTACGTTGAGGTCTGGATGAGCCGCTCCCCGTATCACGGTTTGCGGTTGTAGGAGATTGAGGATGTTCTCCTACTGGATCTTTTCCTCGTGCCAGCACTAGATCCTGCGTGAGACCCGTCATGGGGGGTCGAGTTGAAGGATAAGGACGAGCAGGAACTCTTGCAAGTTGTGTTTCTGCCCTACCCGCCAATTGAACTGTTTCATCCACAGTCCCAACTGGGTACATCTGATCTCAGTCCTGAATTGTCGGTTGCAACCCACCTATAAATCGTGCCACCTTCTGTGACTTAGATTCTGACAGATCGTTTCGTGTAGCCAATCGCTGGAATTCTTCAGTGTAATATGTGACAGTTCGATTTCCTTGTCGGCAATTTTGGTATTGCTGGAATAATATCTGCTTATAATCACTGGGGAGAAATCGTGATCGAAGAAGACGTCTCATCCGTGGCCATGATGAGATGGACACCTTGTTCTGGCGGGCTCATGAGAGTTGTAATTGTTCCCACCATGCAGAAGCACCAGATTTTAACTTAAACGCTATCAATTTTACCCTTTTATGATCTGACACGTTCATATAATCAAAATATCTCTCTACTTCGGCTAGCAAATCAAGTAAACCATTAAAACTAGGAAGTTTAGCCTTACCTCGATAGTCTCTTTCAGCACGATCTAGGTGATCGCCTCCATGGATTGGTCGTCGGGCAAAACCCTCATTAAGGTCATCGTCGCTAGAACTTGAATCATCTGGTGTAACCCTACGGTTTGCCACTGGTAGTGCTCTACAGAAATCGGGGTTGCATCATACAGCAACCATGGGTGGTAGAGCAACCATAGGTGGTGGAGCACCGCCTAGGGCTCGGGGCAGAAGTAGCGCATCCACAAGACCGTCGAGGGTTGCCTGCAGCCCTTGCATGGTCAACTGACTCTCCCGGTGGAAAGCTTCCATTCTTTCCAAAACATAACGAATCCCTGGATCACCGTCCACATGATTTTGATTCATACCTTCATTGTTTGTCATCGGCCCGAGGGGAATCCTCGCTTTGATTCCAATTGATGCAGGGATGAACGTGATGAGGATAACTACTCCGAATCCACGGAGCTTCTCTGAACTCCTCACAGAGACTTCTCGAATCCACGAGGAAAGAATGCATAGAAATAAATTCTAATAAATTCGAACTTGATTAATTAATTACTAAAAACGAGTTCACAACCCTTTAAATAGGGGTACTAAGAAATGAGAAAGAAATCAAAATCAAACTACGACTGAAACTCCTAGAAATCGCAATTTACTATAAATAGTAAACTTACTATTTATAGACGGTCGTGATGTCTACTAGTGTGGAAGGTTTTCGGCCAAAAATAGTAAGTGTCCTATTTGGCTTCACCAAACCGTTCTCCTAATTATTCTAAGCTCTTTTCACGTTGGGCGCAACTCCTAACGCTTGACGGATGAAGAGTTATAATCAAACTAGAACTTACTATTTATAGTAAAAATGAAATTAAAACAGGGAAACGCCGTCGATCCAGGGGTTTTTCGCAATTTTGGGTGTCGTAACCCAGCTATGCCGGGTTGGTTGGCTAAAGTAGCTCGTTCTACCCCAAAATCATATATTTTACGTCAGGTAACTCATTCCGGATTGCGAGATACGCCCGATCTAAGGTCCAACAGTCCGGATCACTTCTATCGTCGACCGGACCTTTTCTGATCCATCTTAGCCATGAAACTGTCCGCGACCTGCTCTACATCATGTGACCGAGTCACTTGGCTTGAAACCAAATTTGCCCTCCTTGAATTGCATCCCTAGTGCAACATAAGTCATGGGTAATTAGCCTCTAGCATACAACGACTATGACCTGATCCCAATAATGCACTTATTGTACATGGGTTTGAACTAGCTTGTAGAACTTCAAACCCGAAATGAGTTGACTTAGCGGCAAACTAAATTGCAGAAACAACAATGAAGTAGAGACTTTTCAAGAAGCAAGGAAAGGGAAAATTGTTTTGTATATATTAAAAATGGATTAGAGGTAAGTCTATGTAAAGACTTTGATTAGGTGCCTAAAGCACCATTTAAAATTGGTTAAGTCGGTTGGGTTTAAATCCAACCTATGTGACCATATATCCGTTCTGGATTAAAAAATTATAAAATAGAAGATGCAAGTGTACTCCTAGAGTTTGCACATAAACCCAGACCTAGACCCGACCTGAAGTATATGTATGCAACACAGCCACATGTCAGCACAACTCGGCACATGGCAAAAAAATGATCCAACCCAAACATTCATGACTCTTTAGCAGCTCAAGTCTTCTACAACTCACATTAGTTATATACTAAAAATTTTCAATGTTCATTTTCGATATGGACAATAAGAGTCACTAAAAAGATAAAAATAATTTTTGCAAACCAAAATAAACAAGGATTTTTTATTTATATTATTTATTTTTTTTTTTCAAATATATATAACCTTAAATTAAAAAAAAAAAAAAAAAAAACATTTTAAATACAACAATCCTCAACATGTTTCAAATTCAAAACACTTCCAATTTAAAAAGTGCTTTATATGCTTTTTGATAAATATTGATAAATTCCTTGCATGTACATTGCAACTGATAGATTCCTTAAGTGCACCTCATATAGATAGATTCCTAGCCTAGCATCTCGTTCCCTTGGCCATTGTCATTTCCAATCTCATTGAGTCTTCGACTGATTGCAGAGGCCAACTTCCATCTTTCTTTTACGAGCTCTCTATTTGTTCAGGTATGATTCATTCTACTACTTTATTATAAGGGAAGGGATATTATACAACCACGTCTCACCCACAACTAGCTGTATATAAGAAAACCACCCACAGCTAGCTGTATATAAGAAAACCGTACAATTACTAGCTGCCTCCTGGGCGTGCTTGCTGTGTTTGAGGAAATCCAACCCACAAGGAAGATTTTTCCCACTGTGAAGATGGTATGCCTCTAAAATCAGCGGGTCTGACCTCTACACTGAACAAACAATGAACAACCACCCACAAACTTCCAAATTCATGTGGTGGCCGGCCAGCCTGAAGGTTGGATGAGGATGATTTTTGGGCCCTTTCTATTTTTATGGTGGGGCAAATTTGATGAATGGTTAAATGCCATAAAAATACCACGGTGGCCCCCACATGCAACAAGTTGCACGGTTTCTTCTTTGCAACCTAGCTACAAGTGAGACATGCCCATGCTAGTTGTATTCTAGGTTCACAGTACGACTAGTTACTTTGTTTTACATATAGCAATCCAAACATGGACAGTGGATTCATTTGAATCCGAGTGTTGGCAGGCTACTAAATGAAAAATCATGGCGATCAGATGATCTTACTGCTCTGGATGATGGAATTTTTCATGATAACCGTCCATTTTATAATTCATAGATTGAGCGCGGGTAGCATCCTCAAGTGAAAGTGTTTCTTCAGAAATATAAGTTAGTAGATGCATCAAGTTTGACTGGACTTATTTTTCTCTGCTCAATCTTGACTTCTAATCTTGCATTCTATTTAGACCTTTCTTGGCACGTCGCACGGACTAATATTGAGATGCTGCCACATGTTAGTACTATGTACAAATAATGGATGAAATCCTACTCATAATTTAAGTATATCTTTCGCCTCATATCCTTTGATAATATGTCACTTACCAAAAGCAGAACGACTTAGATTTGTACACATGCTCACAAAGGAAACACTACAATGAAGGACACGTAGCCCTCACACGAGTGACACATGTGGTCCAAGTAGCGTACTCAACAAGCTTATAAAGACCTGCCGAGATAGGAATTATATTGCAATATAGATATACTAAGTGAGGGCGTCTCACACAATCATGACAAAATGGGTAACTTCCCATAGGGACGATTGGTGCTTTCACGACAACCATAAAGGTTTGAGGAGCTAATTTCTCCCAAAACATTAAACAAAATAATCAAAAGATGCAATGAGGAATCTGAGTTCGGTTAAGACATGTATTGATCCTATAACCTTTAAGGATCTCTAGAACCAGGTTGGTAAGGAGATCCTGTGACGTTATAGTTTTCGTTGTTTGAGTAGAACACTTTTATAATGGAAATCCGAGTGTCACACCAGGAAATACCATACATGAGTATGTTTTCCACGAGCCATATAGTCAGATTAGCACTCATATAAATTAGAGTCACGTTCATCTAAACAACGGGTATCGAAGATAAGTAAAGTAACAAAGTTGAACATTATCAAGACTAGCATCCAAAAACATACAATCCAAAAGAATACCCTTAGTTGCAGCTGTACAGACACCAAAAAACTATGTATGAGACACAAGAATTATCAAAAGGATAGAGCTAGGGGTCTATTGGTTGAGCTTATATAGCTCAGGCACACTAGTGCATGGCTCCTCGCCACCATGCTCCTCACCAACCTCCCCTGGAACATCGATGGGCTCCTTGCCTCGCTCTATACCTACGCCATTTATACGGTTGTAAAATTCGAAGCACATGAGCGGCTAGCTCAGTGAGAAATCCCTCCAAGATTATGTAGCGACATATTAATCAAGCATTGTTTTAGATGAAAAAGTATACAACATAGTGACAATCATAATGCGATCTTATTTAAATGCTTGGATGCATGAATGTACATCAGCCTGGGGATGCACATCCATCCGACTTTGGGGGTAGTCACCAACAACAATATGCAAGGTACGTGCATCAACAATAACTATCCACCATGCAACATATGAGCGGCTAGCCACTAGGGAAAATATTTAAAGGTACGTGTATCAATAATGGATATCACACTCCCAAAATGGACATTTGTACAATGCACTAGTCACCAGTGAAAATACTCAAAGGCATGTGCATCAACAATGACTAGGCACCTAATAACACTCACGTGCTATGAATACATGATTAATCCAACCTTTATTAGTCCAGTTTACAAAAGATCCATTTATGTCAAACTTCTACAGCTAGTGGCAAATCGTGATCCAACAAGTAGACCTTACCATGCATCACAAGTTTATACCTAATTCCAACAATGGGTTCCTCCCAACAAGCCAACTAGGCACCAAGTCTTGAGTACAATAGAGGGGAATCCACCTAACAAAGCCACATAAGGAACAATATTTCACAAAGATGGTAAGTCTACAACCAAATTTCATTTATCCAGTACACAAGATGATCAATAGTTCAAGGTACAATCTCATGTATATGTTACAACCATACAAAATACAATTTCAATATTACCATTCCAAACATAAATTGTATAATATTTCAAAATATCATAAATATGACAATTCGGATTCGCATGATTCAATCCACAACTTCCCATAATTTCCCAAATCATGTGAATGGATTCCAAATGCCACATTTTCATGAGCCTAACATTTTAGCATGCAAACACATATAACTTACAATAGAGAATGTTATAATTTATGTTCATGTGAATCCTACGAGGCGATGTCATATTTAATTGATTTGAGCATTCTAAGGAGAGCACATGTGTGAGTCAACCTACAAATGAACTAACATGTTATGAGTTCATACTCAAGTGTCTAGAATTAAGGATTCTACGAAATCATCCTCGAATTTGCACTTGTAATGTGGATTACAAGGGTTTGTGATTCACAAGTCAAATAATAAGATTATTCCATATTGAGACTATTACTACACTAAAAATGTCACAAGAAAGTTTAGAAGTTAGATTTCCACCTTAGAGTTAAAATCCCTCGACTCAGATGTGGCATAGGTGTAGAAATTTTGGGGAAAGCTCTAAACCCTAAGTTAATGGTAATCTATCATTAATAACTTAGATTTTATCTTAATTAAACTTCTAATAAGAATTTATGGGCTTACCTACCTTAATTTGAACGATCCCCGACCCGATTCGACGAATGGGGCCTGAGCTCAGCGGAAATTGAAGGACTCATAGAATCACTCTAAAATACGGCTCAGAGCTTCCAAGATTCAGAGGAATACAAAAGATTTCTAACCTAACTACATTTAAATGGTTAGAAAATTAGATAAAGACACATAAGCATGGTTAATCTAGCCTACAATCGAAGGTTTTCAACTAGAGAAAGACTCTAGATAGCTCACACGACCTGAATACGAAGATGATCGATCCGAATCGGTGGACCTACTTCCCCCCTCTCACTTTCTATCTTGATTTCTCATTATTTCTCTCTCAAATTCTTAGGTTTTGTGGGTTTAAACAAATGGGAAAAATGGGGATTTATACCCATAAGGTTTCCCCCCCAAATGGGCAACTCACATGTGAGATTTTTGTGACTTAACGTGGTCTGTCAGTCGGATCGACGATTACTGTCGGTCGAACCGACAGAACATGGTTTCTTGTTTTCTGCCTGCTCAAGATCGAACTAACAGGTTTGTTGGTCGGACAGACAGAGCATTGATTCTTCTTTTAGTACAACCACCATTTTTGGTCCTACAGGTTGATTTGTGTTTTGTATAAGTTATTTCTGTATGGAAGGTCTATTCTAGTGATTAGGGGAGGATTTTGGATGATTAATTTGGACCTAAGAGACTGGATGGATGGAGGATCGAATGATCTGGGTCCCTCATGCAGTTGATTTCAGTTTTGTGCAAAGTGTTATTGAGGTTTATATTTTTGGATTAAGGTTTCACTTACAAGTTCTCTAAGTTCTTGAGTTTTGAACACGTGTATATATACTACGGACGCATACATTCCTAAAAAATATTTAGGGTAACGCTCGAGGTCATCCAATTCCCGAGTATTGGAGGGCCAGGGTGTTACAGTCTACCCCCCTAAATGAAAATCTCAACCTGAGATTACCTGAGTAGCTTCATGAATAAATGAGGGTATTTTTCCCAATTTATGCTTTGTGCTCCTAGGTCGAATTGCTCTGTGTCACGACCACATGACTCTGACCAGCGGGATCATTTTGGTTCAAAGGATATGCTCTTTATGATCTAGAATGTAGACGGGATGTTCGACGTTGGAGGCATTGTCTTCTGGTGTACTGCTCCCATCGAATAGCATGAGAAGGGTTCGACACGTACTTTTAAGCATAGATATGTGGAAGGCATTGTGTATATTTTCTAAGCTTGATGACAAGGCGAGGCGGTACACCACTGCTCTGACTCGGTCCAAAATTTGGAAGGGATTGATGAAGTAGGGCATAAAAGTTTCCCTCTCTTCTCGAACGTCATCATGCCCTTTAAGAACACATGGTCACCTACATTAAAGTCAAGATTCCGCCACTGATTTTATGCATTGATCTTTTTCCTGCTATGCATGGCTTGGACAAGCTTGAACTCGGCTCAAAATTTTTTTGAAGCTCCAAAAACTAGCTTGACTTGGTCCGAATCCAATTTGGAGCTGAGGCGAGTTGAGCTTTTCGGAGTCGAGTAGAGCGAGCTGACCGAGCTAACTCGACCCGTGTACAACTCTAGTCTTAGGGTTGGTTTGTGTTTTCTATAAATTATTTTCATATGGAAGGTCTATTTTAATGATTAGGGAAGGATTTTGATTGCCTTGGACCTAAGGGATTAGACAGATAAAGGATAGGATGACCCGAGTTCCTCATGCAGTTGATTTCAATCTCGTATAAAGTGTTATTAAGGTTTGTGTTTTTGGATTAAACTTTCACTTATAATTTCTTTAAGTTATAGAGTTTTAAATGCGTGTGTACATGTGCATACACATACTTTACTTGAAAAATTTTTGGGTAACGCCTAAGGTCAGGGTGTTACAGATCCTGATACGGATAATCACCCTCTCATATTTATATAAGGAGCACCTGATGAAGAGCTCAGGGCCCTTGCCAAACACAATCTCTCTATACAGTATCTCACTTCTTATCTTAGTTTTTAGTTTTAGATTCCTCCACTTCTATCCAACCCTACTATAGAATATCCGAAGTGTAGGATAGTTTAGATTGTTATTGTCCAATGCGATCATTGTAGTACACATAAGAGTAGTGTAAATATCCATGACCTACCTTCATTTGACCCCGATCAACCGAGTCCTTATTTGGAAGATCACACCCCAATCACATCCTGCTGACCATCGCCTTGACTGTTTGTCCATACAGGCAATCATATGATTTTTTTTTTTTTTTATAAATTTCTCTATTTATTGTATGATTATACTGATTGTACTAGGCTTCAATTATGAATCAATAAAATCCACAATTCTGCATTTAATTTTTAATTCTTCCCATCCATTCCTGCACTATTGAGAAACCTAGGGCTTGTGATCACTCTTAAAACAAATATCCTTGGCTCAAGGAAAAAAGAATTAATCCATTCAGAAGGACTAGCTCTCTCCTTCTAAATTGTCTGATCACTGCAACATTGGTGGCTGGACAGTCAGGTTAACCTTCATAAGTATAATCCAACGACTGATTTGACGCATAGGGTCACAAATGTTCAATCGAACTCGAGTCGAGTATGACTCTGGCACGCCCGCACTATCCTAATCACACACGTTTGATCGAATGTCAGCTATTCGCTAACGCATATAGCCTCATGTTTGATTGAATAACAATTTTTTT
Organism: Magnolia officinalis; assembly: GCA_021015155.1. Classification (NCBI taxonomy): domain Eukaryota; kingdom Viridiplantae; phylum Streptophyta; class Magnoliopsida; order Magnoliales; family Magnoliaceae; genus Magnolia; species Magnolia officinalis. The sequence goes on along the minus strand of JAJHSJ010000002.1, from coordinate 15,148,327 downwards.
AAAAATTTTTGTTACACCCAGTGGAACATGGTGTGTTATCTTTAGCATTTCTCAATAAAGAAAGATGATAGGAAGAGTAAGAAATGCTAATTCTCTCACTGAAGTTATAGGGGAACCATAAGATGAAGAAGAGGAGTTGGAAGTTGTTAACGTGAGCACATGATCTTCTTCACAACGATTGGCCCTCAAAGCTGTCGAGAATCATTTCCTCGGCTTGTGAGGAGATCTTCGACAGAACGTAGAGGCTAAGAAGGCCCAAGCAGAGTCGTTAACTAGAGCACTTGAAACTTTCTTTGAAAGACTTTTGACGTTTATGAACGTTTAAGGTACTTGTAGTTTCCCTGTGAAACTAGAGGCAGAACGCCCAATTGAACCCCCTACAAGGGTTAGCCAGGTTTACTGATATCACCCCTACCAGTAACAAGGAGAAACAACTGAAAATGTCGATAATACGACCAATTGGAATTTACGAACCCTTAGAATTTACATATACCATGAGGGGCAATTCTATGCTAGCATTAATAATTTATTTATTTATTTATTTATTATTATTATTTTTTTTTTATTATTATTTTTTATTTTTTTTTTGGGGGGGGGGGGGGGGGGGGGTCTCGTGGATGTCATAGAATGATTACGTAGTGGCAGATAACCTTGGAGAGAAACCTCTCATGGCATTGGTCGTTCCCCAAGGTTATTAAAGGGCAGTGAAAGCAGGTGGACAAGCTCATCCCACCGCCTCTGGCGGCTGTCAATCATGGGGGCATAGAGACAATATCTTGCGCAACTATATAACCGCTTGACTGGAAAGATGTCATAAGGTCCATCCAAAAATATGATACCCAGTTTGTAACATCCTGAATTTTCATGGCTAGAGTTTATACTCGTGCCCGAGAAAATCGGGTGTTAATAATTGAATGAATTGGATGCTTTAAAAATCGCACATATATATATATATATATATATATATATATATATCATTTAGATCACATCTAGTTACATTCATGAAGATAAACCATTCACGAGAATAAAATCGACCGTATTTATTATTTCATCTGAGTAAAGAATTCAACAAATTATCAAATGTCGGCCCTCTCAATGAGAGCTTATTACAACTGCAGGGAGATAAAGCAGATCAACTTAAATTAAAGCAAGCTTAAAGGAAAAACCCTCACCTTTGGTTGCTTGGATGTCTTCTTTAGTTAAACGTTTGGGGTAATTTAGAGTTAATCCCTTATTGTGATTTACCTTTTTTTTTTTGGATTTAACCATAATGAACGTTAGAGACTCTAAGTTACGTTGTCTAGTTTTCAAGACTTGGTGTGTTCTTCCACCGAGTTAACTCGGTTTTATCAAGGAGAACTCTTCACTATATTGATTATGGAGTTTGTAGGAGGGGAAAATCCTGAAAATAAGAATGAAGGGGAAAGGAAGGAGCTTACATTGCTGGCCTGGACTATTGCGGATGATTTTTCACACCGGGTTTCCTTCTTTTCTTCTTCTCCTCTCTTTCATGTGCTTCCTCCTCTTTTCTCCCTTACATTCTTTTTCCTCCTGGTGTGGTTCTTTCGCTCTCTACGTGCCAGGCTTTTATAAGCCTTCGTACACCGTCCAACAAGGGAGAGCCCGATCGAACTAGTTCATGGTTTGCGCAGGCCAGTTGAAGCTTTTGCAGCTTGGCTTGCGGTGAGGGTAGGTTTATGGCTTAGATCTGCTTCATCGTTTCTTTCTAATGTGCAGGGGGTGGACGTCTTGATTTCTATTTTGAAAACAGGGCAATCATTGTCGTTCAGCGATTATGCGAGGAAGATGGATCTTGCTTCAATGATGGATCTATGCTTGGCCCACCTTCTCTCGATGCGAGGCTTCTTAACGGATTTAGATAATCATCCGACTTGATCTGGCCCATCAGATCGATGGTTGGTGTGAGGTCGCAAGATCCTCTGCGAACGGAAAAAGCCCTGCTGCACCGTGCGCTGCAGTGTGAAAATCGGTGAAATTGGGACGTGTATGTTCTCTCATCGCTTCCTTTCCTTATCTAAGGTGAATCCAGAGCCCAATCCTTGATGAGCGGACGGATTTTCTACACCTGAGAATTGGAGATTTCCGATCTTGGTAAATTTGACCGCACAATCTTGGCTTGCGGGTTTGCTGGGCGCGGCATGCGTGCCTGATTTCCCTGTGCATGGCCCCATCTTGGTTGGAATTGGGAGTGCTGGATGATGGATGGTTTAGATTTCCCAGCTTCTCAGTCTTTCGTGATGGTGGGCCACATCAGGTCCTTTCGGGCCTTCCATTTTTAAACGCTCTGTAAGCGGGAAAAATGGGAGTGGATTTCTCTCTTCGGGTTTTGTCGGTCAAACATTGGTTTGACCGGTTTTAACCTCTGGTGTTCCACGACTATCTGTATAATGTGCACGTGCACCCTGATACGGTGTCCAGTAGAGGGGTTTTGGTTAATCTACTCCGTCAACTTGGTTCATTGGTGTAGGTAGGAACCTTGGGTTTCATGGTGGATCTGATTAACGCTAGGTGGGCCATACTCGAGTGAATATCCATTTTAGCCATTAATCTTGTTGATCTAATGGCCGAAATTTTCCATGTACGGTTTATTCATGATAATTAGGCCTGATATAAAGTTTCGCATGAAACGGAGCATGAGATCCTTGTGATCTAGAGCTTAAGGTCTAAGCTAGTGGCATTTTCATAAATATTGTTGATCTAATTATTTTGTGAAATGTAATAGTTCTACATGGTTGTATGTACCTTTCTAAATGACTCTTACAAACGAACTTACATGTAGATCATTATGGATAATGAGCTATTTGCCGATTTATTCAAGGGAAGTTACATACGTCAATGCCAAGCTTCTTGGTTGCCATGGACCTCTCGCCAATCGCCAGCCTGGAAGATCATTTTTGGATGCGAGTACTTAGGACTGTCCATTCTGCAAAGAGGAAGAAGGGCACCATTCTCGCCATTTACTTGATATCTTTCTAGGAAAAAATTATTTGTTGTTAGCTATATTTTGGTCGTACAATTCCTATGTGTTTTGAATGTGTGCCTGCCAGAGAGGTGTGGGTGAACTCTGTCTGAGGGGCTGTCATTGTTGAATTTGCATTTTATCGATGTTATTAGATGACTCCTGTTTAACATTAGTAGGTCTTTCTGCTGTTTTGTTTGAAATAGTAGCACCTGTGTTTGTTGGATTTAAAAAAAAAAATAAAAGAAAAATCACACGATGGTTGGTCTTGACTTAAAATTAATGGTCAGATGGCTTGTTCTATGAATGGAGACTATTCCCAATGATCAGATTCGCGTTGAAAATAGATGTAAGGTTAGGTTAGCTAGATTGGTATCGCACACATGAACAGTAGGTTGAATTCTATGGTAACACTAGAAAACTTTTAATACTCGGGTATTGAAAAGTTCGGGGTGTTACACAGTCAAATAAACAAAGAGTTGCCCGATCGATTTACAGGAAACCTTATCTCGGATGGCTAGTGCAATACTTTGAATGACTCAGGGGATTCAAGTTTTATAAGTTCACCATATTCTCCGGAGAGGATGAAACATCCACAATCGAGACATTGTCAATTTGACCTAAAATAGGTAATAGTGATAATGACAATGAAATGGTCTAACTTATGGGAAGTCTAAAAATAGAGCAGTGAGAAAAAAAAACACCATCAGTTGATATCAATATAAAATGACTAGTAATCTGACGTTTATGATGTTCCTTCAAATATGTCAGAGTTTTGATACCTAGGCACTTATTTATCCATGATGGAGCTCATCCTTATTGTTATTTTTTTAAAGGTAAGATGGGTACAAACCCGGATCCATAATGTTGAAACATGCATTGTCCCAATGATGGAGCCTTTATACCCCTGAAATAAGAAAATTTCGGTAGAGAAATAAAGTTTATCTTGTTATTTAACTTGTTATTTAGTGCATGTTTATGTCGAGGTCAAATCTACCTAACCATTGGTAATTGTAGATCACTGTATTTCTTGACTCATACCACACAATCATGGGCCTCATGGTTTGGAGACTATAGAATAAAATAAATAATGCCACATATGTAGTTAACATACTCCATAATCCTTCTTTTACTAATATGGGATGGTAAAAACATGAAATTCTAACCTATATTTCTATACATTTGTTGCCAAACTTTTAAAACCATAAATTGATTATTAAATATGTAATGAATGCATATGCTAGGAAATAGAGATGTAAATGAACGTAGGGGTGTGATGGATGTTTGGTTAATAGACCTACTAAGGAGGCTCTCTCATTCTACCCCACCATGTGTTGATCTGGCCTATTTACTGAGAAGGTTCAATTTTTAGACAAGCTTCATGACAAAATCACATCGATCTAAGAGTCTGAATTGACTTTATAGCATAGTAGGATAGAAAATAGACTTTATAGAGGAAAGATAAGCTTAATTCCAAGAGTGGTATGAGGCATAGTCCATTAGACAATGCATGAGTCGGAATGATCAGGAAGAAGGGTTGTCTTAGTTCTAGGCTAGTGAGTATTGGTCTTAGGAGGTTGGGTGCTTGATCCATTAGTCTTTTATTGCATGTGAGGTTGTGCAGTTAGGCCCTTTTGGGATATAGACTTGTGCATAGATTACGGTGTGTATAGATCTTTTCTGGGTTTATAAAGCCAAGCCTTTTTCCTTTTTAGTGGGTGCTTGCCCAGTTGCTGATGTAGTTTTCCTCTTATAGCAACTCAGTTACAGGTGGCCTCTGTCCTTTCTTAAAATAAATAAATAAATAAATAAATAAAGAGGGTCTTCATTGACCTTACAAAGGTGAGTTAGAATAATAATCTTATTGATTTTGATCCAACACACAAAAGGAAAAATGGATACAAATAAGAATGGAAGAAAAAAAGAAAGAAAGATTGATTGCTTTGATGGGAAATAAAGATGACAATACATGACATATGGCTTGACGATTCACCCACTCAAAGTTAGAGATTCACTCACCTAAATACAAGAGAACTCACTTACTCTTAATGATCAAGAGATCTCACAAAAGAAAGGGCAAATGCACTAATGCCCAACTTCCAATCCCAGGCTACATTTATAGAAGAGGGGGAGATTTACTTTAGAGGAGGAGAGAGAGAGAGATAAGGGAGATAGAGAGAGAGATATGATATAGATAGATATATATATATATATATAGATATATATATATATATATATATATATATATATATTGAAGGGATGTGGAGTTTTAAATGGGGTGGGGCAGCCATTGGGCCCCACTTCCAAGAGGCCAGCTACTGCATTAGTCTCCCTTTCATCAAAAGAACCCATTCTTGAGTTCAGTTTGGACATCCTCTTCCACAACTCTTTGTTAAGATTTTATAACTCCTCTTCATTGATCCAAGTATCTTTGTATTGGGGTTTATTCTTCCATCGAATCAAATATTGGGTGTATGTACCTCGCTTTGTACTTATGAACCGTACATCAAGAATGTCAATAATTTCGGATGAACCAATTGTTAAATATATACCCGAATCTTTAAGTCTTGGTAGAGGTTGAATTGGATCACCATGAAATGGATAAAGGTTGTCGGCGTTAAAAACAAGACTAATTCCCATTTGCTCGTGCAGTTAAAGCCGATACACATTAAGCCCAATCTTCTTAAGGATACGACATGAGCCAATTTTTTTGTTCTTCAATTTGTGATAAGTAATCATTGGAAATTGTTCTTTTCGTAAGTATGCCATTATCAAATCACCTTCTTTGAACTCAAAGTGGCAGTGATGGACATCAACGACTACTTTGTACTAATCATTAGCACTTTTGATGTTACCTCGAACTTGTTCTTGTACTTCTTGGATGTGGTCGACAAGTTCTTTGGCTTCCATACTACTCTTTCTTAGGTTAGGAATTTGTACTCAGTCCAAGATATGGTTCGAGTTTCTTCCATAAACCACTTCAAATGGAGTCTTTTGTGTAAATCAACATTTAGAGTTGTTGTAAGAAAATTCAGCTTGAGGTAAGACAATATTCCAATGTCCTGGGTGGTCACTTGCCAAACATCGGAGTAGATCACCAAAGGATCAGTTGACAACTACAGTTTATCCATCAATTTATGGATGATAGGCACTTGAGAATTGAAGTTAGGTGCCCATATGTTTCCACAAAGTTCGCCAAAAGTGGCTCATGAATTATGTCTCGATTGAATGTGATGGTTCTTGAAACACCATGGAGTCGGACGATATCTTTAAAGAAGATGTGAGCAATGTGAGAGGCATCGCTAACATTCTTGCATGGAATAAAATGGGACATTTTAGAAAAGTGATCAACTATCATGAAGATATAGAATCATAACCTCGTTTTGTTTTTGGTAATCCAAGTATAGAGTCCATACTAATGTTTTCCCATGGATGAGATAGAATAGGCAAGGGTTGGTATAGTCCACAATATTTTATTGCCTACCCTTAACTCTTTGACACATGTCGTAGATCTACAAAAGGATCGTTCTACATCTCAGTTCAACTTTGGCCAAAAGTAATGCTCACGGACTATATCAATTGTTTTATCTCAACCAAAGTGACCTCCCAAGCCACCACCTTGTAATTTGGCCATAACTTGGTGTCATAGGGATCCTTCCGGAATGCATAATTAGTTATCCTTAAAAAAGTACCTATTTATAATGAATAATTTTCATTTTTTCCATTTTTACACTATTCCCAAACATTTTCAAAATATGAGTCATTTTTGTAATGTTTTGGTAGTAGATCAATTCCAATCACCTTAAAAGACAGTCTTGAGGAGATACAATTTTTGACTAAGTGCATTTGCAACTTTATTCATGGTACCAGCCTTATGATGAATTATAAAGGTATACTCTTGTAAATAAGAGATTCTTTTAGCATGCCTAGAATTAAGTTTCTTTTAGGCATTGAGAAAACAGAGAGCCTCATCAGAGTACAATACAAACTCCCTGTGAATTAAGTAGTGATGCCAAACCGTAAGGCTTGTATAATGGCATAGAACTCAACATCATAGGTAGAATAACATTTTTTAGTATGTGGGTGTCCCTTTTGGCTTAAGACACCCCCAATACCTATGTGCTATGCATCACATTCTATCTCAAACACCTCATTAAAAATTGGCAAGACAAGAACGAGTACTTTGGTTAGTTTACCTTCATTAAGTTGAAGCTTCTTGTGCATCTTGAGTGCAAGTAATTGGCACTTATGCAATTGGTCATGGGGGCAATTATACTACCAAAGTTCTTAATGGACCATCGTAGTAGAATGTGGATAGGCCATGAAAACTTCGCACTTTGACAATCGATTTTGTTGTCAGCCACTCTATAATTGCTTTGATGATCTTTTGCTCATCTACCTTAACACCTTGAGATGAGACAATATAGGCTAAAAAGACTACATTATTGGTCACGAATGCACGCTTTTTGAGGTTGACATAAATTTCCCTTTGCAAAGCTTGCAACACTTGATGCACATGGTTAGTATGTTCATTATTAGAAGAACTAAATATAAGAATATCATCAAAGTAAACAATAACAAAATTTTCAATAAAAGACCTCAATAGTTGATTCATGAGTCCCATAAAAGTGATAAGTGCATTTGACTATCCAAATTACATGACTAATAATTCATAAAGGCATTCTCGAGTTTTAAAAGCAGTTTTCCATTCATTACCCAGTTGGACACGAATTTGATGGTACCCACTTCTAAGGTCAATTTTTTAAAACACTTGAGCACCATATAATATGTCCAATTAATATATCATCAAGTTTAGGAATTGGAAAACAGTATGTTATTGTTATCTTGTTGATAGCTTGACTATCAATACACATCCTCTAAGTTCATTCTTTCTTTGGAGTGAGGAGGGCGGGTACCGCATAGGAACTTATGCTTTCTTAGATAAGTTATTTCTTTAATGGTCCTTCCTCTTACCTTTAGAGTTTGGCATACTCCTTAGGGCTCACGTGGTAATGTTGTAAATTTGGCAATATGGCACCCGGCACAAAATCAATTGGGTGTTGGATATCATGCATCGGTGGTAATCCATCGGGATGCTTGTCGCGTGTGACATCAAAAATTTATTCCAAAAGTTTCACCATGCATTTGGGTATTTCTCTCACTTCTTCCTTATGAACATATTGTGCTATAAGGGCATAAACATGGGTTATTTCCCTACAAGTCTCTTCAAAATGTTTTAGAGACAAAAGATTAACTTGTTGCTCTTTGAGGATATGAGAAGAAATTTCCTTTAAAGGAGTTAATACATACTTTACCCCATTGAGAGAAAGACAATAAACATTTTTTCTTCCATTATGATGAACATTTCTATCATATTGCCATGGCGGCCAAGTAAAGTAAAAAGCATGGTAAGCATTTATGTGTAAGACATCTAATCAATGTTTATCACAATACTTAATTACTAATGGAAAATTTCACCAAACACTTTTCATTGATAGGTACTTCACCTCCCTTTTTGAACTAAGAAAATTTGCAAGCGCTGAGATGCTTTTCAACAAACACTTTTCAATTATAATTTATCAACCATTTCTTTGACAACCATATTTTCGCAACTACCCAAATCAATCAAAACCAAACATTTTCGGCCATAAGCGGTGCAAAAAGTATGAAAAATATTACCATGTAAACAATGGTCATTTTCTTGGATTTTTGGAGCGGTTTAAAACTCGTCTTATCACAAGACTTTTGGCACCACTATCGGGATCAACACCTCTTACTAAGCGTCTTGAGAGGCTTCATTGTCATTTTCGCAATCATAAACAATCGCATCTTCATTTTCATCGATTAGATTAATTGGTTGCTAACCTTCTTTTGAGTACAATCATAAGCCAAATGTTCTTTTCTCCACATTGAAAACATGTATTATCTCAAGTTCTTTTACGTAGAATAATTGTACAGTCCTTAGTCTTCTCCATCATAATATCGGTCTGGAAATTCGGTAGACCGTGTAACAACCTTCTTATCTTTGGAGGTTCTAACATTTGAACCTTTCTCAAAGTGCCTAAAAGAAATCCATTTTTAATTTTTCCTTCCACTTTCAAAGCCTTTTGATACGCCTCTTCAAGATTACTTAGGTGATGTAAAGGTGAGAGTGGTTGATGTGTAACTTCATCAATTTTCTCTAGGCTCAATTTCAGTTCATAGGGCATCGACTCTAAAACATTGGGACCCATTATTTACTCTAGGCAGAATGGTGGCATAACATATCTATCATTAAGATACTACACGAACACCATATAATTTATACATGGATGAACGCTAGCCATATTAACAAGGTATGTTCTTATAACAAGTCGGTTACATTAGGTGGACTATGAAGTAACCTTGTGATCAAGTTACTTTTTCGTATAGGTTTTTTTTTTTTTTTTTTTTTTTTTAAGTTCCTTTGGCTTAAAATTTTCAAAACACATCCTTATATATTAGGAAGAAGCTTCTTAGGGAAGGGTAATTGTCTCATTTCTTTTTGTAAAATTTTTCTTTTCAGGGAAAAAAAATGGATATCCAAAGAAGCCTTAACTTCAAAAAAAAAAAAAAAAAAAGAAGGTGGACTATGAAGTAACCTTGTGATCAAGTTACTTTGTTCGTATGATTATTATTATTTTTTTCCACCAAAGCTTTTCACTCCATAAAATTCACCCAAGTAACATAAAAGTCTCCAAGATGGGGAATTTAGATTTAACTTGGCGAGTGTTGTAACAAAACTCAAGACATGGTCTTTTTTTGTAACATTAGAGGAACATTGTATAAAACTTGGCCAATAACAGGAAACTCAGCAATTCCACAGGCTTAGAGCAAAACTAGAGCAAGTTTAGGGAAAGCCAACGAATCATGTAACAATATAAGTCACGTAGGAAGTTGGCACATTTTCATGATGTTTTGAGTTGATATAGTCAAGTTCTGAGTTGACTCGTCGAGTTTCTAAAAAATGCATTAGGCTTAAGGAAAAATGATTGAAAGAAAGCAAAAAATATTTTTATTGTAAGAATACTTGTGTAATTACTATTGTCACCAATTCAATTTGCAATGTTTTATACCTAGTTTTTATTTTTCTTTCCCCTTCCCCTTACCTTCTAGTTTTGAATTCAATTTTCATAAAGGTATGATATTTTTCAACAGGGAAATGGCAGATGCTATCGTTAGTGTTCCCTGGATAGATTGGTGTCATTACTCGTAAGCGAAGGTCATCAATACTTGGGTTTGATAGCCAATTGAGGAAACAACAAAGAAGGAGCTTCAGTACATGCAGAGCTTTCTTGAGGAAGTCAATCGGGTGAGGAGAAAAGATAGGAGCACAATTCTGAAGATGGTTATGAGCGAATTAAGAGAGATGGTATATGATGCTGAGGATGTAATAGCAGATTGCCAGCTTCTATCCCAGAAAACATACCAAGGGTATGCAGCTAATTTTATGAGTAGTTTCTCTCCTAACCTTTTCAAATTCCCGTCGTCGGATGGGAAAGCTGTTGAGAAAAAAAAAAATCAAGAGGTAAGAAAGGTGAGGGAGAGGATGATAGCTTACATGGGTAGTGCTCCTCGCCTTACAAATAAAGAAGACAGTGGTAATAGGTCATTAACCTACTCAATCCTAATAGATGAAGCAGAAATGGTAGGGTAGGATAGAAAATGACTCAGCAAAGATTAGAAAGGGATCTTAGAAGCTAATGAGCCCTTAGTAGTGATTGGAATAGTTGGAATGAAAGGAATTGGTAAAACGGCGGTCGCTCAAAAGATATGTAATAGCGAAGGGGTGAAAACTCTTTTAAGCACTCGTTTCTTGTAACTGTTTCTCAAAGCTTCAAATTCGACGAATTGATAAAGAAAATGCTAAAGAAACTAAACATAGAAGAGGAAAATCTCTTATGGGAAAGGACATCAATGAACTATTGGAAAGGCTTAAGAGTGAATTACATGGGAAGTACTTGATAGTATTGGATGACGTTCGGGAAATGGATGAAATGATGTGGTGGGAAAGGTTGAAGTCCACTTTACCCAGAGTGAGTGGGTAGTTGCATCATTGTTAAACAAGGAAGGAGCAGGTGGCTAAATCAATGGGAGCTA
>JAJHSJ010000002.1:15037129-15137129 GCA_021015155.1 Magnolia officinalis | reverse complement strand
TGTGACATACCAGGAAAGGTCTAAATCGGATGCAAGATTAGAAGACAAGATTGATCAGAGAACAATAAGTCCAGTCAAACTTGATGCATCTACTGACTTATATTTATGAAGAAACCTTTTCCTTGAGGATGCTAGCCGCGCTCAATCTATGAATTTAAAATGGACGGTTTATCACGAAAAAATCCAGCATCCAGAGCCGTAAGATCATCTGATCGCCATGATTTTTCGTTTATCAGCCTGCCAACACTCGGATTCAAATTAATCACTGTCCATGTTTGGATTGCTATATGTAAAACAAAGCGACCAGTCGTACTGTGAACCTAGAAAACAACTAGCATGGGCATGTCTCACTTGTAGCTAGGTTGCAAAGAAGAAACCGTGCAACTTGTTGCATGTGGGGGCCACCGGGTATTTTTTATGGCATTTAACCATTCATCAAATTTGCCCCACCATAAAAATAGAAAAGGCCCAAAAATGAACCTTCAGGCTGGCCGGCCACCACATGAATTTGGAAGTTTGTGGGTGGTTGTTCATTGTTTGTTCAGTGTAGAGGTCAGACCCGCTGATTTTAGAGGCATACCATCTTCATGGGAAAAATCTTCTTTGTGGGTTGGATTTTCTCAAACACAGCAAGCACGCCCAAGAGGCAGCTAGTTGTACTTTTTTCTTATTACAGCTAGCTGTGGGTGGTTTTCTTATATACAGCTAGTTGTGGGTGAGACGTGGTTGTATAATATCCCTTCCCTTATAATAAAGTAGTAGAATGAATCATACCTGAACGAATAGAGAGCTTGTAAAAGAAAGATGGAAGTTGGCCTCTGCAATCAGTCGAAGACTCAATGAGATTGAAAATGACAATGCCAAGGGAACGAGATGCTAGGCTAGGAATCTATCTATATGAGGTGCACTTAAGGAATCTATCAGTTGCAATGTACATGCAAGGAATTTATCAATATTTATCAAAAAGCATATAAAGCACTTTTTAATTCGAAGTGTTTTGAATTTGAAACATGTTGAGGATTGTAGTATTTAAAATGTTTTTTTTTTTTTTATTATTATTTAAGGTTATATTTGAAAAAAAAAAAAAAAAAAAATCCTTGTTTATTTTGGTTTGCAAAAATTATTTTTATCTTTTTAGTACTCTTGTTGTCCCACATCGAAAATGAACATTGAAAATTTTTAGTATATAAGTAATGTGAGTTGTAGAAGACTTGGGCCGCTAAAGAGTCATGAATGTTTGGGTTGGATCATTTTTTTGCAATGTGTCAAGTTGTGCTGACATGTGGCTGTGTGTGCATACATATACGCCGGGTTGGGTCTAGGTCTGGGTTTTATGTGCAAACTCTAAGAGCACACTTGCATCTTCTATTTTACAATTTTTTAATCCAGAGATGCAACTATTCGGATATATGGTCACATTGGTTGGATTTAAACCCAACGTACTTAACCCATTTGAAATGGTGCTTTAGGCACCTAATCAAAGTCTTTACATAGACTTATTACCTCTAATCCATTTTCAATATATACAAAACAATTTTCCCTTTCCTTGCTTCTTGAAAAGTCTCTACTTCATTGTCGTTTCTGCAATTGAGTTTGCCGCTAAGTCAACTATCTCAGGTTTGAAGTTCTATAAGCTAGTTCAATCCCATGTACAATAAGTGCATTATTGGTATCGGGTCATACTCGTTGTATGCTAGAGGCTAATTACCCATGCATGACTTATGTTGCACTTGGGATGCAATTCAAGGAGGGCAAATTTGGTTTCAAGCCAAGTGACTCGGTCACGCCTTGATTCAAACAAATAAGTCTTTCTTTACTACTTATTTTAATTTTTTGTTTCATTTCTATTTTCTATTTTCAGAAAAATTGTCTACTATTTTCAATACTTACATCCAGCATAGGACCACCAGATTGCAATAGTTTTTGTATAGTGATGAAAGAAGATTAAACTCAATCTTATAGTATTAACGACTTTGGACATGTTGGAAGATCGCAGCATCAAACAACATCAGTGAAAGATGCAAGAATCACATCAGTCAAATGATTTACGATCCCACAATACGATGCATGATTGTAAGGTCAAGATGAGCAAGAAAAATAGGTCCAATCATAAACTGGATGCATCTACTAATGGAGAGATGCCTAGGATTCTTATATTTCTGAAGAAACAATTTAGCTAGACAATGCTAATCTATGAATGATAAAATGGACGGTTATCACAAAAAATTCCAACATCCAAAAGCTGTAAGATCATCTGATCGCTGTGATTTTTCATTTAGTGGCCTACCAACACTCGGATTCAAATGAATCCACTGTCCAAGTCCATGTTCTGATTGCCACATATGAAAAAAGCAACTTGCTGTACTATGATCCTACAATATTACAATGTCTCACCAGCAGCTAGGTTGCAAAGAAGAAACCGAACAACTAGTTGCATGTGGGGCTCATCGTGGTATGTTTATGGCATTTAATCATCATCAGATTTGCATGCCCCACCGTAAAAATGGAAAGGCCCAAAAATCATTCTCATCCAACCATCAGGCTGGGCCGCCGCTTGAATTTGTAGGTTCATGGCAGGTTGTCCATTGTTTTAGTAATACAGTATTCTTATATACAGCTAGCTGCATGTGAGACATTGAGGTTGTATAATAACCCTTTTCCTATAATAGAGTAGTATAAAGAAGCGCACCTGAACGGTTAGAGAGCTCGTAGAAAGAAGAAGATGGAAGTTGCCTTCTGCAATCAGTCGGAGACTCGATGAGAATGGAAATGACCAAGCCGCCATATAAAGCACTTTTTGAAGAGAGCGGAGAAGGTTGGCTAAGGATCTATCCACCTGAGGTGCACGCAGAGGATCTACCAGTTGCACTGTACGCGCAAGGAATTTATTAATCTCTCGTTAAAGAATAATAATTTCCTTTGTGGGCAGGAAATGCCAAACCTTCCAGACGTCCACTATGATGTTTATACGCCACCATCCAGACCGTTGCTAATGAATGTTTATGATTGGGCCCATGAATGTTTATACGCCATCCAAACACAAAAATATTGTCCTGATCCAAAACTTCTGTGGCCGTTCATTCCCCCACTTTGAAGGTTTCAACGGTGGGCCGTTCATAAGCCACTTTTTCGTGTCATGTGGGACACTTGAGTTTTGGATCTGCCTCATTTTTAGGTTCGATCACGGTGGGCCACACCTAACTTCGGATGATAGTAAGCTCTAGAGTCGCATCCCAGGGGACGCGGATTGCGTCCAACCCCCGCCCGTCTCGAACTGGATTCTGGGAACAGGCAGGTGCTTTGAGTGGCCATCGTTATGTATGGGTCTTATCTACACCGTCCATTCATTTTCGCGTATCATTTTAGGGTAGAAACCTAAAAATGAGGTAGATACAATGCTCAAGCGTACTACACAATAGGGATTAAACTCTTACCGTTGAAAACTTCTTGAGGGCCACATAAGTTTTGGATGGAGCTGATATCTGTATTTTATCTTCATCCAGGTCTATGTAACTTATGAATAGGTTGGATGTCAAATAAACATCACGGTGGGCCTTATAAAAGTTTCAATGGTGAGAATCATTATCACTGCTTCTTCCTATAATGTGGTCCAATGTATCCTTGGATCTTCTTCATTTTTGATCTTCTGCCCTATAATGATAGTAAAAACTGTATAAACGGTGTGGATAAGACTCATACATCGTGGTGGCAACTCAAAGCTTCTGCCCGTTCCCAGCTGGAGACCGGCGGGGGGTAGGACGCAATCCGCGTACCATCCCATGCAATCCACGCCCCTACACGTGTGACACTTCTTTGGTGGATGCGTAACCATTTTGCCCTCATTTTAGAGGGATCCGAATTGTGTCCTGTTGAAGAACTCTATGGCCGAACCATGATGGATGTGTTTTATTTCTGCTGTCCATCCATTTTGTCAGCTCATTTTAGGGAATGAACCTACAAATGAGGCAGATCTAAAATCAACGGTGGAACACACCATAGGCAGATCCAATCCACAAGATTCTAGAGAAGCTGACATCATGATTGGGCCCAGTAGTTCAACTGTCTAGATCACAGGGCCATGGATTCTAGTCCAGCCAGATGAGCCCATAAGTACACTATTAACGTGCTCAATAACCTATGGTTACTCTAGGTAGGGAAAAGTACCACGCTGGTAAAGAAATTTCCGCCTGTAAAACCGACCGTTTTTTCCAAACCCTCTCAAACTTTACTTTCCCAAGTTAAACCATTCCGCTTCGGTAGATCTATAACTACGGATTATAACCGTAGCTATTGATAGCATAGATCTACACAATATTTCTAAGTTTCAAGACCCCAAATGGATATGCTACCAATGGCTAAAGAATGGATGGTGCAGCCCTTCTGAATGCAAGGGTATTTTCATACGAAAATAGTGTGTCCGTGATTAATTTGGAAAAGTAAAGTTTGATAGCGATTGGAAAAGACGATGGGTAAAAGGCGCGGTTTACAATTGGAAATTTCTGGTAAATTAAAATTAAAGGTTGATCTCGCGCTCTTTGCAGCTAGAGAGTGCAATTTGTACGTGTGCTCACCTAACACACGCAAATGATGCACATATGTTGAAAATCAGAGCCGTTCATCAGATAGTCCCCATTATGTAGATACCATGTTCCAAATATCATGCTTATATGATCATCAGTGGGCCACGGGTGTACATATAGTTTTGAAAGTTTGTCAATTTCTCAACCGTTCATTTCTTTCATGCACGTATGGCTGCCAGATAACATCGGGAGCGGATTAGGTGCCGCCCTATCCTCATCAGTACGGCCCTCACTGAGGGCCCACTTTGATGTATTTATTCTATAGCCACACTGTCCATCTATTTTTCAAGATGATTTTAGTACTTGAGCCCAAAAAATGAAGCAGATCCAATTCTCAGTGGATCACACCCAAGGAAACAGTGGCGATGACCGTTAATGGACCACGAAAGTAATATGTGACCTTATCAAAAGGTTGAATAGAAAACAAACAATATAGAAACATTTAGGTGGCCCTTAGGAAGTTTTTAGTAGTATGACGTTCAATCACCATTGTTTATATAGTTTGGTCCACTTGAGACATGGATCTTCTTTATTTCTGGGTTCATAGCCTAAAATGATTTGATAAAATGGATCAATGGTCTAGATATAGAATAAATATAAGTTGTTCATTATATTCGTTTGCGAGGAACCCAGTTAGCATTTCTCAATACTTTCAGATCTTATGGCATAAAAGAATGAGGAAAGATGAAAATGCATATCATTTAAAGGAATAGATGCTTTCTTCTTTGAGAAACAAAGAAAGCAAATATACAAGAAAGAAACACAAATCTCTTTTTCTCAAAAGGATGTTTTGAATTGCATTTGCCCACCTGATGTGTAGACTAATTATCTAGTTTTAAGGTCAGACAATATTCAAAGTGGGCCCTGAGAAATGGTCTGCATCTCGCACAAATGAGACAAGTTGGCACGTGTGGCTAGGGGTGTACACGAACCGAGCTAGCTCGGTTAGCTCGCTCAACTCGACTTAAAAAAGCTCGATTCGACTCGGTTCGAAGCTGAGTTCGAGATGAGTCGAGCTGATTTTTTGAGCTCGAAAATGAGTTCGAGCCGAGTTCAAGCAGGCCCCAGCTCGACTCAACTCGGATCGAATCTAGCTCGGTTACTTTGCCATTGATTTTGCTCACCAATGGCTTCAATTGCCTCTTGACCTTTCTCCTCTGCAACCATTTCTCTGCCTTGTCTATCAATTTCCATCAGATCAGTTCTTTGCAACCTATGTCACACCAAAGCTAAGGTCCGCCACCTGTAGAAAAGGAGAAAGGAAGGAAAGCCCACCTCAGCTCCACCATTTCAAATGTTGGGTTTGTTGACATAGAGATGGTTGATGATGGAGTACATGAAACAAATACCCTTTTTCTCTTCTTTTTTTTCTCTTTGTTTTTCTTGGTTTTTATGTTGCTTAGAAGGTGTTTGATAAACACATGTACAACCATTGCCTCTGTTTGTAAAATAGTGGGATTTTGAAGTTGTCGTTCAGGTATTTGTGGAAATGCCTCAATGGCGAACTCAGCTCGATCTTGGCTCGAACTCGGCTCGAGCTACTAACCGAACCGAGCCGAGCTAGCTAATCAGGCTCAAGGACCAAGCCGAGCCGAGTTCGAGCTGAGGTCAACCAATGGCCGAGCCAAGTTCGAGCTGAGGCCAGCTCGACTCGTTCGACTCGATGTACACCCCTACGTGTGGCGTTGATCACCTCGTATCGTCCACGTGCCTTGTAGCATTTGACTTTTGTTTTTTCGTTTTTGTTTCTTTGTTATTTTTCTGTTCATTAAAATGACTCTTTTTTTTGACACACGCACACACACCCCCACACACTCACGCTAGTGGAATTTCACCACCTATGGGTACTCGAACCCTTGACCGGGCGTTGAAACTCCTGAGAGTCTACCACCCGAGCAAGAGTAAGGACCCTTTCATTAACATGACTTGACATGTCATAAGTTATGGTAATAGGGGAGTTTTTATTTGATATTTTGATCACCAGTTAAAGTGGTTCTCTCCAATTATTATTTTATAAAGCCCTAATACGGCCATTGGAATGCAATTTTTAAATAGCATGCATTGTATATAATAGCGTTTGGACTCTATAACATGTAGTGTAAGCAACTATACTTATTTTTAATTACAATAATAAAACTATATAATAAAATTTATAATATACTTAATTTCTATAAAAAATTTATCGTGAATCTAGATCATTAACCACATATTTCCGTACAAAATTTCTTGTTCTTTTGACCGTTAGACATTTTTAAGTGTGACCTGTTTTATTTATTTTCATTGGAATATCACAAAGTAATGATATGGACAATAATTTAGATTGTCTCCATTGATCTAAGGGCCTATTTGGGCGGTGGTATTAAGTTGTATTAAATGGGATTGCATTACTAATCCCACTTTGAAATTGGAAATGGCATGTTTAGAAGAAGCGTGAGATGGGATTAAAATTAACTTTGTAGGCTTTGGAAAATAAGCCTAGTGTTGGAAAGTGTGAGATGGGATTACTAATCCGATGGATGATAGATTTTTTCTTCATCCAGGTTCAATCCAAGTACAATTTGAAAGTATATCCGGAATTTATTTTTAATGCATACATTCCAAACATAGTATTAGAAAACATGGGATAAACCCAATTCAAGTACAATACCTTACACATGCATTTATTGTAATTTTTACAATTCCATCCACCTTAATACCATCTAATGCAGCTGGCCGAACAGGCCCTAAGTGCTCAATCAATGATATAACTACAATTTGAATGGTCTAAATTAGTCTAACGTAGTGTCAAATGTGATGGGAATGAGTCATCAATATCTTAAAATAAGTGTTGAACTTGGCATAAAAGAAAATCTTCAAAAAAAATTTTTAATTAATTAATTAATTAAAGTACAGAACACCCAGATGCATAGCTCAAGTGGTAGCTTGAGTGAAAGATACCTCGTTTCAACACCGAGGTCTTGGCATTGATTCCCTAGTGGGGGTGGCTAACAGTACTGAAGTGTGATCTGACAGTGGGTTTACTAACAAGCTAACAGAAAAAAAAAAAAAAAAAAAAAAATTAAAGTACTGTACATACTAAGTTATATGCAGCATGTACATGCCCGGTAGCTTACATTTTCATGGTGCTACATTATATATATGCAGCACACACATATGCCCTCCATCGGAAACACTGTTGGAATGGTGGATAGGTGGTCCAACCATGGATGGGATGTTCCCGTATTTTCATCAGGCCGATCATTTGATATTTAACCACTAGAGATGCGGGTTACAATCTCACGCTTTGGACGGAACACTGGCCACCAATTGTATTCAATTGGCAGAGTCTATTATCAGAATGGTGGGTTTGCTGTTCATGGAACAGTTCCAATCGCCTGGTGCAACGTGCATGATGGAGACCGTGAAGAACCGCCCAAATTGGTATTACAGCAGATGACCAGATCACTCCTTTTGAAATGATCGTCTCTATATTGGTGGTCCCATACATTATGAATATATTGTTGTCAGAAAGCCTTCAATCATCAGATTTTTCAGTTGCTCGACCGGTCGTGGCCCATGCTCGACCGGTCGAGGGAGCTGCTCGACTCAAAGTCCAGTGAGCACATGTTTCTGTGGTTTGTGGTGCTCGACCAGTCGAGGTTACGCAGATTCATTTCCAGATTTGATGCGGACTGCGTAAATTTGAGTCGGTTTTTGCAAGGGTACGAAAGGGAAGTTACCTAAACTATAAATAGGTGTCCCTAGGGCTTTTCTAGGATATGGGAAATAATTCTAAAGCTTTCTAAAGGGTTCCTAAAGGGTTATAGGGATTATTAAAGGGTGTAGCAAGGGTGAGATTCGAGATTGTTCGAATCGGGTAAGTCCTCTCTCTTGTAATTTCTTTTCATAGTGGATTTCTGTCGCTTTGCGCCGTGGTTTTTTCCCGCAAGGATTTTCCACGTTAAATCTTTGTGTTCTTCTGTGATTGCTTGTTACTATTGAATTGCTATCCTAGATCTAGATCTGTGTGATTCTGCAGCACAAATCCCAAACAAGTGTTATCAAAGCAATCGTTAGGGCACATATCTGAATATGTAGGATTAGTAATAATGGAAAACGGTAAGTTTGATATTGAGAAGTACTCAGGCAAAAATAATTTTGAATTATGGAAGGTTAAGATGATTAGCCTGTTAACCAAGCAAGGCGAGATTAAGGCTCTTGAGGAGCGCAAATCTACCATGAAAGATATATGATGAATGGGAAAACCTTGATAGTAATTCTTTAGCCTCTATCCGTTTATGTCTCACGGATGAGGTTCTCTATAATGTTTTGAGGGAGAAAACTGTAGCTAGTTTGTGGGCGAAGTTAGAGAACATCTATGCAAAGAAGTCCTCTAAAAATCGCCTACACTTGAAGCTACAGTGTTATACCTTCAAGACGGCAGAGGGTGGAGATCTAGAAGCCCATATCAGCAACTTTAATAAATTGATGTGCAAATTGCTGGATATGGAGGAAGTGGTCAAAGATGAAGAACAGGCATGTATATTGTTAAATTCTCTTCCTGCATCATATGAGTCTTTCAAGGACACGATGTGCACTGTAAATAAAATCCTAAGTGTTGACACCGTTATCTCAGCCCTTCAAAAGAAGGCTATGAGAAAGCTAAACGGCGACATGGGGGCATCTTCCGATACACTGATTACAAGGGGCAGAGATTCTGAACGAGGTACAGGATCCTCAAGGCCTAGATCCAAATCCAAGGACAAGGGCAAAGGAAAATTAAAGTGTTGGAATTGTGGGTTGTCTGGACACATGAAGAAAGATTGTAGAAATCCTAAAACGAAGAAAGAAAATTCAGCAACTTCTTCAAAGAAGGCCAATGTGGTCACATCTGATGAAGAATCAACTGGTGGTGATGTTCTGTCTGTTTCCATGATTGGTCACTTACACGACAATCATAAAGACGAGTGGATACTTGACACAGGAGCATCTTATCACATGACTCCTCATCGGAGTTGGTTTACCAGTTACAAGGAATGCGATGGTGGACAGGTTTTTATGGGCAATGACAATGCCCGTAATGTTATGGCTATTGGCACGGTGAGCATCAGGATATTTGATGGGATGGAGCGTACCTTGACTGACATCAGGCACGTTCCTGATATGAAGAAAAGTTTGATTTCTCTAGGTGCACTCGAGGCTATAGGTTGCAAGTTCACCGGTATTGATGGTGTCCGTAAAGTTTCAAAAGGGGCATCGTGGTTATGAGAGCGTAGAGGCACGGAAACCTTTACAAGTTGATTGAGAGCACTTCAGCAGGTGGAGCGGCAGCAACTATTGCAGACTCCATGTCTCTACGCATGTGGAATGCTTGTCTGGGCCACATGAGCGAGCGAGGCATGAAGGTACTTTCTGATCGATGTTTGATTCCAGCTTTTAAAAATTTTGATTTAGATATATGCGAGCATTGTATATATGGTAAATAATGTAGATTATCTTTTAAATCTGGAAAACATGTTTGTAAAGGAGTGCTTGATTATGTGCACTCTGACGTATGGGGGTCATCGCCAGAAGTTTCCATTGGGGGGTCGTCATGGTTTGTTTTATTCATTGACGACTACTCCAGGAAAGTTTGGGTTTACTTCATGAAATGTAAATCCGAAGTTTTCACCATATTTGAACAATGGAAGGCATTGGTGGAAAAACAGTCAGAGCGAAAAATAAAGGTTTTAAGGACTGACAATGGTGGAGAATTTACTTCCACTGAGTTTAATGAGTATTGCAAGGATGAAGGGATCATCAGGCACAACACAGTGCGCTACATGCCCAAGCAAAACGGTGTAGCTGAGCAAATGAATCGGACTCTCCTAAAGAGGGTCAGATGCATGTTAAGTAATGCTGCGTTGGGCGAGGACATATAGACTGAGGCCGTTAACATGGCTTGTTATTTGGTGAACAGTTCTCCTTCAACGGCAATAGAATGTAAAATCCCAGAGGAAGTATGGAGTGGTCAGAAAATCGACTACTCAGATCTACGCATATTTAGTTGTAAGGCTTACTCTCATGTACCATCGGTTGAGAGAGATAAGCTAGATCATAGAGCCAAAAAGTATATCTTTATTGGCTATGGCATTGGTGTGAAAGGTTATAGGTTATCCGACAAGGTCACACGCAAGGTCATCACTAGTCGTGACGTCAGATTCGATGAAAGCTTCCTATTTCGCAAGTATGATCAAAAGGAGCAAGAGGAACTAGAAAAGATGATCGTAGATGTCTAGATTGACACGGATAATACTCAGGCAGAGATAGATGTAAAGACAGAGGTACAGGATCAGGTGAAGCAACCACCTGTGAGAAGGAATCCACCGCATGATCGTAGGTTACCGGCAAGATACATGGACGACTCTAATATTGCATATGCCCTCATCAAAGATGAGGTGGACCCGTCTACTATTCAGGAGGCTCTTGATGAGCTTGATACAGAAAAGTGGAAGGCGGTTATTGACGATGAGATAGACTCGTTGCACAAAAATCACACATGGGAACTGGCGGAGCTTCCCGTGGGCCGAAAAGTGATCGGATGTAAGTGGTTATTCAAAAGGAAACATGATAGATACAAAGTAAGGTTGGTAGAGAAGGGTTATGCTCAGAGAGAAGGAATCAACTTCACAGAGATATTCGCGCCGGTGGTTAAGCAGGTATCTATCAGATTCGTGTTGGCGCTGGTTGCCCAATACGATCTCGAGCTGGAACAGATGGATGTGAAGACTGCATTCCTGCATGGGGAATTGGAAGAGCAGATCTACATGAAGCAACCAGAGGGCTACGAAGTTAAAGGAGCAGAGAAAAAAGTTTGTAGGTTAATGAGGTCGTTGTACGACCTGAAACAGTCGCCTAGGCAGTGGTATAAAAAATTTGATTCTTTCATGATGAGTCAGAAATTTACTCGGAGTGAATACGATCACTGTGTCTATTACAAGACACTGAGTGATGAAAAATTCATCATCCTAGTACTGTATGTTGATGATATGTTGATCGCCAGTCATGATATGTCTGAAATCAACATACTGAAGACTCAGTTATCAGGGACATTCGAGATGAAAGATCTGGGGGCTGCAAAGAGGGTTCTCAGCATAGATATTCATAAAGACAGGAAGAGGAGCAGGCTTTGGTTATCACAGGCAGAATACCTTGAAAAGGTATTGATCAAGTATGGGATGGATCAGGCAAAGCCGGTGAGCGTTCCCCACGCGGCTCACTTCAAGCTTTCCTCAGAACAATGTCCTAATTCTAATGAGGAAAAGTAGGTTATGTCTCATGTGCCCTAATCGAATGCGGTTGATAATTTAATGTATGTCATGGTCTGCACAAGACCAGATATTTCACAGGTAGTCGGTGTTGTGAGCAGATACATGTCAAACCCCGACAAACAACATTGGAAAGCGGTGAAATGGCTACTTCGATACATTCGAGGTACGAAAGACTACGTCT
This sequence comes from Magnolia officinalis, assembly GCA_021015155.1. NCBI lineage: Eukaryota > Viridiplantae > Streptophyta > Magnoliopsida > Magnoliales > Magnoliaceae > Magnolia > Magnolia officinalis. Next base: position 15,125,079 of record JAJHSJ010000002.1, on the reverse strand, counting down.
TAACTTTTGAGAAAACAGGGACAAAGTTGGTAGGGTATATGGATTCCGACTACGCAGGTAGTATAAATTCCAGGAAGTCTACCTCAGGATACTCGTTTGTACTAGCGGGTGGAGCAATTAATTGGATGTCGAAGCTTCAGTCCGTGGTGGCTCTTTCCATGACCGAAGCAGAATATATGGCAGTTGTTGAGGGTCAAATATTGCATAGTAGACCCCATTTATTACCCAGAATTACGAGCATGATACTGTTTAACACTCGGTTTTAATCGTGCTTATGATACAGGGTATATTTAAGAGCATGGATTACAAAAGGAACTAAATGCATGGAATTAACGATCTGATGATGCCAAGGCAGTGGAGGGACCCCAGGGGACCAAGATTTACACATCAGAAATTCGAGGAAATTAAGCCGTTCACGTCAAACAGGCTTGAAAAACATCCAGAATGCAAGATCATAAGGTTTTCACCATCTGATCGGCTCCGAATTTCATACATGGCCTGAGGACCACAAATGAACCGTACACATCAAGTTTCAGCTCTTGGATCCCTATAGAAGTGGCCCAACTGCTAGATCAGCCCTTAAATCCTCAAGCGAGGCCCCACCTGATCTCTGGATATGCTCCAATTTTAGCCCTAACTGTTAAAATAATCTGAGAAAAGGGATGGATGGAGCGAATTTGTCACAAACATCTCAGTGGACTCCATATATAAGGTGGGAGTGCACCGTGAGGTGCACTCCTGCGCCACACTAGATCGCTCAAGCTCCGTCAAAAGCTCTTGACCTCATATAACCAGCGGACGCACTTGCGTCTGCCGGTTTCATGTTGTGGGCCCACCCCCTCATTCAAAACAGCAATCTGGGCCATTCAAGGTGACCAAAGGGGGGGTATTACCCTCGCCTAGGTGAAATTTTGGTCTCATGTGTGCACACATGTGTAAATCGCGATCAAATGTAGGATGGACGGCGGAAGCAAAACATCGCTGAACCGCTCCAAAATTCGACCAAAACTGCCCCTTCCCACTAGTTTTTCGCCAGAAAATCAATGGACGGTGCGGATTTCCTAACCGATGTTAATCATGGGCCCTGCCAGCAGCACAGCGGAAGTAATCCGTTTCCTCTCTGTTTACGCAAGAACAGAGCCCGCAGCTGATCTCTGTGGGCCACCATCATCACACATATCGATGATCAGAACGGTCCATCGTGCAGGGGGTCTCGATCTAATCAAACCCATGTTGATCTTGTGCATTCATGCACGCACTCGTGCAGGCTACAACAACCACAAACAGGCTGTCCTACAACGTCCGAAACAGTTGCAACGTGATTTCTTCGCTGGGTCGCATCAATGGACAACAAAAATCGTCCATCTATGGATTGAAATGCCAAGGGGAAGACAATGAACGGTGTAGATTTCTTCATCATTGTCAGTATTGAGCCCCACCAAACACCAACGCAAACACAGGCCCTATTTACACAGCACGGGCTTTACGGTCATTCGGTGATCATGGGGATAATCAGACCATTCATTTGGACAGTCCAGACACCTCCCAAGGAGCCATCAATTGATGCCAAGCTGACCGAACGGGTCAGATCCTGGCAACGAATAGTATATCCGCGCCAAACATGAGCCGTGCGCAAGTTGCTGCGTAACCTTCCTGCGCAAGCACCTGTTGCTGCGTAAGTTCTCCAACTCCAGCAAGGAGACCCAGCAACTTTCGACAGCAGCCTATAAAATGTGAGAGGATTCACGGTTGGAGAGCAGGGAGCTGGGAGCTTGGGTGTGGAGCACAGGGAGAGAGGAGGTTTCAAAAAAATTTCTATTTCATTTTCTTTTTCTGAATTCCATGGATTTTTCTCTATCCATGCTAGGCTAAACCTCTTAGCTAGGGCTAAGAGGTGAAGCTTGTAATGGGATGGGAGATTTAATTTTATGTTTTTAACTTGGTTTTAATTATGAATTTGAATTTGATATTTGGGAATATTTTTAGTCTTTAATGGTCTGTTGTGACTAAAATTACAATGGGTCTGCAATGGCTTTGAGTATTTTCTTTGCCTTTTAATGTTTATGACGTCAGGAAGCCCTGCTGTTTACCATCGTCTCCTGGGCATGGTTGGATGACGGTACCCTTCCTAATCTTCATAAACATGTTGACTGGTTGGTAATTAGTTTAATTCTGTTGTTTGCTTTGTCTCCTGGGCATGGTTTGGTGATGGAATCCATTCTAATTCATATCCCTCTCATCTCTTGAAAACTATATCAACATCAGTTCATTTAATTTCCATGATTTGTGATACAGGCATAAGATCTCACTGATTTCTACAAGTGGATCCTCTGAATCCCTAGTCTCCCTTTCTCTGAATTTCTTAAAGTTTTACATTACTATTTCACCATTATTTCTCAAATCATACTTGGTTTAAAATTCATCTTATTCTAGTTCTAGTCCTAGTTAGTTTCAGATAACGTACAGGTTTCAGTCCCTGTGGATTCGACCTCGGTCTCACCGAGATTATTACTACATCACAACCCTATACTTGGGGAGTGAACAAGTTTTTGGCGCCGTTGCCAGGGACTGACGGCTACGTAATTTGAAATTAATTAGTCTTAGAATTAAGGGTAAGATTAGGATTTTACTAACTTTCTATTTTCTTAGGTTTTGTTCTCTTTTTAGAAACTAACCCTCTTTATCTTGTTTTGCAGACTCTTTGATAGACTTCTAAATTGGTAACGTTCTTCCTAATTTTTTCCTTTCTATTTATAGAGTAGGATTTGTCTTCCTTTTTAGGTAGTTTCTAATTCTAAGTCTTCTAGAATCTAACCTTATATTATTTCTAGAAAATTTTCTATTTTTAATTTTTCTATTTAGAAACTAACCCTCTTGTTTTGTAGGTTTTCTAACTCAGTAAGCTCTTTCTGACTTCTACTTTCTTTGTTTTCAAATCTCTTTCATTACTCACTTACTTTCTAGTTTAGAATTTTCCTAATTTATTTAGAGGTTCCTACTTTCCTTTTTAGGATTTCCCTTTTCTAAATTTAGAACTTAGTTAATTGTTATTCTTCTTCTTAGGAATTTTCTACTCTTAGGCCTATTATCTTTAGAAACTAACTTGTATTGTTTTATTTTACAGGTTTTAACTTAGGGACTTCAATTTGGTAATCTCCTTCCAACTCTCTCTTTCTTTCTAGATTTTCATTTTCTTTCTTAGAATTAGGTTTAGAATTTGATTGAGGGCTGCGAGTGTTTCATGCCCAAGTGGGCCCGTGACGACACTCGACGTCTCTTGACTAAAGGAGGATTAGTTGAGGGGTTGACTGTCCATCGCAGGATTAGACACCGCTCGAATTCCCCTGAGTTAATTGAGGTTATGGCTGCAAATCAACCTCAAGCACTACCTCACCACAGGGATGAGGAAATACATGATGAGAATGAGGTGCATCAAGCACCCCCGCCTCGTACTTTACGAGATTATTTACAACCGGCGGGGGTGAGTACGCCCTCATGTATGATTTTTCCTAAAAACACAGGACAGATGGACATCAAGCCAGGAGTTATCCAACTCCTTCCTAAATTCCATGGGCTTGAATCTGAAAGTCCATACTTACATTTGAAAGAGTTCGATGAGATTATAGCCACCTTATACTTTCCCAATGTATCCGAGGATACAATCAGGCTGAAACTCTTTCCTTTTTCCTTAAAAGAGAAGGCTAAGACGTGGCTACATTCACTGTGTCCTCGATCCATTGGCACATGGAATGATATGCAGAGGGAATTCATAAAAAAATTCTTCCCACATCATAAAACAATTACCCTCAGAAAAGCAATCATGAACTTTCCCCAAAAGGAAGATGAAACATTCTTCCAATGTTGGGAAAGGTTTAAGGATCTGGTCAGTTCATGCCCACAACACGGTTTTGAAACGTGGCGCATTACAAATTTTTTCTACGATGGACTGACATCTTCCATGCGCCAAATGGTCGAGACAATGTGCAATGGAGAGTTCATTAATAAAGATGTTGACGAGGTATGGGATTACCTCGACAGTCTGGCTGAAAAAACACAATCTTAGGATTATTACCCAAAATCAAACACCACATCTAGGCCAACTCAATCTAAGGAGAAAGGTAGATTGTATCTCCTGAAAGAAGAGGATGATCTCAATTATAAAGTGACAAATCTCATAAGAAAATTTGAGGCCATGGAAGGAAAGAAGGATAAGGTCAATGAAATTGTTTGCGGCATCTGTGATTGCAACATTCACACAACTGAAAACTGTCCTACAATACCTGCCTTTCGAGGAGTGTTGAATGAACAAGCCAATACCGTGAACAACTATCAAAGACCTTTTACTAGACCCAACTTCAATACATACAATCCTGGTTGGAAAAATCATCCAAACTTTAGTTGGAGAAATGGACAAACGGCTACCCCCCAAGGTTTTTTCAATCAAAATCCAAATCAGGGGAAACCTCAAGAAGAACCGGTTCAAAATTCCATACAAGAGCTGGCTCAGGCGATGCGAGGATTTACTGATTTTTTGCAAAAGATAGATTCTCGTATGACGGTTATAGAAAAGGAGATGCTCCCTGCACAACCTCTCCCCAATCCTAAACCGCAGTACGAGATAAATGATCCCAGCTCCTCAAATCAAATGGGGCACGCTAAATCCATCACCACTCTTAGGAGTGGGAAGATCATTGATAAAACCCTTCCGGTTAGGCCTGAAAAGCCTCAAGTACCAGAAGAGGACAATAATGATGGAGCTAGTGATACCCCACAAAAATTAGAACCGGAACTTCTAGAGAAGTCAGTTGCTCCGTTCCCCCAACGGTTGGTTGCACCAAAACGTCTTTCTAACTCTCAGGATATTCTGGAGGTGTTGAAACAAGTGAAAGTCAACATTCCTCTACTTGATGTCGTAAAACAGATTCCCTCATATGCAAAATTTCTGAAAGACCTATGTACGACCAAAAGACGGCAGAGTATTCAAAAGAAGATTTTCTTGACTGAGAAAGTGAGTGCCATCCTAAAGCAAGACGTGCCGCAGAAATTCAAGGATCCCGGTAGCCCAGCCATAGCATGTGTAATCAGGAACCATCGAATTGATCATGCACTTCTTGACTTAGGAGCGAGAGTCAATCTGATTCCCTACTCGGTATACAAACAGTTAGGTTTGGGTGAGTTAAAACCCACTCTAACCACACTACAACTTGCCGATCGCTCTATTCGTGTACCAAGAGGGATTATTGAGGATGTGTTGGTCCAAGTCGATAGATTTTACTACCCTGTAAATTTTATCATCTTGGACACCGAACCCATCAATAACATAAGCACTCAGATTCCCGTCATTCTTGGTTGCCCATTCCTTGCTACGTCAAATGCAATTATCAATTGCAGGAATGGTGTCATGACTATGTCTTTCAGAAATTTAACATTGGAGTCAAACATCTTTTTCAATCACGGCAACAACTCAGAGGATGATGACGATATTCACGACGTTAACATGATTGACTCTTTAGTGGAAGATATGACACCCCTGACCTTATCCTCCGACCTTCTAGAGACGTGCCTGGCCCACTCCCATGAGTTTGATGATGATATGATTAGGGAGACGTGTGCCTTACTGGATACTGCACCGGTACTTGAAGTTAACCGGTGGAGGCCACAATTTGAAGAACTACCACAAACTGATGTAGTGCCTCTACCGTCTAACCTCAAGGCACCGAAGCTTGATCTGAAACCTTTGCCCTCTGATTTGAAATATGCCTATTTAGGTCAAGATGAGACATACCCGGTGGTGATCTCTGCCCACCTGGAGGAAGAACAGGAGAGTATGCTCATATCTACTCTCATTCAGCATAAGGGAGCCCTTGGATGGACGATCGCGGACCTCAAGGGAATCGACACCTCGATTTGTACTCACCGCATATATCTTAAGGATAATGCGAAGACCGCTCGGCAACCACAACGTAGACTAAATCCAAACATGAAGGAAGTGGTTAAGGCCGAGGTTCTCAAACTATTGGATGTGGGTATTATATACCCTATATCTGATAGTCAATGGGTGAGACCAACTCAGGTGGTTCCTAAGAAGTCCGAAATCACCATCGTAGCCAATGCTAAAAATGAATTCGTGCCAACTAGAGTCACTACAGGTTGGAGAATGTGCATTGACTACAGGAAATTAAATACCATCACAAGGAAGGACCACTTTCCTTTGCCATTCATTGATCAGATCCTGGAAAGGTTAGCCAGTCATTCCTATTACAGTTTCCTTGACGGGTATTCGGGCTATAACCAAATTGAAATCGCTCCTGAGGACCAAGAAAAGACCACATTTACTTGCCCCTATGACACCTTTGCTTACAGAAGGATGCCATTCGGGTTATGTAATGCCCCTGCCACCTTTCAGCGATGTATGCTGAGTATTTTTTCTGACATAGTGGGGAAATATCTAGAGGTCTTTATGGACGATTTCTCTGTTTTCGGTTCATCTTTCAGTGAGTGCTTAGAGAATCTTAAATGTGTGCTGAAAAGATGTGAAGAAAAGAATCTGGTACTTAATTGGGAGAAGTGTCATTTCATGGTTCATAAGGGGATTGTCCTTGGACATATCATCTCATCCAAGGGAATTGAGGTAGATAAGGCAAAAATCGATCTTATCTCTAACCTACCTCCACCCAAGAACATCAGGGACGTGCGATCCTTCTTAGGACACGCAGGATTTTACAGGCGATTCATAAAGGACTTTAGTCTCCTCTCTCGTCCTTTATGTAATCTTCTTCAAAAGGATGCTCCATACGAGTGGACTGAGCAGTGCCAGGAAGCTTTCACTCAGCTTAAAGGCACGTTAACCACTGCACCCATTATGCAGCCACCCGACTGGAGCCTTCCTTTTGAGCTTATGTGCGACGCTTCTGATTATGCTCTTGGAGCGGTTCTAGGCCAGAGAAAAGATAAGAGGCCTTACGTCATACATTACGCAAGTAGGACCTTAAATCCTGCCCAAGTGAACTACTCGACTACGGAAAAAGAACTCTTAGCCGTAGTGTTCGCCTTGGACAAATTTAGGTCCTATTTGATTGGATCCAAGATCATTATCTATACAGATCATGCGGCACTTAAATATCTTCTTTCTAAGAATGATTCTAAGCCCCGCCTGATACGATGGATCCTTCTACTCCAAGAATTTGATTTGGAAATTAAAGATAAAAAAGGAGTAGAGAACGTAGTGGCCGATCACCTTTTTCGCCTTAATACCTCTGATTCCCTTGAGGCAACCCATATCAACGACATGTTCCCTGATGAACAACTGTTCAGAGTCTCCCACTCACCTTGGTTCGCTGATATTGCTAATTATCTTGCTACAGGTTCCATACCGACACATTGGACCGCACAAGATAAGAAGAAATTCTTTACCGAGGTACGCAAATTTTTCTGGGACGATCCATATCTGTTTAAATATTGCCCAGACCAGATCTTAAGGAGATGTGTACCAGACGATGAGCATCAGAGTGTCATCTCCTTTTGTCACTCACAGGCCTGTGGTGGTCACTTTTCTGCTAAAAAGACCACGGCCAAAATTCTGCAGTGTGGCTTCTATTGGCCCACTATGTTCAGGGACACTCATGAGTTTTGCAAAGCTTGTGAGCGTTGTCAAAAATTGGGAGCATTGTCCCATCGAAATATGATGCCCTTAAATCCCATCCTTATCATAGAAGCATTTGATTGCTGGGGCATTGATTTCATGGGACCTTTCCCCCAATCCTTAGGAAATCTGTATATTTTGCTCGCCGTAGATTATGTCACTAAATGGGTCGAAGCAATCCCGTGCCGCAACAATGACCATCGCACAGTCATTAAATTTTTAAAAGAGAACATCCTGTCGCGGTTCGGAACGCCTCGAGCCATCATTAGTGATAGGGGCTCACACTTTTGTAATAGGCCATTCGAGAGTTTAATGAAGAAATATGGTATCTCTCATAAGGTAAGCACCCCATACCACCCACAGACAAGTGGGCAAGCTGAGATTTCTAATAGGGAGATCAAACATATTTTGGAGAAAACGGTTAACCCTGATCGTAAGGATTGGTCAATCAGATTGACCGATGCTTTGTGGGCTTACCGTACTGCTTTTAAAACCCCTATTGGAATGTCTCCCTTTAGACTCGTCTATGGGAAGGCTTTCCACTTGCTTGTGGAATTGGAACATAGAGCCTACTGGGCGATCAAAAATCTGAATTTCAATCTTAACAACGCTGGCTCGCTACGCAAACTTCAATTAAATGAACTTGAAGAAATCCGGAACGACGCGTACGAGAACTCGAGAATTTACAAGGACAGGATGAAGGCGTTTCATGACCAACATATTCTACGAAAATCATTCACGCCAGGTCAGAAAGTCCTTTCGTATAATTCTCGATTACATCTCTTTCTGGGTAAGCTTCGATCTCGTTGGACCGGCCCTTACATTGTTGTTACTGCATATCCTCATGGGGCCGTCGAGATAAGAGATCCCGACAATGGTAAGGAATTTAAAGTAAATGGACATCGATTAAAGCCATTTGTCGAGAAATTTGATTCAGAAGACATGTCCATGCCTCTGACTGATCCTGTTTACCAGGAATGATCTCCTAGTCTGATGGAGGTATAGGTAGGTTTATCGCTTTCATAGGACTAGGGTATTTTATTGTATTTGTCTGGCTGAAGACGGTAAACTTAGCGCTCCTGGGAGGCAGCCCAGCTTTTCATTCCATTTTCCTAGTCCAATGTTTGTGGGTAACATTACTGCAAACCCTCACGAGACTACAACTCGTCAACTAGGGGCAACCTAGGGGTTTAAAGGCTTGTTGCATACGCTAAATGCAATCGAGAGTACCTGCGAAAGTGGTATAGGTAGGATTTTTATTTTTGTTTTACTTTCGATTGGTTTTACTCTTGTGCTGACCTGCTCTCATGTTGAGATCTCTATGAAAAAGTCTCTCTCAATTCGTTATCCAGGTACTATCTTCCCATCACTTCTCTTTTACTTTCGTTGTCCCATATGCATGACATACTTATCTCTTTTACATTGAGGACAATGTAGATTTTAGGTTGGGGGTGGGAGATTAGGTAACCTAATCAGTGTTTTTCTTGGTCTTGAGCAAGAATTGTGAAAATTTTTAAAATTTTTTCTGGACTTTCTAGTGAATTCGAAGTGATTTTGACGAATATCCTGGTTTTAGAATTTCAAGATACGTGATGTTGGAAATTTAGGACTCGTAATTTCAGTGTCTGTTAAATTTCACAGTTAAGTTCGAATTGTTAATCCACGATTAGAGGTTTTAAACATTGATTGAGTCATGATTTCACAAGACACATCTCGCTTTCACATTAAAGTTTCAGTTTGATATTGAAGGATTGACTTGGTAATCATTAAGCATGAAAAGATCCAATCTAGGGAATTTGTCTATCCTGTTCATTAAGAAGAATAAAATATATATATATATATATATATATATATATATTAAAAAAATACCCAGCTACAAGATAACTGCCTACGAAAAGGGTTGGGCAACGAACTTCACCATAGGTTTGCTCCCTATAGGTGTAGATTTTAGATCACATGGTTACCATTCGGAAAGAGTTGGGCGATTAGTTTTCACCATAGGTTTGCTCCCTATAGGTGAGGAATTGATTCCCCTCCTTAGTATTATTTTTAATGGAAAAATCACAAGATGATAAAAATAAAAGAATGATCTGTGGGGTAAGTTTTGGTTATCATGAATTCTCTTGTTGGTTACCAACGATATCCTGAAATAAAGAATTGAATATTAATGTTGAAAATCGGGATTACACTCTACACCCATGGAACTCAATGTTTCAAATTATTCTAGTTTATGGATTAATATTTGAACTTGATTATGAAATTCACTGTGCATGAGAGGCCAGGAGAAATTGATAATCAACATTCATGAATCTTAAGTTATCTGGATTGTTTTTTCAAAATATCACTCGGTTTCATAAAAATTGTCTTGTAGTTCTCAACTTATTTTTCGCATATTTTGCTCGGGACTAGCAAAATGCTGGTTGGGGGTTGTGTTGAGGGTCAAATATTGCATAGTAGACCCCATTTATTACCCAGAATTACGAGCATGATACTGTTTAACACTCGGGTTTAATCGTGCTTATGATACAGGGTATATTTAAGAGCATGGATTACAAAAGGAACTAAATGCATGGAATTAACGATCCGATGATGCCAAGGCAGTGGAGGGACCCCAGGGGACCAAGATTTACACATCAGAAATTCGAGGAAATTAAGCCGTTCACGTCAAACAGGCTTGAAAAAACATCCAGAATGCAAGATCATAAGGTTTTCACCATCTGATCGGCTCCGAATTTCATACATGGCCTGAGGACCACAAATGAACCGTACACATCAAGTTTCAGCTCTTGGATCCCTATAGAAGTGGCCCAACTACTAGATCAGCCCTTAAATCCTCAAGCGAGGCCCCACCTGATCTCTGGATATGCTCCAATTTTAGCCCTAACTGTTAAAATAATCTGAGAAAAGGGATGGATGGAGCGGATTTGTCACAAACATCTTAGTGGACTCCATATATAAGGTGGGAGTGCACCGTGAGGTGCACTCCCGCGCCACACTAGATCGCCCAAGCTCCATTAAAAGCTCTTGACTGAGCTCCTTCTTCAGATAACCAGCGGATGCACCTGCGTCCGCCGGTTTCATGTTGTGGGCCCACCCCCTCATTCAAAACAGCAATCTGGGCCGTTCAAGGTGACCAAAGGGGGGGTATTACCCTCGCCTGGGTGAAATTTTGGTCCCATGTGTGCGCACATGTGTAAATCGCGATCAAATGTAGGATGGACGGCGGAAGAAAAACATCGCTAAACCGCTCCAAAATTCGACCAAAACTGCCCCTTCCCACTAGTTTTTCGCCAGAAAATCAATGGACGGTGCGGATTTCCTAACCGATGTTAATCATGGGCCCTGCCAGCAGCACAGTGGAAGTAATCCGTTTCCTCTCTGTTTACGCAAGAACAGAGCCCGCAGCTGATCTCCGTGGACTACCATCATCACACGTATCGATGATCAGAACCGTCCATCGTGCAGGGGGTCTCGATCTAATCAAACCCATGTTGATCTTGTGCATTCATGCACGCACTCGTGCAGGCTACAACCAACCACAAACAGGCTGTCCTACAACATCCGAAACAGTTGCAACGTGATTTCTTCGCTGGGTCGCATCAATGGACAACAAAAATCGTCCATCTATGGATTGAAATGCCAAGGGGAAGACAATGAACGGTGTGGATTTCTTCATCATTGTTAGTATTAAGCCCCACCAAACACCAACGCAAACACAGGCCCTGTTTACACAGCACGGGCTTTACGGTCATTCAGTGATCATGGGAATAATCAGACCATTCATTTGGACGGTCCAGACACCTCCCAAGGAGCCATCAATTGATGCTAAGCTAACCGAACGGGTCAGATCCTGGCAACGAATAGTATATCCGCGCCAAACATGAGCCGTGCGCAAGTTGCTGCGTAACCTTCTTGCACAAGAACCTGTTGCTGCGTAAGTTCTCCGACTCCAGTAAGGAGACCCAGCAACTTTCGACAGCAGCCTATAAAATGTGAGAGGATTCACGGCTGGAGAGCAGGGAGCTGGGAGCTTGGGTGTGGAGCACAGGGAGAGAAGAGGTTTCAAAAAAATTTCTATTTCATTTTCTTTTTCTGAATTCCATGGATTTTTCTCTATCCATGCTAGGCTAAACCTCTTAACTAGGGCTAAGAGGTGAAGCTTGTAATGGGATGGGAGATTTAATTTTATGTTTTTAACTTGGTTTTAATTATGAATTTGAATTTGATATTTGGGAATATTTTTAATCTTTAATGGTCTGTTGTGACTGAAATTACAATGGGTCTGCAATGGCTTTGAGTATTTTCTTTGCCTTTTAATGTTTATGACGTCAGGAAGCCCTGTTGTTTACCATCGTCTCCTGGGCATGGTTGGATGACGGTACCCTTCCTAATCTTCATAAACATGTTGACTGGTTGGTAATTAGTTTAATTCTGTTGTTTGCTTTGTCTCCTGGGCATGGTTTGGTGATGGAATCCATTCTAATTCATATCCCTCTCATCTCTTGAAAACTATATCAACATCAGTTCATTTAATTTCCATGATTTGTGATACAGGCATAAGATCTCCCTGATCTCTACAAGTGGATCCTCTGAATCTCTAGTCTCCCTTTCTCTGAATTTCTTAAAGTTTTACATTACTATTTCACCATTATTTCTCAAATCATACTTGGTTTAAAATTCATCTTATTCTAGTTCTAGTCCTAGTTAGTTTCAGATAACGTACAGGTTTCAGTCCCTGTGGATTCGACCTCGGTCTCACCGAGATTATTACTACATCACAACCCTATACTTGGGGAGTGAACAGCAGTGACAGAAGCATTTAAAGAAGGTGTTTGGCTCAGAGGCATGATAAATCAGTTGGGACTTCAGCAGGAGGTCGTGCCGGTTAACTGTGATAGAGAGAGCGCTATCAATTTGGCTAATAATTCTGTTTATCACTCACGTACTAAACACATTGATGTTCGTCACCACTTTATCCGACAGGTGCTTGAGGAAGGAAGCGTAACGCTGGAGAAAATCCATACAAGCGTGAATCCAACAGACATGCTCACCAAGGTCGTTCCTACAGAGAAGTTCAAGTTCTGTGCAACTTCTCTGGGCTTGGCGATGGCGTAAAAGAAGGACGGAGTGTGCACGAGAAGCGTTGATTGAAGCTATGATGCGATGAAGAGATAAGAGAAGAGGTCAAAGAGCTTCACGGCTGAAGATTGAAGACTTGGTGAAGATTGTTGTTAGAAAGCCTTCAATCATCAGATTTTTCAGTTGCTCAACCGGTCGTGGCCCATGCTCGACCGGTCGAGGGAGATGCTCGACTGGTAGAGCACTGCTCGACTTAAAGTCCAGCGAGCACATGTTTATGGGGTCTGTGGTGCTCGACCGGTAGAGGACTATGCTTGACCGGTTGAGGGGTCCTCTCGACCGGTCGAGCAATCTGCACGACCAGTCGAGGTTACGCAGATTCGTTTCCGTATTTGATGCGGACTGCGTAAATTTGAGTCAGTTTTTGCAAGGGTACGAAAGGGAAATTGCCTAAACAATAAATAGGTGTCCCTAGGGCTTTTCTAAGGTATGTGAAATAATTTTAAAGCTTTCTAAAGGGATTCTAGGGTTATTAAAGGGTGTAGGAAGGGTGAGATTCGAGATTTTTCGAATCGGGTAAGTCCTCTCTCTTGTAATTTCTTTTCATAGTGGATTTCCGTCACTTTGTGCCGTGGTTTTTTCCCGCAAGGGTTTTCCACGTTAAATCTTTTTACTCTTCTGCGATTGCTTGTTACTATTGAATTGCTATCCTAGATCTAGATTTGTGTAATTCCGCAGCACAAATCCCCAACATATATGCGATTTTGGATGCCAATTGCCTGAACAGGCTGTTGCAATTCCAACGCTTAGAAGCTAGGTGGGTTTTTATAGAAATCCAACTCCATCCATCCATTTTTCCAGCTCATTTTAGGACCTGACACAGAAAATAAGTTGGATCCAAAATTCAAGTAGACCTCACGGGAAGAAGAGTTGGGGAAAGACATACCTAGTATTATAACTGTAACGTCTCAGAAAATCCCGTACAAAGACCCGAGTACCACCGCAGCTAGAAATCACACGGGACCAAATCCTTTAGAAATTAGATGAGGATTAACTAGTGTTAAACTAGATTACATACGAAATCCGCACTAATCACTTTAAATACGATCTGTAAGACCCAAAACTTGTGGTATCGTTGACGCTACATTACCCAAAAATCTAGGATCAATTTCATTACCCGTCTGCTCTCGGGAGCATCACAAAATTTCGTATCAGATCTGGACCGCACATCGAAAGTCCGAATAATATGAAGTTATAGAATTAGGACCGCCTTGCTGGGCTTGACAACCATCTCAGAAATCAAATTCAGATATTGTCCTGGGGCTATTCATTTGAGCCCGGAGCGAGGAGTGTGAGAAAATGAGATTTTCTTATTAAATTAAATCTAATTTAAGTAATCCGTAACTTGTCGCTTGCAGGCCAAATATAAACAATCAGACCATTAGAATCTGACCCAAATACACCCTCGGATCAGGGAACATTTTCCACACGTGTCCGTGTACTTGTAACCCTGATCGAGTTTTCATGACCGTTGAACTCAAACTGGTCCGCCACGTGCGATCTGGGAATCCGTCTGAAACGAAAACTTAACTCGACCAAGATCCAAGGTTAGTGAGCTTAAGTCAGACCAAATGCAGAAAAGGGGGCTCCAGAAGTGCTCCGTTGAGACGGAACAGCCTCGCTTTGGCTATAACCTAGGTATACCATGACCCTGGGTCTAATTTGGAGTATTTTGAGTCTATATAAGGACCTTAAACCCTCTCTCATTCAGCCCATACGAATTTGAGAGAAACCCTAGGAGAGAGAAGAGAGAAAAGAGAGAAAAAGTGTGAGAGAAGTGGGAGAATCTTCCTACTATTATACCCTGGTGCTATACGCGTTTAACCATCGCTATCTAATCGCTTTTCCGGCTATTTCGGCTTCGTTCTTAGGTAAGAAATGATCAGGGTCGAATATTGCATATCAGACCCCAGTAATTACTTGATTTTACATACATGATAATATTTAATGCCAGATTTTACTCGTGTTTTTGTTACAGGAGGAAATTAGGAGCGTGTATAGCAAAATGATGTTAAAAGCATAGATTTGACGCTCCAAAATTACCAGAGCACGAGATGTACTCCAGAAAACCAATGGTAAAGAATATACACGCCTGGGATCTGAGGAAAGCACGATAAAGAGGCCTGAAATTGGTGCAAAATGCAAGATCACATATTTCCCGCCATCCGATCAACTCGAAACTTTATACAGGGGATTAGGGACATTAATTAACCGTACATTTCAAATTTCAGCCCTGGGATCACTATGGAAGTGCCCCAACTGACAAATCAGCCCATAAACCGTTGATTCTGGGCCCACCTGATATCTGGAACTGCCTCAATTTTAGTCCCAGCGGTTAAAATTGCCTGAGAAACAGTATGGTCGGATTGGATTTCTGAAACACATTACAGTAGGCCCCCTTTGTGCAGCGTGTGTACACAGTGTGCACACGTGCACGCGCTGCACTGGAATTGCTTCACGCGGTCAGCAGCGCTGACCGCGTCATCTCTCTCAAAACGGAAGCTTCCGTTTTCGGTAGCAGCGAACGGGCGCGGCGGGACTATTTGCGGAAGATAGTGGGCCCCACCCATCACCCATAAAGCTGATCCGAACCGTCTATCTTGTAGATGGGTTCGTGAACTTCAAAACCATGCTGACAGTTTGTATCCATGCGTGTACACGTGTTCAGTACAGGGGCCACAAGTGGACTCCTGTGCAACGTTAGAATTGATCCTGGTGTGATTGCTTCTCTGGACTGCATCAACGGACAACCAAATCGTCCCTTCTTAACCGAAAATTCCTCCCCCATCCAATGAGCGGAGTGGATTTCTAAGATACCAAGTAAGTGGACCCCACCTACTCTCATTCAAAAAAACGGAAATTTCCGTTCTCCAGCGTTCGAACAGGGACTTGCGGTCCTTTGTTCTAGGATCCATCCGTTGTTCGAAGGTCTGATCTGGACCGTCCATTAGATCATAATGGCCCACATTACCATTGCCTAGGTGGCAAAATTTCAGATGAAAGCATAGATCAGTTCTTAACTGTCCAAAAGCAGGCCAACGGCTAAGCAGAAAACTCTGTGGGCCACCACGAATCTGATTCAAAGTGGATCATGTTTGACCGAAATTTCACTCTGAATCCAAGGAACGGTTTGGATTTATCAAAATAATAACGAGTTGGGCCCCACCAAGGTAACAGCGTAAGGCTTTTCGCAGTCCTGTTTAAACGTCCGGAAACCGACGTTTTCTGGGGAGTTGCACGATCAGACCATCGATCAGATGGCTGATCCAAGCCGTCCATCATGTAGACCACCTCAAAACATCCCAGGGGACGTTGATTTCATGGACGACATACAAGGAAAATGAGTTTTTGGAAGTCCCGAATTCAGCTGCGTAAGGGAGTGTATTGCTGTTATTGCGGAAGCTTTTCACCCGATTCCAGCGCTTTCCTTTTGAATGCGTAAGAGCTCTCCACCGTCCCGGGCAAGCATAAAGGGAACCATCAGCTGAGGGAGGGGCATTCAGCAATTGGAGGCAGAGGGAGGAGATCCAGCGTTAGAAAAAGAAGGAAAGAAAGTAAGAAAGAGAGAAAGAGAAGAAAGGAAGAAAAAGAAGGAAAATGGATCTGTTATTTCAAACTTATGTTTTTATTTTCCTATCTAGATTTATGGATTTCTAAACTCTTTATCTAGGGCTGAGATGAAGCCCCTAATTCGAATAATCCTTGTTCTCATATGTTGATTTTATTTTAATCAGATTGGTTGTTTCTTTCTCTAGTGTGCTTGATTGGTTTAAATTCTATATTTCTCCATCTATGAACTTTTGAGTCTATGGATGGATGTGGTCTGGATGATTATTCTAGGTGCTTGTATCTGATCATGAACAGGTTCCTGTAGAGGAAGAAACAGGGTGCTTTACTGAACTGCATATTCCATATGCCCGATTCGGACATGGGATATGTTATTCATGGCATTGCTTAAAGGAATTAGACAATCTGTATGCCCAATTAAGGACACAGATTGTGCTTTTTCTAGATAAGTGGATCAATCTAATTTAAGGTGAATTAACAGACAAAACAAGGGTTAGGATAATTAGGGGTGGATTCGAAAGTCCTAGTTCTCTTTCTCTGATTAAATTTTCTTCCCTATTCTCAATAGTTATTTTCCATAAATTTGTGTTAGCAATTTGATCCTTTATTTGTTGAATTAGTTAAGGAGAATCATAAATTTGAATTGTGACGACCAGTCCCTGTGGATTCGACCTCGATCTTACCGAGTTATTACTACATCACAACCCTATACTTGGGGATTGAACAAGTTTTTGGCGCCGTTGCCGGGGATTGTTTCGATCCAAATTGGATTTAAGATTCTCTCTTATCATAATTCATAGTCTTAGGATTTTACTAATTTTAGATTAGAGTTTTTGTTTAGAAACTAACCTGTTTCCTATTTTGTAGGGTCCTGAAATAAACTTCTAATTTGGTAATCCCTTTCTAAATTCTTTATTTTTTCTAATTTCTATTTTTAGAATTAGGAGTTTACTTTTTAGGAATTTTCTAATTCTAGAATTTCTTTTGAATTTTTGAATTTTCTATTTTTAGATTTAGATTCTTCTTTAAGTAACTTTCTATTTTCTAGTTTTAGAAATTTCTTTTTCCTTTTAGAAACCTACTTAGCTTTTTATTTTTAGTAACTTTCTAATTTTAGGATTTCTTTCCTTTTTAGAAACTAACTCTTCTTTTTTGTTCTTTAGGAAGTTTCTAATTTTAGATTTTCTGTTTTAGAAACTAACTTGTTTGTTTTCTTTTGCAGGATTCTAACATAGATCTCCAATTGGTAACATCTTTCTAAATTCTCCAGTCCCTCTACTTTCTATTTTGAGATTTAGGTTTTCAATTTTTAGGAATTTTCAACTTTCTAACTTTGGATTTGGTAACTTTCTATTTTCTAGTTTTAGAAACTTTCTTTTTAGAAATTAACCGTTGCTTAGGATTTTTCTATCATTATTTTAGGAAACTTGATTTGTTTTTGTTTTTATTTACAGGAATTGAGGAAGGAAGCTACTAAGTGAAGGAGGAGCTTCTGAAATCTTCTGACATCAATCATCTCCTTTCCTGGGTTCTTTCTTCCCATTCTTGTTGACATAGTTTTAACTTGTTTTAGAATCTCATAGTTTCTAGGTCTAGTTTTATTTCTCTTAGGTTGCTTTAGTTTCCTTTCTTACATTGCAATAACATAGTTTATGCTAGGACGTAGATCTCTGAATATAGAACTAGCACCTTTTGATCCTGAAATAGAAAGAACTTTTCGTAAAAGATTTAGAAATATCCTATTTGAAATGGCAGAAGAGAATGGAACTAAAGCTCTTAGAGATTATTCAGCTCCTGTCCAATTCAATGCGCCTTCATGCATAGTGTTGCCCACCACCACGGCAGCACACTTTGAACTGAAGACTGGGGTCATACAGTTGTTGCCTTCCTTTTATGGGTTAGACAAGGAGGACCCATATCATCATGTGAAAGAATTCCTAGACATTTGCTCTACCTTTAGGTTTCAAAACTTTTCAGACGATTCGATCCGTTTGCGCCTTTTTCCTTTTTCTTTGAAGGATAAGGCGAAAGCATGGTTGAATTCTCTAGGAGTTGGGTCTATCACTACATGGGACCAATTGTCTAGGAAGTTCTTAAACAAGTTCTTCCCTGTTCACAAAACAAATGCTCTCCGTAGAGAAATCACTAATTTCACACAAAAAGAGGGAGAGCACTTTCATGAATGTTGGGAAAGATGGAAGGACTTACTTCTTAAATGTCCACACCATGGTTTTGAAAAGTGGCAACAGGTTCAATACTTTTATGACGGTTTGACACCCCAAAACCGTCGCATGGTTGATGCCACCAGTGGAGGGTCATTCATGACCAAAAGTGATGTTGAAGCATGGAACTTCTTTGAAACCTTATGTGAAAATTCCCAGCAATGGGACTATTCAAATAGAGATGACAGAAGTTCCCAACCACAAAAGAGAGGTGGTATATATGAGATAGGAGTCACGCCAGATCTTCATGCCAAGATTGATGGCCTGACCAAGAAGGTTGATGCTCTAATGTTGCATAATGGACCTCCACAAACAACTCAAGCCGAGGCTTGTGGCATATGCTCTAGTCCTGCCCATCCTATGCAGTCTTGTCCATCTGGTGCAGCATCCCCAGAACTTCTCTCTGAACAAGTACATGCTATGAATACTTTTCAAAAACCTGGGAATGATCCTTACTCGAACACATACAACCCAGGTGGGCTAGACATCCAAATTTTTCTTGGGCAAAGGGACCACAACAAGGAGGACCACCTGGAAATCCTCCTATGCAACCTCAGCAGTTTCCACAATATCAACAAATGCCTGCACAATCAAGGAAACCATCTCTTGAGGATACACTCCATCTTTTTATGCAGAGTTCTCTCCAATTCCAAAAAGACACCCAACAAACTTTACTAGCCAACCAGCAAAGCTTACATGCAAATGCGCAATCCATTGCCAAGCTGGAAGTACAAATGGGTCAACTAGCTGCCACATTGAGTGAGAGAGAGAAGGGTAAGTTCCCTAGCCAACCTGTGGCTAATCCAAAGGGACAGTATGAGATTGGCTCTAATTCCAACCAAGGGCAATATCATGAGCAAGCCAAATCGATCATTACCCTTAGGTCAGGCAAACAGATTGACAACAAAATAGAGATACCTAGGGATGAATCAAATCAAAGTGAAGCAGAGAGACACACCAATGCATCCAAAGTCCAAAAACTCTCTGACTCTCCAAGAGCCGCTGACGTGCCCAAAGCACCCTTTCCTCAACGTCTGGCACCAATGAAGAAAAGAAACAACTTTGATGAAATCTTGGATGTGTTTAAAAAAGTGCAAGTCAACATCCCGTTGCTTGACGCTATCAAGCAAGTCCCTCCTTACGCTAAGTTTCTTAAAGATTTATGCACTCAAAAGCGTAAGCAGAATGTTCATAAGAAAGTCTTCCTTGCAGAGCAGCTTAGCTCCATGATTCAACATAACACTCCTCCTAAATTTAGGGATCCAGGAGCTCCCACCATTTCTTGCGGCATAGGAGATCATAAGATAGGGAAGGCATTGCTTGATTTAGGGGCGAGCGTCAATTTGTTACCATATTCGGTTTATGAGCAGCTAGGACTTGGCGAGTTGAAACCGACTAAAATAACATTACAACTAGCTGATAGATCTGTCAAGGTGCCCCGTGGTGTTATTGAAGATGTGCTAATCCAAGTTGACAAATTTTATTTCCCAGTGGATTTCATAGTTATAGATACTCAGCCTGTTCAGAATCCTCATAGTCAGATCCCAGTCATTTTGGGTCGTCCATTTTTGGCCACATCTAATGCTATTATAAATTGCCGAAATGGAGTTATGAAGTTGTCCTTTGGTAACATGAATATTAAACTTAATTTTTTAATGCAGGACAACAATCCGCAGATTTGGATGACATATTTGAAGTGGACATGATCGAGAGCCTTGTGCAGGACTCCTTCCGTACATCTTTTGAAGATCCTCTTGAGACCTGCTTAGCACAATCGGGCATGGATTTTGACATAGATAGTCCCATCCACGAAGTCAATGCACTGCTCGACTCTACTCCTATATTGGAGACTGAAAAATGGAGAGCGAAAGTGGAACCTCTTCATCCCTCTGAGACTCTTCCTGACAGCACAGTTTCTAACTCTGAGAAGGCAAAAGAGAACAGGTTGCTTAATGTTCTTCGAACATATAAGGCAGCAATTGAACGGAAGATAGCAGAAATACAAGGAGTGTGCCCCACTGTATGTAAGGATCATGCTGTGGAAATGTCACGT
Source organism: Magnolia officinalis (assembly GCA_021015155.1). NCBI lineage: Eukaryota > Viridiplantae > Streptophyta > Magnoliopsida > Magnoliales > Magnoliaceae > Magnolia > Magnolia officinalis. The sequence goes on along the minus strand of JAJHSJ010000002.1, from coordinate 15,104,456 downwards.
AAAATGCAAAGGAAGCATGATCCTAACATGAAAGAAGTCGTTCGAGCAGAAGTCCTTAATTATTTGATGATAGTGTCAGTTACCTCATTTCAGATAGCTCAGCTCATGGGAACTCACATCACTTGTCTGGGATTGGTTAACCACGTGTTGAGGTAAGTTCTTTGGCGGACCCTGGTCTTAAAGATTAATGAATTCATGGTCCGTTTTTGGTCTGGCTGAAGACGTTAAACTTAGCGCTCCTGGGAGGCAACCCAGCATTTCATTTGATTTCTTTTTCCTTGTTAGTTAGTTCAATGTTTGTGGGTACATTACTGCAAACCCTCACGAGACTACAACTCGTCCACTAGGGGTAACCTAGGGGTTTAAAGGCTTGTTGCATGCGCTAAATGCAATCGAGAGCACCTGCGAAAGTGGTATAGGTAGGATCTTCTTTTATTTTTCTTTTATTTTTACTTCTGTTGATCTCTCTCTTGTGCTAACTTGCTTTTATGATGAAATTTTTTTTTTTTTGAGAAAGATTCTTGATTCTCCATCAAGGTACTATCTTTCCATCACTCATCTTTTATTCTCGCTGTCCCATGTGCATTGCATGCTTATTTCTTTTACATTGAGGACAATGTAGATTTTAGGTTGGGGGTGGGAGATTAGGGTACCTAATCAGTATTTTCTTGGTCTTGAGCAAAATTTATGAAATTTTAAAAATTTCTCTGGAATTTCTATTGAATTCAAAGTGATTTTGAAGGATAGTTGTGATTTTAACATTATAAGATATGTGATGTTGGTAACTTATGACTCTTGGATTCGGCCATCTACTTGATTTCACAGTCAATTTTGAATTGATAATCCATGATTAGAAATTGTAAACATTGATTGAGCCATGATTTCACATATCACATCTCGCTTACACATTAAGTTTTCAGTTCGATAACTGAATGATTAACTTGGTAAAAAGAAGAATTAAAAGGCTAAGTCACATAATCGTCATCATAGGTTTGCTCCCTATAGATGAAGATTCGATTCCTCATAATTGACAAAAAAAAAAAAAAAAAGAGTTAGGCGACAAGTTTTCGCCATAGGTTTGCTCCCTATAGGTGAGAATTTGATTCCCGTCATTTGTGTTACTGCTCATAAAAAAAAAATAAAATCAAAGGTTGATAAAATGAAAAGTTAATCTGTGAGATAAGTGTTGGTTTCAAGCTTGGCAACTTACCAAAGATATCATGAAATTGACAATTGGATCTCTTAATGTTTGTACGTCGAGAATATACTATACACTCGTGGAACTCAATGTTTAGGAATGTTCAAATTAATGGATTAATATTTTAAACTTGATTATGAAATCTGCTGAGAGCTTGATTCCAAGAGAAAAATTCCACACACCAATCATGAATCTTAGAATTTTCACATCTCAAGCTATCTGTTCACAAGTCACTTGAGTTTACAGGAATTGTCTTTTATTTCTGAAATTATTTTTCGCATGTTTTGCTCGGGACTAGCAAAATGCTGGTTGGGGATTGTGATCAGGGTCGAATATTGCATATCAGACCCCAGTAATTACTTGATTTTACATACATGATAATATTTAATGCCAGATTTTACTCGTGTTTTTGTTACAGGAGGAAATTAGGAGCGTGTATAGCAAAATGATGTTAAAAGCATAGATTTGACGCTCCAAAATTACCAGAGCACGAGATGTACTCCAGAAAACCAATGGTGAAGAATATACACGCCTGGGATCTGAGGAAAGCACGATAAAGAGGCCTGAAATTGGTGCAAAATGCAAGATCACATATTTTCCGCCATCCGATCAACTCGAAACTTTATACAGGGGATTAGGGACATTAATTAACCGTACATTTCAAATTTCAGCCCTGGGATCACTATGGAAGTGCCCCAACTGACAAATCAGCCCATAAACCGTTGATTCTGGGCCCACCTGATATCTGGAACTGCCTCAATTTTAGTCCCAGCGGTTAAAATTGCCTGAGAAACAGTATGGTCGGATTGGATTTCTGAAACACATTACAGTAGGCCCCCTTTGTGCAGCGTGTGTACACAGTGTGCACACGTGCACGCGCTGCACTGGAATTGCTTCACGCGGTCAGCAGCGCTGACCGCGTCATCTCTCTCAAAACGGAAGCTTCCGTTTTCGGTAGCAGCGAACGGGCGCGGCGGGACTATTTGCGGAAGATAGTGGGCCCCACCCATCACCCATAAAGCTGATCCGAACCGTCTATCTTGTAGATGGGTTCGTGAACTTCAAAACCATGCTGACAGTTTGTATCCATGCGTGTACACGTGTTCAGTACAGGGGCCACAAGTGGACTCCTGTGCAACGTTAGAATTGATCCTGGTGTGATTGCTTCTCTGGACTGCATCAACGGACAACCAAATCGTCCCTTCTTAACCGAAAATTCCTCCCCATCCAATGAGCGGAGTGGATTTCTAAGATACCAAGTAAGTGGACCCCACCTACTCTCATTCAAAAAAACGGAAATTTCCGTTCTCCAGCGTTCGAACAGGGACTTGCGGTCCTTTGTTCTAGGATCCATCCGTTGTTCGAAGGTCTGATCTGGACCGTCCATTAGATCATAATGGCCCACATTACCATTGCCTAGGTGGCAAAATTTCAGATGAAAGCATAGATCAGTTCTTAACTGTCCAAAAGCAGGCCAACGGCTAAGCAGAAAACTCTGTGGGCCACCACGAATCTGATTCAAAGTGGATCATGTTTGACCGAAATTTCACTCTGAATCCAAGGAACGGTTTGGATTTATCAAAATAATAACGAGTTGGGCCCCACCAAGGTAACAGCGTAAGGCTTTTCGCAGTCCTGTTTAAACGTCCGGAAACCGACGTTTTCTGGGGAGTTGCACGATCAGACCATCGATCAGATGGCTGATCCAAGCCGTCCATCATGTAGACCACCTCAAAACATCCCAGGGGACGTTGATTTCATGGACGACATACAAGGAAAATGAGTTTTTGGAAGTCCCGAATTCAGCTGCGTAAGGGAGTGTATTGCTGTTATTGCGGAAGCTTTTCACCCGATTCCAGCGCTTTCCTTTTGAATGCGTAAGAGCTCTCCACCGTCCCGGGCAAGCATAAAAGGGAACCATCAGCTGAGGGAGGGGCATTCAGCAATTGGAGGCAGAGGGAGGAGATCCAGCGTTAGAAAAAGAAGGAAAGAAAGTAAGAAAGAGAGAAAGAGAAGAAAGGAAGAAAAAGAAGGAAAATGGATCTGTTATTTCAAACTTATGTTTTTATTTTCCTATCTAGATTTATGGATTTCTAAACTCTTTATCTAGGGCTGAGATGAAGCCCCTAATTCGAATAATCCTTGTTCTCATATGTTGATTTTATTTTAATCAGATTGGTTGTTTCTTTCTCTAGTGTGCTTGATTGGTTTAAATTCTATATTTCTCCATCTATGAACTTTTGAGTCTATGGATGGATGTGGTCTGGATGATTATTCTAGGTGCTTGTATCTGATCATGAACAGGTTCCTGTAGAGGAAGAAACAGGGTGCTTTACTGAACTGCATATTCCATATGCCCGATTCGGACATGGGATATGTTATTCATGGCATTGCTTAAAGGAATTAGACAATCTGTATGCCCAATTAAGGACACAGATTGTGCTTTTTCTAGATAAGTGGATCAATCTAATTTAAGGTGAATTAACAGACAAAACAAGGGTTAGGATAATTAGGGGTGGATTCGAAAGTCCTAGTTCTCTTTCTCTGATTAAATTTTCTTCCCTATTCTCAATAGTTATTTTCCATAAATTTGTGTTAGCAATTTGATCCTTTATTTGTTGAATTAGTTAAGGAGAATCATAAATTTGAATTGTGACGACCAGTCCCTGTGGATTCGACCTCGATCTTACCGAGTTATTACTACATCACAACCCTATACTGGGGGATTGAACAAGAAACCCTAACCCTAATCTGTTCTAGAGTTTCACATGTTGCAAATAGCGAAATAGCTGACTCAACTCGTGATATAGGTTGTTACAACAACGCCAACGAAGGCTTAACGATTCTATCGAGCTCTTTACGCTTCTACGGAGTAAGGTGCGGACTATAGACGTATAGGTTATGGTTTTCAAGGCTTTTAATGTCGGTTAATGATTTATAACTGACAAGGGTGCTACTACACATGCAAAATGCGTCGTCTGTTTCGTTATACGAGTTTACATGAACTATGTAGAATATAGTGTATTCTATGCATATGTTGGAATGTTTGAATATGTTTGGAATTTGGATTTGTGCTTAATATGTTTATTTGTCATGAATATATGCCTAATACATGTGCGATAACTCCTTAGCGAAAGGACTTGCCCAAAATCACGTCACGGCAAATATACGTCATATATGACTAAGTGTGTAGCCCAAGTGTTTGTAGAAATGTTTGAATGAACATGGAGCTCGGATTCATGTACACCATGGTTGTCCGTCGTGAGTATATGCACGTGGTATGCGGGGCAACTCCCTAGTGAAAGGATTTGGCCTAACACATGTGTAATCCTCATACATCATGTAAGGTGATGTATGTAGTCTATGTGTTTGTGAAAATGTCTGAATGTGCTAGCGATCACCTAGAATACTTTGTAGGAGGATCGAGATACGAATCTCGGTTACCTCAATTATGTGTATGATTTTCTACATGTACGTTACATTGTAATGTCTGTTTTATTTCTTGAAGTGAATGTGTATGAAAGCTTGTTTGTGTTATATTTCATAACATGCTTCCTTGATTTTAAGAATTGAATTACTTGTTTATTCCTGATTTAACTATCTCATATGATTCTTGATGAAATAAAATGAAGTTGGGACTATGATTTAGTCCACGCAGTCGGTAACAGGATTAAATTCATGGCTGAGATTTATTCGCCATGTAAGACGTGTTTGACGAACCTGAGCCGTACTTCGGTTGGCGACAGTGGTTAGGCCACGCGAAGGGCTTATGCACTTCATGTCATTCAACTTGTTGTGCGCTCGTGCTAGTCGAGCTCGGCAAGTAACCCGATCTGTCTAATGTATGTTCATCATGTTTGGACGCTACTGCTTGAACCTAAGGTACCGAACTCACCAGTAGAATCCCGTTAACCTTGGTACCTCGATTCGCTAAAGACTCATGAGCCAAGCATGGTGGTATGGGACACCGTGGTCGAGCTGTCGGCTTACGCTGGGGCCACGAGCCTCCCCCGTAGTGACCAGTGATCAACCCAGACTCGTGAGCCGAATACGGTGGTATGGGACACTGTATTCGACCTGTCAGCCTATATTGATAAGGTGATGGGGGAGCGGTACAACGAGTGCGTGTAACAGCCCTGACAGCCCTTTGTAGTGACCTCGAGCATACTCTGAATCTGCGGAGAGGCGACGAGTCTTCCCGTAGTAAACAGAGTATAAATTAGGCCTGTATTGATAAGGTGATGGGGGAGCGGTGCAACGAGTGCGTGTAACAGTCCTGGCAGCCCTTTACAGCGACCTAGAACTGCATCATCGTATGAGATTATCTAGGACTGACGACCCTAGAATGGATCATTGTTTGGGAATGATATAAGGGAGGTACCTTAGTTTCCCAATACTGTTGTATGAAAATGATTAATAACAACTCGGTAATCACGCTCATAACATAGCACTGCATGTGCCTGGAAGATGTGGAGCACTAAGGGATGAACGCATGCCGCAGACGTAAGATGGTGTCGCATAAGGGAGTGTAGGTGAGGGCATGCATCATGACTGCATTTCATACTTGCATTAATAAGAGTATTTAGGAGTGTTTGATTATACTGTTTTATCATTACTGCTTGACTGAATTGATAACATGTTAACCTATGCTTTATTGTTCCATTGAGTTAGCTACTCACTCCCACATTATGGGACAGTGTTTTAAACACCAACCAAACTCTGTCTTAGGTGCAGATGGAGAGACGATTCAGGAGGCGGAGCCAGACTACTATGAGGATCAGGATGAGTTCTCGTACATGCAGTTCTTCGATGGCTTCACTTAGGCAGCCAGATCGATGAGGTTACAGGACTATTATGATAGTTGGACTATCCCTTGCCATTTTGATTTTTGATTCGATATATGTATATGGTGACTCAGTAAAGTACTCATACTTTGGAGACAGATCGAGATTGTTTTGTTTTATATACATTTATATACATATTTCAGTCTTCCGCTTGCGTTTTATAAATTGATCTGAAGTATGGATTACTATTTTGGTATAATCTCACTCATGTTTATTGCACTAATACAGCCAACATTTAATCATCATTATATATGTTGCATAAGTGATGTTTTGGAACTCGAGAGTTGAGTTGTTACTCGACCCTCGATTTTCAGGGCGTTACAAGTTGGTATCAGAGCATGATTTGGATTAAACCGGACCTGGGTTATGGTCACACAACGTACGCTGACGCATTTCGACATAGGAGGGTGCGAGAAAAATGTAGAAACAATCATACGAATCCCGACTTCGCCAATTGGCGAAGTTCACCGAAATCGGTCATTTTGTTTGAGTCTATACTTGACCGTGATCCATGAGTCAACCCCAAAACACTTCTAGACCGTCAAACGATTGATTTAGACCATGTTCTCCTCCATCCCAGCTGTTGAAAATTGGTAAAGGTGAATGTACATCAGAAACGTACCCGAAAGGACCCGGAACAACTCGGAACGGAGTTGGGGGCCAAAGGATGCAATCCGGGGGGACCCACGGTGGACTCGGGGTACCATTGATACCGTGGGAGGGGGTGGCCACCGCCCTACCCCAGCGGCACCGCGGTCAGTCCAGAGGATCGTGGCGGCACCTCGCCTACCGTGGTGCACCACGGTCCGGTCTGTCCGGGCCTGTCAGGCCGGCGTCGGGCAGACCCCTAGACACGTGTGGGGCCCACGAAATCTCGTGGGGACCTCTATTTCTTTCCCTTTTACTCTCCTCTTCCATTTCCTATACCTCCAAGCCTTCCTCCCTTCCAAAGGATCCGATTTTCTCACTCAAATAACCCTTCCAATTGCCTCCTCTTCCATTTTTCGTGCACCACATTCCTTACCTATTTAAAACTTCCCTCCACAGTTGTTGCGCCCCCCTTTCTCATTTATTTGAGCACTCAAATCTCATTTGGTGTTTCAAATTCGTGGGAACCCAAACATTTTTCCTATTTCCCCATCTTCCTTCCTTTCTCATGACGTTGTTCGAGCTGGTAACTGCCCTATTCTCCATTTCCACCATTCTTTCCCTCATGGGAAAGAGAAAGGGTGCCGCGGATGAAGCCGGGCCTAGTCGCCCAACCCGTCCAAGGAGGAGGGCGGGCGCCGAAGCTAGCACAAGCGAAAGAGCTCTACCATTAGGCTTTGAGTACGGTCGGTTTGGTGGCCGCAGGGTTGTACTTGAAGCTCACGTAATGAGAGGCTGTTTGGACTACACCCGATTATGGACCGCTTAATGGACGTTGAGTGGGGTCTCATGTTCGAAGATAAGTCCCATGCATGTGAGAATACGGTTCGTGCTTTTTACGCCCATATCCGAGACCCATCGCTAGAACCTCTACAGTTTGTTGTTTCCATCGCAAGGCGAAATTACACAATCAACGTGGACTTCGTTCTCGGGTTATGGGAATTCCACGTGGTGAAGTCCACGCCAATGAGAATTTTTTTAAGAGTGTGAGAGAACGAGATCGCCGCACGCGATACCTTTGTGGCCGACTGGTTCCCTGGTCACGAGGCAATTGCCTCCCATCGACGAGATTGACAGATGATTTCCGTCTGCTTCACTACATTTCACGTACAATGTGTATCCACGGTGGGTCAACCATACTGAATGCACTCGTTTGATGGTAGACTTCCTGTACAGGGTTGGACATGGGGACAATTTGTGCCTGCCCACTTCGCCCTACTCCAGATAATCCAGACCGCTCGATCTGTCAGAAATGACATCTCACTCCCGTTCGGCCGTCTGGTATGTAAGATGGCTCGAGAAGTTGGCTATAGACTTAATATGGATGATATTGTGCCGGTCCGGGTCATAAGCGATACTACGCTTAACAACATGGGAATCGGCCCTCGACAACGCCAAGCCCGACTCGACGAGTATGGGATGAGTCCAATAGTGAGGGGGAGGAAAGTATTGATCTAGATGAAGAGAGCGAGGAAAGAAGTGGTGATGAGATAGATGAGGAATAGGAAGAAGAAGAAGAAGAGGAAGAGGAGGCCCAAGACACAGAGGAGAGCTCACCGCCTACACCGCCGGAGCAGGACACTGCTAGGGCTGATAGGGATGCTCATATAGCTCGACTGGAGGAGGATCATGCTGCCCTACGGCAAGGACAGGCGGTCCTACGACAGGATATCATGGATTTTCGGGGCCTCGTGAAGCACAAGTTCAAGAAAGTGACTCACACTTTGAAGACTATCCTGTGCTGCTTGAAGGATAAGGGTGCCCCTCCTCCATCACCAGAATCGGATGCTTAGTCAACCATGCCGGCGTCTTGCAGCTCGTTTTGGTTACTGCTTTAGGATATGTTTGTGTTTTCATGTTGATCGGCCTAGTAGTGCAGTAGTGGCAACATGTTTTAAGTGTTTGAGGCTTCGGTTGTATTAGCTCACTTGCATCTTCTGTCATGAATCATGTAACTCTGTATTCCATGTGTTGTGAAAATTTTGGTAAATGAAATGCATGCAGCCTCTTTTGCTATGAAGTGTGTGGAATGCTTAAGTGATTGTGTATTTTGTTGCTATGCTTCATCTTACATGCGTTGTACCCTATGTTGTATAGGGCGTGACACGAAAATATACGCGGAACACAGCACGCCTCGTACTCACTGATACTATGGATCAGGCTCCTCCCCAGGGTGATGACCGTACTGTCCCTGGTTTGGGCCCTGTTCATGGGACTATACCTGAGTCCCAGCCTTCTACTAGTCCTGCATTCAGGCTACCACCTTATACACCACCGGTTCGCGAGCAGAACCGTGCATCTTCCTCGACGCAGTACGTGCCTCAGCCTGCCCCACCTACTGATAGGTTTGAGCAGATGATGATGTTGATGCAGCAGCAACACCAGCAGCTCTTGGCCACTATTGCAGCGGCCTTATCTCAGGGTGGGAGTGCGACTCCACCATCACCACCTATACGCACTCCTGAGACTGCAGAGCCTTCTGCTCAAGCTGAGGATGTGCCTCCGCTTGCACCTGTTGCATACCCTACGGGGAACGAGGGTACTTGTGGCCTTCTCGAGCGATTTCAGCGCTTGAGGCCTCCTACTTTTACGGGTTCTCACAGACCCGAGGAGGCTGAATATTGGCTAGACCGCATCTCCAAGATACTACGGATTCTGCATTGTACCGAGTCAGAGCAGGTTGAGTTGGTCACCTTTATATTTGAGAAGGAGGCCAGTATGTGGTGGATAGTGTCCTACGGACAGTCGCAGTTGGTTACGTATGGACTTGGGCAGCCTTCAAGTTTCGTTTCCACGAAAAGTACTACCCTCAGACCTACCGACATGAGAGGGAGAATGAGTTCTTGCGCCTCAGGCAGGGAGGCATGACAGTTACCGAGTACGAGCATCGATTTATTGAGTTAGGCAGATACGTCCCTACGATACTTGCTGACGAGCAGATGCGGATACGACATTTTTCTGAGGGCTTGCGACCTGACATTCAGTCGAAGATGTGCTGTGTCAGCATACCCTCCTATGCCGAACTGGTACATATGTCTATGTGGCAGAGCAGGATGTAAATCGACTGACACGCTCTCGTGGCCCTATGGTTACTAGGCCACTACCAGATATCTCGAGCAGGCCTTTCCTCGGTAAGAGGCCTCGTATTGACTCTCCACCCAGGATTGCGGCGCCAGTAGTTCCGATGAGGAGTCCAGGTGTGACCTATTCTTAATGCGGGAAACCGGGTCACCCTGCAGAGAGTTGCTTTGCACGGATGAGAGACAGCGGGTTTTCACCACCGTAGAGGATTGATCGTTCTCGCCCTCAAGCTTTATCGGCTCCACCACTACGGATAGCACCTGCACATCCATCCTTCAGACCACCTGCACCTCATTTTAGGCCGCCACAGCGACCTATGGTGCCTCAGCCCAACCGACCTTATCAGGCACGCATTCATGCACTTATAGCGAAGGAGCCAGAGACAACACCTTCAACACCTATGGCCTTCGAGGTCACTACACACATCTAAGGTATTCCTGTCTTCTTATTGGTGGACACAGGGTCCACTACCTCTATGATCTCATGCACGGCAGTCAAGCGACTGGGTTTGGATACTGCTCCTACGAAGGGAGTGAGGGTCATCACTGCCACAGGGACTTTCTCTGATGTTACTAGTATGTGTGAGGGCTGCCCGATAGACTTAGGTGGCAAAACGATACTTGTCGACCTGATCGTCGTCCCCTTATTTCATTACAACGTTATTTTCGGTATGGACTAGCTCACTGGGATGCGAGCAGAGCTCGATTGCGAGATTAGGGTAGTGACAGCCCACGGACTGGAGGGCACGACTTTTACTTTCCCTGTTCAGGTCAGTCACGCTTCTCGATTGAGATGTTACGCTTCGTCACTGAAGGATATTGTTGGCCCGTCACTTGTGGATATGCCGGTAGTTCAGGAGTTTGCGGATGTATTTGATGCGATTCCTGGTTTGCCTCCTCGGCGCGAGATCGACTTCACCATTGATCTTACGCCTGGTGCGACACCTATATCATTGCCAACTTATCATATGCCTCCATGTGAGATGGAGGAACTGAGGAAACAGATTGACGGGTTGGTAGAGAAGGACTTCATACGACCTAATATGTCTCCTTGGAGAGCACCTGTATTATTTGTGAAGAAGAAGGATTGCTCACTGTGGTTATGTATTGATTACCGTAGGTTAAACCAAGTAACGGTGAAGAACAGGTATCCTTTGCCCAAGATAGACGACCTGTTTGATCAGTTGAAGGGGGCAAGGTATTTTTTGAAGATCGATCTACAGTCAGGGTATCATCAGTTGCGCGTCAGGGATGAGGACGTGCAGAAGATGGCTTTCAGGACTTGCTTTGGGCACTACGAGTTTCTCGTGATGTCGTTCGGTCTTACGAACGCGCCGGTCGTGTTCATGGACTTGATAAACCGAGTATTTCGGCCATTTTTATACCGATTCGTCATCGTATTTATTGATGACATCCTGATATACTCCACGAGTCGGGAAGAGCACGAGGAGCACCTGAGAGCGGTGCTTGATACTCTGAGGAAGAACCAGTTGTTTGCGCAATACAAGAAATGCGACTTCCGGAATAAGGAAGTCAAGTTTCTAGGGCATGTGGTGTCCAAGGAAGGTATAGCGGTGGACCTTGCTAAAGTAACCGCGGTTCAGGGTTGGAAGCAGCCTGGTTCGGTTACTGAGGTGAGGAGTTTCCTTGGTCTGGCAGGCTATTACCGACGATTCATTCGGGACTTCTCGAAGATAGCCAGACCTTTGTCTCAGTTGACTCGAAAGGATCTGAAGTTCACCTGGAATGAGAAGGCGGAAGCAGCTTTTCAGAAGTTAAAGGACAGGTTGACGTCCGTCCCTGTGCTAGTATTGTCAGAGCAAGGGGTTAAGTACACAATATACACTGATACGTCTCGCGTTGGTTTGGGTTCTATCCTTATGCAGAAGGACATGGTGATTGCGTATGCCTCGACACAATTAAGGAAGCACGAGGAGAATTACCCTACGCATGACCTTGAGTTAGCAGCGGTCATATTCGCATTGAAGCTCTGGAGACATTACCTCTACCGAGAGGAGTTTGAGCTTTTCTGCGACCACAAGAGCCTTAAGTATATATTTACTCAGCGGGACTTGAATATGAGGCAGCGCCGATAGATGGAGACCTTGAAGGACTTCAAGTTCGAGGTTTCCTACCATCCTGGAAAGGCCAACCTTGTGGTAGACGCATTGAGTTGCAAGAAGGCTATGGCATTTGCGGCTCCACTGATGATAGCAGAGTGAGATATGGTTGAGTTCGTGCGGGACTTCGAGCAGAAACTTACCGTGGAGGAGCCTTTCGAGAGTGTCGCGCACATTCGGGTGCAGCCACTTATTGATGACAGGATTATTGAGGCCCAGAAGGGCGATGTGAGATTGTCTGAGCTTCTAGAGCAAGCTAGCGATGACGAGGACTCCGAGTGGAGAGTTGGCACAGATGAGGGCCTACGATACCGTGGCCGCCTATGCGTACTGGACATTCATGACTTGAGACAGGAACTTCTCGAGTCTGCCCACAGATCGAAGTTTGCGATGCATCCTGGTAGCACGAAGATGTATCAGGACTTGAGGCGGACGTATTGGTGGGACAATATGAAGGTCCATATAGAAGAGTATGTTTCCTGTTGCCTCACGTGCCAGCAGGTCAAGGCAGAACACTGCCGACCTCCTGGACTACTTCAGCCTATGCCCATAGCTGAATGGAAGTGGGACTTCATTTCTATGAATTTTATATCAGGGCTGTCGAAGACGAAGAAGGGACATGATTCTATTTGGGTGATCGTGGACCGGTTGACCAAATCGGCTCATTTTCTCCCTATCAGAGTGACGAACTCTACAAACGACTTGGCTAGGTTGTACATCAAAGAGATAGTGCGTCTGCATGGAGTTCCCTTGGAGATCGTGTCAGACCGCGACACACGATTCACGTCTATCTTCTGGACTCGTATCCAGGAAGCGATGGGTGTGAAGTTGAAGTTCAATACCGCGTTTCACCCTCAGACCGACGGGCAGACAGACTGGGTGAATCAGATTTTAGAAGATATGCTGCGGCCTTGTGTTTTGGACTTTAAGGACAGTTGGGATGACTGTCTTCCTTATGCAGAGTTCGCGTATAATAACAGTTTTCAGGCAAGCATTGGAATGGCTCCTTACGAGGCCTTGTATGGGCGCCCTTGCAGAGCACCGCATTGTTGGGCTGAGATTGGCGAGCGCAGTTTGGTTGGCCCAGAATTAGTACAGGCGACCTCAGAGAAGATCGACATTATCAGGCGTCGACTTCTGACGGCCCAAAGCAGACAGAAGAGTTATGCCGATGCGAGGCGGCGACCGCTTGAGTTCGAGGTTAGAGATCATGTATTCCTCAGAGTTTTCCCTATGAAGGGAGTCCTTCGGTTTGGGAAGAAGGGGAAGCTTACACCGTGGTTTATTGGTCCATTTCAGATACTTGATCAAGTGGGTGTTGTGGCATATCGTCTCGCTTTGCCCACACCACTTGCAGTTGTACACAACGTATTTCATGTTTCCATGCTAAAGAAGTACGTTCCTGATCCTTCCCACATTATCAGTTGGGAGCAGGTACAGTTGAGCGAGGACGCTACATATGTATTACGTCCGACGAGCATTTTAGACAGGAAGGAGGAGGTGTTGCGTAGTAAGGTCATCTCACTTGTGAAGGTATTGTGGACACATCATGCAGAGGAAGAGGCTACTTGGGAGACAGAAGCCAAGGTTCAAAAGAACTACCCTCAGATTCTCGAGGAGTACGAAAAGGTACTAATTTTGAGGACGAAACTTTTCTTTAAGGGGGGTAGATTGTAACGTCTCGAAAAATCCCGTACAAAGACTGGAGTACCACCGCAGCCAGAAATCACTTCGGACCAAATCCTTTAGAAATTAGACGAGGATTAACTAGTGTTAAACTAGATTACATACGAAATCCGCACTAATCACTTTAAATACGATCTGCAAGATCCAAAACTTGTGGTATCGTTGACGCTACATTACCCAAAAATCTATGATCAATTTCATTACCCGTCTGCTCTCGGGAGCATCACAAAACTCCGTATCAGATCTGGACCGCACATCGAAAGTCTGAATAATACGAAGTTATAGAATTAGGACCGCCTTGCTGGGCTTGACAACCATCTCGGAAATCAAATCCAGATACTGTCCTGGGGCTATTCGCTTGAGCTCGAAGCGAGGAGTGTGAGAAAACAAGATTTTCTTATTAAATTAATCTAATTTAAGTAATCCGAGACTTGTCGCTTGCAGGCCAAATATAAGCAATTAGACCGTCAGAATCTGACCCAAATACACCCTCGGATCAGGGAACATTTCCCACACGTGTCCGTGTACTTGTAACCCTGATCGAGTTTCCGTGATCGTTGAACTGAAACTGGTCTGCCACGTGCGATCTGGGAATCCGTCTGGAACGAAAACTTAACTCGACCTAGATCTGAGGTTGGTGAGCTTAAGTCTGACCGCACGCAGAAAAGGGGGCTCCAGAAGTGCTCCGTTGAGACGAAACAGCCTCGCTTTGGCTATAACCTAGGTATACCAAGACCCTGGGTCTAATTTGGAGTGTTTTGAGCCTATATAAGGACCTTAAACCCTCTCTCATTCAGCCCATACGAATTTGAGAGAAACCCTAGGAGAGAGAAGAGAGAAAAAAGAGAGAAAGTGTGAGAGAAGTGGGAGAATCTTCCTGCTATTCTACCCTGGTGCTATACGCGTTTAACCATCACTATCTAATCACTTTTCTGGCGATTCCGGCTTCGTTCTTAGGTAAGAAACTCTAACCCTAATCTGTTCTAAAGTTTCACATGTTGCAAATAGCGAAATAGCTGACTCAACTCGTGATATAGGTTGTTACAACAACGCCAACGAAGGCTTAACGATTTTATCGAGCTCTTTACGCTTCTACGGAGTTAGGTGCAGACTATAGACGTATAGGTTATGGTTTTCAAGCCTTTCAATGTCGGTTAATGATTTATAACTGACAAGGGTGCTATTACACATGCAAAATGCGTCGTCTGTTTCGTTATACGAGTTTACATGAACTATGTAGAATATAGTGTATTCTATGCATATGTTGGAATGTTTGAATATGTTTGGAATTTGGATTTATGCTTAATATGTTTATTTGTCGTGAATATATGCCTAATACATGTGCGATAACTCCTTAGCGAAAGGACTTGCCCAAAATCACGTCACGGCAAATATACGTCATATGTGACTAAGTGTGAAGCCCAAGTGTTTGTAGAAATGTTTGAATGAACATGGAGCTCGGATTCATGTACACCATGGTTATCAGTGGTGAGTATATGCACGTGGTATGCGGGGCAACTCCCTAGTGAAAGGATTTGGCCTAACACATGTGTAATCCTCATACATCATGTAAGGTGATGTATGTAGTCTATGTGTTTGTAAAAATGTCTGAATGTGTTAGCGATCACCTAGAATACTTTGTAGGAGGATTGAGATACGAATCTTGGTTACCTCAATTATGTGTATGATTTTCTACATGTACGTTACATTGTAATGTCTGTTTTATTTCATGAAGTGAATGTGTATGAAAGCTTGTTTGTGTTGTATTTCATAATATGCTTCCTTGATTTTAAGAATTGAATTACTTGTTTATTCCTGCTTTAACTATCTCATATGATTCTTGATGAAATAAAATGAAGTAGGGACTATGATTTAGTCCAGGCAGTCGGTAACAGGATTGAATTCATGGCTGAGATTCATTCGCCATGTAAGACGTGTTTGACAAACCCGAGCCGTACTTCGGTTGGCGACAGTGGTTAGGCCACGCGAAGGGTTTATGCACTTCATATCGTTCAATTTGTTGTGCGCTCGTGCTAGTCGAACTCGGCAAATAACCCGATCTGTCTAATGTATGTTCACCATGTTTGGATGCTACTGCTTGAACCTAAGGTACTAAACTCACCAGTGGAATCCCTTTAACCTTGGTACCTCGATCCGCTAAAGACTCATGAGCCGGGCATGGTGGTATGGGACACCATGGTCGAGCTATCGGCCTACGCTGGGGCCACGAGCCTCCCCGTAGTGACCAGTGAGCAACCCAGACTCGTGAGCCGAATACGGTGGTATGAGACACTGTATTCGAGCTGTCGGCCTATATTGATAAGGTGATGGGGGAGCGGTGCGACGAGTGCGTGTAACAGCCCTGACAGCCCTTTGTAGTGACCTCGAGCATACTCTGAATCTGCGGAGAGGCGACGAGTCTTCTCGTAGTAAACAGAGTATAAATTAGGCCTGTATTGATAAAGTGATGGGGGAGCGGTGCAACGAGTGCGTGTAACAGCCCTGACAGCCCTTTACAGCGACCTAGAACTGCATCATCGTATGAGATTATCTAGGACTGACGAACCTAGAGTGGATCATTGTTTGGGAATGATATAAGGGAGGTACTTTAGTTTCCCAATACTGCTGTATGAAAAGGATTAATAACAACTCGGTAATCACGCTCATAACATAGCACTGCATGTGCCTGGAAGATGTGGAGCACTAAGGGATGAACGCATGCCGTGGACGTAAGATGGTGTTGCACGAGGGAGTGTAGGTGAGGGCATACATCATGACTGCATTCCATACTTGCATTAATAAGAGTATTTAGGAGTGTTTGATTGTATTGTTTTATCATTACTGCTTGACTGAATTGATAACATGTTAACCTATGCTTTATTGTTCCATTGAGTTAGCTACTCACTCCCACGTTACGGGACGGTGTTTTAAACACCAACCAGACTCTATCTTAGGTGCAGATGGCGAGACGATTTAGGAGGCGGAGCCAGACTACTACGAGGATCAGGATGAGTTCTCGTACATGCAGTTCTCCGATGGCTTAGCTTCGCTTAGGCAGCCTAGATCGATGGGGTTACAGGACTATTATGATAGTTGGACTATCCCTTGCCATTTTGATTTTTAATTCGATATATGTATATGGTGACTCAGTAAAGTACTCATACTTTGGAGACAAATCGAGATTGTTTTGTTTTATATACATCTTTCAGTCTTCCGCTTGCGTTTTATAAATTGATCTGAAGTATGGATTACTGTTTTGGTATAATCTCACTCATGTTTATTGCACTAACACAGCCAACATTTAATCATCATTATATATGTTGCATAAGTGATGTTTTGGAACTCGAGAGTTGAGTTGTTACTCTACCCTCGATTTTCAGGGCGTTACAAAAACCTTCCTAAGCTTGATGTTTATATGCCATCCAAACCGTTCATAAGGTCATCCCTATTGAGATGAGCTGAAAATATAAAACCTTATGCAATTCAATAGAGTTTGTCTAGCAATTAAACTTGAGAATTCATGAATTTCTCAATCAGATCGAAGTTTTCTTCGATTGGATCAAAACTGTCCTCTATTGAATTGAAACTATCCTCGATTGGATCAAATGGTTGTTTATGTAGTTTTCAAAATTTTATCTTTCTGGCCTTGAAATTTCAGGATTTGATTTTTTTATCCTTGAATTTTCAAAACTCGTTTTCATTGATTTCTTCACTTGTTTTCAAACATTGTTCTACTTACTCTTGATATCCTTTGGTCCACATGCTCGAGTATGCTTGATATTCATCCTTTGAACTTTTAAATCTTAAAATGTTCCGCTCTTAATTATCTTTGGACTTTAAATCTTTACCTTTATCTCAAATTTAGCTTTAGACTCCAATTTATTCCTTGCACATGAAATATACTCTATTAGGACCTATTAACTTGATTTATATGATAAAATAATGCTAAATAGAGGATAAATATATAATATTTGGGCGTTATCACATCCCCCAACATGCATTTTGCTAGTCCTGAACAAAATATGTGAAAGATATTTTAAATCCAAGTTAATTTTCTTTTAGAAAAGTTCATTCTGTAAATCCATGCAATTCTCAATCATTACAAATAATAGAGTTCTAAGGCACACTAGTTTTAAAATTATTAAAAACCTAAATAATAATAATTAGGAAATAACCGAATTGGGTTCAAATCATTAATTCTTTAGTAGAAAAATCCTAAACATTGAGTTCCATGGTGCGCAGTAATATCTAAACTTAGCGCATCTAAAAGTTCAGTTATCTACATTCATGTTATCATTGACAATTAAGAAATACTTGAATTCATATAATTTCATCTTTTCAAAAAACTTCAAAATTTCAGCAATCCAAAAAAATTAAAAATTTAACACTTTGAAGAATATTTCAAAAGGAAACTCCACCCCCAACGCAAATGATACATTGTCATCAATTTTAAAAATATATGCAATAAAATAACATGAGAGCAGTCGAATTGTAATACAGTACTATAACGTCCTAGATTTTTGTTATTTTAGATTTCCAAAAAACCTTGAAAATTTTCAATATAATTAACTTATGTTATTACTTACTGACCATTAACACTTGATGTTAGACTATACCCGGGTGGTACTAGTAAAGAACCACACAAATTCAATTAATCAACCTTAGGAAGCTAACAAATCCGCCCGATCACGTAAACCTCAAATCTAGCATTGTGATTTGTTCATATAAGATTTGAATATAGCTAACCTACAACTAACTAATCAAGAAACTGCAACTGAATAAAGATCTACCAAAAGTCGAGACAACTAGGGGTCAGATCTTAATTAACAAATCCAAATCAATCCAATTACTCCTTTAGCCTAAGAACCAACGGTTTAGGGTTATTATGATCGAATCGCCGCTTCCGCTAATTACAAATAGACCACACTATGAACTTAGCTAATCCACACATTAATCATCGCTCATAAGAAATCTCACTATCCAATTCATTTTAGAAATGTCCTAATTATCTAAACAACCTCTAAACTGCTCATTAGTGGACCACTAAACCCGAGACTATAGAAAGACATTCTTCTTAGTGGACTTGACGTCCATCGCGAAACATTGAGCCGAAGTCGTGTCTTGAATCACTCAACTTAGGCCTGTAAGCCAAGTGCATGGAATATGTGAATGCCTTAGGTGAAAACATGAAATTTAAGTGAAACTAGCTGATTGCTCTTTCGTGAAGTTGTAACTTTCGGACCATCAATTCATTGACCAATTTACGGTACCAACTAAAAATATTTCTCCACACATATTCGTATAGTCACGGCCCCGATTGATCATCGGTGACCGCCAATATAAGTTAGGACCTTCCCGGTTGATCAACAAGCCCGATCATCGTATATTTGTATCCAAACAGAGATCGCATTGTTGGACACCTATTTCATGGCTTAGATTGACCCATATGCTTTATGTTGAGTCCCACTAGTGGAAAATTAAACAACATCCCTTATGGATGATATAATGACTAAAGGGTCGTAAAGGCCATTTGCATCACTTCTTGTATTATAAATACCCATTCATTTTATGCCCCCTCTCCCCATATGAATTTGAGCCTAGCTTTGAAGAAGAGAGAAAGAAAGAGAAGAAAGGAGAAGAGAGAGAGAGAGAAAACTTGGAAGTGTAAGGATTTATACTCCTTCACCCTCTTATTCCCTCTATCGCAACATCGCCCTTCATTGATGTCGATTCGACGATGATTGAAGGTAAGTATTGAGTCATGTTTATATGTTTAGGTCTTGTATCTAATTCTTTCCAATTCTTACATGCTTGCATGCTTACTTAGGTTCTCGATGATCTTTCCCTAACACTTTAATCCTAGAAGCACTTTGAGTTGGATGAATCGTTACAAAGGTGCGGACCATTATCTCTACGTTATCGTTTATTGACCCTTGAAGGTCTCGGTTAATGATTAGTTGCTTGTAGATAAATTTGTGCATGCTAATATGTTAATAATTTAATTTCGCTATAATATATGCTATTGGTTGGATATGGATGCTCACATGTTTGATGAAATGTCTGAGTGGTGGAATGTGTTGCTTTATCGATGCTCACATACTTGATTTAATGCTTAAGTGGTTGTATTACTTTATGCATGCTCATATATTTGATTTAATGCTTTAGTGAATGTAGTACCCTATGGATGCTCAAATGTTTGATGAAATGCATAGGTGATTGTATAGTAGAACATATGTTATAATTGCATGATGTAGTGTTTAATCCATAGCGATACTTAAGATTGCTACGATGTTAGGTCAGTTGGCTAACCGCCTGAACTAAAGGAGTGACCTGAGTTAAGGCGGCCACCTTAGGCTTGTTCGATCGACTCGGGTTGAACATAGACGACTGACAGTAGCTGGACTACATGGGATGCTTGCACCCAATGCCAGTTGCGCCAGAGTTCTCTTAGGTCAATCAAATTAGTCTACTAGCTGACTGATCAGGTATGTTCGATGTATGACACGACCAAATTGAATCTAGGATACTATGTTCCCAATGGATGAGTTCATTCATAACCTTTAATGCGATACGATCCCATTAAGACTCATGAGCCAGGCATGGTGGTATGAGACACTGTGTCCGAGTTGTCGGCCTATGCTAGGCTGACAAGCCTCCCATAATAACCAATGAGCACTAATGGAGGTGATAGATCATTGTTCAAATAGTCCTCGTCAAATTACTCGGCTGATGGTTTTGTATCAGGGTACTGTTCGAACGACCCGGGCGTGAATGGAATTGGGTAACGAGCTGATTCCTTTATGGTAATTTGATTTTATTTGATAAGTTCGCACCTCGGAACTGAGTAATCATACTCGGTGTTTGGGTAACAACTCATACCGAATCGATCCTCATACATCTGGGTATCATGTCGTACCTTTTGAATCGTTGATTTGTGTGATAAACGAGTGATACCTAAATTTGGATCAAGGGACATTGGTGAGGAGCCGCTACGTGCCGCAACGAGCTACGTGATTCGGATAAGGACTCGTGACATAACGTTGGTATCCTAGCTTCGTCAATCTGTTGTATAAATTGGAATTAATAATCACTTGACTAATCATACATACCCTAGGGATAAGTTGCAATTTGGCGTTGGAGTCGCTTGTGAGGGAGTGTTGGCATTTGCGAAATAGGCGTTGTAGTTGCTTGTGAGGGAGTGTTGGATTGTAAGACACATTCATCATTATATAATTTCATTCGTGCATTTAATAAGAGTGTTTTAAAAATGCTTGATGTTCTGTTTATCATTAACTGCGTTGATTGAGTCGATAACATGTGTAACCTAAAACTAATATAACCATTGAGTACCATTGAGTTAGTTACTCACTCCCACCTGACACGGTGTTTTAAAACACCAACCAGACAATATTGTTGATGTGGGTTTTATCAAGGCCTCCGGTGGGTAAGCTTGGATCGGCTTGTACTTTCGCCGTGATGCCTTGAGAGCGTCGGACGAAACTAGAAGACCTTGTACTTACTTAACTGGTTCAGTGACTCGGTTATTTTGATATTGATGTTGCTCACCAAGTGTTTGATGAAATAACTCAACAAATTGTTGTTTTGGGTGCATATATTCTCTGTGGGATTGGCTAGAGGCGAGGAAGGTATGGATATGAAACAAATCACTAAAACAAAAAAAAAACATTACATAATAAAACTACCCTTATATCTTGATTTTTAATCTACCTATTGAGTGTTTGATGAAATACATGTAAATTGCTGCTGCAGTTTTGTATACGATGAGAAATTGAAGGTGCACTCTATGTGTTTGAGAAAATGCTGCACAGGCTTGAACTCGGCTTGAATTGGCCCGAGTTGCTGACGGAACCATGTCGAGCCAAGTTGAGCAGTTAGGCTCGAGAATCGAGCTGGGGTGAACTAGTGGCCAAGCCGAGTCGGTTTGACTCCTGTAAAGCTCTACCGAATAGTTATCCCATCACATCGAACAATTCGTTAAAAATGGGGAAGGATTTCTTCAATACGTGTGTAATTGGGCGTGGTTTTTTTGTTGGATTTCAAACATAACACAGAAAAGAATTTTATAATAATACTGATGTATTAGCCCACCCAACATCATTTTGGATTTCAAAGGTGACGTGTAAAAGAATTTTACAATAATACTAATGTATTAGCAGAAACAAACGAAGCGAACATGCCTTAAATCAGACACTGGTACATGCCTGGTACCATCCTTTTCAGGACAGGTACAACCATTTCCACAGGATAAAAGAAATGAAGTGGTCAAATTAAATTTGACACGATGGTGGTCCAGTCCCCCTCACATTTCTACGTTACCCATGGCTTATCTCGTTCTTCCTAACCACTCATCCAATGGCCCCCCCTTGATGGCCCACGGTGCAAAAGAACACACCGATATGACAATCTTAGCCATCCATTTAATGAAATTATCGATCGTCGATTATGGACCGCTCTTTGGCCCATATAGTTTCAGCATCCGTGGGGGACGGAATTTATGCTTCTTGGGCCAGCCAAGGTGGGCCCACCTGATGAATTGTAAAGGATGGGCACCTATGTCGGTACTCCACCAACTTGCATTTTTGAGGTCGTACAGGTCGAGCCCAGGTTCACCATTCCATCAGTCTCGATGGACCGATGTGGATGCACCAATTCTCAAAAATCCTCCGTTAAGAGACCAGCCTTTCAATTTGCGTCGTGACAATAAACGGTCAGGAAGAGAAATGTAGCAACATGGACATTTTCAAAAAATAAGAAATCTCAAAAGACTGGTGACTATGATCTTCCAATACATGGGATTTTCAGAACACAATATATCGTATGATTCCTATGGCCTGGATTCACGGAACCATGGGCCCACTATTATAAATTCAACAGGCGAGGACAATGTGCAGATGTAGCGGCCGAGGTGCCTCTATTTCATCGTCTGTTAATTACTTTGTTTTGACGGCATTCGTATGTAACTAATTAATTAACTAACGGTATTCGTTTTGTTTTGACGTTTCCATACAACAGAAGACGAATTATTTGATCCTGTACCATAGGATATGAACACGTGTCAGCATGCATATTAGTACTAGATCCAATCCATTCATTACAAGGATACCCGTGTAGATACTCTTGGCCAACTTGTCAGGTGGGGTTAGAAAGCAAATGGATGGCTGAAGAGGAATTTGGATTAGCTTTTACCAAAAAAAATAAAATAAAAATAAAAATAAAAATTCCTGGGAGTATGATGAATGTACCAGATTATTTTCTAGTCGAGAACATGTAAAGGATACGAATTGCCTGATGGAGGGCTTGGATATTGCACCTGTCAGCCATCACTTCGCTTGTGATGCGGTGTATACGATCTGCCTTGTAGATAGGGGTGTACACAAACCGGGCTAGCCCGGTTGGCCCGCTCGACTCGGCCGGAAAAAGCTCGACTCGGCCTGACCCGGAACTGAGTTCGGGTCAGGACGGGTCAATTTTATAAGCCCATTCTGAGTTCAGGCCGAGTTCGGATCTGACCTAGTTCAGCCCGGCTCGGCCCGAAACCCGACTCGACCTGTCCCAACTCGGCCCGACCTGTCCGACTCGCCACTAAGTATATATATCCCTTAAAAAAAAAACCTAGGTCGCTTTCCCCTTTCCCTTTTCAGAGAACGCCCGACCCCAGCCGTCCCCACCAAACCCACTCTCCTGCTCGCTCTCTCCCTGCCCGACCCCACCAAATCTCTCTCTCTCTCTCTCTTCTCTCTCTCTCTCTCTCTCTCTCTCTCTCTCTCTCTCTCTCTCGTCCGGCGACCAGCAGAGGCCATCTGCCTCTCTCTGCTCGTCCGACCAGCAGAGGCCGTCCGTCTATCTCTGCACGTCCGTCCGTCCAACCACCAGAGGCCCTCCGCCTCCCTCTGCACGTCCGACCAGCAGAGGCCGTCCGCCTCTCTCTGCACGTCCGACCAGCAGAGGCCGTCCGCCTCTCTCTGCACGTCCGTTTTCCAACCACCAGAGGACCTTCGCCTCCCTCTGCTCGTCCGACCAGCAGAGGCCGACCGTCCAACCACCAACGACAACGAGTATGATCTCTCTCTCTCTCTCTCTCTCTCTCTCTCTCTCAGTTTGAATTTCAAATCTCGTCTCTCTCTTTTTGGTGTTTATGCTCTGAACATTAAACGAGTATGATCTTTTTTTTTTCCCTGGTTTGGATCGGATCATGATTTTAGTAGTTATTATTATTATTATTATTTGATGATTTTAGCAGAGGCCGTCCGTCCAACCACCCACTGTATGTGTTTCATCTATGCCGTCCAAAAGGTGGGCCACACCCTGCTGACATCAGGCGGGCCACGTTCAGCAGAAAATCGGGTGGGCCACTCCATTTTATGGGGGGTTCGAATCTCAGTGGGCCCCACCGTCTCGAAACAGTGGGCCATACGTGGAACCCACCAAGCAGATTGGCTGGTGTATGTTGCCCAGCAGCAAACTGCTGGTGCTGTGACATCAGCAAGTTTTGTGGAGCCCACCTGATTCATGTGTTTCATCCAGTTGTCCAGCAATCTGGACAGGTGAGCCCACCTTGATATGTATGTATTACAAATCGTCTATCTAACTGACAGAAAATGAAGCGGAATCAATTTCTTTGGTGGGCCACGTATGTGGGCCCCACCTTGATGAATGCGATTCACCCAAACCTTCCATCCATTTGGTGACCTAAAATCTTTGAATTCAAGTGGTGTTGTCCACGTGAATTTTGGAATGATCTTTGTTTTTTAATGTCCATTTGTACTTTTGTGATGCATCTTCTGAATGGATTAGATGGTATATACAAAATACAGCAGGCCTCATTAATCCATTGGAAGAGTTAATGCAATTGCTCCATGTGTGGCCTGACACGCCTTTGTTTTTTATATAATGCTGATATTGGTATTCTAGGTGAACTTAAAAGGGTGTGAATTATGAATGGATTTGATGTAGGATTTACACAGTGGTGGGCCCACATGCAACGTGTAGAGTTCCAAGGTAGAATATTCTACATTGACCAGGGCTAAGGGAAGAATGCTAATTCCCAACGCCACATTTCAGTGTCCAAACACGAAAACACTACCATTGCCAATAAGATAGTGGATGAAGGATGTTCAAATTTCTATTATTATATTGGTGGTCCAATCAACACCTTGAATGGTTCTAGCTATTAGTCTATTTGGGAGATTTGATAGAATACATCTCATTGTATTCTAATAAAGATAGGCCAGGACTCTCCCCTAGCTGTTGAATTTAGTAGTTATTATTATTATTATTATTATTTTAACGACTCAAACCTATTATGAGATAGAGATCCCTTCCTTTGGGAATTCTTAAAAGCTTTTATATTCAATATTTAAACCCTTTGATTATACAGAGGCTCTGATGACCGTTCATGTTCAAAGTAAAGGGTTAAAGTAATTATCCAACGATTGATATTTGTTGACAGATCTTCCAAGCTGGGGGAAAATTTCTAGTACCTTGTCATGGTTTTATTACAGGTTGAGATAATTCAGATAAGTTGATATGCCTTTAGCTTGGCTTCCTTTCTAGAAAGCTCCACATGTCTTCTTTTATCACAAATGTTTTATGTTTTTGTTAGGTAGTCTTAATCTATGCTTATACCAATTGCATATTAGATATATTTTTATATTTTTTTGTTCTTGTTGTTATAGTATAGGATAATCAGTTACCCATTTGAGGATTTCTATGTTACCAGACATAGATTAAGTGTGTTTATGGATGCATAGAAATTCTCAAATTGTCCCTTTTTGGACAGTTCAATGTTAGATAGATATTAATGTTTTCATTTATTCTAATTTAAATGCACATGCCTGTTTCGGTTCGTCTCTCCTAATTCTCTCTGGATATATTTCTTGCATTTACTTCCTCATCAAATATCCACACTTGTGTGTGGATAGTTGACGTGTGAATCAAATCTAAGATTAATATATTCTGGAGAGATAAGGGGAGATGCTGCCGAAATTTTGGCGTGGCATTTAAATTGAATAATGAAAGCATTACTATCTATCCAGCATTGAATGGGTAACTGATTTATCCGCTAAGGAAATTCTTTACTAAGGTCCAAGGATAAATGAAATTGTTTCATATCTTTAGATATGGCTAGTGAGGATGAAGTCCCACCTACGGCTACCCCTAGTAGCGGTGCCGGTGCATCAGCCACATCACCACTTGTTGTTGAGGGAGAGGGGTCTTCAGCTGTAAACAAAGGAAAGAAACGATCAGCTGTTTGGGATGATTTTGAAGAAGTAGTAGTTCACAATGTCCCCAAGATCAGATGTATGCACTGCAAAAGTCTATACACCAAAAGTGTCGGTGGGTCGACGTCTCATTTAAACAGACATAGAAAAAGTTGTGTAAAGAGACCTAGACTTCCACGTTCAGGCCAACAATTGCTATCGTTTACAAAGTCCGAAGGATCTGCTTCTGAAGGTACAGTTACCACTCATAAGTTTGAAAAAGGGAAGCTGAAGGAGTGGTTTGCAAAGCTTATTATCATTGATGAGCAGCTATTTAAGATGGTAGAGAGTGAAATATTTATGGGATACAGTAAATACCTTAATCCTCAGTTGAAAAGGTCTCCCGTGTTACTGTGAAGAGGGAGTGCATGAAGATGTATGCCAGTGAAGAAAATGAAGTTGAAAGCAGTTTTAAATTCGGTTTCATGGTAAGTTTGACGTCTGATATGTGGATGGCACAAATCAAAGAAGGGTTACATTTCATTGACTGCACACTATGTTGATGAAAATTGAAAACTCTGCAAGAGAATATTGAACTTTCGCCACCTTCCACCTCCCCATTCCGGTTTGGTTATTTCAGATTGCATTTACAACTGTCTACGAGATTAGGGCATTGAAAAAAAAGTCAGTTCATTAACTTTAGATAATGCTTCCACAAATGACAGTGTCATACAATTCTTACGTAACCAGTTCAAGGCAACCGACAGTTTATTTTTGAGGGAAAAATATTTTCATGTTCAGTGTTGTGCACACATTCTCAACATTAATTGTACAAGAAGGGTTGAAATCAATTGACCAAACTATAGAGAATGTGAGGGAGAGTGTGAAGTACATAAGAGGCTCGCCGTCAAGATTGAGTATATGGAATGACATCATCCAACGTTTGAATTTGACATCTAAAAAAATGTTGAAGCTAGATGTATACACACGTTGGAATTCCACTTTTGAGATGTTGGATTCAGCCCTGGAATTGGAACATGCCTTTCCAGAATATGCAGTGCGTGATAAAACATATGCTTGGTTGCCTACTGATGATGATTGGAGCAAAGCGAAAGAAGTTCACAAATTTTTGAAGGTTTTTTATGAATGTACGAAAATATTTTCTGGCAATAAGTTTCCAACAGCAAATATGTTTCTTCCATCTGTGTGGAAGATCAAGGATGCCCTGAAGAAAGCTGCTGATGACGGTCCATTTTTTCTCCAAATCATGACAGGTGGTATGCAAATGAAGTTCGATAAGTATTGGGATGATTGTCATATGATAATGTCATTAGTTGTTGTTCTTGATCCTCGGCGCAAGATGAGTTTTGTTAAGTACATCTTCACGAGGATTTATCCTACTGAAAAGGCAATATCTGAAACTTCGAAGGTTCGTGATGCAATCGAAGCATTGTACAACGCGTACACAACTACAGTGTCCACACCAAATGCTTCTGAAGTTAGATCGCAAGTTGCTTCAAGCGATGATGTTGATTTCATGTCTTTCTTAGCAAAAGAAAATACAGACACAGACATGAAAGAATTAGAGTTAAACATGTATCTCAAAGAGTCGGTCGTAGTACAGCAGGATTCAGAGTTCGATGTTTTGGACTGGTGGAAATTGCGAGTTAGTGAAGGAAAATATCTTATATTATCGACGATGGCACGATATATTTTATCAATTCCTATTTCAACAGTGGCATCGGAATCTGCGTTTAGCACAGGGAGCAGGGTCGTGAGTAAGACTAGAAGTTCCCTTGCACCAGATACAGTGGAAGCATTAATTTGTACACAAGATTGGTTGCGTCCGAGTCTAGGAGGTGATCTTGATGAGGAAGAGGAGGAGAATGTGAATGAAGCCGCAACACATGAAACAACAGCAATATGATGGATGTTTGGGATGAATTTTATGATTTTGTTAGTTTAATTGAATTTGCAAATGTTGTAATGGGTACTCTTTCGACTTTTATTTTATTTATCTGTTATGTTGATGGATATTATGCAAACTGCGCAATGAATTCTACACTGTTTGCTGACTTTTATTTTTATTTATCAGTTATGTTGACTTTTATTTTTTTAATCCATACGCTTTTATCTTATGTTGGATTATCGGTATTTCATTATTGTTAAAAAGCCTAAAATACTTTTCCAACACGATATGTAGATATGTCTTCAAGCGAACCATCGGTTAACGTTTGGGACTATGGTTCCTTAGTCCATTCTCCAAAGTCTGGAAAGTTCAAGATTTTGTGTAATTTGTGTGGAGCCAAGTTTGTTAACAAAACTAATCGACTTAAATTACACTTATCCTGTCGGGGTGGAGATGCAAGACCGTGTCCTAAAGCCTCAAAAGAAATCTAAATTCTTTTCCACAGTTCTTGATTCAAACAAAAAAAAATTTCACTCCCCAATCCAAACATTCTGAGGCAGAGAAGGAAGCTAAATTATTAGCATTGGAAGAAGAACAATTTCAACTCGCCTTAAAGCGTATTATGGAAGAGGCTTCTACCATCAGCGATGTCCTCCAAGACCACATGATGTCGAAGCAGGTTCAAGCTGCACGGTAAAAAGAAAAAAGTAAAAATTCAGCTAAGTTTCTCTCCAGTCTGGGTGCGTTTTACAGGACATTGGGAACTACGTATAAATCTTCTCACAAAAATAGTTTGAAAAATCTAATTCAAACTATACAAGAGGAGGGCGATAAAAAGATATCTCCACCTTCTGAAGAGGGAGAGGTGAATGAGTACGTATATGAAGATTTAGATAGCAGCAGCTCGGCTCAGATGAATCTCCTCAACAGTAGTCACTAATGTATGGACTGTATTTAGTTTGTATAAAATGTTTTATTTTATGCTTTGTCAAATATGTAAATGTAGTAAAATTATAATATATCCTCTCTCTCTCATGAACTTGTAAATGTAATGGGACGCGGATTACTTGCCAAAGCCCTTCTCATAAACTTGCCGTAAGTTTCGAAACTAGCCCGAACTCGAAGGTTCGAAACTGGCCCGAACTCGGGTTCGAAACTGGCCCGAACTCGAAGGTTCGAAAACTGGCCCGAACTCGGCCCGAACTACGCGGCTGGCCCGGGTTCGGGCTAGAGATGTTGGCCCGGTGACCAGGCCCAGTCCGGTTCGGACTTGTGTGGCTGTTGAGCAGGCCTGGATGGGCTGAGGCCAGTTCGACTCAGCCCGACCCGTGTACACCCCTACTTGTAGACGCGTATGGGCTTTGGAAAGCTCCTAGAATAAATAATATCCTTGGGTGTAAGTGGTGTCTCTTTTTAGGTGATCCAGACAACTCCAACATCACCCATATTGAAAAGATCACTGCCAAAAGAGAGGCCTTGGTCACTTGAAAACGAATTTATGTTCTCGACCGTCCATTTTCAGGAAAGTATTAAAGGTCAAGATTTTTCTATCAAGCAACCTTTTGGCGTGTGCTCATCCACCGTAAGGGACAACAGATCAATGGTGTCGATCACTGAAAACAGGCCCCACTTGTAGAAATTAAGAGCTAAGGACACTAAAATTGACCGTCATCCTCCTGAGGTTATTGATACTCTGGCGGAGTATGATAGTTCATAAGTATGCACTTAAGAATTGCATGCAACTCAAAATAGACCGTCCAATTCCTTAAAACCAGTGGAAATAGGTCAAAATTATTTTCATTATTATAAAATACACCGATGATTAATTGACACACGTTGGTTGAGTATAAACCGTTGAATTCTTTCCATTCAGACGTCCATTAGATGTCCAATATCTGCATCTAAAAATTAATTTTCCAGAGTATTTTTGGTTCATAACAAACTGAAATGGGAACAGATTATTTGGACGGTCTAATGAAGTTACGTTCACATCACTGGTACAATACCTGAGTGCAGGCGTATGAACCATGACTCTCTGCCAGAGTATGATAAGCCTTTTCCTCCTCCTTTTCGGCCTCCTCGCTCCTCCTTTTGAAAGTCAAACGAGAGAAAGAGAGAGAATCTCCTGTTGATACATTGATAGGCTCCATCATTCTCCATTGCGGCTCTGTGATCGTTCTGTCCTTTCTTCTTCGATGAATCTGAGCGGTGCATCGAACTCCGGAGGCGCCGGATCGAACGATTCTTCGCCACCTGCAAAGAATTCCAAGAGACCCAAATGTAAATCTTCTCAGAATCTCACCTTCTTTTATTTGATTTTGAATTTGGTGTGTTTGGGGCAGTTTCGGCCTGCTATTGGATTTTCTATCTTGAGATTCAAAGACCAAAAGTAGTAAGCCTTTGTGTAATTTTGCATTTGTAGATCATGTCTGTTGACATGCATTGTATTGGGTGATTTCGTGCGGGTTCCCTTTTTTTTCTTTTTATTCAATTTGATTTTATTTGCTTGATGGCATTGATAGATTCTGGTTTCAGTATAACGTGATATGATTTTATGTGGTTTTCCAATTTTATGGTTATTTATTTATTTATTTCTGCATATGCATTTGTTATTATTTATTTATTTATTTGAATGCATATGCATTCACGTTGATTCGGACAGTTTTTGTGGCCTTTCAATTAGGATAAGTGGGTGCGCGGTTCAGTAATCCAGGCCGTTGGTCGGATGATTCCCACCATGGATGGACTATGACCCCACATTGTCCTTGATGGGACAATCTTAAGCTTTTGATTTGTGGCCCGCCGAAACATTGTTGAGAAATACAAGGGCGGCCCACATTCAGCTGAGAAAGGTCTCAAGATTGGTTGGTTTCGATCCCACAGTTGACGAAGATCTCAAGAAGGCAAGGTCTCAAGATTGGTTGCTAGGATCTTGTAATGTTGGATATTTTTGGCTCATTGTCCATCTCCAGTGGTTGCAACAGACTGGCGGTCTGGATTTCCCAACAATGGGCCTCACATGCCAGAATTGAAAACCCACATATATTGGGCACAGACGCATGTCAGTTATCATCAGATTCCTCTTTACTGTTTAACATATATCTGATTGGCATGAAAAATTAGAGATGTTGCACAATGCTTGGCTGCATTCTGCCGGGTGGCCTACTTACAGTGATCTGAATTGTTCTTCTTGTGGGCCCCACCATTGATGGATGATATAACCAAGATTTGCTCATTGATCAATCCCAGAAGTTGGAGCAATGTGCATTTTCCTACTACACAGATGGTTGTTCATTATACACTTTTAACCATCCATTTTCAGGCTAACAATTTGATGGACTGTATTGTCCATTGGGGATTTATAGCCCATGGTTTTCAATATTGGTATCAGGGGATTGAATATTAGTATCGGCTTATATTGGACCGTATTGGCCCATATCGGTCAAACCTCTTCTTCTCTTTTTTTTTTTTTATTTTATTTTATTTTATTTTTATTTTTAAATTTAAAATTTTAAATTTAAGGAAAAATGTCCAAAAACAAGAAAAGAGATATTCAAGAATCTATTGCTTTTTTTTTTTTTTTTTTTTTTTTTTTTTTTTTTGTATATATATATATATATTGGACATGCATATAATGTTGTATTAGACCATTCTTTGATAAGAATGTTGTATGTCGGTTTGATCCGTTGAAAGTCAACGAAATGGGCCCTAACTGAACATAGATCAAGTACGAATTTGTGAATTAGGCCCACTACTTTGAAATGCAACAAAAAGAAGATGAAAACATCAAAAAAGAAAGTGAAAGTTTATCCTTCTTTCTAATTTTTTTGATAATGGTCCATTACGCTTCGATTTGTCAAATCGCACTCAAAGTATTTGTTTCAATCCCAATATAGGTTTAGATCTAGCGTAAATTGACTTTCTAAGCTTCCCCTTGGTTTAAATGAAAAAGGAAAAGGAAAAATGTGTAAAATTTTGAAGAAAAAAAATAAAAATAAAATCAAATTGGGCCATTATGGGTGTGTCAGCCCATATTGGCTGAGACGCACCAATACACCACAATTTTTTAAGGCTAGGCCGATTCGGTCCCATATTGCGTATCGTATCAGAGACCAATATGGATATGAAATGGCTGTATTGATCAATTTGACCATTGAAAACTAATTACTGCATCACCCATCCAAAGCAGGGCCCATCAAATATAATGCCTGGCTCACTGAAAGTGTGGGACCTACCTTTAAGGAAAGCTGATTAGAGAAATTCAGGGCGAATGTCGGGAAGAAAAACCCTCTATTGTTCTTGTGGCGTATGGTTTTTAATTACAGGCTTGGTTCCTTCAAATTCATTCTCACTAATTATTGCATTGATTGCTGAATCCAGTTATGCTTTGAAACAAACTGAAATGATTTTTATCTAAAATTTGTTTCAATTTTCAGACTCGAGGTTTACTCAGCAAAAGTTGCCAGCTTGCAAGCCAATACTAACTCCGCAATGGGTAAGCTGCAACAGGATGCGCAATCTCTTTTCTACTGTCTGATATGCTTTCGTAACCTCTTAATCTCATGAGTTTCTTGAGTACATTTGCCATATTTTATTGGGAATTTGATTGCTTTCCTGCTTTGAGAATTCGGAAATCAGATAATCACACCACAATTTCCATGACTGTTCCAGGTGATCTCCGTGTTCGCTCTCATCAGCATCATCTTTGTCCCCATCGGTGTTGCTTCCCTGCTGCATTACGGGATGTACGTTTGAGATTAACCGGTCATGCACTATCTGAAATGGGAAATTCTTAGGCAATTCACAAGGTGCATGCTAGTGGGCATATGTGTTATAGATCTGGGCCAATCATCAGGTGGATCCCATCTTGAACACACCCTGGGCTAAAATCAACATAGTCCACTCATCAGGTTGGCCAAATAAGTATGTTGAAGAGATCACTGATAAACTTTTCTAACCTTCTACACATGTGACCCACCTGATGATGGGCTGGATCTCTCACACATGTGCTACTCTGGTACATGTGTTCGAATTGCTCTGTATCACTTCTCATATGAAATTTAATGATTCTGGTTCTTGTCTGTCTTCTATACTGCTAAATATGTAGTTCTCACTTTCAGGTTGTTGAAATCATTGACCGGTATGAGACAGAGTGCATTCGAGAGAGCTCAAGAGGCAATAAGCTTGCATTTATACAGGACCCGAAAACGGACAAAACCTGCATCAGGACAATAACAATAAGATTTCCTTGCAATTATCATATCTGCTGAGATGAGATTGTAACTTAAAATGAGGAACTATCTTTTGCATTCTCACGATGTGTTTAACCGGGGCCTGCCAGCATATAACCCTTTAACCTCCGAATCTTTAACCACAGGTTTAGAGTATATATGGTTTAATGCTCGGTTAGAATGGGACCCAAATTCAAATAAGAAAACCCATTGACGTAACTGCAGATACCATACTGAGAAATGGATGCAGGAAGCGATCAATCTTGTCGAATTGCATATGCAATCATGTGTGGTCGCATATGTCATTGCACAATCACATATGCGACCGCATTTTTTTTAAAATAAAAAATTGAAAAATATGGAAAATTTCAAAAAAATATATATAAGAAATTAAAGAAAACTTTTCTAAGTTTATAGATAACTAATTTTACATATTTAAAATATATTTGAGAGAAATAAAATCAATTAAATATCAAGTGCTTGAATCTTGGTCTTCTAACTTCCAAGAGAGAGAGAGAGAGAGAGAGAGAGAGAGAGAGAGAGAGAGAGAGAGAGATCACTTGGAATTAAGAAATGTAAGAGAAGAAGAGAGTTTTAGAGTGAGAATATTACAAATGGGGGAGGTTTGGAAGCCCTTTTATAGGCAAAAAGTTACTTTTTTACAATAAAATAAAATAAAATAATGTGGCAATCGTTGACCAATATGCGATCACATACATTGCATATGCGATCACATATTTTCGCATATGCCTCATATGTGATCGCATATTGATGAGGACATCGTGCACATGCATGCCCGCATGCCACCTACACATGCACGCACACCACCACCCCTACGCACGTACGTACACAGAAGGAGGACCCCACCATCGATCTGGCTCGATGACGACGTCCAGGGAGGGCCTCTTAGCTAGAAGACAAGTTTTGGTTAAAAAAGTGAGCCCAATAGTAAAGAAAAGCCCATCATGTGATCTCATGATCGTGGCCCACTCGTTGGATTGATTTCATATTTTAGGTTTTGCTTATTGTTATTACTTAGAACATCATGAACGCTTTAGATTTCTTTGTTTGGTTTTTATTTTAGTTTACTTCATCGCCAAGTAATAGGTTGCACACACGGTGCGAGTTTTTGGGGTATAGGGTTTTCCCTGTAAATAGGCACCCCTTGTAGTTCTTTTCATTCATTCAAGCTTAATAAAAATTCCTGCATTATTTTTCTGCTCTCTTAATGAGTCGTGGAAGAATTCAAAAGTGGGTGTGAAGCCACATCTATCCCTATCCATCCCTACCCTCTCCCATTTATATATCTCATCTTCTATAATCATTATTGCTTTGAATTTCTCAGCTTTTGCAGCTATTCATCCCTCCACATCCAGTTTTCAAAATCTAGACCTACATGAGGGCTGAAACTTCGGTGGAGCACTACGCATCGACCTTACGTCGAATCATCGTCAAACTTGGAGAGATTGGAGGTCTCCCCTAGCCGACCAAGGCCTAGGTGTCACTTTGGAGAGGCGGGCTTCCATCACACGTGCGGCCAGCCCACCCGCGCACGTGCGTCATCCTCGAGTCACCATTTGCGTGCAAGAACTTTCTCTGGGTTAGGTTTTTCTCTGATTTTTCTTTTTTCATTCCTATTTCCTAAACTCTAGCCTTAGTTTGCATTAGCCCTAATTTATTTGCTCCTTTTTTCACCCTAGAGTTCCTTAAATTGAGATTGGGGAATCCCTTGGATTGGGGACTGTTTGCTATGCATGAGTGGTTAATTTATATTTCCATTTGAGATCTTTTGACTTATAATTTTTATTGGTCTAATCCTAGCCTGTGTAGGCCTGGACCCGCATAGATTCCCCTTTTATTGAATGTTTGGATTTTCATGTGGGATGTGGAATTTGTGTAATTGTTTCTGAATTAGTATGATCTAAGCTAGAAATCTTGCATATCATATTTAAATCTCATGTCCTGCATCAAATTTGGTATCAAAGCCTAGGGTTCTTATAGGAGAATTCACCACATATTTAGGGTTTAATTTGTTTGAGTCCTTCATGCATCCAATCCATCATATATAGCTGCTAGAAAATCGTAGTCCCTGATATATGTAGCTGAATTTTAGTAACGGTGTATAGTCTCCTTCATATAGAGTCTCGTAAGGTCATTTAGTTTTTAGACGCATATAGTTGTCGTAGCAGGCCCTTAGGTTGAGCAAGTTAGTGTATGTCCACACGTACGAGTCGTGGTTTCGGTTTGCACCCCACACTAAACATGGAGCAACTGCAAGAAATAGTGGTCAAGTTAGCCCAGCAGGTTGAGTCCTTGAATAAGCATTGAGAACAATGCATAGATAAACGTCTCAAAGAAATAGAGGCCTCCTTCAGGGCAAACCCCACCACTGGGGAGGATTCCCAATCTCAAGCAGTTGGTCAGGAGGTTAGACCAAGGAATGAAGGCGGCTAAAGAGCTGGTCATAGACGCGTACCTGTACACCCACCCCGTGAGGGACATCATGATCAATATCACCCAGATGCACAACTCCTCAAGGGAGTTAGGGTAGATGCCCCTACATTTGATGGCCACTTGGACCCTAAAGCCTTTCTAGATTGGCTGGCGGATATGAACCACTATTTTGAGTAGTATGATATGTCGGATGCTCAACGAGTCCGATTCGCCAAGATGAAGCTTGTGGGTCAAGCAAAGAGGTTTTGGGCAACGGTTGAGCGAAAGAAAGAAAGAGCGAGGGAACTCCCAATAGTCCGTTGGGGAGAAATGAAAGAAACGCTGAAAGAGAAGTACCTCCCTTTCTCTTATCGTCTATGGTTGATTGAGGAGTGGCAGTCTCTTCGACAGGGTTCCATGAGTGTTGCTGACTATATTGAAAAATTCGAAGAGTACTTGACCCACTGTGAGGTTGATGAGGACCCTGTACTCACCCTTGCTCGTTTTAAAACGGGCCTCCATCCTAACATTAGGAGAGAATTGCTTGCTAAAGACATAAACACTATCGAACAATTGTATCAAGTAGTGTTGGACATCGAACAATATCTCAAAGCGTCTGTGGGAAGGCGGTTTGATTTTCGCTATTCTAGTGCTAAGGTCAATCCCTTTGGGGCTAAACCTAACACTGGATATCACAACAAACCTTCCAACAATTTACAGCCTAGGTCCAAGGATGATAAGGGTAAAGAAATTGTCGGGTCTAGTTTACGGGGAAGTGGAGCCACTAGGTGTTTTAGGTGTCAGGGGTTTGGTCATTTAATTTGCTCACCAGTGCAGCACGAGAGAGGGCACCAAAGTATTCTTTATTAATGGGTAGGTAGAAGTAGTATCCCCAGAGAGTGATAGCGAAGAGGAAGAATATGAGCCCATAGAGACCCTTAGTGATGAAGAAAGGGAGCGCAAGAGTCTGCGACCCTCGCAATTGTGCGTTGCGCTTTGGCTCAAGTCAAGAACACTGATTACTGGCGCCGCAATATGATCTTTTACACTTATGCCAAATGTAGAGAAAAGAGTTGTAAATTGATTGTAGATAGTGGTAGTTGTGCCAACGTGGCATCGACTAGTACTGTGAGCCGTTTGGGCTTGAAGCTGGAAGTTCATCCTCAACCCTATAGAGTTTCCTAGGTTGACGAAACCTCCATTCCAGTATCACACCGTTGTCTTATTCCTATTCAGTTTGGATCTTATAAAGACACGCTTTTGTGTGATGTTGTTTCCATGGACGTTGGTCATATTATTCTGGACAGACGATGGCTCTACAACAGGGATGTCACCATATTTGGTTGTTCAAATGTGTGTACATTCTGGTTTGAGGGCAAGAAGGTCAAGTTAAACCCTCTGCCACCCAAGAGTACGACTAGAAAGGAGTCTACGATACAGAGTGGTGTGAGTGGCTCGGAAAAAGCAAATGAATCGAAGTTCAAGTCCAAACTACTCCATATTCTGAATGCCAAAGACTTTGAGTGAGAGACGGAGGCGGACGCGATGGTATACGCCCTCGTGGATAGGGAGAGTATACCAGAGGCTAGTGTAGAGTTACCTACTGAGGCCATTCT
Source organism: Magnolia officinalis (assembly GCA_021015155.1). NCBI lineage: Eukaryota > Viridiplantae > Streptophyta > Magnoliopsida > Magnoliales > Magnoliaceae > Magnolia > Magnolia officinalis. The sequence goes on along the minus strand of JAJHSJ010000002.1, from coordinate 15,067,470 downwards.
GGTAGTACATGAGTACATGAGTTTCGTGATGTCTTCCTTGATGATCTACCGAATGAGCTTCCCCCTATGAGGGATATACATCATGCCATCGATTTAATCCCTGGGGCGACTCTACCAAACCTCCGCATTACAGAATGAACCCAAAAGAGCATGCTGAGTTGAAGAGGCAGATTGATGAGCTTCTAAAGAAGGGTTTCATTCGAGAAAGCATGAGCCTGTGTATCGTGCCTGCCCTTCTTACACCTAAGAAGGATGACACATGGAGGATGTGTGTTGATAGTAGGGCCATTAACAAAATCACAGTCAAGTATCGGTTTTTCATACCACGTCTTGATGACATGTTGGATATGATAGCCAATGCTACTATCTTCTCAAAAATTGACCTCAAGAGTGGTTATCACCAAATCCGTGTACGCCCTGGTGATGAGTGGAAGACGGCGTTCAAGACAAAGGATGGGTTATACGAGTGGCTAGTTATGCCTTTTAGGTTAACTAACGCCCCAAACACTTTCATGCATGTGATAACTCAAGTGTTGAGGCCCTTCATGGGAAATTCCTGGTCGTATACTTTGATGATATCTTGATTTATAGTATGACTAAGGAACAACACCTCAACCATTTGAGACAAGTTTGTGGGATCCTTAGGGCCGAGAAGTTGTACGCCAACCTAATGAAGTGTGCGTTTTTGTCTAGTAGTGTGATCTTTTTAGGTTTTATTGTTTAGCTGAGGGTGTATCGGCGGATCCCGAGAAGGTCAAGGCCATCGTCAATTGGCCTGAACCCTGCAATATTCATGAGGTGCGCAGCTTTCACGGCTTAACCACCTTCTATAGGCGATTCATTCGAGGTTTCAGTTACATTATGGCTCCCATCACAGATTGCATAAAAAAAAGAGAGTTTCAATGGACAAAGTCCGCCTCGAAGGCCTTCAATGAGATAAAGGTCAAGATGACCGAAGCTCCAGTTACGCGACTTCCAGATTTTTCAAAAGCTTTTGAAGTCGCATGTGACGCGTCAGGAGTCGGCATAAGAGGAGTGCTTAGTCAGGAAGGGCACCCTGTCCCATTTTTTAGTGAGAAACTGAATGAGGCAAAACAAAGATATTTCACCTATGACAAGGAATTCTATGCGGTAGTGCAATCACTGCGCCATTGGTGTCATTACCCATTGCCGTAAGAATTCGTCTTATTCTCAGATCATGAGGCCTTCAGATATCTGAACTCTCAGAAGAAATTAAACCCTAGGCATGCCAAGTGGGTTCAATTCCTTCAAGAGTGTTTAAGCATAAGGTCGGTGTAGAGAATAAGCCCGCCGACGCGTTGAGTCGTCAAGTCGCATTACTCAACTCCATGAGTGTTGAAGTTACAGGCCTTGAGCGCATCAAAGAAGAGTATTCTGAGTGTCCAGATTTCGGAGTTGTGTACGCGTCGTTGTTAGAGAGCTCGTCAGGAGCTAAGAGTGAGTATTTGATTTTAGACGGATATTTGTTTAGGAGTGACCATTTGTGTATACCACGCACCTCCCTCCGCGATTTTCTTGTCTGGGAGTTACATTCAGGAGGGGTTGCGAGTCATTTCGGTCGAGACAAGATCATTGCCCTAGTGGAAGATAAGTTTTACTGGCCAAGCCTCAAGTGAGACGTGACCAAAATTATAGGGCAATGTCGTACTTGTCAACTGGCAAAGCAAAAGAAACAAAATACAGGATTATACACACCTTTGCCAGTCTCATTCATCCCTTGGCGGGGCATCAGTATGGACTTCATGCTTGGACTTCCCAAGACTATTCAGAAACATGATTCCATATTTGTTGTCGTGGACCGTTTCTCTAAAATGACCCACTTCATTCCTTGTTTTAAGACCTCCGACGCATCTTATGTTGCCAAGCTATTCTTTAGTGAGGTCGTCAAGCTACATGGGTTACTAAAAACCATAGTGTCTGACCGTGACATGTGATTCATGAGTTACTATTGGAGACACTATGACACATGATGAATACTAGGCTCCAATTTTCTTCTGCCTATCACCCTCAGACCAATGGCCAGACTAAGGTGGTTAATAGGAGCCTAGGAAGTTTACTTCGATGTTTAGTGGGGGAGCACCAAGACATGGGACACCGTACTACCCATTTCCGAATTTGCATACAATAGTTCTGTAAATAGGTCCACATGTCTAAGTCCTTTCGAAGTCGTTACTGGTTACAAGCCTAGGAAGCCTATTGATCTTATCCCCATGTCATTGTCCCATAGGCCATTAGAGTCTTCAGAGTCTTTTGCGCATCACATACATTCATTACATTAAGAAATCAGGCAAAAGATCACTACTAGTAATGAACATTACAAATTTTCTGTAGACCAACATAAACATTTCAAAGAGTTTAATGTTGGGGACTCTATGATGGTCCGTATCAGGCCCGATTGGTACCCTCCAAGGGTCGTTCGTAAGTTACACGTGCGTAGCGCTGGACCCTTCAAAATTATAAAGCGAAACGGTCTCAATGCGTAAGAGGTAAATCTTTCACCTTCCATGGGAATTAGTTCCACATTCAATGTGGAGGATCTAGTTGCTTTTCAGGGACCCACTGATACTTTGTCTGGCCCTTCACCCACCCATCCTCATTTCCTAGATTTACCCCTTGATCCATGACTTCTTCTCGACATTTCATCTTAGCCTCTGTCTCTCATACCTAGCCTTTACACACCCAAAGAGGAAATAGATGATATCCTGGACCATGAGATAGTTTCAACATCGGGCGGCAGGTTTCAGAAGTACCTAGTTAAATAAAGTCGCGCCCAGCTTCAGACAGCACGTGGCTTACTGAGGAGGAGCTTCAGATACTTAATCCTGACATCGTGGAGTGGTTCAGGAGTTTTATTTCGCCAGTGACGAAATCTTCGCAGCCAGGGAGAGTTGACGAGGACATCGTGCACACGCACACCCGCATGCCGCCTACACACGCACGCACACCACCACCCCTACGCACGTACGTACTTAGAAGGAGGACCCGACCATCGATCTGGCTCAATGATGACGTCCAGGGAGGGCCTCCTAGCTAGAAACAAGTTTTGGTTCAAAAAAGTGGGTCCGACAGTCAAGAAAAGCCCATCATGTGATCTCATGATCGTGGCCCACTCGTCGGATTGATTTCATATTTTAGGTTTTGCTTATTGTTATTATTTAGAACATCGTGAACGCTTTAGATTTCTTTGTTTGGTTTTTATTTTAGTTTACTTCATCGCCAAGTAATAGGTTGCGCACATGGAGCGAGTTTTTGGGGTATAGGGTTTTCCCTATAAATAGGCACCTCTTGTAGTTCTTTTCATTCATTCAAGCTTAATAAAAATTTCTGCTTAATTTTTCTGCTCTCTTAGTGAGTTGTGGAAGAATTTAAAAGTGGGTGCGAAGCCCTCCCTTTTCGAAGGGCTAACTACGTAGTGTGAAGCCACATCTATCCCCATCCATCCCTACCATCTCCCATTCATATATCTCATCTTCTATAATAATTATTGCTTTGAATTTCTCAGTTTTTGCAGCTATTCATCCCTCCACAGCCAGTTTCCAAAATCTGGACCTGCAGGAGGGCTGAAACTTCGGCGGAGCACTACGCCTCGACCTTACGTCGGATGGTCATCAAACTTGGAGGGATTGGAGGTCTCCCCTAGCCGACCAAGGCCTAGGTGTTATTTTGGGGAGGCGGGCTTCCATCATACGTGCAGCCATCCCACCGCGCACGTGCGTCAGCCCCGGGTCACCATCTGCGCGCAGGAGCTTTCTCTGGGTTAGGTTTTTCTCTGATTTTCCTTTTTTCATTCCTATTTCCTAAACCCTAGCCTTAGTTTGCATTAGTCCTAATTTATTTGCCCCTTTTTTCACCCTAGGGTTCCTTGAATTGAGATTGGATTAGGGACTGTTTGCTATGCATGAGTGGTTGATTTATATTTCCCTTTGAGATCGTTTGACTTATAATTTTTATTGGTCCAGTCTTAGCCTGTGTAGGCCTGGACCAGCATAGATTCCCCTTTTATTGAATTTTGGATTTTCATGTGGGATGTGAAATTTGTGTAATTGTTTCTGAATTGGTATGACCTAAGCCAGAAATCTTGCATATCATATTTAAATCTCATGTCCTGCATCACATATGTGCTAGATTGCATATGCCATGATCACATATGCGATCTGCATATGGATATGTGCATATGCGATCAATCACACATGACAACAATGGAAGCGATGCAAGAAATGTCTCATTTACAACTTGTATAGTTGCACTAACACAAATACATGAAACAGATTATCGAATTGGGGAATGATTTTTAGGGGCAATAAATTTCCAGACAACTCTCAGTAAAACCGAGTGCAATGCTACCATTCAATGCAGGTGTCGAAGCTCATGAAGCAGTCTATTTATGTGTATTATTAGCTTGATAATTTCTACCAAAATCATCGCAGGTATGCATCCCCCATTTTCACTTCTAGTAACAGTTGATTTTAATGTCTGAGCTATACACTCATTCTAAGCACTTTGGACCAGAACTCTGAACTCAGACAAGGGCACATGTCTGTGGGTCAAAAACAGATACAATGTGTCAAGATGTAAGGGACATTGGAAAACCAACACCATCACATAGCTGTACAGATATATAATGATATTGAAAAAAATTGTATTATTATGTAACTTTTACTTTATAATGGGTAAGATAAAGAAAAAGATGCATCTATATGACCCGAAATACGTTAGATCCATACAAGTAGTAAAAAAATAAAGTACAAGAACAAAACATACATTGCCATTGTCTCCTAATAGGTGCATCTAACATGTATGTGTGGTAGTTGGTACCACAATTCTTTAGAAAATGGAGTGTCCTTTTTACATGTTATTTACAACTTCAACCATCTGAAATCAGTTAATCTTGCAATGGGTTGGAATTTTCGGTGTTAATTTGACTTTGCACAATACCATTCCTTAAAAATGGTTATATTACAGCTGTAAAGCCCTTATGGAAAGGCAGTGTTTAAATAGCGGTAGCATGTTACATAGCATTCAGCCCTTTGTAGCGTGTAGCGTAAATAGCGTAGTGTGTAGCATGAACTACACGATACTTCTATTTTTTAATTTAAATATAGGAAAATATGATAAATAGTAAGAACAAAGCAAAAAATATAAAAATGCATAAAAGATTATTAATTTTTTCAAGTATAAGCATATTAAATTAAGTTATTAATTATCATTTATCAAAAGCCAATTCACATATAAAGTCATAAACCATATCAAATAATTATTACATCAACAACTTTCTAAGCAAATCATTTTAATTTTTTTGAATCAAACCAATCCCATAGGCTAAGAGTTTTAAGTACAAGATAGATGTCATCTATACAAAAAGGGGTTTTTTAAAATCCTCTTTCGAAACCATTTTTCTTTTAAGTGTAGTTTTAATAGTTTTTTAGCGTGTGAGTTTCACACCAACTTTGACAAAGGATCACTACCATTTTAAGTGAATCCGGGTCATCTTTCAATTATCCAAACTGTAGGTTTGGACCCATGACAATAGAAACATCAATTTTCGGAAGAGAACCGTTAAATACTATAGTCTCTAGAGTTTCAAGTTACCGGTAAGTTTTATTTATCACTGATCCATGTATATGCTCTTTTAGAAGTTAATGACATTCTTTATCAAACACATACTATCCAAAATTTTCAAATTATGGTTTTTTGGACCCTTATTTACTCTACTCATTTGTTACTTATCTTTGTTTTAATTTTATCAAGTGTTTTCATCTAATGCAACATGTAACTGAAGAAGATCTGTCCTTGGGTCAAATGTGCAGATGATCCAATGAGCCAAAAGGTTTGTTTTTCAAAATGCTTTATACAGTTTTCAGTTCAACCAAATGGGTCATCTTTATTCATTTACTCTTTATTGAACTGAACTTTTCAATCCATTTTCGTTGGACATCCAAATGAGCCTTAGTATTCAAAATGCATTTCTCATTAGGCAATAGCAATCTGAACGTTGACGGTTTGATTTTGCAGCCGGACGTTAAGTTGGTTAAGAGACGATCAAAGATCTTATACACAGGGAGTACTTAGAGAGGGAGAAAGATAATCCTAGTGGAATTAGATACATCGCTTGAATTGTTATTCAAAATGGGCTCCACATAAGTGTACATGGTGATTTTATCAAGTGTTTTCATCTCAAGATTTAGGATTTTGTGGGGAGCTCCAGGATTTCCATTATTCTCTACTTAAGAGAGAGGATCTAGGATTTGGAGCGAAATACATTGGAGGACAAAGGTTCTTAAATAGGATTGTGGCTAAAAGACTTTCCTTAAAGATCTAGAAGATAAAAAGAGTGGTAAGTTGATGTTTAGGTTCATACTTCTATTTCCTTTTGTATTAAATCTTAAATTGCCATTCATTTACGAGTTGTTTACACTCACCATGGGAAATAGGTAGAGTCATTTTATGCCTATGTTATGTTGATCTTCTTAAGATAGATGGACACAGAGATAAGAATTGTTTATCAGGTGCTCTTTGCTAGTATTATTTTTGCTTATTACGTAGTGGTACATAAGAATGGTCTAAATTTGTAGACCATCACTGTTTTTATTAATAAAATAAAAAAGAAAAGAGAATGGTTCACTTTAAAGGGAACCAAACCTCATTGGGGTTTAGAAGTGTGTTGAAATTGAAAATTTGCAACGGTTTTTTGGTTTAAAACCGTTTCTAAATAAGAAAAAATACCGTTCGACCATCCCTATTTGAAAATCGAAATTTGGTTTAGAAATGGGCTTGAAATTGAAAATTTGCGACGGGTTGAACCATAGTTGTTTGTGATGCCCTATTTCAGGAACGGTTCTCATCCGTTCCTAATGTTTTGTGACAACTGTTCCTAAATGGCTCAGGAACAGTTTTAAACCAATCCTAAAGAGGGATTTTGGTGTAATTGGTAGTTTTTATCACTGACCTGGGTTTTGTCGTTTTTGAAAATCAAGATTGCTGATTTTGAGATGAAGCTCATGGACATTGACAGCGAGCATCTTGGAATTCTAGAAGCAGAGTATCATGCCATTGTAAAGATGCCATTAGCTGAGTTCTCAAGGATTTGCAAAGACCTCAGTAGCATTGGAGATACCGGTATCATAATCATCATCATTGCATGAGTTAGTATTGAGATACTTCCATACAGAATATTGTGTACTGAATTAATCACCCACCATCTATCGGTTTTAAATCTGAATCGAATGTGTAGGGATTCTTGTTGGTTGCTTCATACTAATGTCCAACATTCATATCAACAGTTATAGTTCACTAACAATATCTATGTTTTGGTTTGGGGTGATTGCAGTTGTAATTTCAGTGACAAAGGAGTGAAGTTCTCTACCAAGGGTGATATTGGAACTACAAATATTGTTTGCCGGCAAAATACCTCTGTACACAAAGTGTGTTAGATATTGACTGTTTTTCCCCCTTTGTGAACAGGCTGAGGCATTTCTCTCCATTTAAGTGGTTTGGGTTTTGTTTTAGTAGTGACATATGACCCAAACAGTAAGGTCATTAATGAACAAGTCATTGTAATAATGACAAATGTCATCTATTTGTTTTTAAGTTGGGCTGGACTGGACGGTTTGATTAATCTAGGTCAGAACCAGCCAGGGAAATGAGCCAAGTTGCCTGGAAACCCATTTTAGGCAAGAAATCATTTAAACCGTCCAGCTGGTCTGCACATCTGGATTGGGCATATTGCCTATTGCTTCAATTCTGCTGTTTATTGGTAAAATTCAAAATGGGTTGTGGTGTTCAAGTACCATTTTGTTTTTTATTTTATAGAGCAAACACTACCAACTGTGCTACAAGTAGCTAGTTGCAGGAAGTTCCTACCATTTTATTTGTTTAAACATGCACTACAACAAAATTGGAGAAAAGCGGCGCTTCTGTGCGGCGCACACCGGCGCTATGTAACTGCGGACCACGGATGTTATAAAAAATTAAAAACGACCCATTTTCATTTCACTCACAGCTCTCTCCCGACGACTCTCTCTCTCTGTCTCTCTCTCTCTCTCGCGAATCTCTCTCTCTCTCTCTCTCGCGAATCTCTCTCTCTCTCTCTCTCTCTCTCTCTCTCTCCCGACGACTCTCTCTCTCTCCCTCTCCCTCTCCCGACGACTCTCTCTCTCTCTCTCCCGATTCTCAGCTTCTTCCTACCCCCGAATCTCTCTCTCGCGCGAGCCGCCATTAATTTTAGGGCTTAGATGAAGATCTGAAACAGGTAAGAGTCTAGATTTCATCATTTTCAACATTAGTGATTTCCTAATCAGGGATTTACAATGTTGAAACCCTAATTAGGGATTTACTATGTTGAAACCCTAATTAGGGATTTTTCTATGTTGTTTCATGTGAATACATAGAAACGATTTGTTGTGTGATACAGTTCTGATTTGTTCGATACTTCGATTTGCAGTTTTTCCATCTGAATTCTGTTGGATTTCTGACGGGTGAAGTTTTTCAATTTGAATTCTGTTCAATTTGAAGTTTTATAACTCATTAGGTATCTAGATCTGCTACTCTCTTGTTTCCTAGGGTTTTGGATCTATTTTTTACACTTTGCATTTGGGTTATTTTAGGTATGGTAAAATACAATTTAAGTCCTCATAAATGCATTCTAACATTTTGTTAGTTTTACTTCAAGATTATAGCTAGCCCTTGAAGGCTTTTTACATGATCCATACTGTTTATATGATGGGCTACATTGTAGATGGTTTTTTTTTTTTTTGTTAGCTTGTTAGTACACCCACTGTCAGTTCACAGTTCATTGTAGATGGTTGATAATCAATAAAATCATCGACATTGGAAGACCATGTGAATGGGCCATAAAAGAATGCTTAGACGGTTAATATTGAAACAAAAAGAGTACTCCAATGATGGTGGATTAGAATATTGCTTTCTAAGAGTTTTCTTGTATGTATTCTCATCCATCCACCATGAAACTCATCATATAAACTGTTTGGAAACATGACCTCAATTCAACAACTATAGCAATCATTTGGTGTAAAACTAGCGTTACTCTAGAAGGAGATCTTTCCAAAACCACTGCTCCCCTTTCTCCAAGTTCTTCCAAGCTACTTCCTATATATCTCTCCACATACATTGCAGGACCATATCCACGTGGATAAGGGTACAATTTTCCATGCAATTAAATTATAAAGATAATTCAAACTGTATAATTAAAAATGACAAAAAAGAGTTTTAGATCAGAAAAATAGGAATTTAGATCTGATTTGTTCGATACTTCGATATTTTGTCAAAATTTTGTCTTCTGCTGCAAAGATATCTTTATCTTGGTTCTGCCTCATTTCACTACATTTTGGCTATTTACTCAGACCATTAGTCTTCCAACCTAAAAGAATTTCAGTAGTTTTAATGAGATTATGTATTAGTTTCCTCTACCATGCATGTAACCACCCATTGCATTGTGTTACTCATTTTGGTATCACCTTTTTTCAGGTCATTGAGTTACAACTACCCTCATTTTTTAATAATTTTGATCCCCGTGCTGCTGCAGCTAACTTCCCTTCAAGTAAGTCCCTTTGCTTTTGTAAAGAATTTCTTCTGAGATTGTCATATGTGCATACTTTTATGAGCCTTTCATTATTATTACATCTTGCTTGATTGTCTCTTATCTTTGGTCTTCTTATGGTTTTCAAATTTTGGGTTTGCAGGTGTGCAAGCTTATTCGGCTAGACTGACTTTCACCTTAGCTGCCTCTCCTTGTAGTACACCCGTGCTTGCTACTCTTCTTGGATATGTGGCTGCATCTAGGGTATGGAAATCTAAATGATTTTAAATCCACTGCTGCAAACATTATTTTCCATATTTTAGTTCTTATTGGCATGGCCTGTAACTTGCATGGTGGGTTCATTTGCACAAATTGTGGCTACTAATCCACCTTACATATCACATATGTGCACACCAATCCAGATGATCAAAACTGCCCCCTCATTTTGGGTGGATGGCCTGAAAATCAGACTCATGATCAGTTATAAAATCAAAACTGATCCACCCTAAAAGTTTGATCAGCCATCCCGTTCGATTTTGACCATCAACCTTTTTCTTCACTAACCCTCCATTTGATGGCCCTGCTGATTAGACAGTTAGGACCGTCCAATCAGTGTGGGTTTTGGGCAATGCTCTATCCTCAATGGGGTTAACGAGATCAGTATTGGTGTGAAAGTATTCCAAATTTACTGCAGATGAGTTGCCAGTTGCCACTAACTAATAGTTTTAGGCAAAGGCACATTGTAGTCCTAATGGGTATTAAAACCTGTATTTGATAAGGTGTCTACTCCCTGTTTTCCTTTCTTATTTTTCCACTTTCAATGGACTTAAAATTTCCAGTTTCTACTTGAAATCATTGAAGATATCAAGCATTTAGCATGTTGCCTGTGTTTGTTATAACTGGAAGTAGGTGCTCTTGATAACAGAATCCAGTTATAGGGGGCAGCTTACTCTTAACATACACAACTGGTTATGTAGCCCCTCTTCTACTAGAAGCCTCCTTTGCTGGTGCATTACAGGTAAGAAATCACTGATTTATGTCATTAACTTGGGCTAAAAACTGATATTGGGATGTATTTGGTCTGGTTATCCAAAATTGGTGTTGAGAGAACTTGATATAGCCTTTCTTCCGTTTGGCTGAGAATCCTTAGATCCTTATCTCATAGCCCATTGTTCATGGAAGTTGATCCAAACCCTTCATCTCACCCATACACATGGAAAAACAGAAAAATGCAAGGCTGTACAGAGCAGATATGATTCCAATATATAACAGCTAACATTTGAGAAAATGATGGCCATTTGGACCACATATATACTGAAGATGGCATTCCTCAACTAGATTTGAGAGAGGATTTCTTGTGATTATTGTTTGGCAAAAGTTTAAAACCAGCTACCCACCTAATGTGAACATTCCTTTACCTGGGGCTGGCATTGCAATAAACTTGTTCAATGTAATTGACCTCTATGATTGACTATTAGAGCGCCTGATTGTAATAATAGTCTATTACATTGTGCTTGTGGGAGTTTTGTACTCTCATTTGTTACTTGTTTCTGTCTTGTTCACCTTGTTAGATATGCCAAGAGTTTTGATTTGCAGGTTAGACACTTACAACTACATATGTTTTTTGCCAGGTATTATTCATCAATATCTTCCATAAATAATTGATCTTGCTTAATTTATATTTTTGTCGCTTCATTTATATGCTTTCCTAGAGGCCCAACTTGTAACTCCTCAGAACCCGCTCTGCCGTAAGATATTACGGTGTATGACGGTTCCCAGCAGGTTAAGTTGCAAGTTATTATATAGATGATGAATGCCAATTGTGATTGATTATGTAATTGTTTAAGTATAGGACAATCAGTTGCCCATTTGAGAATTTTTATGTGGCCAAGCATAGATATAGTGTGCTTTTGGAGACATAAAAATTCTCAAATTGTCCCATGTTTGGACAATTCAAGGTTGGATAGATTAGAATGCTTTCGGTTCCTGATTTAAATGCACATGCTAGTTCTGCGTTGTATCTGTCCTTTCTCTCTGGTTACGTTTCTTATATTTATTTCTAATGTTAAATATCGTCACATTATGTGGATACTTGACATGGAAATCAAATGCAAGATCAACGTATTCGGAGAGACATGGGGAGATGCTGCCGGAATTTCGGTGTGGGCATTTAAATAGGAACATGAAAGTATTACAATCTATCCAGTCTTGGATGGGTGACTGATTTAGTTAGTCAGTTAAAGATACCATTAGAGATTCTATTAGATGCCTAAATCGTCGTCGCTTGTGGGGTGAGCAATAATGGTGCTTGTTTCATTATAATTTCCCTTTAGTACTCTTCCTTAAATTTCTCTTATACCCATTCTAGTTTCTCTCCTAGGAAGCTTTGTCGAGCTCACGTTGTATTTCAACTAACTTGTCGAAGTAGCTGAGGAACATAGTGATGGATAAGAGTTGGATTCATTTGTCAAGGTATCTTAGTAACTTCTCCTTCTAGTTGGTGTTGCCCAATGGTTAAGATGCATTGTTTGATATGTCCTCCAATTGCATTGAATGATTTAGGGTGAGCGATGCATACTTAAGTGGAGCTACGGAATTCCTAGACTTTGCATTTACAAATGCAAGTGATAAAGGGAGGATCCTATGTCCATGTAAGAACTGCAATAACAACTTCTGGGTATCTCGACAAGAAGCATACGATCATATCGTGTGTGATGGATTTAATACAAGTTATATTCATTGGCGTTTTCATGGGGAAGCCACGTCTTCTTCTATGCCTAATCTGGATCCAAATGATGATATGCGCGAATTGTTACACGATGCATTCAATTTTTCGGGCCCAGATGATCAAGAGAGTGATGCAACATATAGACCTACACAGGGGCTTAATCTTGAAGCACAACAATTTTTCAAATTAGTAGAAGAAGCCGATAAGGAATTGTACCCAGGCTGCAAGAAGTTTAGTAAGCTCTCTTTCGTTATTCGACTATATCACAAAGGATGACCTCCATTGCTCAGAGGAGAGATGAAAGATATGAGGAACTACATGCCGACAGTCTCTCTAAAAGAAAATATAGCTGCACTCTCGTCCTTAAGAGAAGCTGAAATGTCATCCCTTAAAGAAACTATGGTTGACGTCTCATCCGCAAGAGATGCTGAAATTTCTTCCTTAAAAGAAACTCTGATGAAATTGATAGCCACTATGAAAAATGTAAACAATAACCCACCCACAGTATTTGGTGTTGCAGCTAGTTCTAACATGAACCGACCATCCTCATCATCAAGCCATTGGGTGACCTCTCGGGTAATTATATTATATACATGTATATATTTATATATGCACTATGTCTTAGATTATATATAGTTTAGTTGGTATATAATGATTGATATTGAGTTATCATTTGTAGAAACACTCGACGAATAAGGCGAAGACCACGAGTTGCACTAGTGTCGGGTAATTCCTTATACCAAGTGAATAGTTCTTTTATTACATTTTGATGTTTTTGTGTTCTTAATTAGATGGTATATTTTATTTTCTAGGATGTGACTGGAGTTAGTCTTACAAGTATCACGAAACCCGGGGTTGCTATTGCTAAAGGAGTTGTTTTGAGCAAGGATCCGCTCACAAAAGTAGGGGGGCATGAACTTGGAATTGGTTTCTGGGAAGTATTAATTCATGTGGCAATAGTACGGGATGAGGTTTTGATAAGACCCTATGGACGATATAAAACAATTGGGGATGCTATTGGAACGAGTATTGTTTGGCCCTCTATTTTGTGTAAGGTAAGATTAAGCATTAATTTCTTGTACAAAAGATTATGAGTACTAATTAATTTCTTTTTTTTTTTTGTTTTGTTTTGCAGGTTTAAGGAGAGATGGATTGAGCTAAATGAAAGATCCTAGTCCTAGCTGGAGTGTCATCCCTGTTTGGTAGCATTCTCCCCTGTTTTGCTGCATCCTCTGATTGCTTCTGGTATTATTAGTATTTGAAGATGCCTATTTTGCCAATATATGCTATTGTGGGGTTGATTGCTTCAGGGCTGGTGGTGCTATCTGCTGGCAGCTTGGTTTCTAATGTTTGGCTAGTAGAGGTGTGGCTGGAGAATCCAATGCTCTCGAGGAGACCTGGCTTTTCCTGCTTTCGGGTTTTTGGTGCAACGGAGAAGGCTTGGTTGGGAGCTTTTCCCAAGTGAAGTGAGCTCCTTTTAGGCCCAAGAAGACATGGTGGAAGGGCTGCTTTTTTTTTTTTTTTTGGAATTGAAAATCAGCTTTTGATAAAACCTGTTGTTAATACCTGTCGTTTATGCCTTAGTTTTAGTTTGTGCCTTAGTTTGCGATGAGTACTTGTGCCATGGTTATGGAAATTGTTAATACCTGTCGTTAAACCTCAGTTTTAGAAGTCTTACATTTTCATGTCTGCATTTTGTTTTAGTTTGTGCTTTCGTGAGGCAGATTTCCAGATTAGGCATAGAAGAAGACTCTTGTTCTTTCTATGTTTCTTTACAACATTAATAGGAGGGCATCACATCAATCTTGATGATGGAAGCCAAGCGAAGGAGAACAACTACATTTATGTAAGTATTGCTGTTGTTATCCTTGGTACATATTTGAAGTATTATAAGTCTTAAGCTCCATTTGGTCATCACATCAATCTTGATGAATATAAATTTTTAATCAAACCAAATGGATCTTAAGCCCTTTTTTAACTCAGCCAATGCAACTACTTGCATTGCGGTCCCAAGCTCGGGTAAAGGAGGAGGGAGAAGGGCTTAATTGGCAGTTTCAACTGCAACCTTCCTTACTATTCATAATGAGGAAGTAGTCCTCAATTGGCAGTTGGAAAAAGAGGAACTGTCTGATTCATTTTTCACTGATATTGCCAACTGTCTTTTGCAGACTTATCCAAATCCTTTGCAAGATAATGCAGCATATTTAGTTGTTAAGTAAGTTAATTTAGCTTTTCTACTCAAGCTGATTTCCTTTGCTCTTTTTTTTTTTTTTATAATTACCAACAGCTATGGCATATCTTCTCAGTCATTTAAACTAGAAATGTCGGAGACATCTAAGCCATACAAAAGATGGGAACCATAAAGAAGATCAAGGGTGCAGATGGTCAGACCAATCCACTCATTAGACAGGGCACGTTTGTAAATTGCTTCAGATAATTAGCTGTTGTTTATTTCAACAGTGGCCAACTGATGAGTGGACCTGCCCCAAATAGAAGTGGCGTTGTACCTAAGATCATGTCTCCCATTCTTTTATAATCTTCCCTGTTTATTGATTTTTTTTATTTTTTATTTTTTGAAACGCATGAATTGTTTATTGGTCGGCATAAAAATCGTGGCATTATCATGTAAATCCGCTCCATTTTATTTTAATTTCATGATGCTGTCAGATAATGGTTTTCATGGGAGACTTTCTTGTTGGGAACTATTCAACAGGTGAGGAAACATGCAATGTCCTTCAAAGTTCTCTGATTGCTTTTGCTCAATGTCCTTCCACTAACTCCTGGTTTATGTCTTACATGGTTTGGTTTTAGTGAAGATGGCCAGCTTAGTTCATATGATTCCAAGGTTCGATGAGCTTCACACATCTGTGTCAAAATGTTGCCTTTTGCTGCTGCATTGTAGAAACTTGATTTGATCTGCAATATGTGTAGGGGGTGCTGAGGGTGTTTATTAATCAATATGGAGGCAGTTGGCTTCCAGTCTTCAGGTATTTAAAAAATAAGATTTAATCAATTGTTTTACATTGCCTCATTTCCGTAAGAAAAAAATCAAGCATATCTAAGACTCAGTTGTGGATATGGTCCAACTGAGTCTTGGTCTCCTTCCCCAAAATCAAGTATATCTTTTTGCCATCTTATTGGCCTCACACGGCTTGACCCACGTCGTTCCACAGGATATTCAGACAGTCTGCTTCAGCGTTTCCAGGGAGAATGTAATTTGCTGTCTAAGAGTAGGTGCATCCAACACGCATGCCGTTGTTGAACAATTAAAGTCGTTGCACCGCCTTAGCAGACTCAGATAATATATATAGTTTATCACACAAATATTTGGACTTAGGACCTGTTTATCTACCACTTAATATATCATGGAAATCTTAAAATCAGATTTCATCCACTTAATATATTATTTGGGTGTTTGATTATCACACTTAAAGAAAGTTCTTAATGAAAATTATTCACGGAATTAATTTGGGATTGGTGTATGTGCCGAAAGCAGTAAGTGATGCATGTGGATTGCAGTAAGTATAAGAGTCTTTTGAAATTCCCCAAAATATCTCTATTCCTCCGAACTCATCTCCCTCTCCTCAACCACCGACTTTGACTTTTATGTTCTGTTAAAACCCAACTTCTCTCTCTCTTTTCAAAAACTCCCAAATCCGTGAGTAAAAACATACAACATTCGTGCACTATGTGCCAATCCGTTGAGACATCTGATTAGTCCATAATGTAAGCTTGTTCTTGTCAGGGAATGAGTTAAAAAATCAATTGGAACCACTACTCAGGTTGATTATAACTCTTCATCTGTTGGACTTTAGAAGTTGTGTCCAACTTGAAAAGTGCTTAGAATAATTAGGAGAATAACGTGGTTAAGCCATATACGAAAATACTATAAAAAGTAAATTTACTATTTATAGTAAGTTGCGAATTCTAGGAGATTTAGTTATAGTTTGCTTCTAATTTCTCTCCCATTGCTTAGTATTTGTGAACTCGTTTATTGCATTCATTAATCAATTTCGAATTTTATAGACTTTATTTTTTATTTTCTTGCTTTCTTTCCTCATGGATTCGAGAAGTCTTTGTGAGGAGTCTTTATTATGGTGAGTTCCTGGTGCCAAATTTCTAATGAAGTTTAGGTAGCAGCTGAAACCCTATGCATCTTCTAATTCTCATTTAAAGGGTATTTGATTGTCGAAGGTGATTCTAGTAATGATATTAATTGGCATCCTTGGTGAAGCTGGACAAACGGAGACCTTTCACCATTCCCAAAATCCAAGTTTCGGTGTTGAATTTAAAGATCTCATTCTCCCCTGTATTGGGGAGGTGAATAAAGTGGCCGAAAATCTTGCTAAAGAGGAGAGGAAATGACACAAGGTCACTTATTTCAGATTCTCAATGCCTCCTTGAGAAAGTCACACACATGTTGTTTGCAAGCCAACCCCAACTAGCTGGTAGCCAGGTACAAGGCTATGAAATACAACGATGATGGTGATGATCCATGTGGTTTTTTTTAACTTGCTATTATAAATGTTGAATGTGTATCTTTGATGGAAATCGTGCTGACACAAGTTCACTTTTGATGCAGCTTTTTTTTATCCTTAGGATTTCCTAAGAACTTCCATTAATTGGTTCACTGTATTATGAGCAGGCTGCTTATGATCTTTGGAGAGGAAGTGGCCGAGCCAAATAAACACTGAGAATGAGTATGCATAATATTAAACATGCACAATATATGGCTTATTTATTTTCTGCAAAACTGTAATTTGCCACCAATCATATATCACTTCAGTCTCATTCAACTGTTTTTTCCTTGAAGGATCAATTTGGAAGGACATCGTCCGTGGTTGAGGCCATATACTGCTGATGGTTTGAAGAAGCTCGTAAGAATTGGAAAAGGTGAATGCCACAATGATCTTTTGACTAATATCTAGGAAGCCCTCAGAAACTATTTTCCTGACTTTCAAAATGCCCTTCTCTATTATTTCATACTTTTATTGCGCTCTATATTCCAATCAATTACTTCGACTTCCTGGTGTGGTTTAACATCTCTGTTCTATAGAAGAGATTATTCTACGGAAGAACACCACATTAACTAGTTATACTCGCTATCATCTGTTACAATCTTCAGCATGATAGTGTTCGTACTAAAAACGCCCTTCTATATGCCTATATAAATTAGGACTTGCTGAAAAAATGTGTTTGTGTCAAAAAACATGTTTGTAATCCCACAGTAGAAAAAATGGGTGTAGACATACTGTTAAAGTACTGTTGAATATTGTATTTTAAAATCCTCTCTTTGGTATCGATAATTTAAGGATAATGTTGGTAATGTGGCTCAATATGAACAGGTTGGACTGATGCTTTCGGGAATGGGAGCTAACTCTGATGTTTTCAGAATGGTAAGATTAGGATAGCTGTTGATTTGTTAGGTATACAGGATTGCTAGATCTCTTACACTATTTTAAAATCATAGATGCTAAGAATTCTTTCAAAAGAGATGAACTTGATAATTTACTTCTTTTTTTCCCTTGTGCAGGATTTTAATCAATTGTACCTAAATTTGAGCTTACAAGCACTTCAGCCTTTTGACGCCACTCACGCTAGGAGTATGCCATATAGAGGATTTGTTTATTTATTTATAATTCAAGACCATTTTCAATTTTATTGTAATAAATATTATATAAATATTATATAATATTTTTTGTGTATGTAGTAATATAAATTTTGTTTAATATTCAATTTTAATTATATTGCAACATTTTTTGTTTCAAATATTAAAAAATTGCAGGTTTCAATAGAATTATATATAATTTTTTTTAAAAAAATTACTGGCCAGCACAGGTTAACCGCGGCGCTTTATAGATCAATAGCAGCACTTTTGGGCTTTTAGCGGCGCTTTCTTTAGAATTTCTAGCACCCAGAAAAAAGCGCCGGTCCAACCCGCCAAATACTTTCCAGTAAGCGGCGCATATAAAAGCGCCGCTAAAATACCTTAGCGCCGCCAAATCTTTTAGCGACATACCCCTCCGGCGGCGCTTGACTAGCGCCGCTAAAAAACTTTTAGCGGCGGTTTTGGCCGCCGGTGAAAGTACTCTGTCTTGTAGTGATGTCATGGTTGGACTGAAACAAACCATTGTTTGGATTTGGACCAAACTGCTGACAGAAAGGTCTGGTCTTCGGATTTAAAACATTAGTATTCAGTGTATGACAAGCATTATAATTGCCCCATATTTTTCATTCCACAACCTACTTCTCAAGTTCCCTAGCACGTGCATGAGCCTTCCCTTCCAGCCCCTCAGCATCTACAGTTCCCTTTTTTTTGCAGGCTTATCTTTCATCATTTCTATCCTTAAATGGGGTTTTTCCGTTTGAACTCTCGAATTTAAAATGGGTTTTTCTTTTTATTTGAATGTTTTCTAAGCATTGTTTGAATGTTTCTGAAATGGATTGATTTTGAGTTATGTACATTAGATAACTTTAGTAGGAAAAAACCTCCATGTATATCTTACACACTGTTCCGGTTCTATGTAATTCATTATATAAGCATGCATTTGACAGGGCTTCAAAATCATCACGCGGAGTCTTTGGAGGTCTGTTCCAAGCTGGAAAGCTGTGTCAACAAACAAGCACCCATCTGCTGGGCATTTCATGTCCAATCAGTGAAGCCTTGGTATCCAACTTGCACAACTCAGCAGAGATTTTAATTGGTTTTCTTATATTGATTAATGCCTGTGATTTTGCAGGGGGAGCATGAGGCGTGCTAAAGTTTTTTTTTTTTTTTTTTTTTTTAAGTTACTTTCTTGCCAGTGAATACTCTACTAATTTCTCGTTTGCACTTTTGACTGATGCGTAATATTTTTTCCTTACGCATTTGTATGTGTTCTGATGTACCACACATGGACACGTGTCACGTGTGGTTTCTAGATCCACTTGTGGTCGGGCATATGGGTGACACATGTATAAACCGGATCACCCTAGTAGTGTGGCACTATATTAACTAACTGGATCACCCTAGTAGTGTGGCACTATATTTTTTAAAATTTTGAACCAATGTAATTCCTTCGCTGATAGCAGTCAATTTCTACTTTTGTCTCGTACAAAAGTGAAATCTATTACAAGGAATGGTGGGATTTCTTTGGGTCATCAACTCCATCAAAGGGGTTTAACACAAAGCCCTACAATTTCAACTAATTAACATGCATCATGTTGGATCGAATTGCATGCTAGATGCCCATCAATTGAGTCAATCTCCCTTCGATATTGTGATTGAATCTCGTCAGCTTTTCTGCTCTATCTAATCTGCACTTGCGAGCACCTGAAACTGATCAATCTTACGTTCTGCTCCGCAGTCTCCGCACCAATGATAAAAGAAATGGGGCAATCTTGTCCAAACCTGGTGGGCCTCAATTTGGGCCATCTACAAGTGACAGAAGAAATGACAACAGAGATGGGGAAATTCATGCGGAAACTCATGTGGCTCAACCTCAACAATGCCACTATATCTTCTCAAGTTGTGTGTAACATCCTAGACTCGTGCAATGAGCTAGACCACATTTGCCTAAGATGGTGTCGTCAACTGATCATGAACAACGAGCTCCAGAACAGGGCCAGCAGCATTGCAGAGTTCGTGTACTCCCCTCTGCCGATTTGCAGAGTTCCACCGCCTAGAATTGTTCAGTCATGCAATCTAGGATCCCATTAACAAACCTTTACCGGTAGTCATAAAAGTGCCGGTAAAAGTGTATAAACCACCGGTAAATCTAACATTTAACGGCGGCCACCAAAAGTGCCGGTAAAGGCTGCTAGCCGCCGGTAAATCCTTTACCGATGCAGCCTTTACCAGCGCTTGCCTGACTACTGGTAAACCCTTTACCAGCGGTTTTTTGGGTCTTTACCGCCAGTTTTGACCACCGGAAAAGACCAGTTTTGTTGTAGTGAGTCTTGGATAAGGCTGATATTCAAGAACACTATATATAAGAAGGGGACATGAATCGCCTGTCCCCACCCAATAGGTGGAAACTACTTGGGGCTTACCACGGTGTTCATGAGAAATTCACCCTGTCCATCCATTTCACCAGCTCATGTTAGTGCATGAACCCAAAAATGATGCAAAATTCACTCAGTAAAAGAAAAAGTGGGGATGCAAATGCCCATCTTTGAGGCCACAGAAGTTTTGGATTAGGCTAATGTTTTTGTTTTCAGTTCATCCAAGTGGGAATGACCTTATGAACAGTTTGGATGGCATATAAATATCATATGGGTCTCGGAAGATTCAACGGTGGGCATTTCCATTCCTATCCTTCGGCTAATTTGGCCCACTTGAGTTTTGAACCGGCTTCATTTTTGGGCTCATGTCCTAACATGCGTTGGCAAAATGGATGGTGGATTTCTCACAAATATTGCAGCAGGCCCCATGTAGCTTCTGCATGCAGGAAGCTGCCGTTAGATCAGCGTGAGAGAGATATGCCTGGAAGATTATATATATGATGAAGTGAGCGTGGGCTACAAGCTGCTTGGCCATTGTCAGCCCGTTGGTACGCGAAGGCATTTGTAACCATGATGGTATCAAATATGAACAGAGAACAAACATGACAAGGATCAAACTCATGGCTCAGTGGTAGACAGTGTGCGTTTAAATACTCAGGTCATGGTACTAATGCCCATGTGGTATGTGTGGGTAAAAAACAGAAAAAGGATAGAAAGGGAAACTTGCATTGGATGTATGGAGATGAATAAGGTAAAAGAAAGTTTCCATAGCCATAGCCTTAAGAGATTGATGATAAAAAAGAGAATTAAAAAAGTACTAATGTGTTGAAGAAAGTAGATGGTTAATGAGAAAAGTGACATCATTCAAAGATTCAGGATAAGAGAAATGGTGAGTAATGCCATGTGTTCCAAGAAAAGGTTTTGAATTTCTCGTGTTCAGAAAACTTTCAATTATGCACTCAAAGGTATTCTCAATGTTCAAACTAAATCTTTGAGAAATGCTATGTAAATCTACTAACATCATCATTGAAATCTTAATCCCCAGATATCAGAATATATTAATTCCAAAGGTTTATTGGCTACAAATATATTATAAAAAGAAAGTTTAAGACCTCTGCCCATCTGGCAGGAGGTACAAGAGTTCACAAATTTATTAATGGAGACAGGAAGTTAAAAGCGAGAAAGCACGCGATGAAGATGATAACTGCAACAAGTCTAGTTTGGGGTTGCCTCTAGATGATATAAATCGTCCTGGCTTGAGCTACGCATGTAGAAGAAATCTCCCATGTCAATGTTCCTTCAAGAAGAAAACAATTAGATGAAACTCAAAGTGAAGCAAACACCAACTAGTTAGTGTTGTATCAAACACTAAATATTCATTTTCAGCAAAACTGTAACCATCATAAAATAGACACACTGAGGCAACACTATCCATACTGAACTAAGACATAGGTTGAATGTCGATGTCTCAAACCCAATAAGTAGGAGATGAATAGTTTGTGCATCTACCCCACCATGAAAATAGGACTCCATGAAAACCAGACCAATCCAACCATCAAGTGGGCCACACCATAGAGAACAATGGACAACTACCTAAAAACCTTCAAATTCATGTGGGTCGACTCAATAGTTGGACTGGCCAGATATTTAAAGCTATGCTGTTTTCCTGATGGGGCCAACACTGCTGGAGGATCGGACATCACACACACACACCACGATGCCCCACATGCAACTAGTTTCACCGAAAATTTTACCTAGAACTGGTCTGTGACACGTTAACATATGTCTGTTATTAGTAGTCTAAAGAACTACGTGTCTGTTTGGGCTGGGGATCCTGCAAAATTAGGATCAAGACCGAGTGCCATTTTTTCAGGCCATGCCTCAATGTGTATAGTGCTGCTTTTCTATGCTTAATTGCAACTTTGAAAGTTAATGAAAAACTAATAGCTCATTTGGCACTGTATATTCCATGGTAATAGGTAGTAATCAATGGAACTTAGAACCTTTGTGCATTTGTGACGCAATGTAGATATTGGAACCAACATTAATAAAAATACTAAGACAGAGACAAATGATTATCAAATAATTGATAAGAAAGATCTTTTTTTATCTTACGATTCATCAAGAAATCAACCCATCCAATTAAAAAAAAAAAGTGGAAACCCATCCAATAAAAAAAAGGTGGAAAGGACATGATGAGTTCGATCACCGTCTTCCTCAAGGATAACTACTCTGAATCCACAGAACTTCTCTGGAATCCTTACAGAGATTCATCGAATCCATGAGGGATTAAAATAGAAATAATTTGAAATAAATTGATTTATAAAAAAAAACACAAAATTACAATCCTTTAAATAATGAACTCAAACCTAGGACAAAGTTTTAGAATCAAATTCCAGCTCAAAACTCCCTAAAAGTATGACTTACTATAAATAGTAAACTTACTACTTATAGACAACCATGATTCCTACTAGGCTTCATGGTTTTCGACCAAAAAAAGTGTCTAATTTAGCCTAATCATAGTATTCTCCTAATTTTTCTAAGCCCTTTTCATGTTGGACACGACTCTTAAAACTCAAAGGATCAAAAGTTACGATCGAATCAAAACTTATTATTTATAGTAAAAATGAAAATGAAAAAGGACTTTCGACCGTCGATTTAATGGAATCTCGCAAATCCGGTGTGGGCATCTTAGCTAGCATAGCAGGGTTTGTTGGCTAAAGTAGCTTCTCCTACCCAAAATCATATATGATATATATGTTAAAAACTCATTCCGGTTTGCGAGATACGATTGTTTTAAGGTTCTGACGGTCCCGATCACCTCCGCCTCTATTCGGGCCTTCTTTGATCCCTCTTGGTCATGAAAGTGTCCATGACCCACTCTCCATCAATTTGGCACCATGTATTTCATGGTAAATGAGTTCATGTGAATCAAAATATAGAAAAATGACATGTTTTGAAATCTTGACAAAAGGCATTGAATCAAGCAATAGTCCCATTTTTAATCTTTGCTGGATGTGTTTTTTAGAGGAGAGAAACAACCACTGGATTGCATCTTAGATGATTCAATGAACCGATCTCATTCAGCTGGATTATATGCTACAAGGGCTGTTTGAAGAAAACTCTGTTGTGCCGGTGATTGTGTAACAAACATGGAATATTGAAATTTTGCATATGCCCATCCAATAAGAGTAACATGAATCATACAGCGATTGTTGCCAACCCGGATGAAAAAATTAACACCCATCATTTCCTCCTATTAGTACTATCATATGAGTAAAAGCAGAACAGATTGGGTATTTATCAAATTAGTAGGAAGGAAGGTTCCAACAATACACGATCTAACTGAAAATCATGACAATTTTGACAAACAATGGTGATTTCCCAAGAGAGGGAAGAGAAGTTAGAGATGTCTTCAAAGGAATTTAGTTGTCATTTGGAAACTAGGAATTTGAAAATTACTTTAAGAATCCATTTCTAGTAATTGGATTCTTGAAAATTTTTATTTCTCAGTTGTGTCTTGCAACCAGAAATTTGAATTCGATTTCTACCCATTTGAAAAATTAGCTTTTCCGAAAGAATCATAAATGGCTTAAAATCAAGAATTGAATTCTATCCAAATTTCAAATTGCTGAAAAGTGGCTCTAAAATTAAATTCCATTTGCAAAAGTCAATGCTCTGAGAAAAACTTATATTATCTGGCTCACTGTCATTGATGATAATTATGCACTTGGCTTATTTGATTCTCTAACTATCAGATTGGCTGACATTTATTGGATGATATATATATATATATATATATATATATATATATATATATATATATATATATATATATATATATATCCAATGTTCTTATTTCAAAAAACAAGTGTCCCCGAATTAGATTTTAGTATTGATGGACCAATCTACATGCATGCCTACGTATGTATTAAGTGTCAAACATGGCTAGACTATCAAATAGTTTTTTTTTTTGTTTCTAGGACCAAATTTTCACTCCAATGGAGTCCATAAACAATTAGGCTCAATCAAGACAATCTAATAATAGACTAAGACATCTAAGTAGTAAATTCTACATAAAAATGCACGAGTAGCATACCCGAAATTGACCAGATCTCTGATATTCTGATGAAACCAATCACGCTTTCATGTTATAACCTGAGCAGGCTTGTATATCACGTAGATGAATTTGTCCGTGGCAGGGAAGAATGCATCAAGAAATTTCCGATAGGCTGGGTGTGAATGAAACTCTTGACAGCCTTGCTCACTTTCAAAAGTAGACTCGAATACATGGGTGAAGCCCTGGTAAAATAGTTACCACTCCCAGCAGTTGCCCACTGGAAAGACTTCATGGTTTGATGAGAGAAACAAGCTTGGCATAGACTCTGATGAGTTCCTCTATCTTGTCTTGTGGGGTGTCGTCCTTAAACTTCATCACCAATACATACTTCATCATACCCTTTGCCTCTTCCATCTCCCTCTTTTTCTTTCTCTCTGAGTATCAAATAAATTGACCATTAGCATGTAAGTTCTCCCTCCGTCTATTGTGATGATAGTCTGCCGATGGAAGTTTGCTAATTCCACGCATGCATCCAAGTTTTCCATCAGTTACGATACGGTGTTCAGATCGCCTCACGTAAAAGTCACGCCATTTTTCAGAAATCAGATGGGCCACAATGTACGAATACAAATGAATGGTTAGAAAATTTGTACAGTGTGGCCCACCCGACTGATTTTTTACGCAGAAAATACATTATTTTCTTCCAATCTTATGGAAAACTCGGATCTCACGCGTTTCAAATTTTCACGTGCGGCCGCATGTTGAATGTGTATGGCTTAGCATGCGAATGAAATTAGCAAACCTCCCGAGTCCTAACCATCACGAGGACGTGAGATCTGCTCTCCTTATATATATATATATATATATATATATATATATATATATATATATATATATATATATATACACGGAAACGCTCACCTGCCAACCAGTTCGTACGTACTTAATAGGAACTTTAATCTAAATCATACGTGATGGGGATCCAAAATCTGAACCGTTCATATGAAGCAGCACCTCGTGAAACCCCCTAGGCTCAAGTTTTAATTTAATCTAAAACTTTGATGGGCCATGAAAAATGAAAACAGTTTCCTCCCTTGATTTGCATTTCTCTTTGCTATGGCCCACCAGAATTTTAGATCGGGGTGAAAATTTGTCACATGAGGTTTCTTGGGATTCCGCATCACATGGACCATTCAGATTAGACACCCATGGTACGTGTGCAAAGGTGTGCACGTATATATATAGGGAAAAGGTACAATGCGCTCGAGCTGAAGATAAGCTCCCGTGAGGTCGAGCTGTGTGGCCCCACCGTGATGTGTTTTGACCATCAACACCGTTCTTTTGATGGATACCCTTTAAATTATGGGATATTCCAAAAATCAACCGTATACGGAACTCAGGTGGGCCATACCATCTACAATTATGTGAAGACACCGTTAAAACATATAAAAGAACTTGGTGGGGCCCACCTGAGGTTTTCATGCGTCTAAAATTTGGTATGAACCCTCATTCAAGTGGTACACACATAATGGATGGACTGGATTTTCAAACTACATCTCGGTGGGCCCTCAAAAAGTATTATAAATTTTTTAATGGTGCACGGCCCCTCCCCACTTTTGTATGTGGTGTGGCCCACAAGTCACGGATTGACTTGATTTTTAACAACTAGGCTCACAATGGAATGGTGCATCTGACTGATGGGGTAGATGTTCGAAACGCATCACGGTGGGGCCCACACAGCTCGACCTCATGGGGCTTAAAATCAGCTCGAGCGCATTGTACCATTATATAATATATAGAATATATATATATATATATATATATATATATATATATAATATATATATATATAATTTTAACAGATTTCGCTTATTGAAAAGTGGCATGGTTTGCGAATCGCACTTTCAATGCCTCTGCCCACGGTTCGGAAGCAGTTACAGGTGCCCCGGACAGAGGAATATCTTTGTGCCTCTGATGTAGGAAGCTGTGTGGCACAGAGCATGATTGTGGGTCCCACGAGATATTCTTATGCTAGGGTCACACGTACCGCATGGTTTAAATAAGCATTTTTCTTTTGGAGTGCAGTAGCCTTACCTTCTTCTTCCTCATCTTCTTTCCTCCATATGCTGGATATGCTGTACGCCCCTTCATCAGTTGTAACATCCAATGAGAATGACTTTAGCTTCGGACACTTGTAAACCTTTAGCAATCTTAAAGATGGCATTGCCCTTCGCATCCTCCGCCTCTCGTCATCCATCACTTCTAAGTACTGTAGCACCAAGACCTCAACTTTCCATACCTCATTCTCGCTTACCCAAAATCTGGAACCCATCTGCCTAATCCTTCCCCCATAAATGAACAGAAACTGAAGATTGGGAAGCGAAGTAGGACTGAGCCATGCAGGTGTGATTTCTCCTGGGTAGTACCGAAGATGAAACTCTGTGAGGGATTTTAGGGGAGTGGAAAGACGACAGTCTATCTTTCTTGCAACTCCGTCGCTTTCGAGAGAACAGCCCTTACAGTCTAATACTAGAAATTGCAGATGCTCGAGCATTGATAACACATTCCAATCCCCTTCTTGAATTCGTTCATCTGAGTTTATTTCTATAATAAGTTCTTTGAGTCTTGTCAAGTTCTTCAACTGCGAAATTCCGGATCCATTTTTACGACCTGATTTCACAGGCCTAAACCCAAATAACCGCTCAAGATTTGAAAGCTTTCCAAGTCCTTCTGGCATGCATTCAAAAGAGTCACAGCCAGCGATTTCGATGGCTGTCAGCTTCTCCAATGTTGTGATTGACACAGGTAACCATTCCAAATTGGGACAGTCATATAAACATAGAATCTGAAGATTACGAAGATTTGCAATTGAATCAGGCAGACTTCTCAAGGCAGAACTACCCTGTATGTGAAGATAAGTGAGGTGATTTAACGACCCAATCCCACTGGCCACAACATCTTCATCAAATCCTGTTCTTGACAGTGAAAGAGATAACACCCTCAACCATCTTACTACGTGAAGTTTTGCTTTTACACTTGCAATGATCTCTTTTCTCTCAACGCCCTTCCCAACCAACGACCGCAACTTGATGGAACTGTTTTCAACGCTATCCACTGTGGTGTTCATCGAAATTCCCAAGCGAAGAGGCTGCACACTCGACCCGTGCTGACCGTCACCGTCCAAGCCCACAAACAATCTCTCTTCTCTGGCAATTTTTATTACCATGTCTTGAACCATATCATGCATTTTACAAGTAATGAATCGTCTTTCGAAGACATCTTTTTCCTGTCCAAGTATAAAAAATTGATTAATTAATTCTGTAACGTATTCTTCTCCGATCTCAAATGCTGTTTTCCCATTTCTTCCCCAAACGAAACCTTCACCAATCCACAAATTAACCATCTCTGTAACTGTTATTTCAAACCCTTCAGGAAGCATGGCGAGGCACAATAAGCAAGGTTTTAAGTGCGTCGGGAGCTCTTCGTAGCATAACTCTAGACATGAAATGACAAGCTCTTCTTTCTTACTAATTGCAGACTCCTCCTTTAGCTGCTCCGATATTCGCTTCCATTCGTGGATGGAATCACCTTTCCGTAACATCATTCTGCCTAGAACATTGATTGTTAAAGGAAGCCCCTCACACCTCGTAACAATGTCCTTTCCCAAGTGCTCCAATTCTGAATTTGTACACTTGCCTCCATTTCGTGCAAAAGCTACTTTACTAAACAAGGACCAACTATCATCATTTGAAAGAGTTTTGGGATGATGTATGCATTTGTCAGTAGCTCCCATTGATTTAGCCACCTGCTCCTTCCTTGTTGTAACAATGATGCAACTACCACTCACTCTGGGTAAAGTGGACTTCAACCTTTCCCACCACATCATTTCATCCATTTCCCGAACGTCATCCAATACTATCAAGTACTTCCCATGTAATTCACTCTTAAGCCTTTCCAATAGTTCATTGATGTCCTTTCCCATAAGAGATTCCTCTTCTATGTTTAGTTTCTTTAGCATTTTCTTTATCAATTCGTCGAATTTGAAGCTTTGAGAAACAGTTACAAGAAACGAGTGCTTAAAAGAGTTTTTCACCCCTTCGCTATTACATATCTTTTGAGCGACCGCCGTTTTACCAATTCCTTTCATTCCAACTATTCCAATCACTACTAAGGGCTCATTAGCTTCTAAGATCCACTTTCTAATCTTTGCTGAGTCATTTTCTAATCCTACCATTTCTGCTTCATCTATTAGGATTGAGTAGGTTAATGACCTATTACCACTGTCTTCTTTATTTGTAAGGCGAGGAGCACTACCCATGTAAGCTATCATCCTCTCCCTCACCTTTCTTACCTCTTGATTTATTTTTCTCAACAGCTTTCCCATCCGACGACGGGAATTGAAAAGGGTAGGAGAGAAACTACTCATAAAATTAGCCGCATACCCTTGGTATGTTTTCTGGGATAGAAGCTGGCAATCTGCTATTACATCCTCAGCATCATATACCATCTCTCTTAATTCGCTCATAACCATCTTCAGAATTGTGCTCCTATCTTTTCTCCTCACCCGATTGACTTCCTCAAGAAAGCTCTGCATGTACTGAAGCTCCTTCTTTGTTTCCTCAAATTGGCTATCAAACCCAAGTAATTGATGACCTTCGCTTACGAGTAATGACACCAATCTATCCAGGAGAACACTAACGATAGCATCTGCCATTTCCCTGTGAAATAATATCATACCTTTATGAAAATTGAATTCAAAACTAGAAGGTAAGGGGAAGAGGAAAGAAAAATAAAAAACTAGGTATAAAACATTGCAATTGAATTGGTGACAAGATAGTAATTACACAAGTATTCTTACAATAAAAATATTTTTTGCTTTCTTTCAATCATTTTTCCTTAAGCCTAATGCATTTTTTAGAAACTCGACGAGTCAACTCAGAACTTGACTATATCAACTCAGAACATCATGAAAATGTGCCAACTTCCTACGTGACTTATATTGTTACATGATTCGTTGGCTTTCCCTAAACTTGCTCTAGTTTTGCTCTAAGCCTGTGGAATTGCTGAGTTTCCTGTTATTGGCCAAGTTTTATACAATGTTCCTCTAACATAAACAAAGACCATGTCTTGAGTTTTGTTACAACACTCGCCAAGTTAAATCTAAATTCCCCATCTTGGAGACTTTTATGTTACTTGGGTGAATTTTATGGAGTGAAAAGCTATGGTGGAAAAAAAATAATAATAATAATCATACGAACAAAGTAACTTGATCACAAGGTTACTTCATAGTCCACCTTTTTTTTTTTTTTTTTTTTTTGAAGTTAAGGCTTCTTTGGATATCCATTTTTTTTCCCTGAAAAGAAAATTTTACAAAAAAGAAATGAGACAATTACCCTTCCCTAAGAAGCTTCTTCCCTAATATATAAGGATGTGTTTTGAAAATTTTAAGCCAAAAGGAACTTAAAAAAAAAAAAAAAAAAAAAAACCTATACGAACAAAGTAACTTGATCACAAGGTTACTTCATAGTCCACCTAATGTAACCGACTTGTTATAAGAACATACCTTGTTAATATGGCTAGCGTTCATCCATGTAATAAATTATATGGTGTTCGTGTAGTATCTTAATGATAGATATGTTATGCCACCATTCTGCCTAGAGTAAATAATGGGTCCCAATGTTTTAGTCGATGCCCTATGAACTGAAATTGAGCCTAGAGAAAATTGATGAAGTTACACATCAACCACTCTCACCTTTACATCACCTAAGTAATCTTGAAGAGGCGTATCAAAAGGCTTTGAAAGTGGAAGGAAAAATTAAAAAAGGATTTCTTTTAGGCACTTTGAGAAAGGTTCAAATGTTAGAACCTCCAAAGATAAGAAGGTTGTTACACGGTCTACCGAATTTCCAGACCGATATGATGGGAAGAAGACTAAGGACTGTACAATTATTCTACGTAAAAGAACTTGAGATAATACATGTTTTCAATGTGGAGAAAAAGAACATTTGGCTTAT